>OZ038384.1:17019485-17619485 GCA_964036045.1 Eutreptiella sp. 'Long Island Sound 2002' | reverse complement strand
CTTGAAACAAGCAATATAAAGAATCTATTTCTGAATACTCAAAGCAATGTGTGCACCTGTGTACCAACCGGCACAGTTATTCAGTCTTTGTAGCAAACCCCCCCTGGCAAACCTCCAACCCCTGAGCGGCGCCTGTGTGGCCCCACACAAAATCACTGTTGTACTGCGAGGTGCACAAATGTGGATTAACATACCTTTCCCACTGTCTCCAGAGTCTCGTACTTAAGATCCATCAGGATCAATCGCTTGGAATTGCCACTCATGCTGTTTGGCTGTGCAGAAAATGAGGTCCCGTGACAGAATCGCCATTTGGACTGAGAGTGTGTTCATGCAGTAACCGATGTTGACACGCAATGCCTGAGAGTTACCCTGTCTGTCTGCCGCTTTCCAATGCCAAATATCCCTACTCCCCTTGCTGCAGAGGAACATACCTTTGAAGAAGGACCTTCTTGGTCTCGTCTTGAAGAATTACACCCACCACCAGTATTGTGAATGATAGGCAAAGCAAAGACCATAAAGCATACGGCACTAGCAGCAACCGCAGTGCATGACTCTGTCAAGAGCCTCTGATGAAAAAAAAAATAACAAAAAAAGTTGTATTGCCATCACTCACATTTGCACGCGATAAAGATTGGTGGAAAAAGTAACTCATGTACAAAAAAATCGTCAAGTCGTGCAATTTTTTTTTGCAGTAAATGCGCGTACATTTTTTCTTTGCGGTAAGTCGTGTAAATTATAAAAAAATTGAAAATTTTTTGTGGCAAACGTAATCTTTTTTTTTTGGCGGTAGATCGTGTAAATTATAAAAAAAATAAATAAAAAAAAGAAAAATTGAAATAAATGCAACGTTTGCAATATCTCTCTGGGACATTCATTTTATGCCAACACGGAGCAAATTCACATTTTTCCCGGTTTTTCTCAACTTTTAGTCCAATGCACCAAAATGTCGTTTCCTTGGGGGGGGTATGTGTATGCTTTTCGAAATCTGTGAGAAAAGGCCATTTCAGAAATTTATGGGTTGGGGGGGGGGGTAGGTGGTCTTCTTTTTGAGCACAGAGCTGTACAAGGGAGGACACACAGGGCACAGGCAATGGTCCAGGGATCACTCATTATTCCGAATCCGATTCGTTGTCATCGTTGCCCCTTTCTCGTGTACTTCTGGCGACCTGCGTGTTTCACATCTTGCTCCAAATCGACGTCGATGCAGGTTGCCAGAAATTCATGTTGTGAAGCCTTGGTGGGGTGCTCTTTACGATCCCAAAACTGGGCTGCAAAGGCTGTGGCCTCTGCAGTGGACAGAACCTGGTGTTCCTTGTGGGTGCAAGCAGGTTGTTGCGAACCGGCTGTATGAGGCTTTTTGGCCTTCCTGCCAGGCTCGTCCCGACTCACTTGCACCCACTTTACACCCCCAGAGCGTGCTCTTTTGCGTACCAAAGGCTTTGGTGGTGCATCGGGCGAAGCAACAGCGCGTTGCGTGAATTTGTATGCAGACATGGTACCTGCCTGTTGACAAAAAGAGGCAGCAAGCAAAACAGGCGCCGTCTAAAAAGGGCGAAAATCTTGAACATTCCGTCAGTACGGCATGTGGACCCAGGGTGTTCCAAATAGCCCTTTTCAAGGGCTTTCCGAATATACCCCACATACCTACGGGACACTCAGTGAGCACAAATCAGGCAACAATGGCACCGACCCCTGAAAACGCTCCGTGTTGGCATGTTCCCCACCGTCCCAGAGAGATATGTGCGCAATATGTATAAATGCCGGTTCCGTAGAGCACCCCACAGCGACCTTAACGATGGGACGCTGAGTCCACAGTGCACCTAGTACTGTGTGGCCACCAATTAGTTGGGGCTCGGCCAATACAACATCGTGTCACATGGTGTTATTGGCACTAGACACAAAGTCAGGCCCAAGAAAAGAGTCCTGATAGGGCCATGGCCAACGTTAGTGCCACCATTATAGGCCACCAAGGCATTGGGATGGGACCAATATAATAACATGCAACATAACATAGTATCACATGGTGTCATTGGCACTAAACACAAAATCAGGCTCAAGAAAAGAGTCGTGACAGGGCTATGGCCAACGTTAGTGCCACCATTATAGGCCACCAAGGCACTGGGATGGGGCCAACATAATAGCATTCTTATACGCTCCACGATTGGTACACCAAACCGATGGAGAAAAATATAGCCCGCAAAACAAATTCAACAGTGGCCCACAAGGTGGGCAGGACACAAAATCAGAAGTGGCCCACAAATGGGCCGGGTGGCTACATAATCCCTACCGCCTGGGGTCCCCAACGCTTCAGAGCGGGGGACAAAATCAGAAGTGGCCTACAAATGGGCCCGTTGGCTACATAATCCCTACCGCCTGGGGTCCCCACCGCTTCAGAGCGGGGGACAAAATTAGAAGTGGCCCACAAGTGGGCCCGGTGGCTACATAACCCTTGCCGCCTTGGGGGTCCCCACCGCTTCAGAGCGGGGGACAAAATCAGCAATGGCCCACAAATGGGCCGGGTGGCTACATAAGGGGCCTTTGGGGGGGGAACTTGACTGTGTGGGCGGTGGAGATGTAGGGCAGTGAGGTAGCGAATCTGAACTTGAGATGGCAAGGGAGATGGACTCCTTCTTGCATTGCCGATTCACCACTCTCAACCCATCTTGGTAGTATTCCAAGTGGAGGAGTCCGTCTTCGGCCGTCCCAACCACCGTGGCAGGAGGTCACAGGCCATTGGAGCGGGTGCAGAACACCCTATCCCCAATTTTGAGATCCATGGAGAAAGTGGACGTGAGAAATGAGGAGGGAAGTATGATGTCCCATGGCAGGCACCCTGAAAGTGTATCACCATATCAATCAACCGAGAAAAACAGTAGATGTGGTGGAAATGGGTAAAAATTGTGTGCAAAAAAGTAGAAATGGGTGAAGCAAGGTGAACATCCAAAAATGCCATATCCCCAATGCATCAAAACCTACTACCAAACAACAATGATGCCCAAAGTACCACAAAGTATGGGTTTCTACTACGGCCAGACGCCCAAATAGTTGCACTCCGCGCGCAGTGCGCTTAAGGCGCCCCCTAAAGCAGTTCACATATACGCTGAAGAAAAACTTTCTTCTACACCTTCGGCACCTAGGATGTCCTATGCTTTTGGGCCAAGTGATGGTGGGTGATGGGGGGGGGGGGGTTGTAAAGGGGGGGTGGGAGTTCAGGGGGGGGGGGGGATGTGTGACGATCCCCCCACACTGGGGAGAAAATATCACCAAATGACACCCCAGGGGGGAAGGGAGGGTATGCACTAAGGGGAAATCCTTGCACTGCGCACGCACTGCGCGCTACTTTTAGACCATGTTCCCCCCAAAGAGCCCCCAAGCACAAACCTTGGAAATGCCTTTAGAATTAGGTGACCCAAACTGCCCCAGCTGAACAAAGTCGGAAACTACTTTTCCTTCACATAACACACAATAGGCCCAACTAAAAAAGCCATGAACACCGCATTTGTACTTAGTTGACAATGGAACAAAAACACGAGGCGGTGTTTTTGTTCCATTGTCAACTAAGTACAAATTGAGAATACACAATTTGTGTGCACAACATGACACATTTGCAGAATTAAAGAAATGTCACATTGTCACGTGTGTGTGTGTGTGTGTGTGTGTGTGTGTGTGTGTGCGTGTGTGTGTGTGTGTGCTCTGTGCTATTAACGAGGGTTGATGGCTATTAATGTCCTGGCCGCTCTTGCGACGGGAGGGTTAGGGGTTAGCGGGTTAGAGCCTGCCTGAAGCCTGCCCTATCCCACCCCCGGCCCCCCGGTATGTCGCGGCGCGGCGGAAGGACGCCGTCCTGAGGCTATGTGCCCTCCTCGGAGGCCCTCCCGTGGCCCTGACCTGGGCCCTGTGTGCCGCCCCGGGGCGACGCCGCCGTCCGCTGCCCTGCTGGGCCTCCCCCCTCCCCCCTGATCATGGGGGCTGGCACGACCGCCGACCCTCCGGAGGGCAAGACGCCCGCTTGTTGCTGCAGCTGCAGCCCCCCCCTCTGGACCGGCAGACACCGTTGTCCCCCCCCCAACACCCTGGGATGCCCTTCGTGGTGGCGGCTGCAGCAATGCCGCACCCCCCTGTGCCCTTTGCATGACTTGCACGCTGGGGCCCTGGGGTTAGGGGTTAGCGGGTTAGAGCCTGCCTGAAGCCTGCCCTATCCCACCCCCGGCCCCCCGGTATGTCGCGGCGCGGCGGTGCTATTAACGAGGGAGACCCATGTTTGACTGCTTGCTGAGATTGGCTTACCGAAGTGTACACCTGAGTGTGTACCTTATTGGACTGCCTGTTCTCTGCGGTCAAAAAGTCAGAACCTCTGCGCTGACATACTTATGTTATTTCCGTAGAAGCTCTCCCGTGCTCTGCACCGAACAGAAGTCGGCTGACATGCTCTGGCTCTCCCTCTCCCATCATCTCGCAGGGCCGCGGGACGGGGGGGGAGGGGGGGCATGGTGACTTGGGTCTCCGTCGTTTTGGGGCGGGCGGTGTGGCTGATATGTGCGGGGAGCGCGCATGCTCCATGTGTGTGCGTGCGGGGCTGCGGGCGGTGCGCGGCCGTTTAGCTGGTCGCGTGTCCGGCGCGGCTGGCCGCTTGCGCACCGGCGTGTGTACTTTGTGGTGCCCTCTGGCACAACAGTTTCGGACCCCCCTTTGCATTCTGGTGCATCTGGCGCAGGCCGGCAATCCATGCTGGCGGCACGTGACTGACAGGGGTAGCATGTCCACATATCCTGGCCGGTGATGTCCGAGGGCACAGCACGCGTCCCCTGACTTGCGCAGGCGCTTGCATGTGATGCATGGCGCGCGCTGGTGTGTGTTGCATAGGTCGAGAGCCCGTGCGCATGCATGTGGTGCCGGCGCTGCCACACATGCTTGCGGCGCCGGCGGAGCTGCGAACTTGCGTTGCCTGGTGGTCTGGTAAGGTGCCTGCGGGGCTTTGCCCTGACCAATGACGGGGAAGAAATTCGCCGCGAAGCCCCCCCCCCCCTTTGGCGGTGTCTGAGGAGGAGGGCATAAGCCCGGTGTTTAACGCTCCCATGAGGGCCCGCTGGATCCGGGCTTCTTCCACTTCCGCTGGACTGCGCCTGTGTCTGTACACGTACGAGCGTGCCTTGTTCTGTCTGGAGTGTGCGCACAGTGCCCATGTTTCTTCACAGTATTGACTGAGCTTAGCAATATGCCCCACCATGGCCTGTCTGGACACAAAATATGGGCGTCGGCTGAGACCGCTTTGCTGAGGCCCCCCCAACGGGACCAATGAATTCGCCCTAGTGATTACGTTAGCGGGGTGCAGGGTGCCCCGCGTAACCAATTTCTGCATTGTGCATAACGCCAGTCTGAGAACTCTGGCGCGCTCTTGCAGCGGCAGTGCCGTCCCTCTGTATTTGGCCTGTGGTGTTGTAGGTAGGGTGCGCTGTGACGTTTCCTCAAAATCGAGCGCGAGCTCTATGAATGTGACTGTGCCTGGCTCGTCTGCCCAAACCAGCTGGCGTGTCCAGGACAAGAGATCTGCTAAAAAGGGTAGCTCCCATGGCCAGGTTTTGGCTGTGGGCTTGGCGAGCGTCAGCGTGCCTAAATTTTCGGTGCGCGGGACCGGGCCCGTCAGTTGCTGGTACGGGTACCCTGTCTGTCTGACATGTCTAGCTGAGGGAAACAGCATGGGGGCCTGCTCATCTCGAATCTTGCGGGCCGCAAGAATGGCCACATACATGGCATGTATGGCTTGTAAAAATTCCAGGCTGGTGTTGCGCTCCTGCCTGTTGACAGGCAGTGGGATGTCTGGCGCTAGTCCACACGTGAGTAAACAGGGGGGCCAGTGGGCAGTGCGCTCTAGCCCTGGAAACTGCTGGGCCGGATGTGCAATATTGGGAGAGTGAGAGTCTCTGAGGTTCTGCCACGCCTCACAGCTCCAGAAAATATGTTGCTCTGTCTCTGCGGCTTTACCGCAGAAGGGGCAGTCAGAGGAGGGCCGCAGGCCCCTTTGATGTGCGCGCAGCGCTGTCCAGACCCCCCCCCCGCAAGGATGGTGCGAAGCAACGAGCGTTCGATCTCTGAGGTGAAAGAGAGTATGCTCTGCGGGACCAAACGCCTGTTAGTGGTGTAATGCATGCCTGTGAAATGTCGGGGCCTGCGCTGAATAAGCTGGGCTATCAGCTGTGCCCTGAGCTGTTCCCGGACATGGTGCTTGACCTCCACCTTGTCGCCAATGAGGCTCAGGGGTTGGGCGACGCCTGGCGCTGTCCATTCCCACCACCCTTGTGCTGGGGTCCAGCCCCAATTGTGCACTGTCTGTAGTGCCCTGCCGAAAGGTCCTACAGATTGCGGAGAGGGGTGCTTCTCCCATATGGCCTGGGCCAAAACGAGCGATGGTCCCCGTGTACGGCATAGCTTCGCCAGCCATACCGCGCGCTGATACGGGATGATCAGGGTGGGGGCGATCCTGTGCCCTGCACAGAGCAGGCAAAAAACGATTTCTTTGGCTCGCGCTGGGCGGGAGGGACCCCAAATGGTGGTAATGATTTTGGTCTCAAAGGAGCTCAGGCTTTTGGGCTGTAGTGGCACGATCTCCGCTGCATGGAGGCCTGTGGCCGTAATCATCGTAGAGACGACAGAACATCTCCGTTCAAAGTGTCCCTGGGCACCGTGCACCCTGTCCAGCAATTTGCTAGCACGCGCAATACGTTGCAATATGAGTGGGCCCGAACTGGGATCCCCTGTCGTGCGCACCCCTGCCCCCAGTGACTTAAACTCTGTCGAAATTGGAAAGGGTTCCCGCCCCATCCGCAGTGGATCTTTGTCTGCGAGGCCGACTTGAAAGCTTACAGATTTCAACGGGTTCACTGCCTGCCCAGCGTCGGTCAGCCACTCCTCCGTGCGCTCCAGCAGTCGCTGCGTGCGCGATCGCGCTGTGCCTAATCCGTAGGTGTCATCTGCGTATCCTAAGGCTGTGATAATGAAGGACAACGCTTCCGTGGGAGAACCCCCTGGTGGCATGCGGTTCGCTGACACCTGGATCGCTTGTGCCTGAGCGTCCATGACTCGTTTCCAAATGCTGGTCAGCAGGTTTATTAAAATCACGCTGAGGGGACAGCCCTGTAGAATGCCATTGGTGGCTTGGAAAAAACTGCACATACATGCCATAATTTTGAAACAGCACATGAGCTGGGCGTACATTCCGGACAAGGCCCTGTGGACCCCTTCATCCATGCCCTCCTCTTTGGCGACCAGGAGCACCACCTGCTGTGGAATAAGATCAAAGCATTTTACATAATCTAGCCCGAAACCCATGAGGGTCGTTTGCATGACATGGCATATGGTGTGTGTGTGTGTGTGTGTCAATGCAGTCCGTACAATATTGCAGTTCACACATGTTACACATGGACATTTTTTCATGGTCAGACTTGGTGCAACAAAGGGCACATACATCCCCATCATCACCCACAACATCTTCGTCATCATTATCCTCTTGTGTGCGGTCCATACATGTGCAGGTACGTGTTCCCACGGACCATATGGAGGGTAGCGTACTTGTCTTCGAATCAAAAATTGTTGCAAATGCAAGAGTACACGGACATACTCATGCAACTCGTTACCGGATCCCCTCCATACGTTCCTTATGATGCCCCTATGCCACATGCGTGCGAACAAGTGCTCAATACGTGCCCTATAGAAACCATGAACATCATTGTACTCCTTTTGTGGCTCGGTCAAAATCTTTCGAGCGATAAATGGCCATGCCACATAGAGGCGCCCCTTGTATGCACCATCCATGGAGCCAATCTCATAATCCATATAATGCCCCTTGCTCCTTTTGGGCCCTTCGTGATCCCAAATGAGAACATCCGGGGACAAAATCAGAAGGGGCCGCCTCACCCCTGCCTTCCCGGGGGGCCAAAAGAGGGCGGAAGTGCTGTGTAACCCTTGCATTCTCGGGGGTCTAACGCTCCCCCGTGGTGGGGAGAAATCGACGTACAAAAAGAGTGGATGTGGTGGAAATGAGCAAAAAATGTGTGCAAAAAGGCAGACTTGGGTGAAACGGGGCGAAAATCTAAAAATGCCATATCCCCAATGCATCAAAACCTACTACCAAACAACAATGATGCCCAAAGTACCATAAAATATGGGTTTCTACTACGGCCAGACGCCCAAATAGTTGCACTCCACGCGCAGTGCGCTTAAGGTGCCCCCTAAGACCCATTTCAAAATCTGTCTAGATACTTGGTCATATTTTGTGTGGCTTCTCTTGGATGTTTGCTAGTACTCCATGGTGGCATATGGACGTTTGCTGTTTATTCTAGGTGTTGTCTGGATGTTTCCTGACAATTCCTGACAATTCCTGACAATTCCTGACAATTCCTGGTGTTGTCCGCATGTTTAAACCCCCCCCCCCCGTTTCAGGGGGACAAATCCACTGATTCGGGCTCAACGTTTTGGGTATGTTGGCATAAATCAGGGCAGGTGCTGCATTTCGGTTTCAAAAACTCGGTCCTTGGCCCCCAACACACGTTCCCTTTGGTTGCTGTGTTGTTGGAGTCATGTGGAATCACAATATTTCCGTCCATTTCTGAAAAAAAATGTTCATCAGTCAGCTTGCGTGCGGTCTTTGCATCATATGCGGCACAGAAAGCAGTTGCTCTAGTGGTATATGCACTGGGGTTGAATTTGGGAAGTCCCAGATTCAAACCCAGCTTCTCTCGGACCGGAAAATTTTTCAATTTTGCTACAGCTATCAACCTGCTGGGACTGTCAAACACACACACAAAATGCAAGGAAACATTGCTAGTCTCTCACCAGACTTTTGGGCTGATCAGGTTTGGTCTTCTTGGCAGCACTCGAGACACTCGACACACTGCCGTTGTTGGTGCCGTTGGTACCTGGTACTGACGAGGTAGCTGTTTTCTTTGCAAAGAATGGTGCTGGTTGAAGGTACCGTACACACAATGTACACAACAGAGACCCTGTTGGCTTTTCCGCGTGTTGTTCCTGAAACTGGGCCTCGTGAGTTGCGTCAAGGTCATTGGTTGAAGTCAATGTTGACCCCTTGCTGCCACAAACAGAGCACTGTGTCATGAGACACTGTTAACAGAAATGGAACACAGTTGCACAGAGGTATGCATCACCACAACACAAACACCTGCAGCAAATGGTCTTTTTTATCACCACTATCAGAAATCCACTGATTCGGGCTAATGTTTCGGGCTGATTCAGGGAAAGCGGGTCCCCGAAACGGGGCCGCAAGCAGGTCAACAAAGCGCTCCACACATGCACGTCCTGGTATGCATATGCAGCAATGTTCGGCAGTTCCATTGATACGTTGGTTCCACGAGCACTTTTGCGTATGTACAGGTTGCACTGATGTTTGCCTAGTTACCCTTTTCTGGCCGTGTTTTTTCGGCCAAAACCTCTAGCCTGCATGCCCGAAACGGGGGGGGGGGGGGTTGCATGTTTGCTGTGAATCTTGGGGTGCCTTGGGAGTAGACCCTGAGGAGGGGCATCTAGTCGGTGTTTGTGGGGATGCAACATCAACCTTCTTCAACCATGTGATGTGCACATGCTCATGGTTGACAGGTTTGTATCCCGGCGCACGTGCATATCGAATGAACACATTTTGGGGACCAGGGGGTGAGGGACCAACAACAGTGGTCATAACCCTGCGGCCCTGGAAGTTGTACCAAACAACGTCACCTTCAGAATACTCGATGTGTCTGCATGACAGAGACAACACAGAAGATGTCCATGGAATGGCACAAAAACTATTTCCCTTGAGAGCTTGCCAAGCACCAGCAAGCCGCAAAAGATGCAAAAAATTCTGCAAATGCGGTGTGACTCTGAGGTGGCAGAACCCCCCCCCCCAGGGACCGTCATTTGCACATTTCTACCAAAAGTTGTTGCATCCAATTTCCAGTGTGTCTTCAGGACGCCCATGAATTCTGATGGAGTCATTCCCTGTGCCTGCATTTTGTACCCAGGAGTAACAACTTTGAGTATGACTTGACAAAGCACTGCACAGAGTCATGTGCGCAAAGCCCGATGGTGCACAAAGTACCTTGCCCCGCTGTAATAGTATCTACTGAGATCTACTGAGATCAATCGTGTGAGTGTTTGCTGTTGGCTTGTGTTCCTTGTTGTGCATTCGTTGGCATTTGTGCAACACGTGTGCCCTACCTGGTCCCAATGCATCCTGGCAGAGGCGAGCATATCGTACACTGTTGTGAATCCACATATTTGACACGAGTCTTGGGTTTCTGTCCTTGCAATCACCCAGAGAACTCCGAACGCAACGCCGAAGAAGTGCACAGGTCCTAAGCTGTGGTGTGGGATGAAACTGCGGTTATGGTGACCACTTTCAGTGAAGTCAGCAGCCTGTAACACAACTCACCACTTGTCAGACCTGCGAGGCAGCCAGGCATCAGAGCTTCAGACTGGCAAAACTGCTTTTCTGCTTTCAAAAGCAGTGGCTTTGAATCTGCCGACACACTGTACGTACACAGCAGTTGTCATGCACATACCATGGAGAACCATAACTGACACAACCTCGGAAAGCTCTGGGTTTTAATTTCTGGTATACATTCACTTGTGGTTGAGGGGTCAAAAATGGCTGAATTTCTGCACAACACGCACGGAGCACACCATCCCCCCCTCCCCCTACAAAAGCATGGTAAAGCACACTGTGCGCCTCCTTCAGCAGTGTCGCAAAAATGCGACACTATTCGACAACGCGAAAATATTCATTCTCACTTTTGGGGGTGGGCAAAACATGACAAATGCTAAGCTCCTCCCAATTTGGAAAGCATTGGAGAGATGGGTTGGGTCAACAAGATGTGCCAGGCGATTCTACAAAACGCCATATAACTCACACACTGCAAAATAGATTCATTGAGATTAGTTAGTTTGGACACACAAACTTTGTTTGGCCTCTGATCCCATTTCCTCCCACTCCAGCAGGACAGCCCTGAAGAAAAGGTTGAAAGGTTGAAATGGCCGAGAGCAGTTAGAAGGGCTAATAGTGCATGTTGCACTTGCAGCGAGTGCAACACCAGAGGTCAGTCAACAGGTCAGCTTGACTATGTAATAAATCATGATTTGACTTTTGATGCTGTGACAGGACGTTCAAGAATACTGCACTATCCCCTTTCCACAGCAAGTGCTAAAAGCCACACAATTCTGCTACCAGGAGCAACGGAAAACTGAGGGAGCGTGTTTGAGACATTGAATGCAAACATGTGAAGCAGAAAAAGGTTTAAAAAAAAAATGCAAGAGGAAAATCCTTCACAACCATGGCAATACACGACATTCTACACAGATTTTCAGGCTTGCGCAATACCGGAAATGCCTGCAGTGCTTCGGTTCATCGCTATCCCGGAGCTTTCACCCCATGCTTCAATTTCTTCTCTGGTCTGGGCAGAAATTCTGCAACATGGAATCAGCAACCTCTTCCTAAATAATCTTCATTCACCACTGTTTGGGAAATTTGTCCTTCAGCTGCACTGTTGAGATATCCAACAGGAACACAGCAACAAGCACTCAAGTGTATCATCTCACTGGAACATTCAGGGGCATCCTGGCGGCATGCAAAGAACAAATGACTGGATGCAAACAAAATTGCACAAAACAAGAACGACAGGAAAGCGGAACCCGATGGGGGGTTTGCAAGCTGCAAGCAGGAGTTGAAAGCAAGAAAGCAAATCCGTGGAACACACAATAGACGTAAAAACATCCTGAGACCGGTGACCCTCAAAGAAGACACCCCTCAGCCAGAAACAAATATTAACCTTGCTTCACGGTCACACTGTGCTCATACAAATGAAAACAATGGCCCGAAAAATGAACCATCATTCCCTGAAAAATCAAGAACACAGTTCAAAATGCACTTTTTGTCTCTGGCACTTTGGAATCAACCCGAATTTGTGCATCAACTGAAACACCGCAAACGGAATACATTCTGCAGCCCTGCCTGCCACAGGTGGTTATCCCAGTCGTTGCCTTGTGATGACCTGGTCCCCAGGCAGCAATGGCGCACCCCCAGTCTGCTTCACCCAAACCCAATCTCCTGAGAATCAGTGTTTGGCAACCATTCTGCAGCAACGCCCAAGGACAGAACGTCACCTGAGTTCAGCACTCCACAAGCACGGCCACAGATGTCCACGAGTTCGCCGTGGTCCCGACCTGATCCCATGGGGCTGCATGCGACGTCCGCACAAAAAGCGTACGCGACAGCCCACCCCAGGTACCAACATAGCTCAGTCCCTCGAGGTGGTTGGGCCGAGACAAGGGATAACTTTGTGCGCAGCACTCGGGTTTTTGCAATTTTGGGGGAGGTCACTCAAAACAGTTTCACCTGGAGCCCCTTATATGTGAAAGACCAGTAAAATTACAACGTTTCACAAAACTGTCTGACTTTCATTGCATTCCTGCAAACGGTACCAAATTAAAATGGACACCCAAATGATACAGTCCTTGGCAATAATTAGACGTCCACAAAGGGGGGTTTGGCCATAAGATCAACGATGGTCATCAGCCCGGGCATCTCACTCTCAACACCTTTGTTGAAACATGTGCAAAGCCGCCACTGCATAACGGTGCCCGTTTGTGCAAAGAAGCAAAGCTGCGACATGAATTGCCGAGGAGTACGGCCGGAGGCGCCACCACAAGGAGTGGCTTGGGCAAGGGCAGGGTACTATAGCTCAGCGGTGCGTATGCACCAGTTACGAACAGCACAATGCGCAAAAGGGCAGCCATGAACAACCATTACTTCTCGCACTCACGCACACCTATGTGCAAACACGTACGCAGGCTTCAACACATTGCCAATGCCTGGAAGGACGAAAGCATCAGACGCGAAACGACATACTGAACTTCGACTCCGAGAAAAGACGTGAATGGAGAACAAAAACAGCTGGGATACACGGTTGCCAACACAAAATGACAAATCTTCGGCTGATTAGCCAGACTCGTGATGTATTTCGTGCAAGTGCAAAATGCCAAAATGCAACTGTGCTGACGAATGAAATAAATATCCGGCTCCCCAATTATGCTCTGGAACAGATACAGCACCACATGCGTGCGCGCGCGCACACACACACACACACACACACACACACACACACACACACACACACACACACACACACACACACACACAAATGTGTTTAGCCACTTTGTCGCTGTCATAGTAAATCTAAGGATCGGGCAATGACAACTACGGCCTGGCGGCTCACATGACTGGGGAATGACACGCAGGCATACGCGCAACAGAAACGTGCCTGGGTGCAACAATGCTTCTCGTATTTTGGTATTACGGGCACACGATGGCATCTGACATACCTGCTGTTACTCATGCACAAACATGCACACACAGCGAAATTTGAGAACACCCATGCTCAATGGGAGAGCTGCATGGAAGACTCCGCATGCCATTAATGGCGAAAGGTCAGTCATCGCCACGCACGGACGCACGCATGCACGCACACGCGCGCGCCCCTACAGACTACGCAGGGCTGGAGTCAACAGAGGTGGTTCGGGGGCCCTTGGGTTCGGTGCAGTGGAAGGATTCATGGTGGTCAGGAGAGGCCAGAAAAAAACAAACGGAAAAAACTGAGACAGAAAACAGAACAGAACAGAACAGAACAGAACAGAACAGAACAGAACAGAACAGAACAGAACAGAACAGAACAGAACAGAACAGAACAGAACAGAACAGAACAGAAAAAAAACTGAGACCTGAACATGGTGGAGGGCAATGTGCATGCGACTCCTTACTGGCTTTGTAGGAAGAAAGGAACACATTTGGTGCAACTTGCTCTTGCACTTCAGTGGCCCTTGGCCATGTGCCATAGGCGTCCCGCAATAACCTGCATTGAAATAACCTGCCCATTAGAAGACCAGCCGATCAGACGGCATCCATTTGCAAATCCCACGCATCTGCGTCTGGGCCTGCTCGTGCCCCATCCGGACACCTCTACACCCTGAAACCGCACAGCATCGACCAAGCACCTCCCTGAGACCCAGGTGCCCATAGATGCACACAGACGAGGCTGATCTCGAGCAGACCTGGGCTCAGGGAGGGGTATCCGGGCAGCGGGCCCCTGGTTCAGTGCCTGTGTTCTGCGGGGTCTGCTTGAAAGCCGGGCATGAAACATGTTGTCTCTGTCAGGGTGCCCTTTGGGCAGAAGGGGGGGGTGGAAGGGGGGGAAGGGAGAGCATCTGCACAAATCCGGGGTCTCTGATGCACATGCAAATAAAAACATGCGAACTTGCACAACTGCCCACGATCGATGAGCACAATAGAACAGTTCGTCGCAAGCACCTCCTCGTGATGCACACATGAATCTCCGTGCGTCACTGAAAGTGCAATGCCGATAAAACATCGGGTCGTCATCACACTCTTAAGTCGAAGGCGGCACAGCCGGCCTCTGGTCAGCAGAGTAGAGCCCAGGGTAGTGCCTGTCAGATGCTTAAAAATGTGTCCTAATCACGTGAATAGATTACGCCGGATGACTTTGTAGACTTGGAAGGATGTGGAAAGACTGCATGTCGCGATGTTGATTAGATCAAAGTGCCGGGAAGGGGAAACAGAAACACTGATTCAGTGATTGGAACGTAGATCTGGAATGCGGCTTTCCTACGGAAACTGTCAAAATACAAGTGCGTGAAGATGTAGAAATCGGTGAAAGCATTCGTGCTGCTGTCAGGCTCCGCGCGTTGGTCTTTGAGGATGGAGAGGACACGGACCATGAGGTTGTGTCATGTGGTTGGCGTTGGGCAAGGCGTCCAGCGGGCGCTGCCAATGTCAGACAGTGAGGAATTGGCCCACCTGGTCGCAACTCGGGCAAACCGCGTGGTGTTACTCTTTGGGAGGGGCCGGGCCGACCTTCACGATGCAGGTTCCTTGGACAGAGGCTGCTTGGCGCGGCGAGCGATGATTAGCGACCACGCTCTACCCACCTTTGCCGTGTTTTGCGTGGTCAAGGAGGCTCATCAGTCCTGTCCTGGTATTGATTTTCTGCACCTCCAGGTCTGAGCTGTTGAGGTGCCTGGAAAGAAACCACCGGGATGCTTACACCATGCGGCCCCTTATCCAACACTGCCCACTATTCATGCTGGGTCTGATGACTTGATTATTCATGTACCACAAGATGGTATGACTGTATGCATGTACACCATCCCTCCAGGCCGCCTTTATCGGACCCCCACAACAGACCCCAGTCAGAATGGGCAAGCCTTGAGTCACCTCGGGATGTCAGTTTGGCCCTAGGTGTCAGCTCAAAAATCACACAACACACAACCCCGGGGCCGTCCGGTAACCAGCTAAGTGATTAGGGACAAAGACAGAATAAAAAAGGAACAGTCAGCCCTTGGCCTAGTCTCTTTGGAAGCTGTTCCTTTGTCTCCCCTCCTCCCTTTGTCGTGTTAATGGGAATGGAGTTTGGGTTCATTTCCGTCAAAGCAAAGGCCTCGGCCGTCTCCTGTCTGATGGTCACCTTGCCGGACAGTAATACGCGGTCATGGGCCAACTGATGTGGGTTGCGGGCCAATGGATGGCAATTGCGGGCGAATCGACGACGCTTTCACAGGAATCAAAAACAAGCAATGCCCCATCTACAAAACAAAGCAAACCTTCAAACTTCAGGCGCTTTGTAACCAATCCTACTGAGTCACAGCCCCACAACCATGGCGCACGCTTGGGGAGGAAGGGGGCGATGGATATCAAATGACTTGTGCTAAATGACGGAAAGTAGCCGTTTGGCCTCCATGAGGCCACAGGCCACAGTCTCGTTTCGGGTTGCCGCAGGCCAGAGCTTTTTCTCCAACACAATGCGTGCGCCAAATGAGAAAATGCAGATTGTCAACTGGTTTTTGTCGCTTGGCTTTCCGTTGTTGACAGGGCGGTGATATGGCGAGTTGAGGGCCAATTAACGACCACGACCAGCTGCCGTGCTATACTCGCACCGTTGCCCTGCCTCAATGGCCATGCCCCAGTCACCCCATTCAGCTCGCTCACAAGCCCTGGACACATCCTACCATCGTGCACCACTGCCTTCCTATACATACGAGGCATCTTCAGGCACTGGAAACCAAGCACTTGTCGAGTCCGCATCTGCGAGAGAGACAAGGCAATTGTCAAATTTAGAAAACTTCTGAAGCTGAGGCGAATCCAGAGCCCCACCCCAAAAAGACCCAAATCAGCATGGGCAAATCCATCTCGGGGTGTCACTTTGGCCCCAGGCACAAGAGCCTCCCGGACTCTGCTCCCCTATCTCAATCCCTCACCCCAGCCATCACAATCCATCAAGCATGACTCAAGCACAGCCCAATGCCTCCAAAGCATATCACCCCATTTCTGGTAAACCACCCGAGGTTTGTCGTCGCTGGCAAACCCGTGCCAGAAGGGCCATGCGTCAACTTTGGCAAAGGGGCTGGGGGGATACATTCGATGCCTTACGGCAAGGGAGGGAGGTCCATCCGGTAACGTCAGCAAGTTGCAACATCTTTTTCTTGCGCCACAGAGACTTTGTTGACCCTCACAAGGGTGCTGTCAAACACTTGCACGTTTGGCATCATTTTTGTCGAAAACAAGGTCACCAGAGGTCTACACCGCATCGCCCTGAAGTACACATGCTTCAAATGACTATTGTTGTGTGGCACAAGACGCACACAGATTGCTTCACGCACCCACGACCACCTGAAAAAAGAAACACCCACACCATTGGGGGGCAGTTTGCACAGATGTGCATCTACGAAGCAAGAAATAGCCTTTGCGCCGGCCCACAGGGCTACAACGTTAAACCCAGTAACACCCTAGCCGCCGTCGGGCACACGAGCGTCCAGGACCTGAAAAGACGCCTGCCGTCGTCAAGATTATTCCGCACGCACGCACGCATAGACTCGCCTGCGCGCACGCACGCACGCACAACACGTGCGTATGTACAACACAGAAACCCCTCCGCGAGTGGCTTCTGCCATCACCCGGACTGTGGATTCCGTCAAATGGCATACGACTGCTGCCCGCCCAAACACACGCTCACACAACACGCACCCCGATGCACACGACGAAAATTTGGCGTTCCGCAGTCATTTATGAACACCACATTGATCCGCACCACCTGTGAATCATGTTCCGTTCGGTTAATCATTGAAAACGTGTACCAATACTCGCTTTCGCTGTTCCAACCTTTTATGCTGCCATCCACCGCTGGTCCGTGCATGCAACACACCGTGCTTGCGTCATGCATGGGCGTGCTCCCTCATTGTTTCCTGTTGCTTTGTTTGTCTCCGCCCCCGTCCACTTTGTGTTCCTAGTGCTAACCCGCTGAGCAGATGAAGGTTTGTGCAACTTTGGAGCCTTGCTTCTTGTTCGAGAGGTCCGGACCCCTCTGCCCAAGATGGAACAGGAGTCTCTTAATCTGCCCTGAATCGCAGTGCCCGAAAAGGATAGCAGCTGTTGAAGATGACCGTGATACACAAAGCACGCAGACCCAAGGGTTTGGTTTGTGTTGCGCACAAATCTGGCGCACCCCTGTTCCCTTTTTGGTTGTAATAGATTGCTTGAGTAAGATACCCAACAAAGCCGTTCTCTGTCCCGAATGGTTTAAACAAAGAACTCTTTGCAGGTGGCCACCTCTGCTCTTACTGAATGCGTAATTGCTGCGGAGGCGGTCAGGGACCGTCGAATCCAATTGCAATAAATTGCAGCAAAATTGCGGGACATTGCGGGACAATCAAGGGAAAACAGTGAAAAAATTGCGATAGCGCATGCAACCCTCCTCAACCCGCAGGAAACAACACTTCTGGACAGTTGGGCTACGTTTTTTCTTTGCATTGTGCAACTGCAACTCGGTCCAAAGGCATTACACTTACAGGAGGCGGCGGTGGCTAGGAAGCAGCAAGCAGGGGGCGGGGGGGGGGATGGAGGTCTGCAATGTTCCGCATTTTTCTCGCAAATGTTTTTGCTCTTCTTGATTTCACAGCCAATTTCTGGTGGTGATGTAAAACGATTTTTTTCACAGTGTGCCACCGTCTCCAAGCGTCAGTACAATTGGATGACAACATCCACCGCCTTCATTTCCTATACCACGGTAACATTGAGGGCTGCTCAGTCGCGAGGGCTGGTCAACATGGGTGAGACTGGTAAGCGCCGGGGATGGCCCAGTCGTCCATCTGTGCCGACGGTGTGCAGTGCTACGTCTTCCTGTCAGCCGGACATCGCGACTGGCGAAGCAGACGACCGGGAAATGCCACTGTCCGGGCCGTACGCAGATTGACGCGGGCTGCTGGACGCTATTGGCAATTTGGGCAAGCAACAAGGGAAACTAGCCCCAAAGGACATATGAATCCTCTTGGGAGACCCAACTCGGTGAACAATCCACGTAACGCATGCGCCGTTGTGGAAAATCCGATGCGGAGAGGTCAGGCACCTGGGAACCCCTTCAAGGACACGTCGATACCACCGGGGCTCCTTGTTGCGTCAGACGCAGAAACTGGACTGTTGAGCGCGGGAAGTGGGGGCGACTGATGCCCACCTCCTCGACCACCAGAGTCAGATGCTTTGTTGGCGTGGGTCTGCCTCGTCCTGGGACAAAAATAGTGCGGAAAAAGCAGACGCCCGACTGGTCACTGTGGTTTTGTGACTAACGGCGGCCAGACAAAGTTGCCAAACACTCGTGTCTTTTATCTATTCCCGCAGGCGTCAAACCTACACCACTTTTATGGTTCAACTCTGCCCCCGCAAATGAAATACCCGCATCCCCTGGATCGGCTGAGTGCCAACTACCAAACCGCCCTCCTGTGCTTTCGTTGCACGCAAAGGGGGGGGGGGGGTCGCATCAGAGATGGAGTAGGTTTACCGGTTGATACGAACCAGGAGGCGTCAGTTCTGCTGCTCGAATCCCAGTCGGTTTCCGCGCGGGACGTTGGGGGGTTGGAAGGGTTTCGAGCCAGATGTTCGGACGCTACCCAACCCCTGGGCGTCGCAGCCCATTGTCAACCTCCCGCCAGCCGCAGGACTGACCGTGAATCTGAAACGACCTCATACAGAAGCCCCTTTCCTGACCAATCGCCTCCGCATTTGCAGAGGGCTCGAACGACCCCTCCCCCCCCCCAAAAAAACATTCATCACTTTCCGCATCAAAATTCCTGCATCCCTCCCCAATGCAGACATTCAGACCATCGAAGTGGGGGCCATGCTCACCACACCAGGGTGCTTCCTAAGGGAATGCAGAAACAACTCAGGATGCACACCTGGTGGTAAGATCCTCGATGACGTCCCGCAATTCTTCCGACTGCCCTCCAGTAAAAGCATGCATAACACCCTGGCGGAGCTGCTTTAGCTCCTCCCGTTGATGGGACATGATATCATTGTGCAACCGCACCTATGCAGAGTTTGAAAGCAGGGTGTCGAGCGAGCTTTGTAGAGGGCCATGTGGTGCCGGCTATGTGGCGGGCTGTGTGGAGGGCTTTGTGGAGTAAGTCTGAAGAAAGGGAGAGAGAAAGGAAGAGGGCTGTGTAGCGGGCTGTGCAATGGCTGTGTAGAGGTTGTGTCCAGCCCAGCATGTACGCTCGGTTTACGCTTTGAGCGGAACCCGATTTACCCTCGAGCCTAATTTTACGCTCCAAACATCCGTTTACGCTTGGAGCGTGATCGGTTAACGCACAATGTGCGTTTGCACCCAAAAGGCTGAATCGTGTCATGGGAACCCAACCTCGAAGCACATTGATTTTGAGGCCGGTATTGGCTAACACTAGCTTGGCCCGATCAGCTTGTTGAATAAAGGAGCATGCATGCCATGCCCACCTTCTTCGCAGAGCGTTGGCAAACTCTAGCTTAAGAGGCCACCACTCACACCACCGAACGGACAAGTGGACCAAGAAACACAAATATGCAAAAGGGGCGGCAGGGAGAAAGCACAAACGTGTCACATGTCCACACCCGGGTCAACAGCCTTTGGAAAAGAGCTGGGTCTGCAATCACTCCTGGTTGCTTCCTCTCTGGATTCCTCGCAAACACACCACCTGTTGTGTGCAAAATCAATCTTGGGGCCTATGCACCCTCCACATAGGGTTTCTAGCCCACATTGGCGGCTCACCAATGTTCATTCATTATGTGGCGGCTTATACCCCCGCCTGGGCAAATCCGCGTGTGCTCGAAATCAAAGGAAAAAATTTTGCGGCTCACCAATATGGTCACCCCACTGAATACATGCAACTAACTGCCCCGACACCCGGTTCTTACTTGCCAACCACTTGGGGATTGCTCGGGTCATTGGCAAAACCCACCGCATTCAAAATTACAAGGCTTGCCCATGGAAATTTTCAGTTCTCTTTTGTCCTCGCGACACATACCACCAACCCAATACCACGACTTCGATGATGCAAGAGAGTAAGTCCATCCTCCGGAAGCACTAGAACACGAGGACTAGGCTTCGGTATCTCAAAAAACGCTTGAGCCACCACGACAATCGCGGGGGGTATGGAAAGCGCGGCCCAAAAATAACAGCGATCTAGGAATTGAGGGGCTTGGGGGGTCCTGGAGAAGGGATGTGGGGGGTCGTGTGGTTGAAAACGCGGAGGGGAAAGGGTCACAAAGAAGGGGTGGCGATCAAAAACAATCCGTGAATGGGACACATGTCCGGATCGTGGTCAGGATCCATGTGCCGATCCTTGGGATATGGGTCATACATAGATTAGGTGATTGGACGTTTGTCTCGGGCGCGACAAATGTACGATATGTTACGGTATGTTCTTTGACGTTACGCTTTCTTGACGGACATATTCCCTTTTTTTGGTGAACGAGGGGCATATTCCCCCCCCTTTAGGCAAGCACGGCCAAAGGCGAGGACACGACAACCAAAAGGAGATCCCGTGCGTAGAAAAAACCGTGCTTAGACAAGACAATGCTTAGACTACACCGCGCTTACGAGCACTTGGAGCAAACCTCGGCGAACCCCCACCTCATACACCCCCCAAAAAGACACACTTTTCTTCGCTTTCCTTCGTTGCACAGGTGGCAACCAGTCCCCGAAATGTCCAACGTTGGAGAAAGGCGTCTTGATGCCCATGTAGAGACTGTGTTGTCGGCGGCGGCTCTCCTAGAATTGAAAAAATGTGCATAAATGCATCCTTAACATGATCCACTTGCCCTATTTGGCAATTGCAAGACGTTTTCAAATCGTATCGACGTCGCGGTACTCTAAAGTGTCGCATAGATGATGAAGAAGACTCCAAGAATATGACACATCACGAACATTGCACGGATATTGCATGAAGCTTCCGTGCTGCTGTTTGGGCGTCACAAGGTACGAACAATCCCACGCGTAGGGGATTTGCACAAAAAACACTTTGTGGATTCCGGAAGATGGTGCAGCTTGACGTTGCGTTCATTCATTCATTCATTCATCCCGTGGCCACACACCCGCCTAGGCAAATCCGCACAAACCCGTACATAAAATAATCATGGGGTGCAAATGTAGCAAAGGAGATTAAGTGTGGACATTGGTATGTGTACTGTGTTGCGTTTCGCAGTTAGTGAGATCGACCGCCAGCTCAACCAAAAAGGAAAAAGGCCATGTCCCTTCTGCCGCCACGCTATGTGAAGCTATGTGAAGAAGCAAAATGTATGTTGGCTAGTAAGGTGTCCGTCTGGCTCTGCGCACGATCCGCGGGCGTCCATGACCCCCCCCCCCGCTAGAATGATCCGTGGATCACAGATCACCTACCCCATAACCCCCCCCCCCCTCCCACTGCCTAGCAAAATGATCCGCGGTTTTTCCGGACCACCCATCCGTACACGTGGACAATCGTGGGGGCTAACAAACACACTCCTAGGGGCTGAAGAACCTAGGGTTGCAAAGTGCACACATAGCACAAACTGATACACCAGTATTAAAAATTGAGCACATGAAAGGCATGTGGAAGAAACAAAAGGTTTTACAAATTTACCAATTTACCAATTAGTTACCAAATTTGTTCGAAGCGTATGTAGTGTAGTGTAACATGCAAGCACAAAGCAAAGGAATGCCATGCTCTTGTGCGCTTGTGGATCAATTTTATGTGCCTTGCCTAAACTTTGAACCATTTTTCCTTTTTTCCTTTCCTTGTTTTTTTTTGGGAAATTAAATTTTTGGATCATTCTTTTTAAAAAGATGAATTGGTGGATCAATTTATTGCTTTGTACTTCTATGTTAGATTAGGTGTTGGATCATTTTTTTTGAAGATGAATTGGCGGATCATTTCTTTGCTGTGTACTTGCATGTTACACTTGGTGTTGGATCATTTTTTCTAAAGATGAATTGGTGGATCGACACATAGTTGGAAGTACAGTGAGCAAAATGGTCCAAGAATGATCCATGGATCACTTTTGGACCACCACCCTCGAAACCCCCCCCCCCTCCCCACTGCCTAATGTTTGGATCAAAAATGATCCGGATCACCTACCCCATAACCCCCCCGCCCCCCCCCGACTGCCTGCCGCACTCTCTCCTCACACTTTTCCTCATAAGTCAAAAGTCATAGTGCTTTTCTATAAAACAAATTTTTTGTTGAGGAAGCTGCGTGCGGCACAGGGTGGGAGCAAACCTACGGTGCATGACCTATGGAAACAATTACCGTGGTGAGCACATGTTTCGCTCTTGACGATCCGTTCCACGTCCTATGGCACATCTACAACAGGTGCACCCGCTCTTTTCTTTGACAATCTGCCCACACGGAAATCCACCAAAAACATTGCCCCTTGCGATATTAGGGATGGGTTTTGCTCTTTTCGTGGCCTCCTATCAATATCCCGATGGCACAACACTCGACACTATATGGTGCAAGAACGTAAAAGAACTTCTGAATTCTCCACACCTTCCGGTTGTTCAACTTCTTAATCGAATAGGTCGTATCAAATCTTGATTGCACGATTGATTCCTACGCCACAAACGCACCCAAACTCAGAGCCATGGCAGGGGTTTGACAAGCCTTGCTTCGAAGCGCATGGTTTCTCGCAGCATAGTTTGTTGCCGTACGAAACGGAACGGCGCATTGCGCATACTTGTAACAATTGTGTCGCAAGGCCTTCTGCTTTTGTCGGCATTGCCACGCTCGGCTCAATAGCTCTCAGCAAGAATTGAGGCAAATCTCCCATGCTACAAAGCCACGACGAAAGGCAAGCACATGTTCCTTAACATTGCAAAAGTGATGAACTTGCGGGGTGTGTTTATTGTAGGACATTGAAAGTCACCAACCCATGCAACCAACATGAACCCTAACGAACCAACAACCTATAGGAGCTCACGAACAATTTGACGACCAATTTCTAGAAACTCACTATCCACCTAACCATCGGGTGCTCCGACTCAAGCACGTCTCCAAGCACCGATGGCAAAAGAACGATGATGAACGTCGAGCGTCACAAAAGAAAATTGCCCTCATGCGCCATGTCGTCTACTAACAATGCACTGCAAAATAGTAAGAGGGAATGCCCAAGAAGCGCTTCTTGGGGATCACTTCAACCGGAATCGTGACCGAAATGCCCGTCAACGACAACAAAATTCTTCTTCCTCCTACGTCACCGAGCTCCCGGGGAGGGCTAGTAGCTCTGAGATAGCAATCTTCAGAAAATGTCGGTACTGTAGCGATCGTGAAGGATCGGTCCTGAGCGTTTTGTCGCTCTTCGCTGTTGGTAGACCTAGCTGAGCAAGAGGGCGAAGCACAAGACGGGGGCAACAGAAGTGCAATCCTCACCCCCGGAAAGCTTCGGTAATCCGCCCTATTCGAGGCCGCTGCTCTAATCGAGGGCCACCCTCGGTTGATCCTTAGTTTAAATGGAAAAACTTTTGAAACTTGGTACCCATGCCCACAAAAATGTCCCAATTGTCCCTCCGAGCAAGCAGACACATCAAAGGCAAGGAACTCACTCGGAAGTGAGGCACATCCCATGCGGTGAAGAAATCATTGCTTGTTACCAGTGCACCCAACCTCGATGCGTTTGACCACGCCTTCCAATGCCCAAGCCTCTTTCGCGAAAAACCGTAGCCACTACACTCTTTTCCACATCGACAGCATCCTCATTCAGCCAAAAGATACTTGCATCGTTGGTGATCTGTTGGACCCCATGGCGCTTTCTTTGGTGTCCCCATGCCACTACATCCAGATCCAATATCTTCAAAAGGCCTGAAATCTCTGTTTTGGGATATCTTGTGGTTTGCCGATTCGGGGTTTTCGGGGATACGGGGATACGAGCACGCGTGGCAGAGCTGCTCGCAATGGAACCCTCGAAACAGCTAAGGCACTGCAGTGCTGGGCAGACTGAGTCAAAATGGAAAGGTTAGTGACTGAGACTGGACTGATTCAAAAAATCGATGACTGATGACTGACTCAAGTCAGTCAGCGTCGATCGTGACTGGTGACTGAGTCATGACTAGTCACCCCAAAAACTTGACTCAAGCGGGGACTGAACTACTTCTGTTCTGAAGCAAAGGTTCGATTCGCGCCTGTCGGCTAACAATGGGCCACCGTGCATTTGTGCATTTGTGCAGGCGGGTGCCATGCTCCCATATTGTGTTTAGAGTAGAATGGTGTTTCCTCATGTCAATTGTGACAACCACCAATCCCACGTTGAAGATGTCGCTATGGGGAGGAAATCGGTGCAACGTGATATTTTTTTGACGTGTGGTGCAATAATGGTCGTAGGAGGTCTCATTGGTTTGGTTTTCAATCATTGGAACGAGCGATCAGTCGTGAGCTTGAGAGTCTCTTTGGCCCGAGAAGGGTTGCATTCCAACATTCGCAAAGATGGTGGAGTTCAATGGCAAACCTCGCAATTCGGACGCCTTTCACAGGCGCCCGGCGAGCTTTGGGAGAAGGATGGTGTGAGTACGATGATTCTTGCAAAGACCCGTGCCAACAATGTGCACGATACGATGCTACAACCAAATTTTCCGAGTATCAATCTAAGGAAGGTGCCATAGTGTGCATGCACATTTATACATGTCACCTTATATTGACAGTGGAGGATCCCAACATATGTACCTCGCGCTGATCATAACATGGTAATGTGACAAAATACTTTGTACCCACCCATATTCTTGCCCGAGTATACTCGCTCAAAAAGCGCAAAAATTTGCGCTTTTCTAAAAGATTCTTGTCCCGCGAAAGTGGAAAAAAAACTAACGAAGTGTAAGGTTTCGCGCAAAATCGACACATTTGACGCTTTTTTTTTGCACTATTGTGTCGGATTTCGCACTTTTGCCGGTGTTGAAAGTGCAAAGGGCTCGGGTTAGGAAGTGCAAAAATGCAACTTTTTCTGCAAAGTTTGAGTGTACTCGGGCAAAAAGGGGGTACAATACGGGTGGGTACATTTGGTTGTTGTGTGTCGTGAAGCCCCCACAAGCTTTTTGTGTTGCATCTCCATCTGCCATTACACACCTGCCGTTCATCAATAGCGCATGTAGCCTCAAGCCGAAAACATGCAAAGTTGAGTCATGCAATCGAGTAAGCAAGCCATTGCATCGTTGTAGTTTGTGGCATTCCATGTGCATGTATGGTTCCTTTTCTCCCAGAATTCAAGTCCCTCGAGGAGCCTCATTGCATTTCTCCTTGCACCCTTTATTGGGGCCGTGCTTTGGGCATTGATACCATTTTCATCAGCAACTTGCCGATTGCCTCTCTCTGCCCAAAGCACGTGGGCAATGATGGCTACTACAAGCCTTTCTCGGGGAAAGTTGTTGCAAGGTATGTTCCAGTTGTTTCACCGTGTTTGACGAGTATCGTCCGGAGGATCGAGTCATTACCTTTATTGCAAAATGGATTCCTTGCTTTGTGGTGTTATCACATGCCATGTCATATGCTTCAGTGAAGCAACGGATCGCACAAGCTATTCAACTTGGGGCACCCCTTTTCAATATGGGCGATGTAGCGGGTTGTGAACGCGTCTACCGAGATCTTTACGATGCGTTGTTGCAAGAAGATGAAGTTGCGAGCGACAACAAGATCTCTTCCATACTTATGGGCCAAATCGCCAAGTTGCAACCTGATGCCGAAGTGGACAATGCGTGGGCCTTGAGGTTGTGCATGCTTTGCACCTAGGGTGAGCCGTTTAGGTTTCAGCAACATACACCATAACCCCAACAACCATCGCCTCTTGTGGTGTTTTGGTAGGAAATTGAATTCAATTTTGGAAAGGGAAATGATGGCAGTAGCTAGGATGTGCACGCATGACGAGACAACACAGGGCCTGTTCTGGTCTTGGGGGGGGCTGGGGGGGCTCTGGCCGCCCATCCACCCGGCCACCCACCCACCCACCCACCCACCCACCCCGCCACCTACCCAGCCACCTTGCCACCCAGCCACCTCGCCGTGTAGCCACCATATTGGGTCAGGCCTTGCGACAATTTGGATTCGAGGGAATGGATGTGGGGTGGGAGCATTGATAGCGGCTTGGGTGAACCACCTGCACATGTGACAGTATGGTGAGCATAACCCCCCAAAACAACCATTTTGTCACATGTACCTAGTCGTTCCGTGTGCCCATGGGATATGAAAAAATGAGTTTAGCACCCTGAAACTAGAGGCGGAGGGGGTCAAAAAACCACAAAGCCAATTCCATACACCCACACCTGTGTGTGGCAATCTACACTTTTTGAGGTATTTATCAGTATACTCGAAGTATTGGAGAAGTATTCTTGCCGTATACTTCGGAGTATACGGCCGTATACTCGGAAGTATACGGCCGTATACTTGGAGTGTACAGGGACTTTCTGCCTTCCACCCATGCCACCATTCTCATCAACTACCCCCCCCCCCCCCTTGCAAGTACTCATGACTCTCCAACCCCCAAACACATTGTACACACAAAAGAGCACCATATGAGCAAAGCAGAAGACCACAAGAAGCATCCTTGTTTGATGTCCCATCCGAAATGTCAAATGTGATCCACTTATGCATATTATATATACTTAATATACATACTTATGCATATTGCACATCATATCATATCACATGATATATACCTACATGTGTTTTGGTGCACAATGCTTCTTCCGCATGTGTTGCATGCCAAACCTGATGCCCTCTCTACCCAAGCCCTTTTCCCCAAACCACAAACGGATGCCCCAATCAAGGGCATCCAGGTGCAGAGAATGCCTTAGTCCCCATCGGGTGACATGTTCAGACCCTACCATGAGCAATATTGTTATTGGCTGAGGAGTTGGTGCCTGCGTGCTTGCTGAGCTAGTTGCTCAGCTTCCACCCTTGGAAACAATGGCGGATATCCATTTTAAAACTTTTGTTCCTCCATTCCGTGGGAATGGAGGAAAACTTAATAAAATTACCCCACCTTTGGAGGTGTGCACCACTGTGGCACACCACCCAATGCAACCAAACCGGAACACTCCACCCCAGTGCTTTCCATGCCTTGGTGAATTGTGCAACCATGCATGCATAA
The DNA here is from genome assembly GCA_964036045.1 of Eutreptiella sp. 'Long Island Sound 2002'. Lineage (NCBI taxonomy): Eukaryota > Euglenozoa > Euglenophyceae > Eutreptiales > Eutreptiaceae > Eutreptiella > Eutreptiella sp. 'Long Island Sound 2002'. The sequence goes on along the minus strand of OZ038384.1, from coordinate 17,592,028 downwards.
CGTTGGCGTTGATCCATGGGAACAGGACCCACATGGCGCCAAATCTTTTGCATATAGTAACAGGCCTGCAACATGAGGTGCAAGACGGCACTGGTTCTGAGCCACCTGAGCCACCTGTTGCCCTCCCACCTCACAACATGGGTACAATACATTGTAACAATGCGCACCAACTCGGCGTGCAACTCAGGTGTTTCAAAAAAAAGGCGGGATGCGTTAATGTCGAGAGTGTGTTCCTTCTCTTTCGAGGGAGCATGCATCACTCTCTCAACCACAGGGATGTGCTTCGCCTCTTGTCGGCGGTTGGAAATGAAATGGGACACGGCCTTTAGGGCTCCTGGTGAGCCCCATGTGCGGGCACTGTCCTTGAGACGTTTCCCCATGCCTGTCCCCACCCTTGCACAACAATGTGCCACATCTCCAACATTGCGGACGGGAGGGATGCAAGACGTAAGGGAGCCAATGCGAGCAAGCACTTGAAAATTTGCAATTGCAAATAAATGGGCTTGGAATTGGTCATACTTGAGATTGCAATTCCAACATTTCCCACACGAACCCGACATCATGACTTTCCCATACCCACTTTTAAAACACAATGATTTTTTGGGAGTTCCCCCAATTTCTATGCCGCCCTCTGCTTCAAGTTTTTTGACTTGGTCATTCAATTTCCCCACGGCATCCATCCTTTGCAGACGGGCCATATCATCCCCCCCATCAAAAACCCACCATGAGGCCCACGCCTGACCATCATGCTGTGCCCCCCTATCCTCCCATAGGTCCACAAACACGTCACAGCGTGTGGCGCTAGCATTGTGAAAAACAGTGGCATCAGAACACATTACAACAACCAAATATGTATTTTCCTCATACTTCCGAATAGTGTCCTCAGCATGGGCACATGCAACCATGGTGGTGATGATATCATGCAATTCCACCACCCACATGTCCGCGTACCCCCTTTAGCGGCCACCTCCAATACCCTCCCCTTGGACAGGTAAGGTGTGATGGTCTTACGTAGTGCCATCACATGGTCCCACGTGCATGTTGTCCTCATGCAACCCTTCAATGCCCGGATGGAAAGATGGTGCCGCCGCATCCATCAGAGTAGGTTAATTGCCTCCTTGTCGGCTGCATCTACCTCACCATCTTTTAAAATAATCATGAGGCCTTGGGCATGGGGTCATAAAAGTACATCATCACCAAGCAATGCTGATGCTACTGATTGCATCCACAAACGTCTTTGCCGTTGCCCTCTTTCCCCGCAATCCTGCATTTGAAAGGCAAAATAGCTCCCTTTGCTTTTCATTCCCGCTGCACAAGCGCGCACAGCGCCAATCCTTCCCTTGCCTGCGTGTCCCTGTAGCCCCAAACTACACATTGTGCACTTGTACACCCAAGATGTACACCTTGCGGTGCACCAACTCTCGGCACAAAGCTGCAAGGGCGGGGTTGGAAGGGGGTAGTCATGCCGGCTTTGGGGGCAAGCCACGTGCTGGGGAGGCGGATTGACTGCCCTGACTCCCACTGCCCTGACTCCCAAACCCTTGGGGTGGGGGTGCAGACCGTGTGACACCATGGGCAACAATGGACCTTGCCCATTCCTCATTAGCCTTGGCCGCTTGAAGTTGTGTTTCCAACTCCTTAGCCTTGGGATGCCACTCATGGGCACTTGAGGTGGCCTCGGCCAACTTGGCGTGCAGGTCCACAGTCCTCGTATCCTTGGCGTCACCCTCAACATGGGCAACCTTAAGCTCCTCCTTGAGGGAGGCATTGGCCTCCCTCAACGAGGTCAGGGAAGTCCGGCTGAACTCCGTCATCTCCTTGGAGATGTTCATCTGGGACTTCCCCAAGCCCGCCACCACCACACTGAGAATGTCAGTGGTGGTTGGCACAGCGAGGTCCCCCAAGGCCTTGCATGCGCCATGGCGGGCAGCCGCCTCAATCCCCTCCACCCCCCCAAGCCCCCCCGAGCCCAGAGCGACAGCAGCAGCAGCAAAGCCAGAAGGCTTGGGGGCCTTCCGGGTTCCGGGTGGGGGGGGAGGGGTGGCTGCAGGGCCGGCGCTCACCTTAGCGGGCTCATCATGAGCCCGCTTCAGTCCCCTCCCCAATTAAGCTGTTTTCCCGCCCTCGCGGCCAACTCGGCCTGGAGGGCCTAGCATTGCTCCGGGGGGACAGGCTCCCCCCCAAAACTTTGGAGCACCATGATGGAGTCCGAAATGCTCCATTTCCCCCCCGTGGTGCTCAAAAAAACCCGCACCTTCCTTGAGCTCTTCGACCACACTGCAGCCCCCCAAATGGCCTTCACTGCCCCCTCCTTCAGATTTGCAACCACCCTGATGGGTAGTCGAATATCATACAGTGCACCACTGGCACGGACATTCAGTCTATAATAGTACCCAGTGTCCTTGCCAGTGGTGCATGCCAGGTCAGAGGGGGCATTGGCAACATCCCCCCGCCCCACGGCAATGGGTTCCTGGTACTCCCGACCGGAGACCACTTGACCCGCGGCAGCCCTCGGCGGCACCAACTCCACCTCGGGCTCGGCCAGTTCGTAATCATTGATGCTCCGCAGTGGCCAGGGATCATACCGGACCTGCATAGGAAGAAAGGGTGGGATTCTAACAAAGAACTAGTCAAAATGGATTGAAATTGGCAACAAATACTATCAGTATACGGCCGTATACTGGGGGGTATACGGCCGTATACCCCCGAGTATACGGCCGTATACCCGGAATGGGTGGGCAGGTATACGGCCCTGGACCTATACTCACGGTATACGGCCGTATGCTGGGAGTATACGGCCGTATACCGCGGGTATACGGCCGTATACACAAGGTATACGGCCGTATTGCAAGACCATGGCACCGTGTGGGTGAGAGGTATGCATGCTACACTTGCACAAGTAACGTCCCTGGTTCAAACCCCAGTGCCCTCAAATATGCAAGAACGTGTGTAGCCCATTGAAGAATGCTGCGAAGAAGCTGAAAAGGTTGACGATCAATGAAAAATTCAACCTGAAGAACCGCAACCATATAGAGAGGCGCTGACGACACGCAAACAAAAAAAACCCACCGGTGACCCTACCTTTTTAAATTAATGACAATTAATGAATAACAACAACACACTTCCACCCATGCCCACAGCCCACAATAAATACCTGATTGCAGATGCACCACAGCTCATTCTTCTCCTCTTGTTCCTCCTCCACGTCCTCAACTTCTTCACCGGCCTTCTCCTTGCCCTTCCTTGACTTTGGCTTGGGCTTTGGCTTCGACTTCTTCTTTCTTGAGATGGCCTTGAATGGCCACCACATCACCCAATTGTAGCTCTCTGCAAGTGCAACATCCATGAGGTGGTGCTTGTGCCCAAGAGCAAACCAGTGCAAAACCCCGCCAATTGTGGCATCGGTGGAAGCCAAAGCAACACCACCAATCAAACCCCGCGAAACCACCAATGAACCGGGGGGACAAGCAAGGAAAGTCCCATCAGAGCCCACCGAAGGCAAGGGGTTAGCATGAATTTTTCGCCACAATGGGCACTCCTCATATGAAGGGTGACCCTGAACATCAACACGAAGGGGGCGGGGGCTCAAATTTTCATGAATTGCAAAAAAAGTAGCCCCATCAACGGGCATAAAGAACTGCAATGGGGCCGGACAGCGACCCCACGCAACACCACTGTGTTGCGTCATTGTCTCCCCCTGATTCCAAGCGCCCTCCTGACAAGCACCACACTGCCCCTCCATGCTATGGGTGGCACACAATGACACGTTACCACATGTAACACAAAAGATTGTGGTGTCATCACTCACATCCAGCAACACCTCACAACCAACTGCACCACAAGTGGCATGAGGGCCTTGAGACCCATGGGGGGATGCGGCCGCTTTGTTGGCCCAAGGGGGAACAACAACAGGGCAAGTGTTGTCGTAGTCGAACCTTGAGGTACCAACCGAAATAAAACTAAAAACACGGGGCCGATTGGGGTTAGTGGAAGGGCAAATACCTCCTCGATGCACAACAAGTGCATTGCCCAACCACACATCCCCGATGTCCAATGGGGCCAATGGGGCCACCACCCAAGGGTCCGGGAGGCCCGTGTGTGATGCAACCACGAAATCCCCAGCACAACCATCATCGGGTGTGGGGTTGAACATCGGGAACAAGCAAATAACATGGTGTTGATCCGGACCGGTAACGTAGCTGAGGTTAATGTCACGGTGCCAACACTATTTTTTTTCCACATGCACTGTACTGGCCTTCACCATTGACACAATAAAGGTGGTGACATTCACGACCGGACACTTCCAACCCAAATGAGTCTCCAAGTGGGGTATAAGGACCTCCTTTGCAAAACTGTACATTGCACCCCCCTCCGGTGGAGTCACCGTGCGGCGGGTGTCACTGTCCCCTGCACGAGTCTCGGCGGGCCAATCCTCATTAAAAATATTGACCCCCACATCCCCCCTAAGTTCCCCATACTCATCCTCAAGCTTCTCCATCTAGTCGATAGAAATGAAGCCAGTTTGGAAAGCATGCCCCCATTGTGGCAAATCCTTGAGGTCGTCGACATGACGATGATCAACGACCTCAACGGGGATGGAGACACGATGGTGTTCAACACCAAAAAGGGGGGTGGTGGTGAGGGGGAAGAAAAGGGAGGGGTGCATCCTAGTACCCTTGTACCAGGTGGGGAGGGTGTGGCCCTCCAAATCGGCATGCGAGGACCATGGCGATTGGGAGTGGAGGGAGTACAGGGGGGTGGTGTCCTCCCAATGCCCCCATTGCACTTGTTGGGCCTTGCACTCCCATTTGCGCCAACCAGCAGCCACGTCACCCGAGACCTGAATCCCCGGAGAGCCATCCGGCATCTCCCATTCCCTCAAATACAAACTCATCCCCCTATTTGGTCCCCCACGGCTTTTTTTAACGTGCTCCGCGACAGCGCGGGCATCCGTGTCATGGAGTTGCAGCACAATAGCTTGCAGGTTAGGGTTGTTGTCAAACAACGACAACAGAGGGTCAGTGAGGCTGTGGGGTTGGGCAACGCCGGATTGCGTTACCTTCACTAGGGCCACAGGGGTGTCCAAGGTGGACCAAGCACAATTCTCAAGAGAAGCCCAAGACACGGTGCGTGTGCTGTCGGGGCTGTACACACCTCTATGCACTGTGCGGAGAGCTACAGCATCGGCCCACTTCTTCAGCAAGGCATGAGTGCCCACATCAGTCATGGTGCCAAAAAAGGGGGGCCTAGGAGAGCATGAAGCAACATAATATGGATTGAAATGGACACATATGGAGACATACAAGCATCAGTAAAGTATGAGCCTAGATTGGTTTCAAGTGGTGTGCCATTGTTTGGCAAAGGCAAAGCATGCAAGAAGATGGGCACAAAAGGCACAACAATGGAATTTTTCAACTTGAAACAACCACATGGTGCAAACAAATACTCCCAGTATACGGCCGTTTTCTCTAAGTAAATGCCGTATACTCCGGAGTATACGGCCGTATACTGAGGTATTGGAGCCTTGAGTATACGGCCGTATACCCCAAGAGCCCAAAAGGGGGTAGTTTCAAACACAACATTGATCATCATAATTGGCAAACTAGAGGTATTCCCCAACCCACCTATGCATGCATTGTGCATTGTACATGTATAGCCACCTGTACATGCCACATACCCCTTTCTCCCAAAACCCCCTTTTTTACCCGTATACTACCAGGTATTCCTCGTATGCCAGGTTATGCTCACCATAAGGCAGCAACTACACCTCTAGCTCTAGCTCAAGCTGTAGCTCTAGCCCAACCACATGCATTGCACCGCCACAACCGGTTGCCCCAATGCAACCTATAGTTGCCCCAATGCAACCACCTACAGGTTCACCGGTTGCCCCAATGCAACCTATAGTTGCCCCAATGCAACCACCTACAGGTTCCAGGCCTCTCTCCATCCCATCCGGAACCTCAACCGCACCCATCGCAAAGCCACATGCGGTTGCATGCAACCACCCGTGTTCCCCGTTGTCACGCCTAACCCATGAAGAAGGGTCGAGGGATTGGACCTTACATGGTCACCCGATCCATTTCAAACAGACACAGATAAGGCTGTCAAGTTACAGAAGGAATACATCAAGCAATTTAGGAAGCACCCATCCCTCGGATACTCTAGCACCCCTGCAAAGGCCAAGCTTCGAGCCACCAAAGTAGCAGCACAAAGTTTTGCCACCCCCATTTTTGGAAAGGGGAAGAAGGATAAAATTCGGTATGGCCTCAAAAAGCGTGTGCGCGGGTGTAGCACACCCCAAGGGGAGGAGTATGATGATGACATGGGGGAGTTGATGTGTAGAAAGCATAAGAAAGAGCAGAAGCGAGTGCCAACCGATTTCATTTTTGATCAAATGCTCACACACCGCGACCCCGAGGACAGCCAGCTCTGTATTGCCATTTCTATTTTTCAAAAGCGAACAAAGGAGACAAGGTTTGACATCACAGTTCGCTGCCTCCGGTTGCGGGAGGAAAAAGAGAATGGGTCTGCGGTGCTTGAGTGGGATGGGGGTAATATCCTTGTTCCTTATTGTGCACTTGAAAAGGAAATTGTCCCCCATTCCATGGATGGGAGAGGGTACTATGTTGTTGATGCTGAGACGTATTAGGAGGTCACTGCTGATGACGAGGGCTCGGTGTATGGAGATGACGAGGGCTCGGTGTTTCGAGATGACGAGGAGCAGGGCACTGTGGTAGAGGCATAGCCATAGTCCCATATTACAGCATTGAGAGTTTGCACCCTCTTCTGTCATGATTTAGATTTTTCAAGCCAATGTGGTGCCTTGCCATCTGGTGTTAATTTCTCTTTACCCAATAGTGAGGACTGCCATTCTGCCTCCAGTTGTGCAGGGAGTCCTTTGCTCACTTTCTCATGGTAGCCCGTTGTTTGGGGCTCCTCTTCACAACAATGTAATGTGAGACATGGATGGTTGTTTTTGCATTATGTCTATGCCACATTGTGTGTCTTCGGCTGCACGTGATACTGAGCATGGGAGGGAGGGGGGTCATTTCGCACTTCAAAAGAGGCCACACAACCTGGTTGCCCCAAATGCGGTAGCATACATAGCCACAAGTCAAAAGGGGATGGTTTGCACCCCTAGGGACCCCAAGTGTGGCCGTTTTTTCTTCATTTTCCTTGATTTTGGCCAAATTCCCCCCCCCCCCAACCATTTTTGGCGAGCCGTGGCCAGCCAAGGGGGGGGGGGGGGGGGGCAGGGGAGGGGGGGTTCAACCCACCCAGCCGCAACTAGGAACACCCCCACAGACACATTTTGCATTTTTGGGCCGTTTTTGTTGCCATGTCATGTTGTGTTTGGTTTGGGGATTCTTGCAAAAGAAGTGTTGCGTTTTTCATCGCTACATTGAACCAACACTTGGACATAAATATGTTTCTTTGTGCAACACCACGGAGTGCCGCAAATAGTCTAAGAACGTCCAGGGGCTTGTCTTCAATTAGGCTTCGCATTCCATACAATCATTATGCCTATGGCACGGATATCTGCTTGTATCGTGCATAATGTTCCCTTTTGCGAGAGCCACGCCAAACAATATCGCTTCGGGGTAAGATTTTATGATTCCCTGTTGGCCCCCACTACGAATTAGGTCCAACTGAGGGGATGACTGAACGACAAATATCTTCAACCACAAATTGGCCCCCTCAACTTGCAGAGCGTTAGTTGTAACCATCAGTAACCATGAGACCGATAGAGGACGCAGCACCGCAGAAGTTAAACTGCGTAGAGTACAAACTTGAATGTGTCTTGTCGCCATGTTGCAATGCTGTTGAGCCGTACGCAGGACCCTAGCGAGTGGATTGGCTCCTAGCTGGGTCCTTGAACATTGAGACTATAGGAAACCTGAAGCAGAAGGCGGCAGAAATTATCTCCTGCAAAGCATTGCATGAAAAGTACACTGTCCCACAATTGCTCACCATATTGCTTGAATGCAGACGCCCGTTGCATCCCAAAGCCTTTAGGTTGTTGTTTGTCAGGGTACAAGCGCATGTTTTGTCCACGTATGATATATACATCCCTGACAAAATACGAGTGCGAGTGCCAGTACCAGACAAGACATTGTTGTTGGCGCTGCGCGCTGCGTACACTAGAATGTTGAATCAGCGCCGCCTACCCAGTCCGCTAACAGTGTGGTTGGTGTCATGTTTGTCCATCCTTCCGCAAAAACCCCCAAAAGTACATCAAGTGTTACACGCTACACGACCACATGTGGCCACAGATCGCACTGCACGTTGGTTGACCAACAAACGTGGTACACCAGTCCGCATCGCGCAACTTTTCTAGGTCATCTCGTACACGCCCCCCCGGACCAATTGAGAGATGATGCCACTGCTACAGTTTGCTGTCCACAGATAGTCGTCACTGTGACGTCCTGAAGGATGATTTTTAGGTGCTATGTGGAGAGCGACAACACCACGTTTTTTTTAGGCATCCAGAGCAATGGGCGGCGTTGTTGACAGACCCAAAGCCGTGTACACAAAATGCACGCAACTCCACGCTCCCTACAGAGGAACAACTACAGAATTGTCTTGAGGTGTTTCAGAAATCGGTCAAACCTATAGCAAAGACGGTATGCCCGGAGATGCAGGACACTGAAGCGTCACTGCCGAAGTCTTTCCAATCACTGGCGTCCATGAAACGTCCTGCACCAGGTAGATGACAAACCGAAAAGGTGGTCGGTGGCTGTATGGCAGTGGGATAAAAAGCTGCATAAGCTCAGAGGGTTCTGTGTCAACCTGCTTGAAAACCATATCCAAAGTGGCATCATGGGGGCCCCCGAGTTCGACATACTGGGGATAGCGCCATTGAGGTGGCACTGTGCAGCGATGTGTTTGTCCCTGATCTTACAATCAGCACAACGTCATGGTATCTTAAAACTTGGGGCAGAGCTGGGAGTCCTCTCAGAGAAGTTACAGAATCCAGGGTACAGGCAGAGATTTGTGGCCATGCACAGTGTGCCTGTGGATTTATGGGACGTCATGCCTTTCGCGATGCCTGACCCTGACACTGCACCCAGCAGGAGAGTTGCCCCACCGACGATTTAAACGAGGTGCACAATCAGATCCTTTGGAGATCGAAATGTCATAACCTTTGGACCCCACCCCCTGAGACCTCTGGCGCGAACAGTGGGGCGCTGCTTGACGATCATGGTAAAGGAAGCCATAAAAGTAGTGCCCTTCATTGCGGCCATCACTGTTAGGGGTGAGGGACATGTATATGGGATTGATGTCCCTCGATGCTGGTAGGAACTGTACTTTTGTGCGTGAGAGAGACATGGACAACTGTTATTCGAACATAGATAAGCAACAGGTGTTGCAAGTGCTGACATTTGCAAAGGAAAGGATTATGACCAATTTGGGCCAGAGGATTGAGCTCTGGTTCAGCATAGCCCGGGGCAGTGAGAGACAGAGAGACCGTGTGGGGAAGAGTGCAGATTCAATGTTTCCGGTTGTGAGTTTCCAGCAGGTATATGAATATGTCGTCTGGGTCTTGCTCCACAACACCTTTTTCTGCCTCGACAAGATCTTGTTGCGACAGCGCCCGAAGGGGGTGCCAATAGGGGGCTTCTTGTCGGCGCAGATCATGGTGTTGTGGGCGATTTTCTGTGAGTCTGTCCTACTCACCAGTGAAGGCATGCACACACACATGCGTAAAGTCCATACAACAATGTCTCAGTTGCCTCTACCCGCCTATTCCTTTACTCCAGGACCACGGCTGACCTTTCCTAGAGATGTGTTATTGCCGAAAAACAAAGAATTCTTTGCAAAGTATGGCATGAGAGGATGGTTCAATCAGCCACAGAAAACTTTGGGTTGGGTAAGCCTGGGCGATGTGACATTTTCCATATAGGTACTGGGGCTTTGGGACTCATATCCAGCTAGGAGGTTCAGGCACATCATTGAAGCTTCCCCAAAGAAAGCCCGCCCTTTGCTAACTGCACATTTTGATCTCTTGAATCCCCGTGATGTTATGTTGGCTGAGACGGAATATTTCGAGGGGTGCCTGACTAACATGACTCCTACAACGCTCGCTGGACCCACAGTCCTACGCAGCCGATTTATGAACAACAATTACATCGGGTATGTCAATTTTCAAAATCCCAGTGTGCAGCAACATGTGATCACATTTACATAGGTCTTCCTTGGTGTATTATATAACATTCCCATGAAATGGTAACCCAGCGGCACCATTAATGACTGGTGTGAGGCGTGTGTGGTCACGTTGCCTGAAACGGGTTTGCTAATGAAAGGAGTCCACTTCCAACCCACTGTTACCTCCAACCCATACCCTAACACAGCAATCTGGGACAGATGGGTAGATCAGGACTCCCCGAATGCCAGAAATGTCCTAAAATCAATGCTCCGAGGTTGCATTCGCCCCTTGTTCGTATGAAATTTGTGTTGGAACCTTGGTTTTTTTCTATTGCACAGCCCCCCCCCCCCCCCCCATGCTCTCTTTGCAGGACCCCCGTGACATTTTGCAGCTGAAATTGGTCACTGCATAATCTATTACAAAAAATGTGTATGCGTCACGATGAGTTAACTAAAGTCAAATTAGACGTCCGGTGCCTTTGCTTGTGTATCAATTACAGTTTTATCACTCAGCTTCTGATGAGCAACATTGTGTATTGACTGATCAGTTTTGCGGGTGCTGAGCGTGCTCTTGTGACTTGGCCGCCTCGTCTTGCCGTGAAGAACTTGAAACGGCGAGGACCCTACTTCTTCCTACTCTACACTTACGCTTGTGGACTACTCACTGTGTTTTCCTCTGCAACCCTAGGTTTTTGGACACCTGTGGGGGTTTTACCTGTTTTTATTGCAAAATCCACAAATTCCACAAGATCCGCAGAATTTTCCCCGGGGGGGGGGGGGTTGGCTAGGCTAGGATCCCCATGGTGTCACGAAAACTCCTTGGATGGCTTTGCTTACGTTTGCGATTTGCACTCGCCTCCTGGCAACAGGCACAAGTGTGTGGCGTTTGGCTGTACTATTTTGCACTCGACGTGTGTTTCATTGTTCAATACACATTTGCCGGCATGGATCCTTCCTTACTTTCTAGGTACGGCTTGGATGCGTTGTTAGCACTCCCTGATGTCGATCAGCCTGTGTTCCAAGCTCAAGGTGTTGGTGCGACACAAAAGTTCTTGCCTTTGCTTCAATTGACGGATCCAAGAACAGTGGATGCGTTTCGAACGGTCAACGACGGGGTCATGGGCGGCGTAAGTGATGGAGGATTGCAATTTTCCGTGACTGACGGTTGTGGAGTGTTCAAAGGCATGTTTTAACAAGTAGCACAGTGGAGTTGGGCTTTTTCCCGCAAGAGGAGGGAGAGAATGCCAGTCATTGTGTACATAAATCCATTGTCCAGAACCTTGTATTTTTGAAATTCAATTTCCTTGGTTTGCGGATTCGCCTTAGCCCCAAGTAAATGGCAAATTCGCATCTCCCTGCTCGACTCATCACCTGTGACAGACTGCACATTGCGTGCTTGCTACTTGCGGTGTATTGATAGTAAACATATGGTTTGAAAACTAGCAAATCATCACCCTCCAACATTTGCACTGAAAACATAGCTTGCCGGCAAATCTCATCCATTTCGCCCCAGCTAAAGCCCAAACAAACCACCCGGGGGTGTTGGTTTGAATTGTTTGTTCGCAGTCTGCAAATGTTGCGTTCCTACCATTCCCCCAAATTCTAGAGGCTACTCGTGGGCATTCACGCACTTTCAAAGACTCACAGAAACATTAGGTTGTGGGGGACTATGCATATTTTGGGGTGGGGTGGGGTGCGGTGGGGTTCTGGAAGTTCGATTCGCGGCAAACTTTGGGTTTGCCTGGTGCCATGTCCAGCTTCAATCAGTGTCATCCTCTTTGTTGCAGGAACCGTCCGCACTGAGTTCAACGGGGGTTTCTCATCCGTCAGGAATCAAGGTATTCCGATGTGCATGACCCTGCGTGCCCACGAGAAATACACCAGGATCCCGGCGGCAAGCTCAATACGTCAGGGCCGTGTGAAGGGAAGGTGGGAAGGACGAGTCTAGAGGTAACGCGGGTGACCGTCCAAGGGCAGAAGTTGCGCTTCATTAGGTGTCCCACTTCCTGCGGCCAGCCAGGTCAAAATGAGGGTCAAACCTCCGGGAAAATGATCGTTGGTGACACAGAGATGTTTCTGCTGTCCCCTGTTCATTGTGTGCGCTGCCTGGCTGGCGGACTGCTGATGTTCTCCCCTGTGCACCAGCCCTATCCTTAAGAACTTATCCCTCTGTTCACCTGACCACGGAGGAGACGAATACGTGTTTCTGACATAGCCTCCAACTCGGCGCCCTGCAGAATCCGTGCAGTGCCCAGCTTCTCATCTCCTCGATTCGCAACGTCATCATTGTTGGAGAATGTCATGAGAGAGTGCTCGCTACATTGGGGTGTTGGGTGCCTTGGTGACTTCCAGCTGTTGCATGCCGTGGTATCACCAGATGGCACAGCTCCGTGCCTCTTTTTTGCGATGCGCAAGATGGCACATGTGTTGCATGCGATACCCGTCGCCAAAAGACAACACTGTGATACCACAGCCACTACCAGATCCCAGACAGCGACATGGGGGGAGAGCCCTGACCAAGCGCTTTCCAAGCTCCCACCATAGCCCCTACCGAGCCCCAGGGGTTGGGCCAAGCGAAGGAAAATGTATGTGGTGCAGTTCGCATGCATTGCCTTAGGCCGATGGTTTCCTGCGGTAAGTCGGTCTGTTACCCCACCCGTACATACAAATCCACGATACTGCCCCCGCAAAGTGCCAAGCCGCAGGTCAGTCAGTAGCCCTGCCTGCATCGTTTCCCGCAGGAAAGTTTCCAGATGTGCGGGACTTCACTGGCTTCTACATCGATTGCAAGTCTGCCGACCCTTCGAAAGTGTTTTGTCTCGTGGTGAAAGATGTGGATGCCGTGATGACTTCTGTCAATTTCAAAGCGCGTTTCAGTCCCCCCGATTCTCGAGAGTTCGGCCGTGTGTTGATCCCGCTGTCCTCTCTGGATACACCGGAGCGATTCGGACGACCAATCCTGAGGCCCCCGATGGATCCGTCCGCCTTGGGGGAGGTTGGTTTGATGATTCTAAAGCCCAGTACTGGGGCGTTCGCGCTCCAGGTCAGGGAAATTGGAGTCTACAGGTGATCTATGGGGCGAGAACGGTGCTTCGGGGAGGGTCATGAAGCAGGAATCAGGAAGGCTTTAAAGGGAGGTGATTTGAGGCGGCAGCAAACGGACCATCTTCTCCACCCCACGTTCTGGCCCAACCAATCCTGCGGGAGCCCCAAGCACACTGGTTCTGCAGGGTCCAGCCGAGCGTCGGCCACTGCGGTTGGCCAGGGCTCCAAATGACGCCCCCCGCTCCCAGTTACTGAGTGACCCAGACTAAGTTCATCAGAGCCATAATCTCAGCTCGCCCTCCGGCCCACGATTGTCGACACAAACCTACTCACGTCCTGGCCCTTCATGTCAATGCCAAGTCAGTAATTGCACGGCAATCCCACACCGTGAGGGACACGGAACCACGAGGCCAGGGCATGTAGCCGTACCGTGCACCCGGGACGCTACTGCCCAGGCGTCAGTGGGACAGGGTCAATCGGGCAGAGCCATGGGGCGACTGCGCTCTCGCCAGCGGCAACCGTGGCTCTCATGGTTGTGGATGCTGCCACAGTGGGCACAGGCCTGTTGTGTTAGGTGCGCCGCCCTGGGGCTTAATCCCGTGTGCCAGCTCTGGCCCCTCTCACCGGATGGCGATCCAATACTCCTCCCCGGAATGAAATGTGCCGGACAATTCACCCTCGATTATCCTCGCAATTCGTTGGTACCACCCAAAGCCCGCAGCCGTCCCCCCATTCTACACGTTTGCCATGGTCTAACCCTCTTCCCCGTCGGCTTGAGAGATTCCTGGCTCAATGGGCTTGGCGGCCGACGGCCGCTGTTGTGGTCCCAAATGGGGATGCATGGCACAACAAAGGTACGGAGGACAGGGATGCTGAAGTATGACACCCGGGCACCTCAGAGATCCCCTTGGTGTCCTCGCCGGCATCCCGTTTCTGAGCCCGTCACCCCACAGTCCGCTGCCCCGGCAAACTCCCCGCAGGGACACACAACTGATATGCACTGCGCAGCGAGAGGAGGAGTCGATGATGATGCTGGAGGACTGGAACACAATCTTCCGAAGGGAGGGACCGGGGCAGGGGGCTGACATTGCAATGCAACATGGCAACATATGAAGGACAACAACAAGAAGGATGCAGCCGATGTGTGACTGGTAGAGCCAGTGAGTGAGTTGAATGGGCTGAACTGCGAATACACCAAAAGGCCACGCAGTTTCATATCTGCCTCACCAGTAGACAGAAAATCAGAGCAGTGCACATCATGCGGAGCAGGTTTCTTGTGTTCTGAAAACGACTTCATATTGGTGTGCTTCCTTGCCAGTCATGTAGTGGGCCCTACCGCTCCTCCTTAGCACAACAACCCAGCGTGGACTTGATCTTTTCCCATGAGCCAAGCCAGGAAGGTTCCCCTCACTATCTTCGAATCACCGGCAACAATGGAATGCCTGTACCACAGTTCCTGTTTTGCGGGCACAGTTGTCCAGTGCTTCCATCACCAGCGTCAGGTGTTCCTGTGGCAGTACCGAGTGATGTGTGCAAAGTTGAACGCTGGGTTTGGATCTGGGTCTGAGGGTGTGATTTTGGCGCGTTTGGCTCTATCACTGTTTATTCTAGCGGACCTAAGCAAACCGATGCACCACAAGATTGCAGGCATTCTTGTATGATGAAGTGGAGCAACGCCAATCCCATAAATCTCATAATCCAACCCATCAGTCATGTGCAGCGGTTGTGCAGATTCGGACTTTGAAGTGCACTGTGCCATGTTGCAGTTTGCTTGTTTGCTTGTGATCTGTGGCAGTGGCCAGGAGGGTGCACATGTTGGATGTCTGAAAGGCTTTGTGGGGCATGCCAAAGTGCAGAGGCTCAGAGTGATGTCAGGCCTCCGATCTGCTGGATGTTGCAAAGTGCATTGCTGGGAATATGCAGATACAACACTCTGTTGGCACCCCCCACGGCGATGTGCAGCCAGCAGAACAATGTGTGGCCAGCAGTTGCAGCAGAGCAAACACACCGCAGAACAGTGATTTTGTCTATGCGGTGTCAGGGAAACGTCCCTGTCAAGCATTGACCCCTACCCATGGGATGCGGTTCTGAGTAAATTCTCCGTGATCTCCTGCCGTGTTACAGCTAACGGGCTTGCCCATTCAACGTCCTTTGGACTCGGATGCTGCACAGCGAACAGGGTCCCCACTCAAGAGGTCACCAGGGTTCATGCAATTGGTACTGTTGGAGTACCACCTGCATGGTACTCTTGCAAGTGGTGCCTATCGGCACCACTAGAAGTCTGTTTCTCTTCAAACACTTTGCTGTGCTATATTCTTTTGATGTAGACCTCTGGTTGTGGCTATATTCTTTTGGGGTGAACCTCTGGTTGTGGCAGGGGTGCACACAACCAGAGGTCCATACCAAAAGAACATAGCACAGCACAGTGTGCACAGTGCTTTATCGGGTGTTGGCTCATTGATCATGCTACATGCCACTTCATAGTTCCATAGATCATGCTGTACATAATTCTAGGCCCAGGGCCGATGTACCCCAAGGGGTTCCGTATTTTGTGCTCAGCACTGTTTGAATTCAGAAAAAATAGGAAAAATGGGACGCAGAATGTGTAGTGGGGGTTGTTAATGCGGACACATTGGCAAACGGTATGCGCAGCAGTCAGCAGAGAAAAAACAACACAGAATAGAGAAATGCATGGGATTTAAACAATGGGTGTATTGGTTTTGGGAACTGCACAAGTGCCATAGGGGGTCATTTGCAGTTGCAAGTGTTGCACATAACATGACATAACATAACATATCCGTCGGCCGCGGGCGTGCCTCTGTATAACAATAAAATTTAAATATGCACATGCAAGATACCTACAGTTTTTCTGATTATCTATTTCGTATTGTTCTGTGCGTGCGCTGCCTCTCCATCTGCGCTTACATCAGATCTACCTAAACCCAATACACTCTTTTTCCAAGCTATTTGATGGGGGCTACTTCAGCAAATGGCTGAGTCAGAAAATAGACCCTAAGATATTTAAATGGGGGGGGGGGGGGGGTTTGAGCTGCTGTGAACAGCCCAGAACAGGGTGTCAAACAAAAAACCGTCAAACACACACCCAAAAAAAAATTTCACTGTGGCGGCCGTAGTGCATACTGTAGCTTTACATACCTGTTATGAACAAAAATGCATTCCTTGCCTGCCCTGTAGCACACACAGCAAGTGGAGTATTTTTGGTTTTTTGGGACGAGCCTCAGTATTTCAACCTGTGTAGGTACAGTTCCATTGAACCATTTAACCTGTACCCTGTTAAATTTCATCTTCATCTTCATTCAATTCAATCACCGGTCCTGCTCCGAATTCAGGACCCTGTGATGACATTCTCCATTTGCTGGCAGCGCAGAAGCAAACAAAAACACAAGACATGCATGCAGAAACAATCGAAGACGCAGAAAAAAGTGATGCCAAGCAACCGCTCGCGCAGCAACGACGACGATACCCAGCAAAGCTGCAAAGACACACGTGAAGTGCTCTGCTGCTGCTTACCACGTTGTTGTTGCGTTGTCGTTTTGTCGCTTGTACAATAACATACAAACATGAATATCACATTAAAAATTCATCGAGCGTGATGAGAAAAATGCACCAACACATGCACACAGTCTTACACTTGTGCTGCTTCTTGTGCCTGTATTCTATTATGGACTCCTGTCTGGCTTGTGTGACTCTGACTTGGCCAACAACTCCTAAACGGCAGGTAGGGGGGGCTCACCCAGCAAACGACAACTATGCATGCACACGCAGCATGAATCCCCAAAACCTGCTTGACCGTAACTGAATGAACCTTTCTATCAACTGTGGGGTTCTTAAATGTAACTGTACTGTGCTAGATATGTAATAAAAAGATAAGCAAAGTTTAAAGTAATGCAGGGGCGGGGCTTCGAAACTTTGGACACGTGCAAAAGTGCACACACTACAACAAAAAGAACAGAAAAGACAGCGTAGTGCAAACATACTGATAAACACTACTCAGAAATGAATGCAAAAGGAAGAAAGAAAAAAACACTGAGACCACGAAGTAGCACAGCAAGCAAACACCGAACACCACCCAACACGGGCATTGTAGTTAAAAACAAAAGTAAACTGAGCTACACTTGCCCGCTGGCACCTACGGCTACCGAGCTCCCAAAGACCAAGCCCTGTGCATCGCACACTGAGGCGGGGGCGCATCAAAACTCACCGTACACCACTGAAAAGAAAAGTCACCTCCGGAAAAAACACAACCCACGGAGGGGTGTCCAGGGGAAGTATCACACATCTGCAAAAATTTTGCGCATCACACACACAAAGGAATCGCTGCATGACGCAGCGCAGGCGGGGTGCTTCACGCACCACTCACCGCATGACGCGCAAACCGTAGGTTTGGGGGTTTGGAGCCTCACGCTCGTTAAACACTAGGGGGCTTCCCGTATTTTTTTTTTACATCTCCTATAGCGGGCGGCAGTCGCCGAAGGTAACAAAAAGGACAAAGGTTCACCAAAACCAAAAAAATGCAGACAAAGGTAGATCTGCTACATGTATGCACATGTGCAACTGATGTTGTTGCTGCACTTAAGGTTCGGAATTGGTTTCATGCAAAAATAACCGATTTTTTTCAATTATTTGTGTAAAAAAAAGCAATTATTCCGATTATATGACATAAAAATAATCGGTTATTTTCGATTGTTGTCTCTACATAATGCAATTATTGCCGAAAAGCTGTGAACCTTGACCTAAGGGATAGTATACATGAAAATAGAGGTGAAAGACATGCTAAACCTTTGACTTTTATCCCAAATTGCCTGTGATTTTGCAAAATCCTCTGGTTTTGGATAAGAAACATTTCATGAGGTATCAACGAAATATTTCTTTTTCATACATAACTTCTCCGATCAATTGGTTTATACCAGTTTTCAAAACAATGAGTTTTACCGATTATTTCTCACATTAGACCCGATTAATCCAATTAATCCGATTATCCGATTGATTGGTAAAACCGATTCCGAACCTTACCTGCACTGCGTTCGCAAATCCGTGTGAATTTCACTTTGACACATTCTACCACAGCACATCCATTTGGACGTGCGGATGCAATTCTTGATCTATTCGGAAATAAGAGTGGTAAGATTGGCAGGGAGCGGGTGCAACAGATTGTCGAACATGTGCAGTGTGATCTGTGTACGTGTATGTGTATGTGTCTGTGACTTGTGTACGGGTCTCTGATTCGTATGTGTGTTTTTGCCACTCCTCAGGTGAAAATCTCGTGCCCGATTTGCTATGCACGAAATTCAGATTTGGGATACCGAGTGCTAACTGTCCTCATGGATGCCAAAGGCAGCACTTAGCGCACCGCACCATGTCTGTGCAAGCCTCAAGAGGCCTTCAGTTGCGCTGTGTAGTGCTACCGGAGCCAATTTTCATCGGACAATCTCCTCTGGCAAAAGCCACAGCAGTAAGAAAAAGTGCTTTTCCATTGCTTTGAGGCATACTCTAGTTGTATTAGAGATGCACTGAGCATCCATGCATTTTTTTCTTAGTATTGGTCCCACCAAAAGTGGTGATAACACATTTTGACCTATGGAACCAAACACCCAATCAGGATATGAAGTGGACCCCTTAATCCCCTTTCAATGTGAAGCTATTCATCTTTTCCTGAGTTGACTGAGCACTGACATACCTAAGGTAGAGCCTATGAATTTATCTATGTTTTTCCATGAATTCTTAGCTATCCTAGTGGTATGCACCCTAGGGGGCTGGGCACCTCTTTTTGAGAGGTCCTGGGTTCAATTCCTGGTCAGCCTAGCTAAGTAGGAAGATCCCATGTGACATGGCAGTGACCTCATCGCCACATACCATGCCACCTCAGCACATATGGGACCCAAAACAAAGAATGCACATCTCCTGAGATGGCACTATGGAGAGAGAGGGACCATGGGGCAGTTTTCTAACTCTTTGCCCAAAACACTTCAGCTATCTTTGTGAATATGCATTCATTTGTGACCTGAGTTGCAGTTTCTGTGAATATCCAATAATCTTTCACTGTTTACACTGCAGCCCTTCATGCTTTGATCCTGATCTTCTCCTCTTTGCACACTTCTGGCTTGGGTTATCCTGGATTGACTCTATTTCTGCAAAACAAAGGGTTTCATCTTCCAAAACAAGCAGCAGGAAACCCTACACCTACAGCAAGCAGCAGGAGAAGCAAAGACACAGTGCTGAAAACACTATAAACTTTTCTGGTAGCAAGAGGCAGCCTGTCTCTGCGCACCGGCAGCAACCCCGTGCCGGACATCCAGTGCGCCGAGTACGGGCAAAAATAAGCAGAAGGGTGAAAGAAGATGGATCTAGGAAAGGAGGACGCCGACGTGAAGACGGCGCCAGCGCCTGAGGCACCGGCAAGGCCGGCACCTGGCGCTGTACCTTCGGCGGAGCCCTTACATGGGCCAGTGGACGCGGCTGAGGACTCCCTGGATGGGCTTCAGACGGCCTTCGGGGCCCTGTCTGTCGAAGAAGTGGTCTCTCAGCCTCCGCCTGTGAAGAGGAAGAGAGAGAACGAGAGCGAGAAGGATGCTGGAGGAGGAGCAGACGAAGGAGAGGAGCAAGGGCAAGACCCGACGGATGTCCCTACCTCCGAAGGCGCACCAAGCGCTTCTGGCCTCCACGCATCACCCTCCCCTATAACCACCACACTCCCAGCCGCTGCAACATCCACTTCCACAACCAACCCGCCTATGGCAGAGGGCACAGGCTTTACTGGCATGCCTCCCTACCCCGCCTATGGTATGGGCCCACCTACCACTGCGCTCCAAGAGGCAACTACTGCCAGTGAGCCTGTGGCTTCCAGCGCTGCGCCGCGATGGTATGCAGCTGATTATCCCCATCCACTACACGCTACTGGAACCTATGTGGATGTTCCTGGGTATGCTCCTGGGTATGCACCTGGGTATGCACCCTTGAGTGGGTTGAGGAGACGACCAGAGTCTCTTGGAGGCAGGAGTAGAGGATCGGGGAGGTCCTCCAACAGGTCCCTGACGCGGTCGGAGATCAACAAGGTGCTCCGAGGCGCCACTTCAAAAATCGTGGGCGACCTCACACAAGAGATCCGTGAGAAGCTGGAGCCCCTGATGATCCCGCCCCAACCGTCACCTATCTCGGTGGGAATGTCACCCCACCGAGTACAGGCTAACCACCTGACGGCAGGGTTGACAAATACCCTGGGGAGCCTGAGGAGCAGACCGATGCCGACCCTGCAGCTATTCCGAGAAGTCCCTTCGTGCCGAGAACGGCCCAGCCGCCCTACAGCCACGTGACGAACTCGACGAGGGCCGAGGTGGACCGGCTGGGGCTAACAGCCTTGAGGGCTATGGTGGACGTAGAGCCTTATGGCTCTAGTGATCTTGGCGGAGACCCCTCCGATGACGAGCCGCCGTCGATGGATTCTTCTTCGCCCTCAGATGACGATGACCTTGAGGACCCCGAGGACCCCAAGGGTAAGAAGAAGAAGAAGAAGAAGAAGAAGACCCGACGCCCTGAAGGACGCCGAGCTCAGGAGGCGAAGGCTATTGCCACCTCCAAGATAGTGGTGAACCTGCCTGAGTTCACAGGCAAGGACCTCAGCGAGTTCGCTGAGAACTTTGGCCGGTTCCTACGACTGACCGGCCAAACCCACGCGAGTGGGCGAGTGAAGTGCGATCTGCTCCTGCAGTGCTGCAAGACCAAGTACCTGGAGAAGCAGGTCAGGCAGATCGTGACTAACTCCGCCACCTTTGCCGATGTGTTGGTTGCCCTGGAGAGGCAGTACCCAACCTACGAAACCGACCTCTCCATCAGGGTCGAGATCCAGAACCTACCCATGCTGCCCAACAACCCCAAGCCTGGCACGGTATCTGAGCTGTTGGCTGACCTGGATCACTGGGCTGGACGACTGACGCCCGGCTCCTACAGCAGCGACGACCTGCTATTCTGGTTGGTGGCCAAGCTCCCTCGAGAGCTATGGGACGAGTGCCGTTTGACGGCTGAGCGCAAGGCTAGATCCCTCCACTACGAGGATCTATGCGTGCTGCTCCTGGAGATGGCGCTGGAGAAGGAGAGCGACCAGCACCTGAACAACTACCGTCCTGGTGGTGGAGGTTCTGGAGGCAAAGGGTACCAAGGGTCCCGACCTGGGCAGGGGACTACCCCCAAACACGCCCACGCCCGTACCATGGAGAACGTGAAGGAGCTATTCTGGTGTGATGCCATGACGCAGAATCAGACCCTTGGTCTATCCTGCCTTGATGGCTACTCGAAGAGCCGCCCCGACAGCGTCGAAGAACACGCGCGCACCGCAGAATACAGGTGCACGCTCCAGTGCTTGCGTGTCGTGATCAGGACTCTGAATCGAGATTGTACGAAGAATTGCGTGAAATATAGCGTGCATTATGCATTTTTATTATTATTATTATGCATAATTGTTTTGTGTGCACACAGCTCGGATTGTGTCATGGAGCAGCAGGACTTGGGAAAAGTCCTTGAACTTTTCGTAGCTGGCAATACGAGTTCAGCACGATGACAGTCTGATGGAGCAGTATGGTGCAACGTGTTCTGTCGCTACTGCCGTGTGCTCTGCTGATTTGCTTTTCTGTTGATGCGTCCCCCAAGCAGGATTAAGCGAAACTCTGGCAGCGTGACTCGAGATCATCAGCTTCAAAAATCATGAACAGCAGGACTTTCGGGTTTTTGCAGTGGTGAAACTGAGGTTCTTGTGCGGCGGCGGTACTTTTAGGGTGTCTGGAAAACCCACAGATGGAAACCAAGGCCCCAAGAGAAAAATATTTCCAAAAGTATCCGTAGACGCAATCCCCGGTACCCTGGACCTGCTTCAGAAAAGTTCAAGTATATTGCCATATCCGTGCTCAACTGACTGAAGATCGTTCGGAACGGCACCCTTGGACGCCACGATCGCCGTTGGGTCCATCATGGTGCGCCGACAACTTCAACTGCGACGCCGGTTGGCGCTGAGAGGACTTTTGGCGGCACAGTGTGACCAGCGTGCTGGTTCGTGGATTTTCGCCTGGAGCACGGTTCAGCGCGTGAGGTAGGACCTGACCAAGGAAACGGCGCCCGCCGTGGAGCCAGCCGGGCCTGGTTGACCCCCGCGAACCGATGGGGCCTGGATGCCACCGAAGGCGGACATCGACCCTGAAGCCACCAGCAGCGCCTCGATCCACCAAGAGCTGTCACCGACGTTGCCGACGCATCCTCTTGGCTAAACCTATGTCTGGGATTTTAATTATCAACTTTGGTCTGCAGCGCGTGCGGACTAGAGTTCAGTCTGTTCCCTGATGCAAGTTTTTATTATATTATATATTGCGCTTTTGTTCATCTGTCGCAATATACAGTATGTGTGCAGCCTCCCACGGCTGACATTCCGCAATGACCACACACCACGCCGCAAGGTAACCGACAGCCTTGAGGAGCGAGAGCGGCACCATGGTCGGTGCTGTGAGGTGTATACTATGGCATGTGGGTGTCAGGTCGGCCGGTAGGGAGTTCGGAGCGACCTGCGGACCCTGCAGTTCGTTCCTGAGAGGGGGGTGACGCAGAATCAGACCCTTGGTCTGTCCTGCCTCGATGGCTACTCGAAGAGCCGCCCCGACAGCGTCGAAGAACACGCGCGCACCGCAGAATACAGGCGCACGCTCCAGTGCTTGCGTGTCGTGATCAGGACTCTGAATCGAGATTGTACGAAGAATTGCGTGAAATATAGCGTGCATTATGCATTTTTATTATTATTATTATTATGCATAATTGTTTTGTGTGCACACAGCTCGGATTGTGTCATGGAGCAGCAGGACTTGGGAAAAGTCCTTGAACTTTTCGTAGCTGGCAATACGAGTTCAGCACGATGACAGTCTGATGGAGCAGTATGGTGCAACGTGTTCTGTCGCTACTGCCGTGTGCTCTGCTGATTTGCTTTTCTGTTGATGCGTCCCCCAAGCAGGATTAAGCGAAACTCTGGCAGCGTGACTCGAGATCATCAGCTTCAAAAATCATGAACAGCAGGACTTTCGGGTTTTTGCAGTGGTGAAACTGAGGTTCTTTTGCGGCGGCGGTACTTTTAGGGTGTCTGGAAAACCCACAGATGGAAACCAAGGCCCCAAGAGAAAAATATTTCCAAAAGTATCCGTAGACGCAATCCCCGGTACCCTGGACCTGCTTCAGCCAGAGACGAGCAGGGCCACCTGCAGCACGCCTCTGACTGCGAGCAGCGAGACTGCTTCGTCGTCCAGGGGAAGCAGCAGGAGAACAACACCGGCGCCAAAGCGAAGCTGCCGGATCATTACCGCTGCACCATCACGTGTGCATTCTGCGGTAAGCGGAAGCACTACGAGGATGAGTGCTACCATAAGCAACGCCTATCGGCGAAGCTTAAGGGGGAAGATCCTGGCAAAGGCTCAGGCAAAGGTGGAGGCAAGGCCAAAGGCAACGACTCCGGCAAGGGCAAGTCGAAAGGACGTGGTCAAGGTGGTCAAGACAAGGGCCAAGGTGGACGAGGAGGAGGCGCTAACCGCCAGCCCGACAACAAGAACAAGGACAAGAACGGAGGCAACCCCAACCCTAATCCAGGGGGGAACTCCGAGCCCTCTGGAGGGCAGTCTGGACCTACCACACGCTCACAAACGCAGGCCCAACAAGAACAAGGAGCCAAGCGTGAGCATGAAGGTGGTGATGACGGCAACGCTAAGAAGAGGAGCCGTTTCATGAGGATGGCCCGCAAATTGCGGAACAAGGGGTTCGAGGTGACCTGTCCCGCGGAGTTCTGACGGGGACGCTCTGGTGGCACCAGAGACCTGGTGTTTTCGGTACGTATCCGACTAGGGGGACGCGAATACCTGGGGGTATTGGACACTGGCGCCACCATATCTATAGTGGCCAAGAAAATTTTACCTTGTGGGAGCCTGAAGAACACCATGACCACCGCCGCTATACGCATGGGGGATGAACATGTGGTGCACAGCTGCGGGGACTGTGAAGTGGAGGTACCTATGGGCTCCCGGACTATCGCCCATCGGTTCTATGTGATGGACACTGAGGCCTTCGACTTTGTACTGGGTACTGACTTCTTCGTACAGCACTCCCAGATACAATCCCTGACGCTGCAAGCGCCCTACCTCCTCTACGTGGACCACGGCAGTGGCAGAGAGTCTGTGCCACTGGAGCAGTCGGAACATACCTCGAGTTACCTGAGACTATCGAAGGAGGAGCCAGTGAAGTGGACCCACAATCCTAAACACCACAGGTTAAAAAGGTTTTGACAGATCGACACATTGATGTCATTTTACTGGCATGCATGTCATTTACTGATGCATGATGATCATGATTTGGATGGTCATTTATACTGATTTTGTATCATTGCAACCCTGTGTCTCTAAGGCTATTGGAGTCGCTTTTACTACTATTGAACACAGTTTCGTGCTATGCGCCCCTCTTTGAGTGGGAGCCTTTGTGGGCTATTGGCGCTATTCATTCTTTTGCTCTTGGTAGGAAATACCCATGGTGGTCACATGTGCACAACACAAATAACAAGCAAAGGGCAATAGAGAAAGCAAATAAGCAAAGCGTGTAAAGTAAACGAAGTGAATGGAAAACTGCGAGTGTAAATAAGTCAGTGGTTTGTCACATACTCTGTGTTTGTACAGCCTCAGTGTGATACAATGAATGAGTCCAAGGTGCAGTGCTTTCTAAGGGGTGCTGGTTAGAGCCTAAATCTTAGTGGTAGCAGAGCGAACGATTCTGAAGGTGTCAACTATACAAAGGCGCCTGATCTGTCTGTGTCTGTCTGTTCTGTCAGTTCTGTGAACAGTTCTGCCTCTTTGAATCTGAACTGTGATAGACGAGTGACATGGATTCCCTAACCACAACTGAGGCGAAAGAAAAAGACACCCCTACAACAACCTCCACAGATGAGTCCCATGAGACCACCTCAGAGTCTGTGAAAGAATACAGACGAGAGTTAAAGGAAGTCCTTGAATCTAAACCCTCATCCTCAGAAAACCCTGCGTCTAAAAGTCTCAACCCTGATCCAGAGGTAAAGGTGCGAGATGTGTCGGGTCCCAGCGCAGAGACAGAA
The DNA here is from genome assembly GCA_964036045.1 of Eutreptiella sp. 'Long Island Sound 2002'. Taxonomy (NCBI): domain Eukaryota; phylum Euglenozoa; class Euglenophyceae; order Eutreptiales; family Eutreptiaceae; genus Eutreptiella; species Eutreptiella sp. 'Long Island Sound 2002'. The sequence continues at coordinate 17,566,704 of OZ038384.1, read as the reverse complement.
GTGCGCGAGGACGCTCGTGAACACGAACCCATGCGCGAAGACGCTCGAGGTGAAAGGCACGAAAGCGTCGACAGGGACGACGCCAAGCACGAAGACGGCAGCGTAGGTGAACCGGAGGAATGGAAGCAAGCAGTTGACTTTGCGAAGGAACTAGCGAGCGAGGGTAAGCTAGAGTGGTTTAGGACCATGATGGCCAGGATTGAGTCAGGGAGAGTGGACGAGAGGAAGGATGAGGATAGGGAGTCGAGAACAACAGTGTCCGAGAGGTCAAAAGGGATGAAGCATGACATAGGTGAGTTCAAGTTTGGAAAACCAGGACCACCTTCCTCACCTCCCACTTCCTCGACAAGTTCTCACACTTCTCGTTCGACAAAGACGAAAAGGTCGACAACCAGCAAAGGTGCGTCGGTGGCGTCCACGACGTCGAAGCTGAGCCGTGCGACGGAAATCCAAGACTCGTTGTCGAAGATGTTGGAGGAGCAGAAGAAGATCTCCCGACGGTTAGACGAGTTGGAGGAGTCTGGGAAAAGTCGCATCGAAAGTGACCTGAACACTTCTGCGCTCTCCAAGGTAACCGGACTCCACCTGTTAGACGAACATCAGAAAGGCATTTCACCCTTCCTTCCGAGGATCAAGGAGTCGTACCTGCCGGACGAGTTTGCTGTGAGGATCAAGGTGGGTAGCTTGCAGGAGGCGCGCGACAACCATGGGTTAACGGCGCTTGCACTGCTCGCCGTTTCACCTTCCAAGGTGGATGACAGCGATCTCGACGACAGCAAAGATTCAGGGAGTGGTACGAAGGGCACAGCGAAAGGAAAGCTGGAGATACCTCTACCTGTGTTCACTGGGAAGCGCGTCGACCTGTACGCGCGTGACTTCGTGAGGTACCTGCGAGTGACAGGGCAGAAAGCTGCAGATGAGATGACCCGCGCCGACCTGATCGTGACAGGCTGCAAGAACGAATGGCTTCGAGGAGTGGTAGACGACATCTTAACCACGTCGGAATCATGGGTACACTTTCTGAAACAAGTGGAGTCCGCCTTCCCTCACTTCGAGACAGATGCATCCATTCGCGGAGCCTTGGAGAAAGTACAGAAACTTAAAGAACTGCCAACTCCTGCCGATGTTCGTCAACTGCTGCAGAAGCTCAAAAGCCTTATGACCCAGTTGAAGATTCCTATGTCCGAGACCGAGAAACTCCTTTTGCTGACCCGAAAGATTCAGAAGAAGACTTGGACCGAATGTCGGTCGACCGTGGAAAGGAAGGCGAAGACGCACACCTATCAAGACTTGGCTGACTTGCTGGAGGAACTCGCCCTCGAACGAATATCAGACCAACATGTCGAAGGTGAACGCGAAGCTCAACTCAATTTCCTGAAAGGAGGGAACAAGAACAAAAACCAAAACCAAGAACCGCCTCCCGAAGCTGGTCAAGACGAAGAAATCCAAGACTTATACTGGTCAGAAGGACAAAAAGGCAACGGAGGCAAAGGCAAAGGAAAAGGACGTGGGAAAGGCAGCGGTCGTGGAAGCGGTCGCGGAGAGTGGGTATGGCAACCGCCTCAATTCCATTCCATCGTATGGTGCGAGTACTGTGGAAAAAAGAACCATGCTCATGACCAATGCTGGACGAAAGAAAGGGACGAGAGGAAAGCCCGCGCTGCAGCCAAGAAACAAGGAGAAGATCCTGGCAAAGGGAAAGGCAAAGGCGACGGAAAAGGCAAAGGCGACGGAAAGGGCAAAGGCAACGGAGAGAAAGGTGGCAAAGGAGAATCCGGCAAAGGACAACCAAGCCAAACCACACCGCCACCCAACGCGATTCCCCTGCCTGAAACCGCTGAAGGAGAAGAAGGACCAAGCAATCGAAAGAGAAGGAGGTTCCTCAAGCTTCAAGAGAACCTTACCAACATGGCCAAATCCTGTGGACTTGCGTTGACGATGGACGCAAAGCCACTCCCTCCGCAAGACAAGTAGGGAGGCGGCTCTTTGGGGAAGGGCTACCTGTTGCCAGTCGAAGTAACCGAAGCATCCGCGATTGAAAGTTTTATTGATACGGGGGCTACGAGCAGTATAATGGCGGCGAAACACGTACCTGAGGGAGAAATTGAGTACGCGCCGAGCGTAGGTATTCGTATTGGCGACGGGAGAATATGCCTGACCGAAGGGAAGTACAGAGGGACGGTGATTCTGGGGAGAAGGAGATTACCGAAAAGTTTCTTAGTCCTCGAGACGGACGCGTTCGACGCAGTGCTCGGTGAGGACTTCTTCGAGGAGAACCCGGAGATTCGTTACCTGGGCCTTCAGTCACCGAGACACCTCCTAGTACGGACAGACGACGGAGAGTGGGAGAAGGTGCACCTCGAAGAGACCGCGGAGATTGTCGAAGGAGTAAAGGTCTTAAGGGACATCAGCTTTGACCTGGACACGGAAGTTAAGGTCGAAGGACTGCTGCGTTTGGAGAAAGAAATGCTACTAACCCTGGAGACCTACACCTTAGCGACAGAGATGAAGCTACACGCGTACGAGGAGTTGAACATCGAAGGTGATCCCTGCGGTGACGATTTTATCGAACTCTTCGCTAACCACGTTAACGCAGACAGCGAACTCTACTGTTGGAGACAAGGCAACAGCGCCTGGTGGTACGATTGGCGAGACCTGGGGAGATGGAAGTACCTGTACGCCAACCCACCGTGCTCCCAAATGGAGAAAGTCTTGACGAAAGTTGCGTTGGAAGGTGCACGAGTAATCCTTGTCGTACCTGAAGAAGGGAAATGGATGAAGAAAGCGTGGAGAGAATTACTGACCAAGCTGACAATAACCCAAGTACGACTACCCGATGTTCCTATGTACAAAGTTGACTACGGGGTGGAGCTACTGCCCGCTCCCAAGTGGCGAACGAATTTATGTCTTGTTGACGGATCGCTCAACCCGGTGGCGCGAGAGGACTTGAACCCCGAAGTTGTCGAGAAGATCAGGAAGAACAACCGAGGATGGGGAAGAAAGCACATGTTACAACACTTCCCTGACCTGAAGGAATCGCAACAAGACCGAAAACGCGAAGACATGAAGGTGACCATCAAAGAACTACCCAAAGGAAACCGAGAACTCCCGGCGGAAGAGAAAAGTGAACTCTCAGAAGAAGCGCATGACAGCGATGGGCTGTCGGAAGCTCCTAGTATAAGCACCATCGCACCTGTGACTGAAGGGAGCTACCCAACTTCGATGGAGTACGAGGACATGTTCAACGACGTTCTTTTGGCTTGTGAAAACGAAGAATTGTTGCTCTGACGAACCATCGAGGAGAACCTACAGCCGAAGAGCGAATGGCATGGATTTCAGTACGGGTTCGAAACAAAGAAGCGAAAGACGAATCTAGCTAAGCCGACAGAGTTGTGGCCCATGTCAAAGCAGGATCGAGAAGAAGTGAAGGCCCTACTCTGGACGCGCATCGATCAGATTCAGAAAGAGGAGTTGAAAGACCTCTGGAAGTCTAAGGTTTACTTGCCCGATCACGATGATGGAGCGACAGACGAGTACTCGGAGGTCTTGAACTACACCGATCTGTGTGACCTGTTAGAAGAGTACAGGGAGACTACGGACTACTATGCCGATGAGGAACTCAACACAGGTGGCGCGAAGAGATGCAAGAAGAACAAACGCCAGAGGAAGAAAGAACGTACCAAAAGATGTGAACGTGCTTTTGGGTTGACTGAAGTCGGGATACCCGAAGAAGTGAAACCGGACGGTCTCCACAACCAAAAGAAGGATGAATTCGGGCGAAGCAACCTGCAAGCGAGCGAGGACTTCATGAGCAAAGTTAAAGAACACGACGAGCGCGTGTGGAACATCTTACACAAGTACCAAGAGGTGTTCGGACCATTGCCATCACCTGGAACCTGTAAAAAGCTGGTACAGCTTGACTTGGAGCTGAAAGAAGAGCACGCCAAAGATCGAATAAGGTCGAAGCCTTATCCGTGTTCCAAAGCTGACATGGACGAGATCATGCGGCAAGTTTTGGAGTGCGTGGAGGCGGGGCTGATCGAGGAATACAAGGAGGCAGACTACCCCAAGCATTGTTCCCCTTGTTTCCTAGTGGCGAAGCCAGGGTCTACGGCGAAGAGGTTAGTCGTGGACTACCAAAAGCTCAACCGCAAGATCAAGCAGCACAGTGGGTCCCTGCCGTTTATGGAGAACACGGTGGAAAACGCAGCGGACTGCAAGTTCAAGACGAAGATGGACAAGAGGTCAGGCTTTTGGCAAGTGGACCTGACGGAGCGCGCAAAGGACATGATGGCTTTCATCACTCCACAAGGCCGTATTTTCAAGTGGCGAGTGATGCCTTTTGGCATTAGCAACGCCCCAGCCTTGTTCCAGGAGATGATGTCTCAAGTCCTGTGCCTCGTCAAGAAGAGACCAGCCGTTCAAGAGCTACTCACAAGAGGTGCCGTGTTGGAGGCGCACATTGACGACGTGCTGCTAGGGACCAACTCGGTCGAGGACCATTTGGTACTCTTGAGTGAGTTTTTCGAAGTCTGTCAAGAGCAACACTTAAGGATAAAGCTGGAGAAGTGCGAGTTCCTCCGGAGTGAAATGGAGTATCTGGGGTTTACGATTGGACCGGGATGGTGGAAGCCAACGGATGCAAAGTTGCGACCATTGCTCGACTTTGACCTGTCTGAAGTCAATGGAAAGGCCGAAGGTGTCAAGAAAATACGCCAGTTCGTGGGGTCGTGTAACTTTTACCGAAGACACCTGAAGAACTTCACCTTCAGTAGTGCACCCTTGACCGACCTCATCAAGAACGAGACCAAGTGGCAATGGACAGAGAAGGAGCAAGCAGCACTGGAGGAAATGAAAGGAAAGCTCAAGAACTGCCTGATCTTAGGCGTACCTCGGCCAGTTGGTGAGATGTTGCTGGTTACGGACGCGTCGGATGTTGGAGGCGGAGGTACACTCTTCCAATGGCAACGCCTGAACAGGGAAATGTGCCAAGAAGTGGACCAAAAGCTCAGAACGCTGGGCGTAAACAGAGACGGAACGCTACGACACGAGTACAATGAAGACGAGTGGCGTTTGGTCCCGTTAGGTCACTGGAACTGGAAGTGGAATGACGCCCGGAAGAACTACCCAACCTACGAGCAGGAGATCATGAGCGGAGTCCTGTTGCTGGCAAGCCAGACTCGCATCGTGGGGTCAAACCCTGTTACGTGGTTGTGTGATCAGGAACCGGCACAAGCATTCCTACATAAGCCTCCACCCGAACAAAAGAGGATCAGGAGATGGTGGACCTTTTTATCACAACTTCGATTGGCGACCTTCCACATTCCTGGCGTGAAGAACGAGTTATGCGACTACCTTTCACGAGGTTCGTTCAACGACTTGCTGGGACGAGACACGGAAGAACTCGCGAAGGAGGCTTTCGCTAAGATGGACGTGCAGTTGGATCTCTTCGCAAAGGCTACACCCTCGAAATCTACAGAATGGAAGGTCACAGACCTGTTGCCCGAGTATCCCATCCTGAAAACGTTGAAGGAGGGACGAAGCTTCGTACATGACGGAGGAGTCCAATGGGCACGTACGGCGAGTCACCTGTACAGAGAAGAAGTGATATGTGTACCGTCAACACACGTGAAGTCGATGGGGCGATGGGCACACAAGACGAACGGACATCCTGGAGTGGAACGAACACGTTGGTTTTTCGAGAAGCATTTCTACACAACCCTGAGCCAAGAGCGACTGAACGAAGTCTTAAGAGAAGTCTGCATGGAATGCTCATGCTCGAAGGCCAAGCAAAGCACCAGTGCTGATCAAGGTTTAACAGCTCACTTACCAATACCGAGAATGGTGAACAGCGTTCTGTACCTGGACTTCACGGAGATGCCCAAGTATTCAGGGCACGACTTCGCCTTGCTCGTGACCTGTGGATTGAGCAGGTACACACGTGTGTTTCCGCTCACGAAGAGATGCGATGGAGAAACTGTCTTGAAAGAGCTGTTCAAAGGTTGGATACAAGCCTACGGGATGCCGAAACGGATACACAGTGACAGAGACATCAGATTTACCTCAAACACTGGCTGGTACACCGGAGTCCTAAAGAACATGGGCGTCGAGGTCGACTTCGGAACGCCGAACTATAAGAGGAAGAACACGCAGTGCGAGAGGCAGATCAAAGCGTTCAAAGCGATTACAAGAATACTACTTGCCGAAGAAAGTAGCCGCAACTGGATTAAGCTGGTGCCTGTAGCGGTTTACATGATGAACAATCAAATCTCAAGTCGGACCGGATACGCTCCCACCGAATTGTTTTTGGGACGTCCGGGTTTCTTTTACGAGTTCCCTACCGCGGACGATTGCAACGTGAAGGTGAAAGGATGGCTTGAAGAGCAAAGAACCATGGCTGAGAAGGCACAAGAGCTGCTGACCAGAGTGCGTAATCGAGAACACCGTCGACAAAACAGAGGGAAATCACACGCCGAGTACAGAGAGGGAGACCTGGTACTCGTTCATCATACTCGTTTTCCTCGATGGCCACGAAACGACCTGGATCTGCCGTACTTGGGACCGTACCTGGTGACAGAAGTTGGGCCCAGTACTGTCAAAGTTAAGGCGAGCCCAAGCATGGGAGGGTTCGTCGATGTGGGTTACAACCAACTAAAAAGGTACACCGCGGTGGAAGATGACGACCTGGAAGCATGGGAAGAACTGGCGATCGAGGCGGAGAGGTCGAAGATGGCGGCTGACGAGGACGAGAACGAAGGCGGCGTGCAAGAAGAAGACGGGGTACAGCAGCTTCCTGAAATGGACGACGAAGAAATGAAAGAGAAGGACTGCTACACTGTGGACTCGATCCTGCAGCACAAGTACAAGCACGGGTGGCGATTTCTCACACGATGGGCTGAATACGAAGTTAGCGACAGCACGTGGGAACCTATCAGCGCATTCGTGTTAGACAACGGTAATTTGACATACCAGTTTGTCTCGTACTGTCGGCTGCACGATCTCAGTGGGATCCTGGAAACGGCAAGGAAGATGGCTCAAAGGAAGTCGGAACGAACGCTACGTCGCGAAGAGAAAAGGGAAGAGGCACGGAAACGAGTAGACGATGAGCAAGAGCCAGAGGCAGTACCAAGAAGGAGCAAAAGATTGCGAGCAAACTGACCTCCGTATAGGTGATGACCGTATAGGTGCATCCAGGTTAAGTATAAGTTGGAGAAGAAGTTGTGGTAGGCGGCGATGAAGATGGAGAGCAGCGCGGCGGCGACGGCGGCGCGGGCTGCGCGCTGCTGCTGCTCAGGGCTGATGCCCTCCACTTCCACGATCACCTCCACGTCCTCAACCTCCAAGAGGGATTCCTCCTGAGGGAGAGCGGGAGGACCATGGCGAGGAGGGATTACCCACTCCTCGGGCACAGGAACACTGGGGCCCGGAGGGTCCCAGGTCCACTCCCAGTGGACCCCAGCAGGGGTGAGCCAGGGGGCGCGCCGCATGGAGCGGCGGGGCACGCCTGGAAGCGCGGCGCCTCCTGATCCGAACCACTGGGCAGGACTTGCAGTTGGAGTCTGCAAGATCCAAGCCCCATGGAGCGGAACCCACGTCGGCGCGGTCAACCCAGCAGGCCGTCCGTGCTCATACGCCGTGTTGACGTACGACGGCAGCGACGGAGGCGGGTTGCTGGGGAGACGTGGGGTTTGAGGGGCGACTGGCACAGGCACTGCAAGAGCAGCAGCTGGCGCAGTCACCGCAGAGGAGCCCCAACGGCGGGGCACACTCTTCTTTTTAACCATACTGTTGACAAGAAAAAGAAATAAAAAAGGGACGAAAAGACTGACTTATGCAAGCTGAAGGGAGTAGTCTGCAAAATTGGAACAAGTCTGAAGCGCGATATCTGAAGCGCGCACGTGCGCTTTGTCTGAGACCAGGGGGGAAAGCAAGACGACCCAAGAAGAGTGCCTGACTTGAAACTCTGCCCTTTGTTGACTGTTTAACCACAGACTGTTTGTTTGCAATAGTCCAGAGAGAGTTAGGAATAGGTGGAGTGTGACTGACTGAACACGCTGACTGAAAAACACTGTTGCGCCTGAGTGTAGTAGATACTGGAAGGGTAGTTGGTTTTGAGACCCTAAGGTTAGGTTTGTATGGCACTGCCCCGCAATGGAGTCGGTACCCCAGCAAATCTGTGCGTTTGTCAACCTGCACAAACACTATATCAGGTGGATGCAAAATCGTCGACGCTTTGGGCCAAAATGAAGTAAATCGAACTTGGAGTCGACTGAACGAATGGCCGAAGCATCAAAGAAGGCCTATGAAGACTGAAGTCAATGGAGGACTATGACAACTGCGAAGCCTCCAGGAAGATGAGTACTGAAGACTGAGGCCCTTCGAAAAGATGCGAACTGCGTGAAGAACGACAACCGTCCTGCGTCGTCCCCAACGCGCGAATTGGAGGATGAGCAAGGAATACAACAAGATCCAGCCGAAGTGCAGAAGAGAGTGAGGACAGCGACAACGCTTCTGAAAGGAAATCGAGTACAACGCGTAGCTGTGGACCTCAAGCAGGGCAGCGTCGAGGCCTTGAAGAGCGACAGCGACCTGGTGGGAGTCTGAAGGATCGTAGGAGTGAGGAGTCGTCAACAGCGACAAGATCGGCGCCAATCACAACACCGCAGCGTCGAAAGGACACGAAGACGCGACGAAGTACGCCCACGTGGTCTTCGACGAGGGGGGAGTGAAGTGGACCCACAATCTTAAACACCACAGGTTAAAAAGGTTTTGACAGATCGACACATTGATGTCATTTTACTGGCATGCATGTCATTTACTGATGCATGATGATCATGATTTGGATGGTCATTTATACTGATTTTGTATCATTGCAACCCTGTGTCTCTAAGGCTATTGGAGTCGCTTTTACTACTATTTAACCCAGTTTCGTGCTATGCGCCCCTCTTTGAGTGGGAGCCTTTGTGGGCTATTGGCGCTATTCATTCTTTTGCTCTTGGTAGGAAATACCCATGGTGGTCACATGTGCACAACACAAATAACAAGCAAAGGGCAATAGAGAAAGCAAATAAGCAAAGCGTGTAAAGTAAACGAAGTGAATGGAAAACTGCGAGTGTAAATAAGTCAGTGGTTTGTCACATACTCTGTGTTTGTACAGCCTCAGTGTGATACAATGAATGAGTCCAAGGTGCAGTGCTTTCTAAGGGGTGCTGGTTAGAGCCTAAATCTTAGTGAGCCCTCGAACATGATGGCGGCCTCCAAAACTGAGGACTATCAACTATTGGGGGAAGTCCTAGACCAAGGTCTGAAGGAGTTGGGGTACTCTCGAGAAGACCTAAGTGTGGAGCTGTTCGCCAGCGACAAGCAGCATGTACTGGACCTATACTGCAGCAAGGGGAAGAACTGCAGCTACAAATTTTACTGGCCCTCTTTCGGGATGGCCTACGGGAACCCCAGATTCAGTGAACTGGGGAAGGTGCTGACCAAGGTGGCCTTGGAACGTTCACGTATGGTCCTGTGTTCCCCCGATTGGGGAGCCCATGGGGGCAACGAATACTGGCGAAACCTCCTGGACAGGCTGACTATCAGCTCTGTTCGTTTGCCTGATGAGGCCATCTACGTACCTCTGGGACGCAAGACGCCTATTGGGAAGCCCGGAAGGGGGAGTATGCTCAGCGTGGTGGACGGGAGTCTTACCACTATCCCCTGGGAGGACCTGGACCCGACTCTGGTCCAGGCTACACAACGAGAAAGCGATGGACTCGCCTTGGGTGACTTGAAGGATCGCCTACGACCTCAAGATGCTGTTGAGACTACACCCGGAGGAGATGAGTACGTCGTGACTGATACCAACGCCCCCAACTCTCCCTGTCATGTACCTGTTACTGATGGAGTCTCTGAGTGTGGACTATCTGAGCTACCTAGCTCTATCCACTCAGATGACGAAACTGAGCACGACGCCTTCTTCGTGCAGACCTGTGTGGAGGAAGTGGAGAACGCTGAGTACGTCGCCCCACTGAAACCCCTACTCTCCATGAGGGTGGAAGACCCCGTGGACGAGGAGCTGGACCCTCGATCCAGCCTCAGGGAGTATGTGGATTCCAAGAGGAAGTTGGTGGCGAAAAAGCTATGCTACGCGAAGCCTACCCGCAGCTCATGGCCACTGAAGCAAGGACGTATGGGAGACCTATCCCAATTGAAGGAGGACCTCGAACAGAAGATCACCACCTGGCAAAGGGAGGTAGATCTTAAGCTCATGAAGAGCGTGTGGGGTGCCCATGTGAGGACCCCAGAGGAGGACGACCTCTCGGAGGAATGTGTATGTGAACCCCCTCGAGCGTGCCTATGTTGCCATCCTCCATCAGAGATGGTTGAACAAGACCTTCTATATGCCTACCAAGGGCTGAAGGATACTACCACGGGCGAAGAGTCGGTGGAGGACCACCTCCCGACGTCTATTACCCAGGGGGCAAGCAACTTACACTCTGACGGGGACAAGGAGGACAAGATCAAGATATTGGACCCGAGGGTACAGAAGCTTATAAGGACCCATCTGGAGGTGTTCGGAGAACTACCCCCTCCAGCCTCATGTGACAAGCAGGTACAGATGGACCTCAAGCTGAAACCCGAGTTCGTGGGTCACAAGATCCGGAGGAGACCCTATCCAGCTCCTAAAGAGCAGGCCGACGAGATCGAGCGACAGATACAAGAGTGTATCGACGCTGGCCTAGTCCTGGAGTACAAGGACGGGGACTACCCCCTACACTGCAGCCCCTGTTTCCTGGTGGCTAAACCTGGGTCTACAGCCAAACGGCTGGTAGTGGACTATGGAGAGCTGAACAAGAAGACGCTGAACCACTCAGGGTCCATTCCCAATATGGAGTCTACCCTGGAGAAGATAGCCTCCTGTCGCTACAAGACCAAAATGGACAAGCGAAGCGGATTCTGGCAAGTGGACCTGACGCCCAACGCACAGGAACTACTGGCCTTCATCACCCCTGAGGGGAGGGTGTTCAAGTGGAAGGTCATGCCGTTTGGCGTGGCTAACGCACCCGCTCTATTCCAAGAGCTGATGAACAAGATCTTGTCCATCCTACGAAGGAGACCTAAGGTGCGGGAGCTCATATCCCGTGGTGCCCAGATGGAGGCTCACATCGACGATGTATGCCTTGGGACCAATACCCAGGAGGATCACCTAATCCTCTTGGGTGAGTTCTTTGCGGTCTGCCAGGAGAACCACACACGACTCAAGCTGGAGAAGTGTGAGTTCATGCAGGAGACCATGCAGTACCTGGGGTTTGACGTTGGCTATGGGTGGTGGACCCCAGCGGCCTCTAAGGCCAAACCCCTGATGGACGCCAAGGTACGACACGAAGACCCCAAGTAAGGACTTCATGATGTACACAGTTTCATTGGGGCGTGCAACTTCTATTGCCGCCACATCAAAAACTTCACCTATACCAGCGCCGTACTGACGGACTTGATCAAGAAGAGTACTACTTGGCGCTGGGGCCCACAAGAGCAACAAGCGTTTGACGAGCTCAAAGACAAGGTGGCCAACGCTAAATGCTTGGGCGTGCCTAGAGCACAAGGGGAGATTATCCTGGTAACCGACGCCAGCAATGTGGGCGGTGGTGGAAAGTTGTTCCAATGGCAAGCACTAGAGAAGGAGGAGTTCGACTCAGCCATTTCCCAATGGGGGACTGAAGGTCTCAACCGAGATGGAACCCTCAAGCACAGCTACCCTGACGACGAGTGGGTCCTAGTACCTCTGGGCCACTGGAACTGGAAGTGGAACCAGGCCAGGGGAAACTACTCCACCTATGAGCAGGAATTGCTCGCGGGTATGCTGGTGCTATCCTCACAAGCACGACTGTTGGGGAGTAACCCTGTGGTCTGGCTATGCGACCAAGAACCGGTCCGCAGTTTCCAGAAGGGTCCCCCACCTGAAAAGGCCAAGCTACGGCGCTGGTGGACCTACCTCAGTCAACTACGGCTCACGGTACACCATATCCAGGGAGTGAAGAACGAGTGTGCCGACTACATCAGCCGCAACAACTTCGACGCCCTGATTGGTGCCCGGTCTGAAGCGCTGGCTAAGGAGGCGTTCAGCCGTATGGACGTCCACTTGGACCTCAACATGACTATGATACGCCCCCTGGATGGACTCCAACAATCGGAGTACCTGAAAGAGTTCGGGGATATCTACAAGCGCCTGGAGAAACGCCTTGAACCCCTCCTGGTCAACCAAGACCAGTGGAAGAGGGACAAGAGCTACCTATGGCACGAGGACCGTATCGTGGTGCCTAGTGACCGAGTCCCAGCGCTGCTGAAGTGGACCCATGAATCCAGTGGTCATGTGGGTGCTGACCGTACCCTGTGGCTGTTCAAGCGGTGGTTCCACACTACGTGGACTGACGACCAACTGCGGAAAACCCTCCAGCCTATCGTGGACAAGTGCCCGTGCAGGTCCTGTAAACCAGGGGATATCAGGGACAGAGGTCTCTACTCGACCCTGCCCATCCCACACTGTGCTAACAGTGTTCTATACGTGGACTACACGGAGATGCCGAAGTTCGGGGGCTATGACTTCGCCCTCATGGTAACCTGTGGATTGACCAGGTTTACCAGGGTGTTCCCATGTACCAAGCACATTACCGGGGAGGAGACTATCAAGATACTCCTGGAGGAGTGGTTTTGTGTCTATGGGGCGCCCAAGGAGATCAACTCCGATGAGGACGTGCGAGTACGCTCAGATACTGGCTGGTACAAGAGGGTCCTGAGATCCCTCAATGTCCAGGTGTCTACGGGGATTCCCTACTCTCACACGAGCAACCCCCTATGTGAGCGACAGATCCGTGTCCTGAAGGAGAACGTCGGGATATGGTGCAAAACTGAACGCACCAGAGACTGGGTGAGACTACTCCCTGTCATATCCTTGATGATGAACTCCCAAGAGAGTTCAGCGACTGGCTACTCGCCCCATGAGCTATTCCTGGGGCGCCCGGCGTGGTTCCTACATGCCCCCTATCCAGAGGACACCCATTCTTCTGTGGGTGAATGGGTCCAAGAGCAGCAAGCGAAGGTGGACAAGGCCAAGGCTATGCTCCAGAGAGTGAGGGAGCGTCAGTGGAACAAGAAGAACAAGCACCGAGTACCGGCCACCTACCAATAGGGGGACTGGGTGCTGGTGCACCACAGTCGACTACCCGCCTGGCCACGCTCTACCAGCGATGACCCATACTTCGGGCCGTACAAGATCCTATCAGTGGATGGACACCGTATCACCGTGCGGTGTTCTCCCCGTCTAGGGGGGACCCTGGTGTGCGCTGCTCAACACCTGAAGCGCTACTATGATCCTGAAGACCTCTGTGGGGAGGAGTGGGAGCTGAACGACGAGGAAATCGCCGCTCTGGACCTACAAGGGGCTGCCAGCCCTATGGAAGTTCAAGGTGAACTCCCCGACATGAACGCCGAGGAGATGGCTAAGGAAGGCTTCTACCTGGTGAAGTCTGTCCTACGCCACCGCTATCGCCAGGGTTGGCGCTTCCTCACCCTCTGGGAAGGGTTTGGAGTCGAAGAGGCCACCTGGGAGCCCTTCTCTGCATTTGTTCTACCTGAGGGACGCCTAAACTCAGTTCTGGTTGACTACTTGTCCCAGAACAACCTTGGTGAGTTGCTGAGGCTCGCTGAGACGCTTGCCTCCAAGACTAAAGCTAGGGACTGAACCTTACCCTTACCTGCCAAAGCGTATGTGTGAGTGTGCTATTCCTAAGGTCCTGAGAGCAAGCCGCAGAAGTGGTGTCCTAATTATACCCAAGTCTGCGCCCTTGCTGAACCTGGAGGGTTGGCTTATTGATGCCACGGGGTACGCCCCGGGTCTCCCCTCCCCTATGCGCCCAATTTCTGTGCTGGCGCAAAACCTTTGGGGAATACCCAGCGTACTAATCCAGGTATTGTTTTCCCTACCTATCTGTCTACTACAGGGAGGGGTGGCCAAAAGCTATGAAGGCATGAAAACGCCGTTTTGCTATGTGGCCAAAACACTGACCTAACCACTGCCACAGCCCACCAACCCTGCTAAAATTGCAGGAAACGGGTTGGACAGTGACACACGCACTACAGGTCCTACACACCCTACAGTGGCACCATCCTGGTGGGCGAGCACTGGGCAACTGGCTCTAGCCCCCACACAGGACTACCACTCCTACACGCACACTCTACTGGGCGTTGCGAAGGCAAAGGTGTCGTGGGTCCTAGCGACCCTCCTGTGAAATGACAAGAGAACACAGCGCTGCTAAGCAACTGTGGCCTAACAGGGGACGCCACAACGCGTTTCCCCTGCTAGGGCTTGGAAGGAAGAGGTGCTCTTGCGTGCACGGCGCAGATGTCGATGGAGTTGGACTCCCTGCTCTGCCACAGGCAGAGGGGAGTTACTTGTTTGTGTGATCTGCGCCCTTGTTTAGCAGGGCATAAAAAAATTGCTGCTGCACCAATCACCCTACCTGCCCACCTGTAAAACAAAGGCAAATGAAAGGGCGTTTGCGGCGGAGGAACCAAGCCACACTCCAGGTATTATACCCTTCTCAGTGTGACCTATAATACACTGTCCGCAAACACGCTGGAGGACCAGCTACCCTTGTCAAGCAAGCAAGCGTTAAGGGACTCCTCAGGTTCTCTTAAAGAACGTACCGAGGAGCCTCTGGGTAGCCTAAACAAGGTTTACCGTGCGCACTTCGCGTGGCCTACCCTTTAATGCATGTGTGAATGCGCGAGTATGTAACAGTACCGCGGGCAATCCTGCCCATCTGAGCGTCAATCACGAACTCTACCAGGGGGTGGCCCCGCCTGGGCTTACTCACCTTACCTACCGCTGGAGAGAGAGAGCAAGTGGGGCGCACGCGAAGAACGTTGCTATGCACTTGTGTGTATGTCTAATCACCCTGATCTGACCGCTAATCATCTGCAATCTTTCTAATCAATCCCTCTATCGCGTTCTATCTTTGTTAGCGCTGCTACAAGGCTCGTTCACGGAGACACGAGACGAGCAATGTGTATGCGGCATACGAGACGAGCATACCTGTAGTTTATACCTGATTCATTGAAGTCTTTTTCGTTGATTGTCGAATTCTTGAATTTTTGAATCTTCTATTAGTGTGGGTGAAATCTGTATGTTTATTTATTAATGTGTGTCTCGTCATTTTCAAGACTACGTGAGACATACGTTTATAATTCCATTATTTCTCCATTTTCCGGCGCTTCGCTAGGAGCCGCTCCTGCGTGCCGCCATTTTATGCGTATGAATTTCTGGATTTAAAAAATCCAGAGATGACTATAATTTCTATAAAAATGTGCTTCTGATGCACAATTGGATTCTGCTCAGGTGTGTCGTTTCAGAAAAATTCTAGGCCGTCATTTGACGGATTTTGGTGTCGCCGCTTCGTTTTTGCGTGGATTCGTCCATAATTCTCCCATTCCTGCCTCTGCAGATACCCACGCGCAGCCTCGCTGAGTAGGCCGTGTTCGGGCCGAAACGCAGGTGCCTGGAGAGACTGAGCAGAACGCAAGACCCCACCAAGGGGCAATTTAATTTTTTCGAGACTCCCTTCGCCCTAAGACAGGTCACAGGTCGCCAGCAGGTTTACGAGAACCCCTGCGAGTGTGTATAATGTGTCTTGCGTTGGATTTGTGTCGACGCTGCGTCTTGGAGGGAGGGATGCATATGCACATGTCTTGGCATGCTCCCATACTAACCCAACCAAGCCACAGGAGCCCCGGCAGCGCCATGAGCGCTGAGTCTTCTGTAGGAAATGATACAATCAGAGCAGCAAAAGGACGCCAGTCATGGTGAGCGCCCATTTTTCAGTGTGAGGGAAACTGTAGGTATTTTAAAGTAGATGTGGAAACCAAGGAAAGGCCAAGAAAAATTCCCTTTTTCCTAAAATGCGACAGTGGTGGCCACCACAGCACAAGGGGGGAGTAAGAAAAAGTGCTTTTCCATTGCTTTGAGGCATACTCTAGTTGTATTAGAGATGCACTGAGCATCCATGCATTTTTATCTTAGTATTGGTCCCACCAAAAGTGGTGATAACACATTTTGACCTATGGAACCAAACACCCAATCAGGATATGGAGTGGACGCCTTAATCCCCTTTCAATGTGAAGCTATTCATCTTTTCCTGAGTTGACTGAGCACTGACATACCTAAGGTAGAGCCTATGAATTTATCTATGTTTTTCCATGAATTCTTAGCTATCCTAGTGGTATGCACCCTAGGGGGCTGGGCACCTCTTTTTGAGAGGTCCTGGGTTCAATTCCTGGTCAGCCTAGCTAAGTAGGAAGATCCCATGTGACATGGCAGTGACCTCATCGCCACATACCATGCCACCTCAGCACATATGGGACCCAAAACAAAGAATGCACATCTCCTGAGATGGCACTATGGAGAGAGAGGGACCATGGGGCAGTTTTCTAACTCTTTGCCCAAAACACTTCAGCTATCTTTGTGAATATGCATTCATTTGTGACCTGAGTTGCAGTTTCTGTGAATATCCAATCATCTTTCACTGTTTACACTGCAGCCCTTCATGCTTTGATCCTGATCTTCTCCTCTTTGCACACTTCTGGCTTGGGTTATCCTGGATTGACTCTATTTCTGCAAAACAAAGGTTTTCATCTTCCAAAACAAGCAGCAGGAAACCCTACACCTACAGCAAGCAGCAGGAGAAGCAAAAACACAGTGCTGAAAACACTATAAACTTTTCTACAGCTCACTGTCCCTATACATGTTAGACGCAGCACTCATGGTACCAGCAGGACGCCATTAATTGCGCTCTGCAGTGCTACCAAAGCCACTGGTCCGCTAACAATCTCCTTTCCCTTGCACGATTTGCTATTCATGTGTGACGGGTTATACCCAGCAGGGGGCTGCCCGCGGCCAGATCGCGAGTTCTGTAGATTAGGATGCGTCGCGCGGTGCTGAAATTCAGGATTTTCCATCAAGAAAAACTGAGAATTTATAGCGCAATTTCTGTAATTTAATGCAGGGTATTGTATTATGAACCGGACGAAGGATTTACAACAAATTCAAGGAATTTCAAGGATCTAGGAATATGTTTGGAATTTTGCCGTGCCTTGCAATTTTGTCGACGGATCCGGTTCAGTTATCCTGGCGGTTGCAGGATTATACAAATTTGTTGTCCTTTCGAAACGCCGCAGCAGTGCCGAAGGAGTTCAGCCATACAAAGCTGGTGACGAGGACCGAGGTATGCAGTCTTCTGACAACGGCGAGACCTCTGTGGAGATTGGGAAAATTCCAGAGCTGAGGACAGTCAACGTGCGCAGGCTACGGCGCTTAGTGTCTCAGGACGTGGCCATGGAGCAGCCAGTGAATGGGGAGCTTGAAAGGAGAGACGTGGAGAGGTATAAAAAGTTCAGTGATTCCAAACTCAGGAACGTGCGAGCGGCGGTCAGCAAGTGGCCGTATGAAACGTATGAGGCACGGCTTGCGCGTAAGGAGCTGATCAGAAGAGGTGAATGGGTCGACAGTCCCTTGGAAAACGACTATGGTGATGCTGGAGAGGAGCTCATCAAGCCGAGGTCGCAACTGTGGCTTTGGTGTCAGATTTCGTGCATGTGTGTTGCCTCTCGGTGCCTCGTAGCAAGACTCGTCGTGGAAGGCGAAGCCAAGCGGCCGTGGATCGACGGGGAACTCATCCCACCTGCTCTTGAAGTCGCGGCAGGCTGTTGCACGCAGGAGCTGGGCAGTAGCGGCCGAGTGATGCACGCCTATGGAGGAGCTGTTCTAGTTTCCACAGAGGCGCCAAGCGGTTCGTTCGTCTTACATGAAAGGGGAGCAGCGTTCGAGTGCGCGCTGAGATTGCTCGCCGTCGTGAAGAGGATTTTATCGACGGCGCTCTGGTCAGTGCGCTGTAGATTGTCGCTGAAGAGAGCGAGAGTGGGACGCACTGATACGCAGCTGACAAGCTGACGAGCATTC
The DNA here is from genome assembly GCA_964036045.1 of Eutreptiella sp. 'Long Island Sound 2002'. Classification (NCBI taxonomy): domain Eukaryota; phylum Euglenozoa; class Euglenophyceae; order Eutreptiales; family Eutreptiaceae; genus Eutreptiella; species Eutreptiella sp. 'Long Island Sound 2002'. The sequence continues at coordinate 17,548,706 of OZ038384.1, read as the reverse complement.
CAAGAGCGCGCTAAGGAGCAGTCGACACAGGGAGTGGCGTTATGGATAGAGGTTAAGCGTGATTTTGCGTGTGTTCGTGCGCGCTTGCTTGAGAGCAGTGCTCCAAAGGCACTGCTTGCGGGTGGTGCTCTAGTGGCACCTTGAAATACCTACGGACGTGGCAGTTTCCCACTGCATTACCTGATTTCAGACTCAGCTCAAGTAAGAAAAAGTCACTGCCATGTCTCTCTTGGAGGGCTTGATCCGAGCCAAGCCCCCCTTAAAACCCTTTTGTTGATGCTAAGACTAACTTAAGTTTTTTTATCACTCTTTTGAAGCTTTAAGTACACTTTCTCAAAGTAACTAGGGTTATAACCCTAGCCCCCCATGAAGTTCACCCCTACCACTCAACTGAGCGGAGGTATCTTTCTTCATGGAGGATATACCGAAATAAAATAGGCATTTCATGCCTTAGGCCTTGGAGGTTAAGCCTAGTGGTCTCCCACCCCAAGACCCCTATACTCAATTGTTTCCACCACTTATTGTGGTTCTACTTTTTAACTGTTTCTGAATTCAGTTGCTTGGCCAAGTCATAATCTGTGTCTGGCCTAACTCCTTTGCCCCATATTCCTAACCAACCCCATTTCATCCAAAAGAGTGCACATGAAGTGCTTGATGCTAACTTGGAGGCTAGAGTCAGGCCAGTTTTCACATAAAATCTTTTGTTTTATCCATTTGTGATTGAATCTTTGTATTTATAGCTGCTTTGTCTATCTGCAGCCCTTCTGTGTTACACTGGATTTCATACTATTCATTGATTCGATCCACATCCTGTTCTTGCTCTACTTGCTCCTTTGGTTTTGGAATTTCAACATCAAAAACCTGCAGGATTTCATCAAAATCTATAGGGCACTAATCAAGGACATCTTTCCGGTAGCAGAGGCAAACCCTGAGTACCTTTCGAACCGACTCTGAGCAGAAGCACAAGAAAAGCACACTGAAAAGCACATTGAACATGTCCACACAACTGTCTTCCCGAACCTGGCCGATCAGAAGTGTACAAGTCCAACTTGGCAGTGTAGCCCACCCAAAGAGTGAACCGCCACTCAGAGCAGCATCTGGGTCTCAGGAAGATCCAGAGCACAGAAGGGCGAATCTAAATCCGCCCAGAACAACACCATTAACCATGGAGACCTTAGCGGCCCATGGTGAGGACAGCCTGCAAAGGCTCCGCAGGCGTGTCGAAGCCTCCATTGCCCGGTCGGCCTGTCCGGCCTCTTCTTCTACTGTTCTTGGAGGTGGTCCTGAAGAACAAGAGGGCCTACGAAGGAGCATGGACGAGTTTATGCTCCACGAAGAGTACCACAAGTCCACCGTAGGAGAAGATGGAGAAATACCTCTTGATGCCCTCGGGTCGCCGCCCCAAACTGAGATGGGTTCCTTCCTTTATTCGGGGCCATCTACAGACATGGCGGACACAATATCACTACCGAGACAACCAAGAGTACACGAGCACCCGGGAGCATGGCATCCAGACCTGCCGACAACTTCAAGGGCTCCTGAAAAGAGTCTGGATCCTCTTCACCCAGAGCCCACCTCTGGGGCTCTGGATCGCACGGCCGAACTTTTGGCCGAACTTCTATCCGAATCTGAAGACCCGGATGTGACAGCTCTGTCAGAGGCTGTCAAGCCAAAATTGGGTATCACCGAACCTTTACCCAAGCCGGCGCTACTCTCACCTTCACCCGGATTGAGCACGTTGGCTGATGATCTCAAAGGATCAAGGGTGTCCAGGTTGCTACCCAAGGTTACTTGCCGCAGCCCTTTTCATCCTCGCGCTAGGACAGTCCCAATTGCCGAATTACAGGACGTGCCCGTGACTGAAACTCAGAAAAGAGGGCTGTCAGCCCTGGCACCCCTTGCCGGCGTATCTCCTCCCCCTTCAGGCCTAACTCCAGGGGGTGGGAAGATCGGCAGACCGATTGCCCAGGTGAACATCCAGCTGGAATTGCCGGAGTTCGACCCGAAAAATCTGCCCGAATGGGCAGAAGAATTTGCTGAGTTTCTTTTGCTAACTGGCCCATCCCATGTGGATGTGGCCACCAAATGCTCACTGCTAAAACGCTCATGCAAAAAGAAACTTTTGCAAAAACAGGTGAAACAGATTGTGAAAACCTGTTCAACCTGGGAAGAGGTACTCCAAAGACTGGAGAAAACATTCCCAGTCTATGAGACTGACCTCAGCGTGCGCACACAAATAGAGGAGCTACCTATGCTCCCTGAGTTTCCTTCTGCTGCGCGAGTCTCTGAATACGTGTGCGACCTGGAGTATCTGTTTTCACGAATGAACGTGGGCTCCTATGGAGCCACTGAGCCCCACCTGTGGCTCATGAGTAAGATCCCCCAACGTACGTGGGATGACTGCCGCGCTACCTCTGGGAGGAAAAGCCGGACCCACTCGTACGACGAACTGGTGGACCTGCTGATTGAGCTAGCTCTTGAGAGGGAGAATGACTCCCACATGGAGAAATTCCTCAAGAAGCACTTTGGTCAAGGTGGTACCCCTACCCCCGAACGTGGCGAAGGGAAAGGGCCTAAAAATCCCACTAACGCCAACCAAGGAGGTGGTAAAGGAAGGGGTAACCTACGTGCCATGAATCAGGTAAAACCTGATGCAGGTACTCCGCCTCTGTTCTACTGTAAGCCTGTCAATGACAAGGGGGGACCTTGTCATGCCCCTGACTGCGACCACCGCAGTAGCTGTATGCTGCAGATGAAACGACAGCAGCATTCCAAGGATGGGAAAACTGTGACCCGCATTTCAGGTGTACCATCACCTGTGGCTATTGTGGCAAACGTTGTCACTACGAGGACGAATGTCACATAAAGAAACGCGAGAGTGATAAACTCAAGCAGCAGGAGGCTGAACGGCAGAAGACCCAAACACCCACCAGAAACCCCCAGAATGGCGATAAAAGTGGTAAAGGAGGTGGCAAGGGGGGTGGCAAAGGTGGACCCCCTAACCCCCAGAGGCGCTCATCACCGCCCGCTGCTACTCCCCCTCCTGCCGAAGGTGACCCCAAGAAGCGCCCACAGGGGGATAACGCCTCCCCTGAGGGGAATAACTCCTAGAAGAGGCAACTGGCCTGGATGGCCAAGTCCCTCATGGCTGCAGGGGTGGACGTCAAATTTTCTGCTGAGGAGTAGGGGGGCGGCTCCGAAGAGGAGGACTTAGTTTTCTGGATCCTCGTGAAAATCGGGGATCAGGTTTTTCGAGCGGTGCTTGACACCGGTGCAACACTTTCTATAGTGGCCCGGCGCCTGCTAAAGACTTTCAAGAAAACTAAGACCGTGGCCATAAGAGTAGGGGATGGGCGTACCATCCATTCCTTGGGGGGGGGTCGATGTGACTATATGCCTGGGCAACGAAACTGTGACCCAACACTGCAGAGTGTTGGACACCGACGCCTTTGACGTCGTCATTGGTACCGACTTCCTACGAAGAAACCTCCAGGTAAAAATGCTGTCTCTCCAACGCCCCTATTCTTTGCACTGCGACTTTGGCACTGGGCTCTTCTCCGTACCTTTGGAGCTGTCAGGACGAAAAGAGTCTGGGCTGCGCTACGCATCCAAGACTAACTATGGTACTGAAAACTACCAATTGGCCCGTCACGTTCTTGAAAATGGACTGGCGGCCCTACAGGTAAACCTGGATGAGATCCAGGTGGAATTGTTTGCGAGCCAACAACAGCACATCATGCAGTTGTACTGCTCGAAACAACTAAACAACACTTTCCGTTTCTTCTGGAAAGCAATCAGCCTAGCGTATGCTAACCCTCCCTTCTCTCTGCTCGCGAAGGTGCTAACCAAAATCGCTTATGAGGGAGGAAGGGTTGTCATGTGCACCCCTGACTGGGGCTGCTCTGGTGAACACGCTTATTGGCGCCGTATGCTAGATCGAATGACAGTGGGAAGAGTGCAACTCCCCCACGGTCCCATCTATGTGTCTGAGGACTCAGACACAGCTATGCAGGCCCCTGAGTGGGCCAGTTTCTTATCCATCGTTGATGGATCTCTCAATCCTGTACCCCTGTGTGACCTAGACCAGGTGTTACCGAAAGAGGTCATGGCCGAAAATCGTGGCCTGACCCTTTCTGATCTCAAAAATCGATCTCCTGAGCACCTATCTGCCACACTTAGAAAGATGTCCTTGATTAGTGCCCTATAGATTTTGGTGAAATCCTGCAGGTTTTTGATGATGAAATCCCAAAACCAAAGGGGCAAGTAGAGCAAGAACAGGATGTGGATCGAATCAATGAATAGTTTGAAATCCAGTGTAACACAGAAGGGCTGCAGATAGACAAAGCAGTTTTAAATACAAAGATTCAATCACAAATGAATAGTACAAAATATTTTATGTGAAAACTGGCCTGACTCTAGCCTCCAAGTTAGCATCAAGCACTTCATGTGCACTCTTTTGGATGAAATGGAGCTTGTTAGGAACGTGCGGCATAAGAGTTAGGCCAGACACAGATTATGACTTGGCCAAGCAGCTGAATTCAGAAACAGTTAAAAAGTAGAACCACAATAAGTGGTAGAGACAATTGAGTATAGGGGTCTTGGGGTGGGAGACCACTAGGCTTAACCTCCAAGGCCTAAGGCATGAAATGCCTATTTTATTTCGGTATATCCTCCATGAAGGAAGATACCTCCGCTCAATTGAGTGGTAGGGGTGAACTTCATGGGGGGCTAGGAGTAAAAAAAAGTCCTTCTCCAATGCTTTAGGGTATACTTTAGTTGTATAAGAGGTGCTCTAAGCACTCATGCATTTTTATCTTAGTATTGGTCCAACCAAAATGGGTGATAACACATTTTGACCTATGGAACCAAACACTAAATCAGGATGTGGTGTGGACCCCTTTATCCCCAAGCTATAGGCACTAAAACATCTTTTCCTGGGCTGCTGAGGCACTGATATACTGAAGGCAGAGCCTATGAATTTATCTATGTTTTCTCATGAATTCTTAGCTATCCTAGTGGTATGCACCCTAGGGGGCTGGGGCACCTCTTTTTGAGAGGTCCTGGGTTCAATACCCAGTCAGCCTAGCTAAGTAGGAATATCCCATGTGACATGGCAGTGACCTCATCGCCACAAGTCATGCCATTTCAGCACCTATGGGACCCAAAAACAAAGAGTGCACATTTCAAGATGGCACTGTGCATGAGAATGAGCCCTTGGGGCAGTTTTCCAATCAGCTTTTGTCAAACATGTAAAACATTTCATCCTGAGTTGCAATATATGCTAATTGCTGTGGTCTATTGTTGATAGTTGTTTTTATCTAACTCTTTGTGACTGCAGCCCTTCATGCTTTGATCCTGACCTTCTTCTACTTGCTTATCTCTGGCTTGGGTTATCCTGGATTGGTTGTATTTCAACAATAAAACATTTTCCTCATCAAAAAACAAGCAGCAGGAACCCTACACCAGCAGCAAGCAGCAGGAGAGACACAACAAACACACAGTGTTGAAATCACTATAAAACTTTCTGGTAGCGAGAGGCAGACTGTCTCTGCGTACCGGCAGCAACCCCGTGCTGTACATCCAGTGCGCCGAGATCAGTCATATATAAGCAAGAAGGGCGAACGAATATGGACACCAAGAAAGAGGACACCGACGTGAAGACGGCGCCTGAGGCACCAGCAATGCCAGCACCTGGTGAACCTGGACCTGGACCTAGCGCTGTACCTTCGGAGTCCTTACATGGGCCAGTGGACGTGGCGGAGGATTCGATGGAAGGACTTCAGTTGGCCTTCCGGGCCCTCTCAGTCAGGGAGGTGGACACCCGTCCTGTGAAGAGAAAGAGAGAGAGAGAGAAGGATGCTGGAGAAAGCATAGCAGGCGAAGAAGCAGACCAAGGGCACGACCCGACGAATTATCATACCTTCGAGGGCGCACCAAGCGCTTCTGGCCTCCACGCATCACCCTCTCCCATAACCACCACACTCCCTACTCTAGACCCAGCCGCTGCAACATCCACACCCATAACCAACCCGCCTATGGCTGAGGGCATAGGCTTTACTGGTGTGCCTACCTACCCTGCCTATGGTGTGAACCCACCTACCACTGCGTTTCCAGAGGCAACTACTACCAGTGAGCCGGTGACCTCCAGTTCTGCGCCGCGATGGTATGCGGCTGACTATCACCATCCTCTACCCGCTACGGGAGCCTATGTGGATGTTCCTGGGTATGCAACCTTGAGTGGGTTGAGGAGAGGACCTGAGTCATGCGGGAGCAGGAGTAGAGGATCGGGGAGATCCTCCAACAGGTCCCTGACGCGGTCGGAGATCAACGAGGTGCTCCGAGGAGCCACCCCTAAAATTGTTGGCGACCTCACTCAAGAGATTGGAGATAAACTGGAGCCCCTGATACCGCCCCAAGCGTCACCTACCACGGTGGGAATGTCACCCCATCGAGTACAGGCCAACCACCTGGTGGCAGGACTGACAAACACCCTGGGGAGCCTGAGGAGCCGACCGATGCCGACCCCTGCAGCGATACGTAGAAGCCCTTTCGTGCCGAAGACGGCCCAGCCACCCTACAGTCACGTGGGGAATTCTACGAGAGCCGAGCTGGACCGGCTGGGGCTAACAGCCCTGAGGGCAATGGTGGATGTGGAGCCCTACGGCTCCAGTGACCTAGGCGGAGATCCCTCCGATGATGAACCGCCGTCAATGACTTCTGCTTCGCCCTCGGAGGACGACGACCCGGAGGACCCCGAGAACCCAAGTGGGAAGAAGAAGAAGAAGAAGAAGAAGACCCGACGCCCTGGGGGGGCAGGTGTCAGGAGGCCAAGGCCATTGCCACCTCCAAGATCGTGGTGAATCTGCCTGAGTTCACAGGCAAGGACCTCAGCGAGTTCGCTGAGAATTTTGGCCGATTTCTCCGATTGACCGGCCAAACCCACGCTAGTGGATGGGTCAAGTGCGATCTGCTCCTGCAGTGTTGCAAGACCAAGTACCTCGAGAAGCAGGTCAAACAGATCGTGACTAAGTTCGCCACCTTTGCCGATGTGTTGGTTGCCTTGGAGAGGCAGTAACTGACCTATGAAACCGACCTCTCCATCAGGGCCCAGATCCAGAACCTGGCCGTGCTGCCCAACAACCCCAAACCTGGCAGGGTCTCTGAGCTATTGGCTGACCTAGATCACTGGGCTGGACGATTGACGCCCAGTTCCTACAGCAGCGACGACCTGCTTTTCTGGTTGGTGGCTAAGCTCCCCCGAGAGCTGTGGGACGAGTGCCGTTCAACGGCAGAGCGCAAGGCTAGATCCCTCCGCTACGAGGATCTTTGTGTACTACTCGTGGAGCTGGCGCTGGAGAAAGAAAGCAAGCAGCACCTGAACAACTACCGTCCTGGAGGGGGAGGCTCTGGAAGCCAAGGCAAAGGGTACCAAGGATCCAAACCTGGACAGGGGACTACACCCAAACACGCCCGTATCATGGAAAACGTCAAGGAGCTCTTCTGGTGTGATGCCAGAGATGAGCAGGGCCACCTGCAGCACGCCCCAGACTGCGAGCAGCGAGACTGCTTCGTAGTCCAAGGGAAGAAGCAGGAGACCAACACCGGCGCCAAGGCAAAGATGCCGGATCACTACAGGTGTACTATCACCTGTGCCTTCTGTGGGAAGAGGAAGCACTATGAGGATGAGTGCTACCACAAGCAGCGCCTGTCGGCGAAGCTGAAGGGTGAGGATCTGGCAAAGGCTCTGGCAAAGGTGGAGGCAAAGGCAAAGGCAACGACTCCGGCAAGGGCAAGTCGAAAGGACGTGGACAAGGGCAAGACAAGAGTCAAGGTGGACGAGGAGGAGGCGCTAACCGCCAGCCAGACAAGGACAACAAGAACCCGGACAAGAACGGAGGAAACCCCAACCCTAATCCAGGGGGGAACTCCGAGCCCTCTGGGGGGCAGTCTGGTCCGACCACACGCTCACAAACGCAGGCCCAGCGAGAACAAGGGGCTAAACGTGAGCATGAAGGCGGTGATGACGGCAACGCTAAGAAGAGAAGCCGTTTCATGAGGATGGCCCGCAAATTGCGGAACAAGGGGTTCGAGGTGACCTGTCCCGCGGAGTTCTGACGGGGACGCTCCGGTGGGGCCCTGGATTTGGTGTTCTGGGTACGTATCCGACTAGGGGGACGTGAATACCTGGGGGTATTGGACACTGGGGCCACCATATCTATAGTGGCCAAGAAAACTTTACCTTGTGGGAGCCTGAAGAACACCATGACCACTGCGGCTATACGAATGGGGGATGGGCATGTGGTGCACAGCTGCGGGGACTCTGAAGTGGAGGTACCTATGGGCTCTCAAACTATCGCCCATCGGTTCTATGTGATGGACACGGAGGCCTTCAACTTTGTATTGGGGACTGACTTCTTCGTGCAGCACTCCCAGATACAATCCCTGACGCTGCAAGCGCCCTACCTCCTCTACGTGGACCACGGCAGTGGCAGAGAGTCTGTGCCACTGTGGCACTCGGAACATACCTCGAGCTACCTGAGGGTATCGAAGGAGGAGCCCTCGAACATGATGGCGGCTTCCAAAACTGAGGACTATCAACTATTGGGGGAAGTCCTAGACCAAGGTCTGAAGGAGTTGGGTGACTCTAGAGAAGACCTGAGGGTGGAGTTGTTCGCCAGCGACAAGCAGCATGTACTGGACCTTTACTGCAGCAAGGGGAAGAACTGCAGCTACAAATTTTACTGGCCCTCTTGCGGGATGGCCTACGGGAACCCCAGGTTCAGTGAACTTGGGAAGGTCTTGACCAAGGTGGCCTTGGAACGTTCCCGTATGGTCCTGTGTTCCCCCGATTGGGGAGCCCATGGGGGCAACGAGTATTGGCGAAACCTCCTGGACAGGCTGACTATCAGCTCTGTTCGGTTACCTGATGTAGCCATCTACGTGCCTCTGGGGCGTAAGACGCCTATTGGGAAACCCGGATGGGGGAGTATGCTCAGCGTGGTGGACGGAGGTCTTACCTCCATCCCCCGGGAGGATCTGGACTCGACTCTGGTCCAGGCTATACAACGAGAAAGCGATGGACTCGCCTTGGGTGACTTGAAGGATCAACTACGACCTCAAGATGCTATTGAGACTATACCCGGAGGAGATGAATACGTCGTGACTAACACCAACGCCCCCAACTCTCCCTGCCATGTACCTGTTCCTGATGGAGTCTCTGAGTGTGGACTATCCGAGCTACCTAGCTCTATCCACTCAGATGACGAAACTGAGCACGACGCCTTCTTCGTGCACACCTGTGTGGAGGAAGTGGAGAACGCCGAGTACATCGCCCCACTGAAACCCCTACTCTCCGTGAGGCTGGAAGACCCCGTGGACAAAGAGCTGGACCCTCGATCCAGGCTAAGGGAGTATGTGGACTCCAAGAGGAAGTTGGTGGCGAAAAAGCTATGCTACGCTAAGCCTACCCGCAGCTCATGGCCACTGAAGCAAGGACGTATGGGAGATCTATCCCAATTGAAGGAGGACCTCGAACAGAAGATCACCACCTGGCAAAGGGAGGTAGATCTTAAGCTCATGAAGAGCGTGTGGGGTGTTCATGTGAGGACCCCAGAGGAGGACGACCTCTCGGAGGAATGTGTATGTGAACCCCCTCGAGCGTGCCTATGTTGCCATCCTCCATCAGAGACGGTTGAACGAGACCTACTATATGCCTACCAAGGGTTGAAGGATACTACCAAGGGCGAAGAGTCGGTGGAGGATCACCTCCCGACGTCTATTACTCAGGGGGCAAGCAACTTACACTCTGACGGGGACATGGAGGACAAGATCAAGGTATTGGACCCGCGGGTGCAGACGCTTATCAGGACCTATCTGGAGGTGTTCGGAGAACTACCCCCTCCAGCCTCATGTGACAAGCTGGTACAGATGGACCTCAAGCTGAAACCCGAGTTCGTGGGTCACAAGATCTGGAGGAGACCCTATCCAGCTCCTAAAGAGCAGGCCGACGAGATTGAGCGACAGATACAAGAATGTATCGACGCTGGCCCGGTCCTGGAGTACAAGGACGGGGACTACCCCAAACACTGCAGCCCCTGTTTCTTGGTGGCTAAACCTGGGTCTACAGCCAAACGGCTGGTAGTGGACTACGGAGAGCTGAACAAGAAAACGCTGAACCACTCAGGGTCCATTCTTAATATGGAGTCTACCCTTGAGAAGATAGCCTCCTGTCGCTACAAGACCAAGATGGACAAGAGGAGCGGATTCTGGCAAGTGGACCTGACGCCCAACGCTCAGGAGCTACTAGCCTTCATCACCCCTCAGGGGAGGGTGTTCAAGTGGAAGGTCATGCCATTTGGCGTGGCCAACGCACCCGCTCTATTCCAAGAGCTGATGAACAAGATCTTGTCCATCCTACGAAGGAGACCTAAGGTGCAGGAACTTATATCCCGTGGGGCCCAGATGGAAGCACACATGGACGATGTATGCCTCGGGACCAATACCCAGGAGGACCACCTAATCCCCTTGGGTGAGTTCTTTGCAGTCTGCCAAGAGAACCACACACGACTCAAGCTGGAGAAGTGTGAGTTCATGCAGGAGACCATGCAGTACCTGGGGTTTGACGTTGGCTATGGGTGGTGGACCCCAGCGGCCTCTAAGGCCAAACCCCTGATGGACGCTAAGGTACGACACGAAGACCCCAAGACAGGACTTCATGATGTACGTAGTTTCATTGGGGCGTGCAACTTCTATCGCCGCCATATCAAAAACTTCACCTACACCAGCGCCATTCTGTCGGACTTGATCAAGAAGAGTACTACTTGGCGCTGGGGCCCACAAGAGCAACAAGCGTTTGACGAGCTCAAAGACAAGGTGGCCAACGCTAAGTGCTTGGGCGTGCCTAGGGCACAAGGGGAGAGTATTCTGGTGATCGACGCCAGCAATGTGGGCGGTGGTGAAACGTTGTTCCAATGGCAAGCACTAGAGAAGGAGGAGTTCGACTCAGCCATTTCCCAATGGGGGACGGAAGGTCTCAACCGAGATGGAACTCTCAAGCACAGCTACCCTGACGACAGGTGGGTCCTAGTACCTCTGGGCCACTGGAACTGGAAATGGAACCAGGCCAGGGGGAACTACTCCACCTATGAGCAGGAATTGCTCGCGGGTATGCTAGTGCTATCCTCACAAGCACAACTGTTGGGGAGTAACCCTGTGATCTGGCTGTGCGACCAAGAGCCGGTCCGCACTTTCCAGAAGGGCCCCCCACTTGAGAAGGCCAAGCTACGGCGCTGGTGGACCTACCTCAGTCAACTACGGCTGACGGTACACCACATCCAGGGAGTGAAGAACGAGTGTGCAGACTACATCAGCCGCAACAACTTCGACGCCCTGATTGGTGCCCGGTCTGAAGCGCTGGCTAAGGAGGCGTTCAGCCGTATGGACGTCCACTTGGACCTCAACATGGCTATGATACGCCCCCTGGATGGACTCCAACAATCGGAGTACTTGAAGGAGTTTGGGGATATCTACAAGCAGCTGGACAAACGCCTTGAACCACTCCTGGTTAACCAAGATCAGTGGAAGAGGGACAAGAGCTACCTCTGGCACGAGGACCGCATCGTGGTACCTAGTGACAGAGTCCCAGCGCTGCTGAAGTGGACCCATGAGTCCAGCGGTCATGTGGGTGCTGACCGTACCCTGAGGCTATTCAAGCAGTGGTTCCACACTACATGGACTGACGACCAACTGCAGAAAACCCTCCTGCCTATCGTGGACAAGTGCCCGTGCAGGTCCTGCAAACCAGGGGATATCAGGGACAGAGGTCTCTACTCGACCCTGCCCCTCCCTCACTGTGCTAACAGTGTTCTATACGTGGACTACACGGAGATGCCGAAGTTCGGGGGCTATGACTTCGCCCTCGTGGTAACCTGTGGGTTGACCAGGTTTACCAGGGTGTTCCCATGTACCAAGCACATTACCGGGGAGGAGACTATCAAGATACTCCTGGAGGAGTGGTTTTGTGTCTATGGGGCGCCCAAGGAGATCAACTCCGATGAGGAGGTACGAGTACGCTCAGATACCGGCTGGTACAAGAGGGTCCTGAGATCCCTCAATGTCCAGGTGTCCAAGGGGATCACCTACTCGCACACGAGCAACCCCCTATGTGAGCGACAGATCGTTGTCCTCAAGGAGAATGTAAGGATATGGTGCAAAACTGAACGCACCAGAGACTGGGTGAGACTACTCCCCGTCATATCTTTGATGATGAACTCCCAAGAGAGTCTAGCTACTGGCTATTCGCCCCATGAGCTATTCCTGGGGCGCCCGGCGTGGTTCCTACATGCCCCCTATCCAGAGGACACCCATTCTTCTGTGGGTGAATGGGTCCAAGAGCAGCAAGCGAAGGTGGACAAGGCCAAGGCTATGCTCCAGAGGGTGAGGGAGCGTCAGTGGAACAAGAAGAACAAGCACTGAGTACCGGCCACCTACCAAGAGGCAGACTGGGTGCTGGTGCACCACAGCCGACTACCCGCCTGGCCACGCTCTACCAGCGACGACCCATACTTCGGGCCCTACAAGATTGTATCTGTGGATGGACACCATATCACCGTGCGGTATTCTCCCCGTCTAGGGGGGACCCTGGTGTGCGCTGCTCAACATCTGAAGCGCTACTATGACCCTGAAGACCTCTGTGGGGAAGATTGGGAGCTTGACGACGAGGAGACCGCCGCCCTAGACTTACAAGGGGCTGCCAGCCCTATGGGTTTGAGGTTTGAGGTTTGATTTTGCGGGTACTAGACGCCTTTCGGCCCCGGGGGGCCACCTGGTCGGGCCAGGTGATATCCTCCCCACCGGGTCCTAGTGGGGGGCCCTCCAAGACGCACCTCCTGCCTGGTGGCGGAGTCCCCCGGGTTCACAGAGCTGGGAGCCCCGTCCTTCCCCGGCTTCCCCGTTTCGCCACTCCCCAGTCAGTGCATCAATTCGCAGCCATGGCTGCGGGCGCTTACCCACTGCGTCGCCCCCCTAATGCGTGGTCGCCCGGGGCGCCGGCGCCGCCGGGCCCGTGCTACTGGCTTGTCGCCAGTGGGACCCCCTTGGGCTGGCACGGAGGCTGCCTAGCCTAGGGGTTGGGGCGTGGCGCTGTGCGCCACTACTGCCTTGGCGGGTGCAGCGCCCCGTCTGTGTGTGCGCGGCGCTCGCCACCGGTTCGGGGGGTTCGGACTGGTACCTGGTGTTGTGTCTCTCTCGTTTCCCCCTCCCCGCCCCGCGTGTTCCGCGCTGCGTGTGGCGGACCGTCCCGTCCGGGTGTCCCTTACCCTCGCTCGCTGGTACGCCATTCCACGCGGTCTGTGCGTTCCGCGTGCTCGGTCCGGTTGCCCTTCTGGTAGTACCCGCGTGTCCCTTTCGTGGGTGTGCGCTCGTGCTCCCGCGGCGTCCGCTCCCCCCCCCCCTTGGTGGTGTGGCGTGCGCACCTCGCGTGGTCCCGGCACTGGGCGCTGGTAGGGCCGTTCCACGTGGTCCGTACCCCTCCGCGTGTCCTGCGCCGGTCCCTTGCTCCGTCTGGCGTGCCCCGGGGGGGGCGGTCCGGTCCCGGTTCCCCCCTACTTGGCTTGGGGTTGTGGGGGTGGCGGTAGGGCGTCCCCGGGGGGGGTGCCTTCTACTGTTGCGAGGGGCGTCTGGGGTCAGGCGCTCCCCCTCCCCCGACTGCCCGCCCACTGGGCGGGCTGTCGGGGTCCGCGATCCACGTGTTGTGGGCGCGGGCGTGCGGGTGTGGGGGCCCTTCTCTGTCCCCTCGGCCGGCACGCCCTGTGGGGGCTGCGCGCCGCGGGGCGGGTCCGTGGCGTTCGTGTGCCGGGGGGGGGGGCTGGGGGGGGGGGGTGGGGCGTGCGCCGTACCCCCCGTTTGTGCGGCCGGGGGGCCCCTGTAGGGCGGGGGGTCGCTCTGCCTCATTCCGTCCCTCTGCCTTCCCTGGGCAGGCAACAAAGCGGGTGTCACTGGCGTTGTGCTGACCAATGGGGGGCGTGGCCCCCCATATCACTCCGGTTCGTGCTCACCAGGCTTCTCTGGGTGCGATCTGTGCGGCGCCCTGGCGCGTTGGCGCGGGCTGGCTTGTTCTTCGCGGCCCCCGTGGGAGCCGGCGGCTGGGGCGGGGGGGCGGGCCACGCTCCGGCTCCTTTCTCGGGCGGGGGGGGGACCATCTCCCCTGCCTCGGGGGGTGGGGGCCGGGGCCCCCGCGGCTTGCGGGCCGGTGGGGGGGCGGGGGGGGGGTTGTCGCGCTGCGGCCTCCCTGCTCCCCTTCTGGGCGGCGGCCTGCGGTACTCAATCCTGGCCCCCCTCGTGTCGTCGGCGCGCCCCCTTCCGGCGTGCGCGTGCGGTCGGGGTCGAAGTGCCGCCCCGGGGTGGGGGGGGGTGAGGGGCGGCCCGTGGACCGCTCCCCCGGGGGCCCTTGCAGACCTGAACCCCCCCTCTGCCCTCCCTGAGCGGGCTGTGGTCACGGGAGGGTCATGTGGGGCGCGGCCTCCATACTGTTCTGTTGTGCGCGTCGCTCCGGCACGCTAGTGTGGGCTCGCGGGAGCAGGTCCAGCCGCCGCTCCCCCCACCGCGTCGCCGTCTCTTCTGGGGGGGGGGGGCGTCCCCTCGGCTCCGGCTCGGCTCCCATGCCCCGTCCCGCCCGTCCCTCGGGGCCCACGGTGCCCTAGCCCTTGCCCTTGGGCCCCTTTCCAGCCCCCTGCCCGTGCCGCGGGTCCCGCCCCCCATCCCCCACGCCCTGGCCTGTCCGCTCACCCACCGCCCCTCGCCCTGCCCCCGGCACCTGGGCTCCCTGCCCGTGCCCCTGCGCGCCCTTCCCGTGCCCTGGTCCCTTCCCGGCCCCCTGCCCTGAGTCGCGCCGTCCGCTGCCTGCGCTCTGCTCCCCCCCGCTGCTGCGCCCTTGCTCCCTGCCGCGCGTGCCCTGGCCTGCTCCTTGCGCGCGCTCCTGGGCACTTCCCCTGTCGCCTCCTGCCCCCCGCTCCGCCCTCCCGTGGCTGGCCCGCAGCTCTGCCTGCGCGCCCTCCCCTCCTTCCTGGATCATGCGCCGGGCGTCCCGCTGTCTTTGCAGCTGCGGCAGCGTGACGCCCGGCGGCGAGCGCTTGGGCGCCGGGGGGCGGACGTGCCGCGCCTGCCGCGGGGCGAAGGGCTTGGGGGGGAACTGCTTGGGGGGGCTGGTGTGGGTATGGGTGGGGTTGGCGTGGGCGCGGTACTTCGCGCTCTCCCTGCCCACTGCTGCTGCTGCGGCGGCCGCCGGCGAGGCGCCCGTGGCCCGTGCGGGGTTCTTCCCTCGCTTGCGCGGCGTGCTGGGGGTTGCGGCGTGGCCGGCCGAGGCGGTGGCGCGGCCCCCCGGGGCCGCGGTCGCAACTCCTCGCGCGCCCTCCTCGCTCTCCTCTGCTGCTGTGGCGGCTGCCGGCGAGGCGCCCGTGGCCCGTGCGGGGTCCGCCCCCCGCTTTCGCGGCGTGCTGGGGGCCACGGCGTGGTCGGCCGAGGCGGTGGCGCGGCCCGCCGGGGTCGCGGCCGCAACCCCTCGCGCGCCCTCTTCGCTCTCGTTCGCTGCTGTGGCGGCCGCCGGCGAGGCGCCCGTGGCCCGTGCGGGGTCCGTCCCCTGCTTTCGCGGCGTGCTGGGGGTCGCGGCGTGGTCGGCCGAGGCGGTGGCGCGGCCCGCCGGGGCCGCGGTCGCAACCCCTCGCGCGCCCTTCTCGCTCTCCTCTGCAGCTGCGGCAGCCCCCGGCAATGCGCCCGGTTCCTGCGCCGGGGCTACCCCCCGTGTCGGCGGCGTGCCGGGGGCCGCGGTCGGGGCCGCGGCGTGGCTCGCTGGGGCTGCGGTCTCCGCTTCCTGCGCGTCTTGGGCACCCCCCAGGGGCGGGGCGGCGGGGCTTGCTGCTTGGGCGGCGGGGGCGGTCACCTCTGCTGGCTCAGCCTCCCGGGCCGGCGGCGGCGGCTCGACCAGGACCGCCGCCTCCGCCAGCCTCCGCTCCTCGCGCTCCGCGAGGGTCTCCCCCGTCCACTCCGGGGAGGCGGGGGAGCGGGAGCGGGACCGGCGGTTGTGGCGGTCGTCCCGCTGGGGGGAGCCATCGGAGTCTGCCATCACTGTTATCCTGGTAGGCATGCGTGGTGGCAGGCGCGCCCTTCCCACTACCTCCTGGTCCTTCAGTGCCGTGCCGTGGGCAGTGCCGTGTGGTGCTCTGCGGGGGGGAGGGAGGGAGGGGATGGGGGGCCGGCTGTGGCGTCAGCCCCGCACGGCCGGGGGCCGGCGGCCATCCACCGGCATTGGGAGGGGAGGCGGGGGAGCCACGCGGCCCACGCGTCGCGCCATATCTCCCAGTCTGGGGCGGGGCCCAGGGCCCTGGGCCCCCGGGGGTCGTCGAGTGGTGTCGGGGGGAGCCGCACCAGGTGGACCCCCGTAACGGCGGTGACCTCCTGTGTTCGCAGGAAGGTGTGTACTCCGTCCCGCGCCGCGGGCGCCGGGAGGGGGGGGCGGGGTACGGGTGCTGCCCCATAGAGGTGGGTGGGGGTGATCCCCAGGACCCGCCCCGGGTCCCCGCTGGTCGCGACGACGAGGAGGAGCAGGGGGGTGCCAGGGCACTCGTGCCAGAGGACCTGCCCCCTGTGGTGGGCACCCCTGGTTCTGGAGAGGGGGGGGACAGGTCTGGGTCAGCCCAGCCGCGGGGCGCGTGCGTCGCCGGCGGGAGGGCGGGGCACCAAGTGGGCTCCCTGGTGAACGCCTCGCATACGATGGCGTACGGGGGGGTAGGCCTGGTGCCGTCGTACACTGGGTTGGTCGGCCGGGGGCGGGCGGACGCCTCGTCCGCGCCTTCCACGAACACCGTGATCTCGCCCACCTCCAGGTCCTCGTCCAGTGGGCGTAGAGGGTGGAGCGCCGCATCCAGCTCGGACACTCCCCCCGGGTACGTGGCCCGCGCCTGGTTCAGATACGGGGCCGCGTCCCCGGGGTAGCGCGTCCTGAGGGCGTGCAGCAGGGGTGGGGCGCTGCTGCGGAGGGACATGGCAGACCCTGCTCCCGTCAGCCGCAGGGTGTCCCCCATGGACAGGGGCCGGCCCGACCGGTTGGACTCGCGCCACTCCATCCAGTGCCCGTAGAGGGCCGCCTCCGGGCTGATGAGCCCCGGCTGGACGGCGTTCACGATCCGGTGCATTGCCGGGAGCAGCGTAGGGGCCCCCGCTCCGTTCAGGGCGCGGACGGCCGGGAGGGCGGTCTCGTTGAGGAAAGCCCTCACACTGCCCGTCAGGTCACACCGTGCGGCAGCGTGCGCCTCGTGTGCCTCCGCCACCGCGTCCGCCACCAGGCCCCGGACGGCCGCCTCCTGCGCTTTGCGGCGGGCCCTGGTGTTGACGCGTTCCCGTGGGGGGCCGGCCACGGGACGCTGCGGTGACACGCACAGGTGAGCAGGCAGGCAAGGCACTACGCTCACAAGGGCATCAATACGCCTGTGTCATGTGACAAAGCGTTTCAGAATCCTTGCCACTCTGCAAAGAGGGAACGAAAGTATGTACAGCAACACATCAGGATATGTACACATGGGGTTAAGACTGGACTGGGGTAAGGGCATCACAGGACTCTAGACACTCAGTCCCAACTCATATCCCAATCCCAGGTCCGACCCTCTCAGTGGCTGGTGGGGGCGGGGGCTCAAACACAACCCATGCCCTGCTCAGTCCGGACCCTGAAACCCTGCCAATGGGAGAGGTATCCCACCTGGCCACAGGCGAGTTTCTGGGAACCAAGGGGCTCCAAGGTCAACCGACAATGGCTCCCTATGCTCCCTTAACGCCAGGTCCCAACTCCTCTCTGAGCCAGAGATATGGCCCCGCCATTATCACCCAGGAGTTGGTAGCTGAAAATGGGCTGTTTCAGCCCAAACTGATATTAGCTTGAAAAACTCCAAAATTGACCCATCGTCTGGACCCGCCAGAGGTACAGACGAGGCAACCGACCCTATGCCCTTCGAGTACGAACTCCCTGGAGCCCTCACCCAACCTGGTTCCCTCTGAGGTTCCGGCATCAGGGCAACACGGATGAGTCAAGTGGGGTCATGATGCCAAAATCACCAAAATTGGCGTCATTCCCACGCGTGGCTCGCCCGGCCAAGGTAAGGCCAATGGCTTACAGGGTAGGAGGCAGGACCTAGGACTTATATCTGAGTGCACAACTTGAATTTAGGTCCGGGCTCCCCATGGGCTTAGAGGAATGGGGCCGCCAATTGACCACACGGAAGGGGGAAATTGGGGTCCCAAAATTGGGTCATTTTGGCTGCTTGAAATGAGCCAAAATTCAGTGTGCTCCCAATAGTATATCTCCACGCCGGCTGGGAGATCGGATTTGGCATTCCATACGTGATCCACCGGGAGTCCAACAAAGACTTCCATGCCCTTGGCCCTCAAAGATCTCCATGCCACCAGGCGTGGTGACGATCCCAATTGGGTCCACAAATGCCAAAATTGCAAAATTGCCCACACTCACTTTAGGCTAGCGCCTTAACGAAGGTGGCTCCGCTTCGCCCACGTGGTGTGTGGACCATGGGGACCATTACCCATAACACCCATGTCATATATGGTCCATTGGTCCACGCGTCCGGCGTGCACGAGGGTTAGAACATAGTGTACGGCGGGCAGCAAAAGTGGAAAATCGCTCAAAATGGCCAAAATTGCGCACACTCATGGTTAGGGCAAATGAGGCACATGCCCGACTTGGACCGGAGTGTGCCATAGGATTGGTATCAAGTCATATTGGTCCAACATATCTTTTGGGCGTCGCCCAACTCCTCCGATATTGGGAATGGCAGGGTCCCCAAGTGAGCCCATGATTTGGGATAGTCCCAAATCACCAACATGGGGGCCACGGTATGCCAAGCCTAAGAGGAGCTATTCGCCGGGTCCAAGATATGTTGGGCACCGAAGTATGTACCCTCATATCATACTTAGGTCATGATGTCAATTGAGTGCAACGTTGAGATACACGGTCGCCACTTGACATCATGACGGGCCAAAAACGGCAAAATTGGCACAAAGACAAACCAAAGTGCCTTGAAAGGCGCACAATTATATTATAATATCTTTGGCTTGGATCGTGCAATCAACTAATCCTTCTAAACACAATGACTTGACACCAATGACCTTCGATCCCACATATGTGCTCCACTTGGGGCGCCTTGAAAGGTTACGAGCGCTACTTCCCAAGTGGGCACATGAAAATATGGAAAATTGTAAAACACACACCTTGCTCCCAACACATCGCTTCGGGATCACCACACAAGCTTCCCTTCACGAAGGTTAGGCTTGCAATTGACCGTAGGGAGTATGGAGAAGGGGCTTGCACAATATGAGGTCCATTGGCGGGCTTGGCTTGGAGTAATGGACCCGCCAAATGGGCACGCAACACAACACATGGCACATACCACTTATAGCCCAAAAAGGTAGCTCCCACCACGATATGTCATGCCCCTCCAAGGGCATAACTTTGTGTCAATCGCTCATAGGAACTCAAGGAGAGTTCCTATGCAACACCAACACTTGCGCGCTACACTCGAAAGCTATCTTAACGCACGCAACATCATGGCCAATGAGTTGTAACACCAACTCTACCCTCTTGACCATGATCCATTACACTAGCGCGCACGTGTGGAAACGCAAGGCATATAAAGCTTCCTAAATTACGTCGGGAGTATTGTGAATGCATCCCACGTTTCCCTATTGTCAATACTCGCAAACGGCACGAGATATGACCCTCACAAGTGGCCTCACGAATCAACTTTGTTTTGCCCATATCTCTGAGTCAAATGGAGGGCAAGATAAAAGGGAAGTTGATTCGTGCATAGGGAAGCACGTAGGTCCACTCGAAAGAGGTCAAATCAAGTGCGGGGATGTCGAAATCGAAAATCCGATTTCGACATCCTGAAAAATTCGGATTAAGGTTGCGAGTATTAATTATGAAAATTGCGGAAGCGTCCATGCAGTTCCTGAAGGCTTTGGAGCCTTCGTGACGGATTGCGTTAAAATTTCCATTATAAACAGTTAAACTGGCGGTTACGGTAAAGTCGCGATCCAACCGCCAGCAGTCAAAATAGTGAATATCAGAACGGAAGCGTAAAAATTGACGGAAACATTATGAGAATAAAACCCTGTTGATTCCTGACCTTCTGATATACAAATCTTCGCTGGCGGTGCATCGGTTGCCGATGCGGGGCTTCACGGCACGGAACACGCCGTACATGGGGTTAGTGGACCGGAGACCGGTTGTATGCCGTAACCTGGCCATGGGGTTCTGGGTACCGCTTCACCCCCTCCTTAGAGCAAATTCTGGGGGGGCTCGATAACACCACGCATGGCAGCGGGTACTCAGGACCCTCTTCTGAAGGGGGGAGGGTGTCACAACCTCACTTCAGTAAGTCACAGTAAGATAGGTAGAGCTGTATAAGCTCGTAGCACATGTATAGTATCAAGTATCAAGTCCCGGGTCCTGGCGGCGATTGTTCGGCATCCAAAGGACCCGTTAACCCATACCAGGCGCACCGGGTGCCGGCTGCTACGGTCACCACCACAGTGGCAGTGGCATACACGGCCAACAAAGGCGACACACGACGACCGAGGTGGTCCCACAAGTCGAGAGCGACCACAAAGATCCATCAGGCTACCCCAAGCTTCCCAAGGCCCGCCGACTGGGGAGAGCCCCCACGGGTCCTTCCTCGGGCGCACCATGTCCATATCCATACGACGCGAGTCCAGAGTGCCATAGTCGAACTCCTTAAGAACCCCAAATCTTAAGGGAACTCCTCCTGAAGGGATCGGGCATCAAGGCCGTCTTTTCCCTCGCCCTACTGCCACGAAGGCCATACATGAGGGAGTCCTCATGCAGTGTGGGCGGAGGCGTCGACTCCTCAGACCACCAGTTTCCCAGGCAGACTGACCGAGGTCAGGAGCACCGGAGGCCGCCATCCGAATGCAAGTGCGTCTGCGAATCGGTAGGCTCACACTGGGACTGACAGTGGCGGACCGCTGGGAGTGTAGTCAGGCAACTGGGCTTCCCGCCTGGCGCCATCAGGATCCCCACACATCACAGCGAATAGGGCAACACGGTATCACGGGCACTCAAACAGTTGAATCTGTATTCGGGTACTGGTCCAGGCTGGACCAGACTGTATGAACATGTACAGGCGACTCAAGGCGCCCTCGTATTCGATTCGTGAAAGACAGTCCACACTCCGGTGATGGGCTGAAGACAGCAACATACAGATGCACATATCCTGGAGGGCAGAAAAGCAAAACAAGCGGGGTAAATAGGCGTGTAAACACACTCTGAACAGAGTGCCAAACCACGCCACGGTCAGGATAAGGCAAATGCAGGAGGGTGGACAGGGTAACGCCTGAGTTCAGGCATATATAGTCTCGAGACACATGTCGACTGGTCTGGATTCCGCAAATGCCATGGAACCAGACCACACACCCAAAAATCGCAATGCCGATGACAGCGGCATCCGTTGCGCAACGTCGTATGGGCTTCAAGGCCCCAAGAGCTCATAAATATGAAGGTCAGTCGCCCTACCTGGTTTCCCAAGGATTCAGCAGGGGGGGGGTGACGAGTAGAATTGAAGAGAGGGGCCATCCTCCTCTGGATTCAGCAGGGGGGGGTATATGGCCACTCCGTCACCGAAAGATGGAAGAGAGCAAGCAAGTAAGGGACGATTCGTCGGCCTCACAAGCGCTCAAAACGCATCAGGGGAGAGCTCAGGGCGCTGATCAGGCACCCCTGGCTGCAATCGCCCGGGTGAGTGCCGCCAAGTCCGAAACGTGGATCTTGGTCTTGTGCTTGCGGATGTACTCCATGAAGGGAGTATTGACCCGCGGCACGAATGAGGAGACGGGTTCCCAGGTGTCGTGGGACGGCCCATAGCCTCGCCAACGAACCTTGAACTCCAGACCTCCAGGTGCCGAGGCCTTCGGACGCTGAGCCAGGATCTTCTCGACTGTATAGTCGTCCTGCTCGGCATAGTCGTCGTCCGAGTCGGCCTCATGTGCGGCATAGCTCAGGGACACATGCTGGCCACGGAGGTCGGGTTCCCGCACACGGAGTTGACTCTCGTGGCGCTCCCGGAACTGTCCGTGACCCACCTTGATGCGGTAGGTGTCCTCACCAATCCTGCGGACCACCTCGCCGGGTGTGAACCAGGTTTTGGTGCGGTGGGTGCCCATGGGGCGGGGTCTGATCACCCACACCGGGTCTCCCACCCTGAACTTCTGCGCTGTCGAGCTCGGGGCGGACTTCTGACGCTCAGCATGCTCCTTCTCAAGCTGCTGGCGGATGTCCCGCGCCATTTGCTCTTGCCGCGCGAAGAACTCCTTGGCATCCATGGCTATGCCATCACCAGACAAGGGAAGTCCCCTACCTAGGGGGTCCCTGCCGAAGAGAATCTGGTGAGGGGACAAACCGCCCGGCGTGGGGGTGTCATGATGGGCCTTCAGAGCAGGCCACATCTCCTCAAACCAGTTCCGACGTGGATTGGTGATATGGATCTTGCGCAGCTTCTCGAACAGCTGCCGTCCAGCCACTTCAGCACGGCCGTTAGACCGGCTGAGATAGGCGACGCTCTTGGCATGACGTATCCCCATCGGGGAACACATAGCCTTGAACCAGCCACCAGTAAACTGGCGCCCTCGGTCACTGCAAATGGTGCGGGGGATGTCAAAGACGGTCAGCCAATGACGAATCATCATGACCGCCACTTCCTTGGCAAGCAACCCCTTTTTGCGTGCCGGAACGGCTACAACGTAGCCGCTGTGGAGGTCCACACAGAGAACCACACAGTCAAAGGTCTCCTTGCCAATGTGCACTTCGGGCATGGAGAAGACGTCCATGGCCACGCTCTCCATGGGCTGGTCAGGAACCGGGGTCCATTGGGGTTCCCCCTTGACGTTCCGGTTGTCGGGATTGCAGGCCTGACAGACCGAGCAACCCTTCCTGACCTTCTTGATGGCGGTGTAGAGAATGATATGGTCGATTTCGAACCGACGCTGCATGTCAAGAGCTTGGTTCTTGACCCCTGGGTGCAGCATGTGGTGGTGCCAAGCTTCACACAGCTCGAGCACCCGGGACTCTGGTACTAGCAGCTTACCGTTCCGGTAGAGCTTGCCATCTTCCTCAGTCAGCCCCTTTGGCCACTTCTGCCCGTCATCAGGGTCGGTCACAGCCCTATACTCGGCCGCAAAGGCCTCAGACTTGGCGTAGTCGTCGGTCCAGTCGTCCTGGAGGCAAGACTCCGGGAAGAGGTGCTTGTCGGACTCAGATCCTACAGGGGGTGCCGGACCGGGCCTTCCGCCCGCGGCACCCACAGGGGCGAGTACATTGACCGTTCTGCTCACCCTCGAAGCGAGGGGGGCATCTGCAGCCATGACGACGAAGCATTTAACATCCTCCTCCTCCATCAGGCGCTCCATTTCAATGATCTTCTTGGCCTCAGCGGTCTCAGCCTCATCGCCATGGGCAGAGATGTCCTGCATGCCCTTGCTGGCGGGATAGGCCCACCTACTGAGACAGTCCGCCACGGTGTTATCCTTTCCAGGAATATACACAACCGTGAGGTCGAACTTGGCCAAGGTCTCATGCCATCTTGCCCGTCGGGAGGCGGGACCTGAGGGGGTGTCCACGTGCTCCTTGTGCCACGACTGCAGACTCTGATGGTCGGTGCAGACGGTGACGGGATGGAGGGCTATGTACCCAGCCCATTTCCTGAGAGCCATGACGATAGCATACGCCTCCTTTTCACGGGGCGTCCACGTCCGCCTCTGGCCTTCCGCCAGGACTCGGCTCGAGAAGGCCACGGGCACGTGCCTCCTGTCGTCAAGTATCTGCTCCAACACAGCGCCAATGGCGTAGTCGGAAGCATCGGTGCGTAGGACGAACCCTCGGTCGGGATCCACGAGGTGCAGACCCACTGCGGATAGCAGCGCCTGCTTCATCCCCTCAAAGGCACGGTCGGACTCAGCTGTCCAGACCAGAGCCTTCTTGGACCCCTTCTTGGTCTCCTCTCGGTTGCCCTTGAGCATGGTCGTCATGGGGGCTGCATACTCGGCATACATCTTGATATACCCCGAGTAGTAGTTGCAGAACCCCAGATACGCCCGTAGCTCAGAGACCGTCTTGGGCTTTTCCCAGTGCTCAATCGCAGCCACCTTGCCAGGTATGGGCTTTCGCTGCCCGTTCCCGACTACGTGGCCAGCGAAGACCACCTCGCTTACCGCAATGGTGGCCTTGTCACTGCTGCCCGTGAGTTTGTGCCGAACCAGAAGGTCGAGCACTCGAGTGACGTCCCTTTCATGTGCCTCCAGGAGCTCCTCGTAGCTCATGCTGGGGTCCCCGGACGCGATGATCACGTCGTCCACGAAGGGGTCCGCACAGTCGCGCACCGGTTCAAGCAGGTTCTCCAGCATCCGCTGAAAAGCCGCATTGCCGTTGGTAACGCCCATGGGCATCACCTTCCACTGGAGAGGTCCCAGTGGGGTGCTCATGGCTGTGCAGGCACGGGACTCTTCGGCGAAAGGCATCTGATGATAACCATGTTTCAGGTCAATCACCGTGAAGATCCTCCGCCGGTGTTGCTTTTGCAGCATGTCCTCAATGAGGGGCAGCGTATAGCTGTCGTGCTGCGTTTGGGCGTTCAGGCCGCGGTAGTCGACCACGAGCCGCCACTCACCGGCAACCTTCTTGGGGACGACGAAGCAGGGAGAGGCCCACTTGGAGTGGCACGGCTCAAGCCAGCCTCTCTGGATGAAGTCACGGAGGATCTTCTCCATGGCCTCTTTCCTCTCGCCCCTCAGGGCAAACTCCCGGTGCCGATACACACGGGGGCCTGCTTCAGTCGTATCTTGGCCTCGCCATACGGTCCACGCACCGGTGGGGGAAACACAGGCTTACCGCTGAAGAAAGTATCACCATACTTCCGCTTCAGCCTGGCCCTCAATGCCTGGATCTTGGGGCAGTCATCGGACTCCGCCTTGGCTTTTCCGGGCACTTGAACCACGGAGCTTACTTGAGGGGTAGCGACCCCGCTCGGTTTCGGCTCAGGTGGTCTTCCCAGGTGGCCCAAAGGGCCATCTCTGGTCTTGCCTCGGAACAGATCGCCGTAGGTGGGTGGGTTACCGCCAGGCGGCTCGTCTTGGCTGGACATGTGATCCAGCACCCTCTGTACGAAGGTATTCCCATCATAGGAACCGGAGACGATTGAGTCCACTTCCCACCAGGCTTTGTCCTGGCCTTTGCCCTCACGCTGGTTTCCCCAGTCGTGAAAGGGCTGATCCATATACCCCTAAACCAGATCCCACTCCTCTTCAGTGAGGGGGTCTTCCGAATCCGATTCTTCGATGTCAACAGGGGGAACCGCAAAGCATTGCCGCCATGGCTCTGCTATGATGCGGTTGACACACACGAAGTCCGTGGTGTCGGCCTGATCAAGGCCCCCATCCACATAGTGGAATTCTGTTGGCCATCTCTGGGGCGGCATGGGCTGTCCCTTAGCGTCCTGATAGACACTCTCTCCAGCCGGTAGGACGACCTTGTTTAAGGTCATGTTGGTCAATGAGGCTACCCAATGTCGGGTACTTTCCTCCTCGGTGCATCCCATACGAACAACCAGCACTGCCTTGGAGCGGTCCTTGCGAATCTTCGCTATCGCTCTCGGAATGTCCCAGCGGGGGCAATGGATCCACATCAATCCCTGATGCGGACCCCAGTGCTTCTTCCACGCAGAGTCCTGGGCGCTCCAGTACTTCTCACATACCCGCAGATGGGCGGATGTTCCTGAAGAGAACGCATCCAGGGCCAGATCCGACGCTCCCAGGTCCGCGACAACTCGGCTCGCCACTTCCGGCCTTACGCCGTACTCCTGGTTTGCAGGACCAGTTGGCTCAGTGTCCAGCGCGGCCACTTCGAGCTGATTGCGTTCGGGGTGGATCCATTGGCATTCCACATGGTGCTCAGGTGACGAAAGCCACGAGAGTTGGTCGTCCTGGTACAGGGTCATGGAGGCCTGGGCCGGGAGGACGCCGGAGTCCGTCTCCATCATGAAGTCGTACCCGACGATCATGTCCCAGTCCATCTCGGCCTCGTAGAAGCTACCGTGCAGGAGGATTTCCTTGCCGAGGTCTGGGCGGCTCAGCTCACGATGGTTCACGAACTGCAGCCCAATGGGCGCTTCCTTCGTGCCTCCCACCATGTACTGGCCGTTCGCCACCTTCAGCCTGACAGGCTTCCGACTGTCGGTCAGACACTCTGGTGGAAGTAGGCCAGCCTTGACCAAGCTGACTTGAGCTCCCGTGTCGACCAACACGTCGAAAACCTTTTCCACTTCCCCGCATAGGGCACGGACCATAAGATGCAACTGCCGCTCGCGACCGACACGGCGCACGGCGTGCAAACTCAGGATCTCCGGCCGTTCCAGAAGCTCCACAAGCGACTGGTGCAGGTCGTGGACAATGGGCTCAGGCTGCCCATCTGCAGCATCCAGCTGCGGTCCGGGTGATCCTCCGATACTCTCGGATAGATCCTGTAGTACATCAAACACATTCTTGGTCGCGAAGGACGGACGGGTGCAAGGGTTCGTGCCTTCACTTGCCCTCACCCCGCCTCCGCGACTGGGCGCCGGACCGGGCCTTCCGCCCGCGGCAGTCCCCTTGTGCTTATCGACTCCCGACTGGGATGGTTCGGCGCTTCCCACGTCACCATCCTGCGACCGCCCTAGCTGGGGCCCTTGGCTGCAGGGGCTCCGCTAGGGGGCGTCGGTTGTGGAAGAGGGGGTGTTCTCCTCAGCCTCAACGTCGTTGACGCCCTTCTTCCTTCCCCCTTTCTTACCCTTGTTCTTGTCCTTGTCCTTGTTCTGGTCATTCTGGTTGTTCTCCTTGTTCTTGTTATCCGACCTGGGGACCCAGTTCCGCTTGATCTCCTGGATCTCCTTGGCCAACTCGGTTCCCACCGACGACATCAGCTTGGCCAGCTCGTCCTTGTCCACCTCCATCTTGGCTTCCCGGATACCCGCGGGCGCACGCTTCTTCGACCCGTGCGCCTTCTTGTAAGCCTCCGTGTCGGCCTTGTGGACGGGGCATGTTCGGTGGTCATGGTTGAAGCCTTTCTTCCTCCCATAACACACGAAACAGCCCTTCGGGTGAGCTCGTATGAACTCCCCAAAGGACAGCGGAGGGTCGCCAATGCGGCGAGGGTCCCTCTTCTCCTTCCTCCTCCAACCCTGCTGCAGGGGCTTCCAGTTTCCCGGTTTGCTCCCCGCGCTCAGGTTGTTGGCCACGAAGGCACAAACGGCCACCTCGGCGGGCTCATCGTCGTCGTCATCGTCGACGAGAGTCTCATCGCCGCCGGCTCCCGCTGGATCCATGGCATCTTCCCCGCCAGGTCCCTCGCCAACGTAGTTGACGTCGCGGTCGCCGGGCCTCAACCCGCGGGTGTGGCGGAGGTTTCGGTACTCCTTGAGCACCTCCTCTCCAACCCACTCCAGGATCTCGTCGCAGCTCATCCGCGCCGGGATGGGCTGCAGACGGATGGTCTGGCCGCTCAACTCACAATCGTCAAGGCGCCACATCGCGGTCTTCTCGCGATCGCCCGAGACAGTGATGAGAAGAGCGTTCCGCAGGGAGTGCCGTTTGACATCCCGGGCCACGTTTTTCCTCGCCCAAGCCACCACGTTCGTATGATACTCCTTGGGGAGCATCATCTTGACCGTGTGGTTGGACTTGGCCCGCTTGGATTCCTCCTGGGTGACCCTCTTGATCCATGCTTCCGGCAGCATTGAGAGCAGGCGAGCCTGCTCGTCACCCTCGTTCCAATCCTCCACGTTGCGGCGGAAGAGGGTGTATTTCCCTCGGAAGTCTCGCCACTCTCGTAGGCGGATCTCCCGTCCATCATGCTCAAGCTTGATGGACTTCCAGCGCTTGGCGGCCACCTGCGGAGCGTCCACTCGCTCCTGCTCGTTGAGCCACTTCTTGGCGTCCTTGAGGGTCTTGATTCTCCCCTCCTTGGTCGCCACGAAGTATAGCTCGCCGAGCACTTCCGGCAGGCGGTACCTGAACCGTTTGAAGACATATCTCTCCGCATCCGCGGGAGGCAGGTCTTCAGTGACGGTCAGCCCCCAATCGTCCAGCTTCTCCAAGAAGCGGTCGAGGTTGAGGGGGTTGCCATCGTACATGGGGGGCTTGATGTCCTTCAAGTCTTCCCACACGGCGGCGTCCGCGGCCTTAGAGACCATGAACGCCGGCCGCGAGGTCGACCGAGGTTCCCATCGGCCTCGCCCACGGACTCCCACGGCCGCCACGTCCATCTCCTCCATGGAATCCCTGTGGCTACGCCGCGGTTCCTCCACGTACGCTGAACCAAAATGTTCACGCCGTACTCTTTCCATGTACGCATCTTCATCACGGCGCCGGCGGCTGAGTTCAGCGGCCTCCCGTCGTACACCACGCGGCGGGCTGATGTCGAACTCCTCCAGGTCCAGGTCCAGGTCCTCACCTTCGCCGACATCCCACTCCACGTCTCCTCTGGGGACCTCGTCCCTGAGTCCACCATAACGTCCTCCAGCCGTTGGGATCGGCACCGGGCCAGGTGGTGGCCCAGGTGGTGGTGCGGGGCGCTGGGGGCGTACCGGTGTCCGCGGTGGAGCACGGCGGTTGCGGTACTCCGCGCTGAGCCACTCATCACGCCATTCCTCACTGCCACTGCCGGGCGGCACACGCTCGTTGCGGCGGGCCGCGCTGTGGTGAGAGGGGGCGGTGAGAGAGGGGGCACTGGCGCTGGGGCGACTCCTGGGGGCTCCGCCGGGGGCGTGGGGTCTGCCTGGACCTGGTCCGGGTCCCCAGCCGTCGTCCGACGAGCCAGACTCCAGGGGTGGGTGGTCGCTGCCGACGCTCCCACGGGCTTCCAGCGCGTCCAGCCTCTCCTGCAGGCCGCTGACGACGTTGGTCAGCGACTTGGTCTCGGCCCTGGCGATGTCCAGGTCCTTCTGCGCGCGCGCGGCGACCCTGGAGATGCGAGCCATCTCGCTCTTGCCCGTGTCTACCTCCAGCTCGAGCAACTGGACTCTCCTGCGGAGGTAGACAATCCACCGCCAGGTGGTATCCGGGTCGCCGTTCCCTGGTGGGTCGTCGGGGTCCCCAGGGGGTCCTCCAGGAGGGCCTCCGCCGGGTCCGCCCGGTCCAGGGGGTCCTCCCCCGCCCGGTGGTCCGCCTCCAGGGGGTCCACTTGGTGGGCGTCCTCCAGGGGGTCCTGAAGGTCCTCCGCCATGGGGTCCCGGTGGGTCTCCGCCGGGTCGCCTCGGTGGGTCCGAGGATGGGCGCTTCCTCGTGATGCTGAACTCCATGTCGTCATCCTCGTCCATGTCGCCCCACCTGGGCGTCTCGGTCACGGAGGACTCGGAGCTCCGGTAGGGAGGAGGGAGATCCTCATCCTCACCTTCCGGTTCCATGGGGACGTCTCCGCCGCCTCCGCCCGTCCAAGCCACCACTTGGCGATGTCGACGGCCTCGTTCATCCCCGTCACTGGCGGTGAAGAAGGGGTCACTGTCGTGGGGGTGTCCATCCGTTGGCCTCCGCGGCCTCTCGGGGGTCTTCCCCTTGCCCTTCCTCCGTCGATGGGCGGTGGTGCCACTGCTCCCACTGCTGCCCGTGTCCGCCTCATCCAGCTTCATCCTGGAGGAGGCGTCCCCTTCGAAAAGCTTTCGAAGGGTCTCCACTCGTGATCCTCCCGGGGGAGTATCGCGGCGGAGTTTGGCCTCTGCCTCCTCCATTGCGGCGGCGGTGGCTGCGGCAGCTCGCGCTTCGGCTTCCTCCCGAGCACCAGCCGCTTCGGCTTCCCGGGCCTGCTGCAGCCGCGCCTTCTGCGCCTCCAACGCCGCCAGCTCCGCCTCTGTCTTGGCCTTCTCCTCAGCGACCTTCCGTCGCGCGGCCTCGATGGCTTCCTTCTTGGCGGCGTCCTCCTGGGCCTTAGCCGTTGCTTCGGCGTGGGCCCTTTCCTCCGCCTCCTTCTATGCCCTCTCTTGGGCAAGCGCCTCTTCCAGCGCCTTCACCTCGGCCTCCTTGCAGGCAATGGCCTCCTGCGTCAGGCGGGCTTCCTCGTCGGCTGCCGCCGACTCACCGTTGACCTGGGCAGTCGCTGCCCCATGGGCGGCTACGGCCGTGAGTCTGGCCGCAATGGCCGCCATGGTCTGGGCGTGGATGGCCATGCCATGCGCCCACTCCGCAGCCTCCTCCTGGGCGATGCCGACGGCGCCCTCCACGGCAGCGCTGTACTGCCTGGCCCGTTGCCGGGCAACCCGACGGTTGCAGGGCACCCCACAGGCGCGCTCACAGGCGCGCGCCACGTCCCTTTCGGGAGCGACGCTGCTGCTGGGGCTGGCCTGGTCGGCCGGCATCCTCCCGCGGTGGGCCGACTCCACGTCGCTGCTGGGGCCTGCTGGGGCCTGCCGGGCCCTCAGGAGCAGCGGACGGGGCTTGGCCTGGGTCTGCTTGGCGACTTGGATGTAGTCGCCAAGGGTGGTGGAGCCGGGGTGGTGACCACCATTGGCCCGTTGGGGACTGGGGGCTGGGGTTCCGCCCTTGGCGCCTTGGGCGGCTTCGGCGGCCAGGGACTCCTGGTACTCCCGCCACCTCCGGTCCCTCTTCTTGTCCCCGGCGGACCGCTTCTCCTTCCCCGGGGACGCGCTGCTGCTGCCCTGCAGCCTGCGCTCGCTCCCCGGTTCCGGGAAGTTCTTCTCGATCACGTCCCACAGGGAGACGTTGATCGAGGCGCCCGACGGGTAGGCGTTGGGGTCCTCGTCGTCCTCAATCCCGTCGGGGCGCAGCCCTTCGCCGGGCCTGTCCGGCCGGGTCCACGTCCTCCAGCGCTTGCGGCGGAAGCGGTACTCGTACCCTTCCGCCCGCAGCCACTCCTCCACTGCCCGCAGGCGGTCCTCCCCCATGTCCTCCCGGAGCTCGAAGCTCCCGGGCATGCCGCCTTCGCACTGGGGATTGCTGTAGCGGTATTGCTGATCCCACAGCAATCCGCGCAGCAGGCGCGCCACATGGGGGTGGGGCTGCGGCCACCTCCTACCCGCTTCTTGCCAATTCACCATGGCAGCGGGGGCGTAGTTGGTCTTGAGGTCCTTCATGTGCACTCGTTCGACTCAACGAACTGGTTGTGGTTGTTGAGGAGGGTGCTGCAGCACTGGATTGGAAGTGCGGCTGGTGCTGGTCAGCCGGTGGTTGTGGAGGTGGTTGACGCGGCCTTGCTGGTCGGCCGATGGGACTCCGGGTCGGCCGATGAGGCTGATGCAGGAGTCCTGGTCTGTGCACCTCTTTCACGGTTGCTGCGCAGTCAGGGCGATGCTCTGGATGGCGCTGCTGGCTCCGTGACGAACTCGGCGCTGTCGCTGAGTGGCGCTGCGAGCCGCTGCGCTGCGCTGCGAGCCGCTGCGCTGCGCTGCGAGCTGCGAGCTGCGCCGCGCTGCTCGGGGTTTGTGGCCCCGAGTGGCACGCGAGGGTTGGGTAACCCCGCGGCGGTGAAACGCTTTTGACACGTTCCCGTGGGGGGCCGGCCACGGGACGCTGCGGTGACACGCACAGGTGAGCAGGCAGGCAAGGCACTACGCTCACAAGGGCATCAATACGCCTGTGTCATGTGACAAAGCGTTTCAGAATCCTTGCCACTCTGCAAAGAGGGAACGAAAGTATGTGCAGCAACACATCAGGATATGTACACATGGGGTTAAGACTGGACTGGGGTAAGGGCATCACAGGACTCTAGACACTCAGTCCCAACTCATATCCCAATCCCAGGTCCGACCCTCTCAGTGGCTGGTGGGGGCGGGGGCTCAAACACAACCCATGCCCTGCTCAGTCCGGACCCTGAAACCCTGCCAATGGGAGAGGTATCCCACCTGGCCACAGGCGAGTTTCTGGGAACCAAGAAACTCCGGGGTCAACCGACAATGGCTCCCTATGCTCCCTTAACGGCAGGTCCCAACTCCTCTCTGAGCCAGAGATATGGCCCCGCCATTATCACCCAGGAGTTGGTAGCTGAAAATGGGCTGTTTCAGCCCAAACTGATATTAGCTTGAAAAACTCCAAAATTGACCCATGGTCCGGACCCGCCAGAGGTAGGGACGAGGCAACCGACCCTATGCCCTTCGAGTACGAACTCCTTGGAGCCCTCACCCAACCTGGTTCCCTCTGAGGTCCCGGCATCAGGGCAACACGGATGAGTCAAGTGGGGTCATGATGCCAAAATCACCAAAATTGGCGTCATTCCCACGCGTGGCTCGCCCGGCCAAGGTAAGGCCAATGGCTCACAGGGTAGGAGGCAGGACCTAGGACTTATATCTGAGTGCACAACTTGAATTTAAATCCGGGCTCCTTATGGGCTTAGAGAAATGGGGCCGCCAATTGACCACACGGAAGGGGGAAATTGGGGTCCCAAAATTGGGTCATTTTGGCTGCTTGAAATGAGCCAAAATTCAGTGTGCTCCCAATAGTATATCTCCACGCCGGCTGGGAGATCGGATTTGGCATTCCATACGTGATCCACCGGGAGTCCAACAAAGACTTCCATGCACTTGGCTCTCAAAGATCTCCATGCCACCCGGCGTGGTGACGATCCCAATTGGGTCCACAAATGCCAAAATTGCAAAATTGCCCACACTCACTTTAGGCTAGCGCCTTAACGAAGGTGGCTCCGCTTCGCCCACGTGGTGTGTGGACCATGGGGACCATTACCCATAACACCCATGTCATATATGGTCCATTGGTCCACGCGTCCGGCGTGCACGAGGGTTAGAACATAGTGCACGGCGGGCAGCAAAAGTGGAAAATCGCTCAAAATGGCCAAAATTGCGCACACTCATGGTTAGGGCAAATGAGGCACATGCCCGACTTGGACCGGAGTGTGCCATAGGATTGGTATCAAGTCATATTGGTCCAACATATCTTTTGGGCGTCGCCCAACTCCTCCGATATTGGGAATGGCAGGGTCCCCAAGTGAGCCCATGATTTGGGATAGTCCCAAATCGCCAACATGGCGGCCACGGTATGCCAAGCCTAAGAGGAGCTATTCGCCGGGTCCAAGATATTATGGGCACCCAAGTATGTACCCTCATATCATACTTGGGTCATGATGTCAATTGAGCGCAACGTTGAGATACACGGTCGCCACTTGACATCATGACGGGCCAAAAACGGCAAAATTGGCACAAAGACAAACCAAAGTGCCTTGAAAGGCGCACAATTATATTATAATATCTTTGGCTTGGATCGTGCAATCAACTAATCCTTCTAAACACAATGACTTGACACCAATGACCTCCGATCCCACATATGTGCTCCACTTGGGGCGCCTTGAAAGGTTACGAGCGCTACTTCCCAAGTGGGCACATGAAAATATGGAAAATTGTAAAACACACACCTTGCTCCCAACACATCGCTTCGGGATCACCACACAAGCTTCCCTTCACGAAGGTTAGGCTTGCAATTGACCGTAGGGAGTATGGAGAAGGGGCTTGCACAATATGAGGTCCATTGGCGGGCTTGGCTTGGAGTAATGGACCCGCCAAATGGGCACGCAACACAACACATGGCACATACCACTTATAGCCCAAAAAGGTAGCTCCCACCACGATATGTCATGCCCCTCCAAGGGCATAACTTTGTGTCAATCGCTCATAGGAACTCAAGGAGAGTTCCTATGCAACACCAACACTTGCGCGCTACACTCGAAAGTTATCTTAACGCACGCAACATCATGGCCAATGAGTTGTAACACCAACTCTGCCCTCTTGACCATGATCCATTACACTAGCGCGCACGTGTGGAAACGCAAGGCATATAAAGCTTCCTAAATTACGTCGGGAGTATTGTGAATGCATCCCACGTTTCCCTATTGTCAATACTCGCAAACGGCACGAGATATGACCCTCACAAGTGGCCTCACGAATCAACTTTGTTTTGCCCATATCTCTGAGTCAAATGGAGGGCAAGATAAAAGGGAAGTTGATTCGTGCATAGGGAAGCACGTAGGTCCACTCGAAAGAGGTCAAATCAAGTGCGGGGATGTCGAAATCGAAAATCCGATTTCGACATCCTGAAAAATTCGGATTAAGGTTGCGAGTATTAATTATGAAAATTGCGGAAGCGTCCATGCAGTTCCTGAAGGCTTTGGAGCCTTCGTGACGGATTGCGTTAAAATTTCCATTATAAACAGTTCAACTGGCGGTTACGGTAAAGTCGCGATCCAACCGCCAGCAGTCAAAATAGTGAATATCAGAACGGAAGCGTAAAAATTGACGGAAACATTATGAGAATAAAACCCTGTTGATTCCTGACCTTCTGATATACAAATCTCCGCTGGCGGTGCATCGGTTGCCGATGCGGGGCTTCACGGCACGGAACACGCCATACATGGGGTTAGTGGACCGGAGACCGGTTGTATGCCGTAACCTGGCCATGGGGTTCTGGGTACCGCTTCAGTGTGTCCCTACCCATCCCCCCGTCGGCGTGGCATGGTGCTGCGGGCTCTGCAAAGGGCGGCGGCGGGTGGGGGTTAGGGCGCGAACACGTTGGACAGGTGCGCAACGGATGTGGGGTCCCGCAGGTGCACGTAGATCCACAGAAGGGCAGCGCCCGCGGGGCCCGCTCGTTTGTGTGAGGGGGTGTGTGCCCCCTCGATGCGCCGGTGCAGGGCCTCCTCCTCTGTGCGCCTGCGCGGGCCTGCGGGAGGTTCGGGCCAGGGGCACGCGGCCACCTGGGCGCACCGCGCGCACCTGTTGGCGCCTGTCGACGCTGCGGAGGACACCGTGTCACATTCCCCGCAGAGTCGGCAGGTGTGTGGGAAGTGGGAGGGCGGCGACCAAGGGTCGAGATGGCGGAGCCAGAGGTCGTCCCACCTCTGTCGGAGGGGGTCCCGGATCTCCAGCAGGCGGGCGAGGATGCGGCGCCGGTAGTCCTTCCCAAGCGTCTTCCGCTGGACCTCCTGCCACGTTTTGTCGGGGAGGATCCGGTGGTCGTGGAAGGCGGCGATGAGGTCGTCCCACGCCGGGCGGGGGTGCCCCTGGGGGGGGGTTGCCATGTACACGTGGCGCCCGGTGAGGTGGGGCGTCAGCGCATCCCATCGGCACCCGTTCGCGGTGTCTCGGTGGAGGAGGGCCAGCAGGGTGCCGTCCGCGACTGCCTCCCATCCCACTCGCAGCCCTTCGCAGCCGTCCAGCTCCTGGCGCAGCGCAGCTGCAATGTCGGTGGGGAGCATGAGGAGCAAGGGCCCCTGGGTGTCGCCCAGCCGGGACGGGGCGTGGTCGTATACCGGCCCCCCAACTTTGAAGTGCGCCACGGCGAGCTGGGCGGCCCCGCCCTCTGGGGGGTGCCACCGGACGGTGGCCGTGGCGTGTCCCCACGTGCGTATCTCCGTAGCCCGGAGTACGTTGGCGGCGTGAAGGACGATGCGGGGCGGGACGGGTGTCCTGACGAGTGAGGACACGTCCCCAGTCCATCCCGTTTGCAGCCCTGGGGCCGTCTGCAGCCATTCCCCCGTCGCCGCGTCCCACGAGTGGTCAGGTCCCGCCCCGCGGATCACGGTGGGTCTCGGCCGGGTGTCCGGCACCCACCCCTTGAGCGGGATGGCGGCGTATCGTTGCGCAGGGGTCTCCAGGGCGCGGCTGGCGGCGCACCACCGGCCCCACTCGCGCGCCCATTCCTCGCCCACGATGCGCGCCTCCCACGCGGTCATGGAGCCGCGCCCGATGATCCACGGTGGGAAGAGGGCGTCTTGTAGGTGCCTCGAGAACCCCCCCGGCAGGTCCTGGTACGGGTGGGGGCCCTCTTGGGGCGGGCACTCCAGACTGCCATTCACGACACGGAGGGAGGCTACGAAGTCCTTGTCAGGGCGCGGGGGAGGGGGAGGGTGGTCGCCCTCCGCCGCAGTGAGCCACCGGTGTGCCCGGGCCGCCGCGCTTTGGGGCTCGCGGAGGAGTTGCTGCAGCCGGTGGTTGCGAAGCTCCCATGCGAAGTCCCCCAGCCGGAGCATGTGGTGGAGGAAATCGTCCACAGAGGTCCCTCCAGGCGGGTCGTAGCAGGCTATGGCGCGGAGCTGCGCCTCCGCGTCCTCGGGCACCAGTCCGGAGCAGAAGACTTCCGTCCATGTGGCGCCTGCGGAGCGCCACGAGGCCACCCACAGGGCTTTGTCCCCGGGTGGGAGGTGGCGGGCCGCCTCGTGTACCGCCTGGCGGTAGTGGGGCCAGAGGAGCTGTGAGTGGGCGCACCCCACGTGCATGTGCACCGGGGTCTCCTCCGGGCCGCCGCATAGGAGGCACGGTTGTGGAACGATGGCGACGCCAGAGAGCCGCTCCTTACGGACGCGGAGCCTGCGCTGCACCGGCGTGTGGCCGTCTCGGGCCCGCAGCGCCCGGCGGTTGGTGGCCGTTGCGGTGAGGTCCCGGGCGTGGACATAGGCCGTGGCGTGGGCCGCGCCCAAAGGTGTGTGTCCCCGGTGCGTCAGCGAATGGTCAGTCTGCGCCCGCTGCGTGACCCCGCCGAGCACCCGCATCGTGGGGGGCCGTAGATCGAGATGGCCGTCACGGCCGGCGACAATGAGTTGGGCGTGGCCAGGGTCCGGGGGCGGGTTCTGCAGGACGGTGTCGTTGGACGCCGCCCAGTCCGCCTTGTGCAGTAGGGCGTCACTGTTGTGCGGGGTGGCTCGGACGTACCAGAACGGGTGCCCGGCGTGTTGCCCTCGCGCGCACAGGCTGTCCCGGAGCTACCGCAGGGGCACCTGGTTGACCACCTTCGCTGCGCCCGCGGGGACCCCCGTGGTCCGCTCGCGATCTGCGTGCCGCAGGAGGTGGAGGATGACTTCGGCGTCCACCGTGTGGACCCATGGTCGGTGGGCACCGTATTGTAGGGGGAGGGAGGCAGCCACCCCCTCCCCGTCGGGCACCGTGCCCGAGATGGCCACCGCCCACGTGCGGGTGAGGTCGGCGGCGAGAGCGACGCTGGTGGCGTGTTTGCAGGGTCCGC
This sequence comes from Eutreptiella sp. 'Long Island Sound 2002', assembly GCA_964036045.1. Lineage (NCBI taxonomy): Eukaryota > Euglenozoa > Euglenophyceae > Eutreptiales > Eutreptiaceae > Eutreptiella > Eutreptiella sp. 'Long Island Sound 2002'. The sequence goes on along the minus strand of OZ038384.1, from coordinate 17,511,638 downwards.
CCCCGGACGCGTCGGAAGAGGTGTGGCCCCAGGCCTCCGGGATCCAGTAGTATCCGGTGGGGCTGAGCCACCCCGCGTTGAGGTCGGCGGAGTGCCACCGGACGTCGGGGCCCTGGGGGTCAGTTGGTCCACGCTCAGCGCCCTGGTGTCGCCGGGGCTGATCGCCGGGTGGTCGTGCAGCCGGATCTCCGCTCCGGTGATCGTGCTTGCCCAGGACCGAAGTGCCGTCACATGTTCCTTGAGCCACACCGGGCCCCCGCGCTGGTGCACCACCAGGTGCCCCGCGTCCTCCGGCTGGTCCTCCAACGCGTGCACCACCATGTGTGGGTCGTGCGGCACCCCCGTGGCTACCAGCAGGGCGGTGCCACGGGGGAGCCCACGGGGTTCGGGCTGGCCCGCCCCCACCTGCACTATTACCCACTCGGCCCGGAGCTGCGCTTGCCCCGTCGCTTGGGTGCATTGGTCGTCCGTGGTCACCAACCACAACGGCGTCGGCGCGTGGGGCCGGGGGCGCAGGGGCTCGGGCCATGCCACGTCCGCGTTAGGCTCTTGGTGCTCGCTTTCCGCGAGTACGTCGCGGAGGATGTACATGAGGGCTGCCGGCGGCTGGTACGCCGCCCCCCGCGTGGGGGGGGATAGGCCGTCCCGGCGGCGGTAGCCCCCGACGTGGAGGTGCAGGCCGTCCGGGGTCACCCCTGGGCCGGTGTGGGCGTCCTGCTTAGCCCTCGTGGGGTGGAAGAGTCTCAGGCGGGGGTCCCGCGTGCCGGTGGTGTGGAAGAGGTGGACCAAGGCGTCGCGCCACCTGGGGTGGTTGGTGGGCTCCTGCTCACGGCGGCAATAGTGGAGGTGCTCATCGGCGCATTGGTTGAGGCATTCCCGCACCGCCGTCGGCCACGGGTCGTCGTTGTCGGGGAAGGGGTGGCGTGGCCCGTGGTGCCCATGCCACGGCGTTGTGTGTGGCACCGTCAGGCGGAACGTGTCGCGGTGTCGCAGCTTGGCGGTGCGCACCGTGACGATGTTGCCCGGCGGGGACTGTAGTTGGACATGGACCGCCCTGGGGCACGCGATGGGGTTGTACAGCCCGACTCCCAGGGCGGCCAGGGCCCGGGGTATGCGGTGGACCCAGTCGCCCCCCGCTAGAGTTGCGAACTCCGGGACGGGGTAGTGCACCTCGGGACATATTCCGTGCGCGCCAGCTATTTCCCAGAACATCTTGGTGACCTCGGCGCGCACGAAGGTTGAGCGGTGGTGGACGAGTGTACCCACGAGGGCCACCGCTGCCTGCTGGCACCGCGTTTGCACCCGTGTGAGCCCCAGGGTCTGGTCATCCTGCAGGCTGTCCCGCGAGGCGTCGAAGGCGTACCGCGCCCTGTCCTTTGCGACCTGGACCGTGATGTGGTCCAGGTGGCGTGCAGTGTCGGAGTCGTCGGCGATGAAAGGGGCGACGTACTGCGTCACCCCCCCGAGGATCGCCAGGATGACGTCCTGCACCACTTTCGGTGGCGCGAGGGTGTTAAGGCACCAGTGGTGCACCGCCGCCAGGCGTAGCCGGTGCTTGCGCTGCAGGGAGAACTCCCCGTCCGGCTGCAGCTGGAGTCCCAGGTAAGGGACGGAGTCCGCCGCTGGTACCCAGTGCCACGGGTTTTCCAGGTGGGGACAGAGGCGCAGCTGCAGGCCCGGGACCCCCTCCGTGGTGGCCATGGCGCACTTGCGCGGGTTGAGCTCCATGCCCATCATCCCCAGGTACGCGGCCACCGCCTCCACGCCCTCGACGAAGTGCTGCAGCGTGTGGGCCACCACCAGCAGGTCGTCGATGTACCCCTGGATGAGGCCGTGCTCAGCCCCTCCCGGCGGGCGCAGGCGGTGCCCATGCGCTCTGAGCAGGGGCTCCAGGAGGAGCGCGTACAGTAGGGGGCTCTCGGGGTTGCCCTGCCGGACGCCGCGCAGCATGTAGACGGGCCGCGTTAGCCCGTGTGCTGTGACGATGCGCAGCCTGGCGCACGTGTGGAGGAAGAGCAGGAGGTCAATGACGTCCGGCGGCACGGAGAGGTGGCGCAGGATGAGGTGGAGGGCGCCGTGCGGGGCAGTGTCGAAGGCCTTGCGGGCGTCAAAGGAGAAGACGTAGTTGGGCCTTCCCCGCTGGAGCTGCCGCTGCGCCATGAACAGCGGGGGGCCTGTGTTGGAGCCAGGGAGGGCCCCTTGCTGCCAGTAGCTGACCACTCCGCGCCGTGTGAGCACTTCCGTGATGCGCTGGGTGAGGGGGCCCGTGAGCAGCTTCATGTCCAGCTGGCCCAGGGCTATGGGCCTGTAGTCGTCCAGTCTGGCAGAGCCCGGTACCTTGGGGCTGAGCCAGATGTGTGCGTCCCTCCAGTGCATCGGCGGCGGGGCGCCGCGGAGGATGGCCCAGTAGGAGTGGACCAGGAGCCACTGGACGGGTGCCGGGAGGGCCTTGATGAAACGGGCCTCCATGTGGTTGGGACCTGGGGCCTTGCCATCGGCCTTGTCCAGGGCGGACTTCTGGTCCTGCATGGAGTACTGCTGGACCTGTGTCCAGGCCCTTTCAGGGACCCGGGGGGCCTGGCGGCCGAGGACTGCCTGGAAGCCTGGGAGGTCCACCGGGCGTTTGTCATACAGTTCTCGCCAAAAGGCGCGAACTGCGAACATCACGTCGTGGGCCTCCGTGAGGAGCGTTTGGGTGTTGGGGACCCGCACGTTCCAGAGGCCTGACGGGCCCGGGGCCTCTACCTCTATGGCTCCCCGCACGGCTTTCCATCGCTGGGCAATGTCGGGGGCGTGGCGGCGCCAGAAGTCCTTGATGGCGCGCTTGTGGTCTGCCGCCAGGAGTGCGCGGAGCTGGCGAATGTCCTCCTCGAGGGCGGCTGCTTGCCTCTCCAGCTCCTCCTGTAGCTGGCCCTGTGTGGTCGGGCGGAACCCGGGCGACACTCCCTGCAGCTCCTCCGTGAGCCGGAGCGCCGCCTCGGACCCGATGCCATGCCGGGCCGCGTCCGCCTGGTACGCTGCCGGCGCGCGCGCTGCCAGGGGGTCATAGCGGAGGACCGCTGCCTGGAGCCGCTTTCCGCTCTCCGGGGGGTCCCCCTCCGCCGGGTCCGTGCCCGCCGGGGACGGCTGCCGGCGTCCCACCACACGCGCCAGGGCGTCATGCGTCGCGTGGAGGTGTTCAAACACCTTGTCCACCGCGGCCGCGGGCATGGACCCGTAGTCGTGCTGCCCTGCGGGACCCAGCCAGGGCACCAGGGAGGGGTCATCCTGCGCGGCGGTGACCGCCGCCCACAGGCAGTGTGGGACGGGTGCGGCCTCGGCGTCGTACGGGAGGAGGCGGCCCTCCGTGTGGCTGTAGGGGGTGGGCATCGCCGCGCGCCCCGCTGCGCTGAGGAGACCCGACAGGGCCAGGCGGACCGGGAGGTGGTCCGAGCCGACCACCTGGGGGTGTGCCATGCCGCGAGCCCAGACGCTTTCCCGCAGGGACCACGGCAGGAGGGGCTCGTTGACCAGGAAGGTGTCCACCCTGTGCCGGGACGGGTGGAGCGTGGGGGTCATGTCCTCCTCGCCGCCTGCCGCGGCCCTTCGGAAACCGCAGGCCTCCCAGCCCGCTCGGAAGTGCTCCGTGGCCGGGTTGGTGGGGACATCCATGTAGATGTTGGTGTCGCCGGCGATGACCACCGGGTGCCTCCCACAAAGGCTGCGTGCCGTGGCATACATTTGTATGTCGGCCCAGAGCGCCGCCCGTCCCGCCCACGGGGAGCAGCCTGCTTGCGGCCGGGGGACGTTGATGAGGGTGAGGCCTCTCCCGTCCGTGCGGATCTCCAGGGCCGCGGACTTCCCGGGGACAATTTCCGTGAAACTGAGCACCTCGTGCTCCGCCACGTACTTGCTGCTGACCGCGGTGAGGAGACCCCCCCTCTCGAGGTGGAGGTGGCTCCCGTCTCCGTCAGCCAGCTGCTGAATAAGGCGGTGTACCCCTTGTCCCGGAGCGCCGCGGCCACGTGCATCTCCTGCGCCCGGGTGGCGATCCCTGTTTCCTGGAGCATGATGGCAAAGCCCCCCTCCTGGGATAGCATGCCGGTGATGAGGTGCTCCTTGTCGGTACAGGCCGTCGGCCCCCGGCGCCGCCGGAGAGTGTCCCGGAGGGACCGGTCTGGCTGCACGAGGCCGTTGCGCAGGTTCCACGAGAGGAGCCACAGGGCGTTGCCCGCCATGTCCTCCTGGAGTCAGCTATCCCGCATCGGCATCGCCGCTGGGTTCGCCGGCGCAGCCAGGGCATCCGGGTGCGCCGCATCCGCTGAGCCCGTTCCCAGCGGGGCCCACAGGGGGGCCCGGGGGACCGGGGGAGCCAGGGGGGCCAGGGGGGCCAGCCCCGCGGTGATGGACATGGACCCTGGTGGGGCCGCACCGCCGGTCCCCGGGGCCGCTCCGGGTGCCTCTTCATCTCCGTCCGCGTGGTCGGCTGCCTGGGGCGGGGGGCGCCGGGTGTACGGGGCGTGTCATGGGGACCTCCGTGCTCTCCCCTGCAGGATGTTGGAGGCCGCCTCCTTGTCGTCCGCCGGGGCTGCAGCGTGCACCGCGTGCCACGCCAGGTGTTCCAGCATTACCCCGCTTGTGTAGTACTTGTCTGCACTCAGGGGGCATTTCGTCGGCTCCGTGGCCCCTCGCGCCGGGGGGGGCGGCACCAACTTCCGAATGGCGCCCTCCGCCGCTGGTTCGAAGGGCAGGTTGGCCAGTGGCACCGTATGTGGCGCCAGTGTGCGGCCCGGGGCCGCCGCATCGAGGGCTCGTGTCGCTGGCGCGGGCCCGAGACCCCGGATGGCATCGCGCAGCGCGTCTGCTTGCAGCCACGTTTGCCAGTGCGTGGAGCCGATTTGGCGGTCGGGCTTGCCCCTCCATCGCAGGTCGTGGAAGGCCTGTAGCCAGTGGTACACCGCGGTCGGGACCGCCAGCTGGAGCTCTAGGTCGGCGGGGTGCGCCGCTGCCGGCCACACCCCCGGCCTCGCCGCCCGGGCGTTGTCCTTCAGCCTGACCTGGAGCAGGAGGGCGTGGTGTTCGCCCTCCCGTAGCGCCTTGACGATCATGCGGGTGCAGTCTGCCACGCGGATCACGGCTTCGGGCCCCGGCAGGCGCTCGGGGTCGCAGACGACGATGTGCGCGTCCGCCGGGCTGAACATGCAGACCACCCACTGCGGGTTCTGCTGTCCCCGTTGGGCCACCGCCAGGGTAGCTGCCGGGCGGGCGTGCGTGATTGGCCCCGCGTGGAGGTCCGGGACGTCCGTGGCCCTGATGGCGTCTCCCTGCCACGCGGCCCGTAGATGCTCCTCCTGGTCAGGGCTCCACACCAGTGCAGGGGGGTTGACCCACCCCGGTTCCTGCCTCTTGTTTGGGGGCGCTGACGGTGTGTAGCAGGACTGCCAGCGGCCAGGGGTCCGCCGACATATAGTAGGCCTGGGTGGGCCCCTGTTTCCAGTCGACGTGGGGCAGGGGTGGGAATGCCTCTTGCCTGGCGGTGCTGTGCCAGACAGTCCAGCGGCCTCCGGCCAGGACGTGCGTCCGGTACCCTCCGGCGTGGCCGTGCAGGATGGCCTGGTAGCCTGTCGTCTGCAGCACCAGTGCCTCCCCCTGCTTAGGCCCGGGTGGAGGTGTGCCATCGCCCGCACCCCAGACGCGGGTGCGCCCGCGGAGTGTGGCATGCCACGGGTCTGGTGCATCGCGCTGTGGCCCTTGTATGCTTCCCACAATCTGCGCCGGGCCGTGGTGCCGAACGAAGCTCTCCCCGCCGTCCGCTAGCAACGCCGCCCCGACGACGTATAGCTGCTCCGCCCTGAGGGGTGCCGTCGGCGCGTGCGTTGCGGCCGGCCGGCGGGGCTGCGTGTCGCGGCAGGGGACGTGGGGCAGCAGTTGCGCCCGCCACGCCGCCACGGGACCCATGGTGACGGCCGCGACCGCGGACGCCAGCGCCGTGCGGTCCGCTGGTCTGTACTGCCGGAGCCCCGTGGTATCTCGGGCGGGGTGCCTGCAGGCTGCCATTGAGGCCAACGCTCCGCAGTTCGTGACGTCCGGTTCGGCACCATCCGCGCCGTCGCGTCCCCTTTGTTGTACCGTGGTGGCGGTGTCCAGCGGGGGGCCCTGCTGTAGCGCCTCTGGGTCCTGCCCCGGCAGGAGGGCGGGCGGGACTGGCTGCGGGAAGTCCTGCGCGCCTCGGCGCTCCGGGTGCGTGTGGTACGGGTTTTGCCAGCGGTGTTCCGGGGCTGCCCGTGGTTGCAAGAGGAGTTGGTGCAGGTACCAGTGGCCTTCCGCGGTGGACGGGTTGCGGAGCGTTAGCCACTGTTCCACCACGCCTCCTGGGTGCGCGGCCTCGACGCGGCGCTGCAACCCCAGGCGGCCTAGGCGGTTGGACGTGCCCGCGGGTGGGATGTGGGTTTGCGGGTAGAGCACCCGCAGCGGCCCCAGCGCCAGGTCCAGCACTTCGTCGTTGAGCTGCTCCGTGTGAGCCGACGCCCTGTGCAGGGCGTGGAGGGCCCTGGGTGTGGGGGCCGTGAGCTGTTCGAGCACCGGCCCCAGCGGGTACCGTGCACCCGGGTTCGTTAGCCACTCCCTGGTGTGGCTCAGTACGGCCTTCCAACGTCCCTCGTAAAGGCGTGTTGGGGGGCCAAAGAGGGGACCATCCGTAGGAGGCGGTGGCACGCCGGCGGCGATCGCATGGGCTGTGGGGCGGCCGCTGTGATCCACCTGCACGCCGTGCCGGGCACGATCGCCCCCCATTCCACAATCCCCATGCCCTCGGCGTGGAGCAGCGCCTGGCCCTGGACCAGGGGGAAATAGGAGCTCGAGCGCCCCTTTCCTTCCTTCCACCGTACCCAGGCGGCCCCCGCCTGCAGGCTGCAGAGCAGAGCCACGCCGGGGAGAAGCGGCTGCGGGAAAGCCCCCTTGACGGCCTGGGTGGCGTGGGCCAGGGTGCCCATGGGCAAATACCACAACAGGAGGGTCCAGGGGCCCGGCAGCGGTTGCGCCACCCCCGCGTCCCATCGCCACTCGGAGTCTGGCGGGGTGGCCGGGACCGTGCCCGTCTGCAGGAAGTTGCGTGCCTTCTTGTCGGGGTGCCGTTGGAGGGTTGCCGCGAGGCTGAGCCCCTCTGCCGCGGGTGCCACCGGGAGGCCGCCCCGGTGCCTGCGCCAGGGGTAATTCTGGTCGGCCGGCCAGGTGTGGAGGTCCCGGGCGATGTCCTCCGCGGTCCCTGTGGGGGCGTCCTCCGGTGCCAGGTGCCACATGACGGCGAGCACCGCCCACGTGGAGAAGGGCCACGCCCGCGGGGGGGTGTACACCTGGATGGTCCACTGCGGGCACGCCCGCCGCACGCGGGATGCGTGGAGCAGCCCTCGGACCATGTCGGCCGCCAGGACCAGCACCATTCCCGAGGGTTCCCCAATGATCCCCTCTGCGGGTCTGCCGTGGCGGCCCCGGGTGTGCAAGGCAACTGCCGCCTGCCCCGCGTGGGTGACTCGGTCGACGGACTCCTGGATGTTCACGCTGCCGCGCGCGGTCTAATCCAGGATCCAGCCCTGCGCCACCCCGTAGCGTAGGGCGGCGCATGCGGCCGCGGGTTTCACCTCGGGCAGCGCTCCGTCATCGGGGCCGGGCTGGGGGTGCTGTTTGGGGCACCAGCCTTCGCCGGTGCAGTGGCCCCGTTTCCACGCGGGGCAGAGCGCGGGCACGCTGCCCGCCGGCGGCGCAGGTTCCGCGGGCGCGCCTCCCGTGGGGGGCTCCGGTACTGCCTCCAGGTCGGAGTCTGTGCCCGCGTCCCTCTGTGGGGGGTCTCCTTCGCCGTCTCTGAGTCCCAGCGCCCTGATGACCTCGTGTGCTTCGTCCAGCGTCGGAGATCGGGGGCGTGTTTTGCGTGGGGCCGCGATTTCCGCCCTTGTTGTGTCGCTGTGCCTAAGAGCAGGGGGTGGGGTGCCGATGTCCCGTGGCTGGTGCGTTGGTGCGTTGGTGCGTTGCTCGTTGTGGGGGTGGCGGATGGGCGCCCCCGGGGGGGGCGCTTTCCAGCATTGCGAGGGGCGTCTGGTGTTAGGCGCTGTCCCTCCCCCAGCCGCCCGTCCTCTGGAGCGGGCAGCCAGGGTTCCGTGACCCACGTGTCCCGGGCGCAGTCGGTGCGGGCGTGGGGGCCCAGCACCGGCCCCACAGCGTGCGCCCTTGCGGGCCGGCGTTGCTCGCTGTGGGGGTGGCGGAAGAGCGTCCCCGAGGGGGGGCGCCTTCCACCATGGTGAGGGGCGTCTGAGGTCAGGCGCTGTCCCTCCCCCGACTGCCCGTCCATTGGGCGGGCTGTTGGGGTCCGCCACCCACGTGCTGTGGGCGCAGGTGTGTGGGCGTGGGGGCCCAACACCATCCCCTTGGCTTGCATGCCCTGTGGGGACTGTGTGCCGCGGGGGCGGTGGGGGGCCGTCCCCGGGGGGGGTGGCCCGCCACCGTTGTGACGGGCGTCTGGTGTCAGGCGCTGTCCCTCCCCCGGCCGCCCGTCCTCTGGAGCGGGCAGCCAGGGTTCCGCGTCCCGTGTGTCCCTGGTGCGGTCGGTGCGGGCGTGGGGACCCAGCACCGGCCCCACAGCGTGCGCCCTTGCGGGCCGGCGTTGCTCGCTGTGGGGGTGGCGGAAGGGCGTCCCCGGGGGAGGTGCCTTCCACCATTGTGAGGGGCATCTGGGGTCAGGCGCTGTCCCTCCCCCAACTGCCCGCCCACTGGGCGGGCTGTTGGGGTCCGCCACCCACGTGCTGTGGGTGCGGGTGTCTGGGTGTGGGGGCCCAACACTGTCCCCTTGGCCTGCATGCCCTGTGGGGGCTGCGTGCCGCGGAGCTGGCGGGGGGCCGTCCCCGGGGGGGGTGGCCTGCCACCGTTGTGAGGGGCGCCTGGTGTCAGGCGCTGTCCCTCCCCCAGCCGCCCATCCTCTGTAGCGGGCGGCCAGGGTTCTGCAATCAATGTGTCCCGGGTGCGGTCGGTGCGGGCGTGGGGACCCAGCACCGGCCCCACAGCGTGCGCCCTTGCGGGCCGGCGTTGCTCGCTGTGGGGGTGGCGGAAGGGTATCGCCGGGGGGGGTGCCTTCCACCATTGTGAGGGGCGTCTGGGGTCAGGCGTCGTCCCTCTCCCGACTGCCCACCCACTGGGCGGGCTGTTGGGGTCCGTCACATACGTGCTGTGGGCGCGGATGTGTGGGTGTGGGAGCCCAACACCGTCCCCGCGGCTTGCATGCCCTGTGGGGGCTGCATGCCGCGGGGGTGGTGGGGGGCCGTCCCCGTGGGGGGTGGCCTGCCACCGTTGTGAGGGGCGCCTGGTGTCAGGGGCTGTCCCTCCCCCGGCCGCCCGTCCTCTGTAGCGGGCGGCCAGGGTTCCGCAATCCGTGTGTCCCGGGTGCGGTCGGTGCGGGCGTGGGGACACAGCACCGGCCCCACAGCGTGCGCCCTTGCGGGCTGGCGTTGCTCACTGTGGGGGTGGTGGAAGGGCGTCCCCGGGGGGGGTGCCTTCCACCATTGTGAGGGGCGTCTGGGGTCAGGCGCTGTCCCTCCCCCGACTGCCCGCCCACTGGGCGGGCTGTTGGGGTCCGCCACGCACGTGCTGTGGGCGCGGGTGTGTGGGTGTGGGGGCCCAACACTGTCCCCTTGGCGTGCATGCCCTGTGGGGGCTGCATGCCGCGGGGGTGGTGGGGGGCCGTCCCCGGGGGGGGTGGCCTGCCACCGTTGTGAGGGGCGCCTGGTGTCAGGCGCTGTCCCTCCCCCGGCCGCCCGTCCTCTGGAGCGGGCAGCCAGGGTTCCGCGTCCCATGTGTCCCGGGTGCGGTCGGTGCGGGGGTTGGGGACCCAGCACCGGCCCCACAGCGTGCGCCCTTGCGGGCTGGCGTTGCTCGCTGTGGGGGTGGCGGAAGGGCGTCCCTGGGGGGGGGGGCTTTCCATCGTTGTGAGGGGCGCCTGGTGTCAGGCGCTGTCCCTCCCCCGGCCGCCCGTCCTCTGGAGCGGGCAGCCAGGGTTCCGCGTCCCGTGTGTCCCGGGCGCGGTCGGTGCGGGCGTGGGGACCCAGCACCGGCCCCACAGCGTGCGCCCTTGCGGGCTGGCGTTGCTCGCTGTGGGGGTGGCGGAAGGGCGTCGCCTGGGGGGGTGCCTTCCACCATTGTGAGGGGCGTCTGGGGTCAGGCGCTGTCCCTCCCCCGACTGCCCGCCCACTGGGCGGGCTGTTGGGGTCCGCCACCCCTATGGAAGTTGAAGGGGAACTCCCCGACATGAACGCCGAGGAGATGGCTAAGGAGGGCTTCTACCTGGTGAAGTCGGTCCTACGCCACCGCTACCGCCAGGGTTGGCGCTTCCTCACCCTCTGGGAAGGGTTTGGAGTCGAAGAGGCCACCTGGGAGCCCTTTTCTGCGTTTGTTCTACCTGAGGGACGCCTAAACTCAGTTCTGGTTGACTACTTGTCCCAGAACAACCTTGGTGAGTTGCTGAGGGTCCCTGAGACGCTTGCCTCCAAGACTAAAGCTAGGGACTGAACCTTACCCCTAAGTGTGCTACGTATGTCTGTGTGTGTCTCACGTCTCTCCCGGGCGTGGCTCCCGAATCAACGGGCTTCGCTGATGTCGGACCGAAGGCCCTAGTCAGCTACTAGTACCACTCCTATGGCGCCTAATTTCTGTGCTGGCGCCTATCCATGGGGGAAGACGGCAAAAGCCCTACCTACTAGAGGGGAGGGGTGGCCAAGTGTGCTAAGGGCATACAAAACGCCCATTTTTGCTAAAGGCCAAAAGCTAACGCACTCCCCTGCCCACGTGGAAAAGCACGCGGGACAGGAGACACCACTACCCTACACACCCTACCTACAGTGGCACCATCCTGGTGGGCGAGCACTTTTGCAACTGGCTCAAGCCCCCACTCAGGACTACCACTCCTACACGCACGCTCTACTGGGTGGCGTTGAGGATGAAGACAAGAGCCCTAGCGGCTCACCTGTGAGAGTGCAAGAAAGCACAGAGCTACTAAGCTTCCTTGGCCTAACAGGGACGCCACAACGCGTTTCCCTGCTAGGGCTTGGAGGGAAGGGGTGCTCTTGTTGCGTGCACAGCGTGAATGTTGAGGAGGTTGTGCTACGCTTGCCACTCCTGGCTTATCCGTAGCTTGTTGTTGGTGTGATCAGCGCCGTATATTTTAGCACGGCTCAAGGGACTGCACCAGTTCACCCTGACCATCCCACCTGAAGAGCAAAGGCGGATGAAGGAGCGTTTGCAGCGGAGGAACCAAGACCATCTCCACGTATTATACGCTTCTCAGATGGCCCTATAATACGCTGTCTACAAACGCCCCTATCAAGCAAGCAAGCCTAAGGAACTCCACCCGTTCTCTTATAGAACGTGGGGTAGAGCCCCTGGATAACCTAAACAAGGGTTGTACCGAGCGCACCACGCGTGGCCTACCCTTTAATGCGTGTGTAAATGCACGAGCATGCACGAGTTTCGAAGTTACCTGTGTCAATCACTGTTTTTCCTACAAATCTTACCCACAATCACGAACTCCACCAGGGGGTGGCCCCACCTGGGCTTACCCACCGTACTCACCGCTGGAGAGTGAAGCAAGGTGAGGGAAAGGCGTGACACAGGCGAAAAACGTCGCTATGCACTTGTGTGTATGTCTAATCACCCTGATCTTACCTCTAATCATCTGCAATCTTTCTAATCTATCCCTCTATCGTTTGGTAGCGCTGCTACAAGGCACGTCCACGGAGACACGAGACGAGCAATGTGCAAGCTGCATACGAGACGAGCACACCTGCAGTTTATACCTGATTCATTGAGGTCATATTCTTATTTTTTGAATTCTTGATTTTTGGTTGATTCTGGCAATGTTGGTGGAATCTTGAAGCACATCTATTTATGTGTGTCTCGTCATTTTCCTGTCTACGTGAGACATGCGTTTATAATCTCATTATTTCTTTATTTTCCGGTGCTTCGCTAGGAACCGCTCCTGCGCGCCACCTTTTACTGCGTAAGAATTTCTTGATTCAAAAAATCAAGAGATGACTACAAATTTTATAAAAATGTGCATCTGATGCACAATTGGATTCTGTCCAGGTGTGTGCTTTCAGAAAACTTCTAGGCCGTCATTTTACGAAATTAGGTGTTGTCGCTTCGCGCTTGCGTGGATTCGTCCCTCATTCTCCCATTCCTCTGTTGTACAGACCTCCTCGCAAAGCCTCGTTGATTAGGCCGCTGTTCTGGCCGAAAAGCAGCAGCAGGAGACTGAACCAGAATCAAGACCCCTCCAAGGGGCAATTCTAAATAAATCAGCGCACCCTCGCCCCAGTACCAGGACAGGTGTCTCCATCAGGTTCCTTGAGACTTGGGTCGAGCGTCCTATGAGAGTCTGGCATTGGGTTGTGTTACGCTGCAGCTTGGAGGGAGGGATGCACATGCATATGGTCTTGGCAGGCCCTACTCTAACCCCACCAAGCCACAGGAACCCCGGCAGGGCCAAGAGCGCTGGGTTTTCTGTTGGACATTGTCATCAACAATGCAGCAAGAGTCGCTGGCCATGGTAAAGCGCTCTTTTCCAGTGTTAGGGAAGCTATGGGTATTTTAAAGTAGTTGTGGAAACCAAGGAAAGGCCAAGAGAAATCCCTTTTTCCTGAAAAGGCGACTGTGGTGGCCACCACAGCACGAGGGGGGAGTAAGAAAAAGTGCTTTTCCAATGCTTTAGGGTATACTTTAGTTGTATAAGAGGTGCTCTAAGCACTCATGCATTTCTATCTTAGTATTGGCCCAACCAAAATGGGTGATAACACATTTTGACCTATGGAACCAAACACTAAATCAGGATGTGGTGTGGACCCCTTTATCCCCAAGCTATAGGCACTAAAACATCTTTTCCTGGGCTGCTGAGGCACTGATATACTGAAGGCAGAGCCTATGAATTTATCTATGTTTTCTCATGAATTCTTAGCTATCCTAGTGGTATGCACCCTAGGGGGCTGGGGCACCCCTTTTTGAGAGGTCCTGGGTTCAATACCCAGTCAGCCTAGCTAAGTAGGAATATCCCATGTGACATGGCAGTGACCTCATCGCCACAGGTCATGCCACCTCAAAACCTATGGGACCCATAAATAAAGAGTGCACATCTCAAGATGGCACTGTGGATGAGAGTGAGCCCTTGGGGCAGTTTTCCAATCAGTTTTTCTCAAACATGTAAAATTTTTCATCCTGAGTTGCAATGTATGCTAATTGCTGTGGTCTATTGTTGATAGTTGTTTTTATCTAATTCTTTGTGACTGCAGCCCTTCATGCTTTGATCCTCACCTTCTTCTACTTGCTTATCTCTGGCTTGGGTTATCCTGGATTGGTTGTATTTCAACAATAAAACATTTTCCTCGTCAAAAAACAAGCAGCAGGAACCCTACACCAGCAGCAAGCAGCAGGAGAGGCACAACAAACACACAGTGTTGGATTCACTATAAAGCTTTCTCTAGGGTTATAACCCTAGTTACTTTGAGAAAGTGTACTAAAAGCTTCAAAAGGGTGATAAAAATACTTAAGTTAGTCTTAGCATCAACAAAAGGGTTTTAAGGGGGGCTTGGCCTGGATCAAGCCCTCCAAGAAAAACACGGCAGTGACTTTTTCTTACTCCCCCCTGGAGTACTAGTTGATCAAGCTAGTAGGACCAAGGAAAAAGGCTCAAATATTCCCAAAATTACCTCAGAAAATGCATTAAACCTACCAAAAACATTCTCATTAGTTCATAGAAGCTCATCACACTGTAGGTACCCTTGAAAAACAGTGTAATGTACCATGAATGATGTCCCTTCGATGGGGCATTCCTCAAAAGTCGCCAGCGTGCAACGAAAGCTTTTGGTAAAAATTTGGGGGCAGTGGGGTTTGAACCCAGGACTCCCTCTCTAGAGCACATATGCTTGCCCCCTAGGGTACAGTCGAACGCTCTAATGCGGACGGCTATCGCTGTATAAACAGCTTTTTAGTAAACGTCCTGACCAAGGGCCAGGGCGGAGCAATACTCCCAATGGAGGACACAAATCTCCAGGAGCTGGAAAAAATAGTAAATGAAACCAACAGGGAGTGAATCCTGTGGTTTAGCGAAAAGTGTAGCGATTTAAGAAGTCCAATCGCTAAAAATTGACGAAATCACGCGAGAAATCGTCATTGTTGCATCAAAATGTTTATAAACTTTAGGGAAAAGTATTCAAACTCAACCCACACCACAGAGCAGGTGGACAACCCACCTCTCAGGTATGCCAGTCTCCTTTCAAACGCATGCATTGCGTTCGTGTTGGTTGCTTCGTTAAAACGTTAGTGTTGTCAACCCTATGTTCGTTGGGGGTTCGGGTGCTCCTGTCTCTTGCTCTGCACAGGTCAAAACAGGAATGAAAGGTATTGACGCGTTCCCGTGGGGGGCCGGCCACGGGACGCTGCGGTGGACACGCGCAAGTGAGCAGGCAGGCAAAGCACTACGCTCACAGGGGCATCAATGCGCTCATGTCATGTGACAAAGCGTTTCAGGATCCTTGCCACTCTGCAACAAGGGAACGAAAGTATGTACAGCAACACATCAGGATATGTACACATGGGGTTAAGACTGGACTGGGGTAAGGGCATCACAGGACCATAGACACTCAGTCCCAACTCGTATCCCCACCCCAGCTCCGACCCTCTCAGTGGCTGGTGGGGGCGGGGGCTCAAACACAACCCATGCCCTGCTCAGTCCGGACCCTGAAACCCTGCCAATGGGGAGGGTGTCCCGCCCAGCCACAGGCCAGTTCCTGGAAACCAAGGCGCTCCAAGGCCAACCGACAGAGGCTCCCTATGCTCCCTTAATGGCGGGTCCCAACTCCTCTCTGAGCCAGAGATATGGACCCGCCATTATCCCCTAGGAGTTGGTAGCTGAAAATGGGCTGTTTCAGCCCAAACTGAAATTAGCTCAAAAATCTCTAAAATTGACCACTCGTCCGGACCCGCCAGAGGTAGGGACGAGGCAACTGACCCTATGCTCTTCGAGTACGAACTCTCTGGAGCCCTCACCCAACCTGGTTCCCTCTGAGGTCCGGGCATCAGGGCAACACGGATTCGTCAAGTGGGGTCATGATGCCGAAATCACCAAAATTGGCGTCATTCCCACGCGTGGTTCGCCCGGCCAGGGCAAGGCCAATGGCTCACAGGTTAGGAGGCAGGACCTAGGACTTATATCTGAGTGTACAACTTGGAATTAGGTCCGGGCTCTCTGTGGGCTTAGAGAAATGGGGCCGCCAATTGACCACACGGAAGGGGGAAATTGGGGTCCGAAAATGGGGTCATTTTGGCTGCTCGAAATGAGCCAAAATTCAGGGTGCTCCCAATAGTATATCTCCACGCCGGCTTGAAGATCGGATCCGCCTTTCCATACGCGATCCACCCGGAGTCTAACGAAGACTCCCATGCCCTTGGCTCTCAAAGATCTCCATGCCACTTGGCGTGGTGACAATCCCAATTGAGTCCACAAATGCAAAAATGGCAAAATCGCCCACACTCACTTTGGGCTAGCGCCTTAACGAAGGTTGCTCCGCTTCGCCCACGTGGTGTGTGAACCATGGGGACCAATATGCATAACACCCATGTCATATATGGTCCATTGGTCCATGCGTCCGGCGTGCACGGGTGGGCTAAACATGGTGCACGGCGGGCAGCAAAAGTGGAAAATTGCTCAAAATGGCCAAAAATGCGCACACTCATGGTTGGGGCAAATGAGGCACATGTCCGACTCGGACCGGAGTGTGCCATAGGATTGGTATCAAGTCATATGTGTCCAACATATCTTTTGGGCGTCGCCCAACTCCTCCGGTTTTGGGAATGGCAGTATCGCCAAGTGAGCCCATGATTTGGGATAGTCCCAAATCGCCAACATGGCGGCCACGGTATGCCAAGCCCAAGAGGAGTTATTCGCCGGGTCCAAGATATGTTGGGCACCGAAGTATGTACCCTCAAAACATACTTGGGTCATGATGTCAATTGAGCGCAACGTTGAGATACATGGTCGCCACTTGACATCATGACGAGCCAAAAATGGCAAAATTGGCGAAAGGACACGCAAAAGTGCCTTGAAAGCTACACAATTATATTATAATATCTTCGGCTTGGATCGTGCGATCAACTAATCCTTCTAAACACAATGACTTGACACCAATGACCTTCGATTCCACATATGTGCTCCACTTGGGGCGCCTTGAAAGGTTACGCGCGCTACTTCCCAAGTGGGCACATGAAAATATGGAAAATTGCAAAACACACACCTTGCTCCCAACGCATCGCTTTGGGATCGCCACACAAGCTTCCCTCCACGAAGGTTAGGCTTGCAATTGATCGTGGGGAGTACGGAGAAGGAGCTTGCACAATATGAGGTCCATTGGCGGGTTTGGCTTGGAGCGATGGACCCGCCAAATGGGCACGCAACACAACACATGGCACATACCACATATTGCCCAAAAAGGTAGCTCCCCCCACGATATGTCATGCCCCTCCATGGGCATAACCTTGTGTCAATCGCTCATAGGAACTCAAGGAGAGTTCCTATGAAACACCAACACTCGCAGTCCAGGGTGTAGTGAAACGCATGTGGGGTGTTGAATTGCAACGTCGTTTTATCGTACGAGTTCCTACCTACCACAGGCATACCATCAATGGCATTAAGAGGAGCCTCAGGTCACAGATTGCGCAGCATGATGTACCGCAAACCCTCAAGGCATGGCTTTCCCGTGCATTGTCTGTTCTACCTTTGCAAGCCCATAAACTTAAAGATGTATTCAGGGGAGGGGCTGCCTTACGTACTGTTCGCATGACTGCAGACGAGCTGGTCTCTGGTATTAAACTTGGAACCTACGACGCGTCGCCTTTCCTTGTGGGGGGGCAGCAGCGAGCATGGGTCTTCAAAGAACCCTCTGAAGTTCAGCCGCGTGTAGTGCAAGAGATACAACGACAGCTCGCGCGAAGGCAAGGGCGACGATGCACATGTGCTGCATTGATGCGACAGCATCCTGCCCTACGGAACGATCTGGGACATGTTGTCCTGCGCACTAGATCACAATGGGCATGTCTTTTCAGTGACGAAGGGGCTGATACCCTCAGCAGCAATGCGCGTCAGTGCGTCATTCCTTCCATAGATGTGCTGGCAGCTCAGATGGAGCTGTTCCAGACGTCCCTGCAACGCATGACTGTACCCGCAGAGGGTTTTCTTCCCTCCGCGTCTGGCATCTCTCCCTCTCTGGCTTCTGCCTCTCTCTCCCTCTCCCAAATCCCTCCCTCGCTCCCCACGACCCCTGCGTCCTCTTCCTCTGCGCTATACCCGCCTGTGTCAGCGAGTTCCTTGCTTTCCGGAGACGATATAGCACCTATTGTTGAATGGGTGCATAATTTTTGTCTTGCGGACATCTCTGCGTATACACTGGAGTGCCCCACATTGGGCAGCGAGCATGTTTCCGGGCTCTCTAAACGCATCTGGGACCTTCGCTTTCGCGCAGGGATTTGGGACAAACAGCTCCACAGGATGTCCGGTGCATGCAGGGTGTTGGAAGAGGACCATGTGGTGGGATCCTACTTGGGAGGGGACCGCTTTATTTTGTGGGGCGTGGCAGAGTCCAAAGCTGCTGCCCAAGCAGCGAATGTGTATGATACACTGACCTCTGCCCAAGCACATGGGATTGTGGACTGTGCGATTCATCACAATCTCCTGCGTAAAGGGTATGCAGATCTTTCTTGGGCTGCAACTCACATTAATTCGGTCTATACCGACCCGGAACCTCCACCTTCCCCTGGAGACACTGTAGATTTAGACCCAGGCCCCCAACGCCAGCATCAGCGGCCACTTTTTGGTGCGCCCTCGATTTTTTCCATTTTGAAATGGAAGACGGTTGAACGTGGGGCACAGGCCATTGTTAAATGGCGCGATATTGTGTCCTTTAAGCTCCACATCCTGCGCTCGTATGCACGCCTCATGAGCAGATCACTACAGCTCATTGTCAGCGAAGTGTACCGGCAGTTCCAGACATTGGGCATGCCGAGTATGGTAGGAGTACGTGATTTACTGGGGTCCTTGGGCAGGTTCAACCCGGTCTGGGCCAGTGTCCGCCCTGATGAGGCGGACATGACGGATATGTTCTGGAATATCCCCAAGGGCGATGTTGTGCCGGCCCTGCATGAACTGTTTGAGCTTTTGGAGGGCGAGAGGCGCGGATGTGCGGAGTTTTTTGCACTGCATAAGTCTGGGGAGAAGGCCCTTGATCGCCTGGGTACAGCGAGTAGTGCTGACTTCAGGGTTATCTCCCGGCAGGAATTGCTGGACTTTGTTTCCTGGGACCTGCACCACAACACAGGGCTGGTGCTGGGCCCGCTATTGCTGAAACAAGGCGATCGGGGTGTCCCGATTGGTGGACATTTGTCAGCGCAACTTGCTGAACTCTGGGCACTTGCCCGTGAGCTTAAATATATTTTTGGTAAGCACCGGTCTGGTCTTGTCAAGACGTGGGATCAGACAGTACGTAAAGGTGAGGAGGGTGCACCAGCGTCCCTGGCCGATATCCGTCTGTGTGTCCGGGAACCTATCGAAGTTTGTCACCCGTCCTGCAGGGGGTCACAGAAACTGGGCAGGGTACTCGGGAGCACAGACCGACCCTTTTTGCACAGCAGTACTTTGCGTACTGATGGGTTCGGAGGGTGGTGGGGGCCTACTGATGCCTCCTTCGGGTACCTCGACGTGGACGGGGTGCAGGTTGACCTGCTGGTGACCTCCCTCTGGGACGGAGCGCCGGATGGGCGCATGGGTACTGTTATTGCGAGTGCACCCCCCCGAGACAGGGCGCGGCTTCGAGAGTTCTTTCGGGAACTGGATCCCATGGACTTTGTGGTGAGCGAGGCCCGTCGAGGGTGGTGGGGGTGGGCGACGCGCCCATCCGACCCGGCTGTCCCCATATCCACCAGCCCAGGCATTCTTTTCTCACGTTTTCGTGATAACATCTACATAATTTTTATGAACATCCATCCTGCCCTGTTCCCTCGCGTTCGCCATGCGGCGAAGCATTTCCTGGACTGTTTGTATGGAGTTCCCCTGAAATGGGAACCTACAGATTTACGGGTGTCCTGGGGAGAGTGTTCATGGAAACCCCTCCCCCTGGGCTTCTCTTTGACCAGGAAAGGGGTCATCTGGGACATCGCTGAGGGTGCTGAGCTGGGTGAGTGGCTCAGGTGGGTCCCAGCCCGCTCAGCCAACGCGAGCTTTACGCTGGCGTCTATGCTGCCGTCCCTGTTTCTCAAATCACTGTGGTATGCGGGTTCCACTGCAGATGTGCAGGCTAATTTTCGCTCCCTCCTCTGGGGCGTAGGCTGGCACTCTTACCCCAAACATTGGTGGTTGCCCTGTCTCACACGCTTTCTGCGGAAGTATAACCTTCTAGAGGTGTTTTCCCTGGGATCTGTTACCACGTGGGTTCGGGAGGGCAAACGGGCGGCAGCGACCAGCGGCTCGGGAGTGGTTTCATCTCAGGATGTTTCTGCGCATGCTGTGCAGTACCATTGATTTGTGGTGCCAGTGTGAGTGCTCTGTGGCGAGCGACACATATACTGGACGTAAGGCCCTGTGTGAACGCATAGTCAGTGTATTTTTGACATAAATCAGGTTGAGTTTGGTATGGAAACGAAAGGCGGGTCTGGTGCCACACAAAACGAGAGTGGACAGGATCCATGGGCGCCAGGGGTCGAATATGGTGTGTGCCCGGGACCACAGATGCCTACCGATGATGAAATGTCGTTGTTGTCATTATGTATTTGCGTGCCGAGGGCAATCAGCCCGACTTTGGGCCACCAGAACATCCTGTCTACTGTTGCGTTGTTTGTTTGCACTAGCCTCATGGGCATGGCCGTGTTTGTCTGAGGAGTTTTTGTACTTGTGCTCGCCCCTTGCAGCGCGCTACACTCGATAGTTATCTTAACGCACGCAATATCATGGCCATAGAGTTATAACGCAAACTCTACCCTCTTGACCATGATCCATTACGCTAGCGCGCACGTGTGGAAACGCAAGGCATATAAAGCTTCCTAAATTACGTCGGGAGTATTGTGAATACATCCCACATTTCCTTATTGTCAATGCTCGCAAGCAACACCAGATATGACCTTCACAAGTGGCCTCACGAATCAACTTTGTTTTGCCCATATCTTTAAGACAAATGGAGGGCAAGACAAAAGGAAAGTTGATTCGTGCATAGGGAAGCACGTAGGTCCACTCGAAAGAGGTCAAATCAAGTGCGGGGATGTCGAAGTCGAAAATCCGATTTCGACATCCTGAAAAATTCGGATTAAGGTTGCGAGTGTAGAATGTGAAAATTGCGGATGCATCAATGCAGTTCCTGAAGACTTTAGAGCCTTCGTCACGGATAGCGTTAAAATTTCCATTATTAACAGTTAAACTGGCGGTTACGGTAAAGTCGCGATCCAACCGCCAGCAGTCAAAATAGTGAATATCAGAACGGAAGCGTAAAAATTGACGGAAACAATATGAAAATAAAACCCTGTTGATTCCTGATATTCTCATACATAAATCTCCGCTGGCGGTGCATCGGTTGCCGATGCGGGGCTTTACGGCACGGAACACGCTCCCGCCGGGCTCGCACCGGGCGTCAACGGGCGCCTTCCGTACATGGGGTTAGTGGACCGGAGACCGGTTGTATGCCCTAACCTAGCCATGGGGTTCTGGGTACCGCTTCACCCCCCTCCTTAGAGCAAACCCTGGGGGGGGGCTCAATAACACCACGCATGGCAGCGGGTACCCAGGACCATCTCCTGAAGGGGGGGTGTCACATCCTCACTTCAGGCTGACCCGCAGGTTAGGATGTCAAATTCCACAGTAAGACAG
The DNA here is from genome assembly GCA_964036045.1 of Eutreptiella sp. 'Long Island Sound 2002'. NCBI lineage: Eukaryota > Euglenozoa > Euglenophyceae > Eutreptiales > Eutreptiaceae > Eutreptiella > Eutreptiella sp. 'Long Island Sound 2002'. Next base: position 17,490,730 of record OZ038384.1, on the reverse strand, counting down.
GTATGATGACGTAAAAGCTTGTAGCCCGTGTATAGTATCAAGTATCAAGTCCCGGGTCCCGGCGGCGATTGTTCGGCATCCAAAGGACCCGTTAACCCATACCAGGCGCAGCGGGTGCCTGCTGCTACGGTCACCACCACAGTGGCAGTGGCATACACGGCCAACATAGGCGACACAGGACGACCGAGGTGGTCCCACAGGTCGAGAGCAACCACAAAGATCCGTCAGGCTACCCCAAGCTTCCCAAGGCCCGCCGACTGGGGAGAGTCCCCACGGGTCCTTCCTCGGGCGCACCATGTCCATATCCATACGACGCGAGTCCAGAGTGTTACAGCCGAACGAGCTCCTCCTTAAGGGATCGGGCATCAAGGCCGTCTTTTCCCTCGCCCTATTACCACGAAGGCCATACATGAGGGAGTCCTCATGCAGTGTGGGCGGAGGCGTCCACTCCTCAAACCACCAGTTTCCCAGGCAGACTGACCGAGGTCAGGAGCACCGGAGGCCGCCATCCGACTGCAAGTGCGTCTGCGAGTCGGTAGGCTCACACTGGGACTGACAGTGGCGGACCGCTGGGAGTGTAGTCAGGCAACTGGGCTTCCCGCCTGGCGCCATCAGGATCTCCACACACAGCGAATAGGGCACACGGTATCACCAGCACTCAAACAGTGGAACCTGTACTCAGGTACTGGTCCAGGCTGGACCAGGCTGTAAGAAAATGTACACGGCGACTCAAGGCGCCTTTGTATACGATTTGCATCCCCTCGGGGGAAAAACAGTCCACATCTCAGTGATGGGCCAACGAACCTTGAACTCCAGACCTCCGGGTGCCGAGGCTTTCGGACGCTGAGCCAGGATCTTCTCGACAGTATAGTCGTCCTGCTCAGCATAGTCATCATCCGAATCAGCCTCATGTGCGGCATAGCTCAGGGACACATGTTGGCCACGGAGGTCGGGTTCCCGCACACGGAGTTGACTCTCGTGGCGCTCCCGGAACTGTCCGTGACCCACCTTGATGCGGTAGGTGTCCTCACCAATCCTGCGGACCACCTCTCCGGGTGTGAACCAGGTTTTGGTGCGGTGGGTGCCCATAGGGCGGGGTCTGATCACCCACACCGGGTCTCCCACCCTGAACTTCTGCGCTGTCGAGCTCGGGGCGGACTTCTGACGCTCAGCATGCTCCTTCTCGAGCTGCTGGCGGATGTCCCGCGCCGTTTGCTCTTGCCGCGCGAAGAATTCCTTGGCATCCATAGCCATGCCATCACCAGACAAGGGAAGTCCCCTACCCAGGGGGTCCCTGCCGAACAGAATCTGGTGAGGGGACAAACCGCCCGGAGTGGGGGTGTCGTGATGGGGCTTTCAGAGCAGGCCACATCTCCTCAAACCAGTTCCGACGTGGATTGGTGATGTGGATCTTGCGCAGCTTCTCGAACAGCTGCCGTCCAGCCACTTCAGCACGGCCGTTGGACCGGCTGAGATAGGCGACGCTCTTGGCGTGACGTATTCCCATGAGGGAACACATAGCCTTAAACCAGCCACCAGTAAACTGGGGCCCTCGGTCACTGCAAATGGTGCGGGGGATGTCAAAGACGGTCAGCCAATGACGAATCATCATGACTGCCACTTCCTTGGCAAGCAACCCCTTTTTGCGTGCCGGAACGGCTACAACGTAGCCGCTGTGGCGGTCCACACAGAGAACCACACACTCAAAGGTCTCTTTGCCAATGTGCACTTCGGGCATGGAGAAGACGTCCATGGCCACGCTCTCCATGGGCTGGTCAGGAACCGGGGTCCATTGGGCTTCCCCCTTGACGTTCCGTTTATCGGGATTGCAGGCCTGACAGACCGAGCAACCCTTCCTGACCTTCTTGATGGCGGTGTAGAGAACGATATGGTCGATCTCGAACCGGCGCTGCATGTCAAGGGCTTGCTTCTTGACCCCTGGGTGCAGCATGTGGTGGTGCCAAGCTTCACAAAGCTCGAGCACCCGGGACTCCGGTACTAGCAGCTTGCCATTCCGGTAGAGCTTGCCATCTTCCTCGGTCAGCCCCTTTGGCCACTTCTGCCCGTCGTCAGGGTCGGTCACAGCCCTATACTCGGCCGCAAAGGCCTCAGACTTGGCGTAATCGTCGGTCCAGTCGTCCTGGAGGCAAGACTCCGGGAAGAGGTGCTTGTCGGACTCAGCTCCCTCTGGGGCGAGTACACTGACCGCTCTGCTCACCCTCGACGCGAGGGGGGCATCCGCCGCCATGACGACGAAGCATTTAACACCCTCCTCCTCCATCAGGCGCTCCATCTCGATGATCCTCTTAGCTTCAGCGGTCTCAGCCTCATCGCCATGGGCAGACACGTCTGTCATGCCCTTGCTGGCGGGATAGGCCCACCTGCTGAGACAGTCTGCCACGGTGTTATCCTTTCCAGGAATATACACAACCCTGAGATCGAACTTGGCCAAGGTCTCATGCCATCTTGCCCGTCGGGAGGCGGGACCTGAGGGGGTGTCCACGTGCTCCTTGTGCCACGACTGCAGACTCTGATGGTCGGTGCAGACGGTGACGGGATGGAGGGCTATGTACCCAGCCCATTTCCTGAGAACCATGACGATGGCATACGCCTTCTTTTCACGGGGCGTCCACGTCCGTCTCTGGCCTTCCGCCAGGACTCGGCTCCAGAAGGCCACGGGCACGTGCCTCCCGTCGTCAAGCACTTGCTCCAACACAGCGCCAATGGCGTAGTCGGAGGCGTCGGTGCGCAGGACGAACCGTTGGTCGGGATCCACGAGGTGCAGACCCACTGCGGATAGCAGCGCCTGCTTCATCCCCTCAAAGGCACGGTCGGACTCAGCTGTCCAGACCAGAGCCTTCTTGGACCCCTTTTTGGTCTCCTCTCGGTTGCCCTTGAGCATGGTCGTCATGGGGGTTGCATACTCGGCATACATTGTGATATACCCCGAGTAGTAGTTGCAGAACCCCAGATACGCCCGTAGCTCAGAGACCGTCTTGGGCTTTTCCCAGTGCTCAATCGCTGCCACTTTGCCCGGTATGGGCCTTCGCTGCCCGTTCCCAACTACGTGGCCAGCGAAGACCACCTCGCTTACCGCAATGGTGGCCTTGTCACTGCTGCCCGTGAGTTTGTGCCGAACCAGAAGGTCCAGCACTCGAGTGACGTCCCTCTCATGTGCCTCCAGGAGCTCCTCGTAGCTCATGCTGGGGTCCCCGGACGCGATGATCACGTCGTCCACGAAGGGGTCCGCACAGTCACGCACCGGCTCGAGCAGGTTCTCCAGCATCCGCTGAAAAGCCGCATTGCCGTTGGTAACGCCCATGGGCATCACCTTCCACTGGAGAGGTCCAAGTGGGGTGCTCATGGCTGTGCAGGCACGGGACTCCTCGGCGAGAGGCTTCTGATGATAACCATGTTTCAGGTCAATCACCGTGAAGATCCTCCGCCGGTGTTGCTTTTGCAGCATGTCCTCAATGAGGGGCAGCGTATAGCTGTCGTGCTGCGTTTGGGCGTTCAGGCCACGGTAGTCGACCACGAGCCGCCACTCACCCGCCACCTTCTTGGGGACGACGAAGCACGGAGAGGCCCATTCGGAGTGGCACGGCTCGAGCCAACCCCTCTGGATGAAGTCACGGAGGATCTTCTCCATGGCCTCCTTCCTCTCGCCTCTCAGGGCAAACTTCCGGTGCCGGTACACACGGGGGTCCTGCTTCAGTCGTATCTTGGCCTCGCCATACGGTCCACGCACCGGTGGGGGAAACACAGGCTTACCGCTGAAGAAGGTATCACCATACTTCTGCTTCAGCCTGGCCCTCAATGCCTGAATCTTGGGGCAATCATCGGACTCCGCCCTGGCTTTTCCGGGCACCTGGACCACGGAGCTTACTTGAGGGGTAGCTACTCCGCTCGTCTGCGGCTCAGGCGGTCTTCACAGGTGGCCCAAAGGGCCATCTCTGGTCTTGCCTCGGAATAGATCGCCGTAGGTGGGTGGGTTACCCCCGATTGGCTCGTCCTGGCTGGACAGGTGGTCCATTACCCTCCTTACGAAGGTATCTCCATCGTAGGAACCAGAGACGATCGAGTCCACTTCCCACCAGGCTTTGTCCTGGCCTTTGCCCTCACGCTGGTTTCCCCAGTCGTGAAAGGGCTGATCCATATACCCCTGAACCAGATCCCACTCCTCTTCAGTGAGGGGGTCTTCCGATTCGGATTCTTCGATGTCAACAGGGGGAACCGCAAAGCATTGCCGCCATGGCTCCGCTATGATGCGGTTGACACACACGAAGTCCGTGGCGTCGGCCTGATCAAGGCCCCCATCCACATAGTGGAATTCCGTTGGCCATCTCTGGGGTGGCATGGGCTGTGCCTTAGCATCCTGATAGACACTCTCTCCAGCCGGTAGGACGACCTTGTTTAAGGTCATGTTGGTCAATGAGGCTACCCAATGTCGGGTACTTTCCTCCTCGGTGCATCCCATAGGAACAACCAGCACTGCCTTGGAGCGGTCCTTGCGAATATTCGCTATCGCTCTTGGAATGTCCCATCGAGGGCAATGGATCGGCATTAAGCCCTGATGCGGACCCCAGTGCTTCTTCCACGCGGAGTCCTGTGCGCTCCAGTACTTCTCACATACCCGCAGATGGGCGGAGGTTCCTGAAGAGAACGCATCCAGGGCCAGATCCGACGCTCCCAGGTCCGCGACCACTCGGTTCGCCACTTCCGGCATTACGCCGTACTCCTGGTTTGCTGGCCCAGTGGGCTCAGTGTCGAGCGCGGCCACTTCGAGCTGATTGCGTTCGGGGTGGATCCATTGGCATTCCACATGGTGCTCAGGTGACGAAAGCCACGAGAGCTGGTCGTCCTGGTACAGGGTCATGGAGGCCTGGGCCGGGAGGACGCCGGAGTCCGTCTCCATCATGAAGTCGTACCCGACGATCATGTCCCAGTCCATCTCGGCCTCGTAGAAGCGACCGTGCAGGAGGATTTCCTTGCCGAGGTCTGGGCGGCTCAGCTCACGATGGTTCACGAACTGCAGCCCAATGGCCGCTTCCTTCGTGCCTCCCACCATGTACTGGCCGTTCGCCACCTTCAGCCTGACAGGTTTCCGACTGTCGGTCAGACACTCTGGCGGAAGTAGGCCAGCCTTGACCAAGCTGACCTGAGCGCCCGTGTCAACCAACACGTCGAAAACCTTTTCCACTTCCCCGCATAGGGCACGGACCTTAAGATGCAACTGCCGCTCGCGACCGACACAGCGCACGGCGTGCAAACTCAGGATCTCCGGCCGTTCCAGAAGCTCGACAAGCGACTGGTGCAGGTCGTGGACAATGGGCTCAGGCTGCCCATCTGCAGCATCCAGCTGCGGTCCGGGTAATCCTCCGATACTCTCGGATAGATCCTGTAGTACATCAAACACATTCTTGGTCGCGAAGGACGGACGGGTGCAAGGGTTCGTGCCTTCACTTGCCCTCACCCCGCCTCCGCAACTGGGTGCCGGACCGGGCCTTCCGCCCGCGGCAGTCCCCTTGTGCTTATCGACTCCCGACTGGGATGGTTCGGCGCTTCCCACGTCACCATCCTGCGACCGCCCTAGCTGGGGCCCTTGGCTGCAGGGGCTCCGCTAGGGGGCGTCGGTTGTGGAAGTAGGGGAAGTCTCCTCGGCATCAACCTCGTTGACGCCCTTCTTCCTTTCCCTTCTTTCCTTTCTAGTCGTCTTGTTCTTGTCCTTGTTCTGGTCATTCTGGTTGTTCTCCTTGTTCTTGTTGTCCGACCTGGGGACCCAGTTCCGCTTGATCTCCTGGATCTCCTTGGCCAACCCGGTCCCTTGCGACACCAGCTTGGAGAGCTCGTCCCTGTCCACCTCCACCTTGGCTTCCCGGATACCCGCGGGCTCACGCTTCTTCGACCCGTGCGCCTTCTTGTAAGCCTCCGTGTCGGCCTTGTGGACGGGGCATGTTCGGTGGTCATGGTTGAAGCCTCGCTTCCTCCCATAACACACGAAACAGCCCTGAGGGTGAGCTCGTATGAACTCCCCAAAGGACAGCGGAGGGTCGCCAATGCGGCGAGGGTCCCTCTTCTCCTGCTTCCTCCAACCCTGCTGCAGGGGCTTCCAGTTTCCGGGTTTGCTCCCCGCGCTCAGGTTTTTGGCCACGAAGGCACAAACGGCCACCTCGGCGGGCTCATCGTCGTCGTCATCGTCGACGAGAGTCTCATCGCCGCCGGCTCCCGCTGGGTCCATGGCAGCTTCCCCGCCAGGTCCCTCGCCAACGTAGTTGACGTCGTGGTCGCTGGGCCTCAACCCGCGGGTGTGGTGGAGGTTTCGGTAATCCTTGAGTACTTCCTCGCCAACCCACTCCAGGATCTCGTCGCAGCTCATCCGCGCCGGGATGGGCTGCAGACGGATGGTCTGGCCGCTCAACTCACACTCGTCAAGGCGCCACATCGCGGTCTTCTCGCGATCGCCAGAGACGGTGATGAGGAGGGCGTTCCGCAGGGAGTGCCGTTTGACATCCCGGGCCACGTTCTTCCTCGTCCAAGCCACCACGTTCGTATGATACTCTTTGGGGAGCATCATCTTGACCGTGTGGTTGGACTTGGCCCGCTTGGAATCCTCCTTGGTGACCCTCTTTATCCATGCCTCCGGCAGCATGGAGAGCAGGCGAGCCTGCTCGTCACCCTCGTTCCAATCCTCCAGGTTGCGGCGGGAGAGGGCGTATTTCCCTCGGAAGTCTCGCCAATCTCGTAGGCGGATCTCCCGTCCATCATGCTCAAGCTTGATGGACTTCCAGCGCTTGCCCGCCACCTGCGGAGCGTCCACCCGCTCCTGCTCGTTGAGCCACTTCTTGGCTTCCTTGAGGGTCTTGATTTTCCCGTCCTTGGTCGCCATGAAGTATAGCTCTCCGAGCACTTCCGTCAGGCGGTACCTGAACCGTCTGAAGACATATCTCTCGGCATCCGCGGGAGGCAGGTCTTCAGTGACGGTCAGCCCCCAATCGTCCAGCTTCTCCAAGAAGCGGTCGAGGTTGAGGGGGATGCCGTCGTACATGGGGGGCTTGATGTCCTTCAAGTCTTCCCACACGGCGGCATCCGCGGCCTTAGAGACCATGAACGCCGGCCGCGAGGTCGACCGAGGTTCCCATCGGCCTCTCCCACGGACTCCCACGGCCGCCACGTCCATCTCCTCCATGGAATCCCGGTGGCTACGCCGCGGTTCCTCCATGTACGCTGAACCCAGATGTTCACGCCGTACTCCTTCCATGTATGCCTCCTCATCACGGCGCCGGCGGCTGCGTTCAGCGGCCTCACGTCGTACACCACGCGGCGGGCTGATGTCGAACTCGTCCAGGTCCAGATCCAGGTCCTCACCTTCGCCGACGTCCCACTCCACGTCTCCTCCGGGGACCTCATCCCTGAGTCCACCATAACGTCCTCCAGCCATGGAGATTGGCACCGGGGCTGGTGCCGGGCGTCGGGGGCGTACAGGCGTCCGCGGTGGAGCACTGCGGTTGTGGTGGTCCGAGCTGAGCCACTCATATTACACTTTCTGAGTGTCTATTTTTTTTCGATTTCAGCGATTTTCTAATGCAGGGACCTGGGCAAGTCCAGAAAAACTGCAGCCGCTGATCCCAATTCGCCAGCTGCCTGAACGAAGCTTCCAGCCTCAGTACTTACCAGTACAGAATATCGCAAGCGGCAAATGGTGCTGCTACACGAAGCCGCAGCTGCGCAACTTTCTGTGGCCTGTCAAACGCTACTGCAAGCAATACAGCAACTGCAACTGTATCTCAAGCAAGAACAAACCACAGCAACGCTTTTGAAGAACTTGTCGCGTTTTCCCAGAGTGCCTGTACAACGACTCCAACGACTGTCAGTGTCTACTATAACTGCCTCGCACTGTCACACCGCTGCTGTCGCCTCTTCACTCAAGAATGAGTCTCCAGATGATCGCTCCCAGGACAACGATAAGAGCTTGGCGGCAACCGTTACAGAAACGCCGTCAACACAAAAGGAGCACCCTGACACTAAACAAGCAGTGCCGAGTACAAGGACGCGCAAATCATTTTCCACTTCGTCGCCACGGTTTACTTCCTGTCCTCCACTCAGTATCAAAGCAAATCACGACAAGGAGTCCAACACTTTCGCGCCGGTGAGCACAAGGAGGCAACAAAATACTCGAATCACGGAATCCACCTTCGCAACAGCAAACGCGTTTTCTGTGCTGAACACTCAAAGCGCCAAACGGTTGACATCGTCGGCATGGGACACACGGACAGCAAACAAGACAATTCGGAGTGGTAAACATCGTACCGCAGCGAAAGAAGGAGAAGCTACGACCACACAAGTGAGTACACACTGCGTTCAAAGAATACAGCGAGTCCAACGCAGTAACAAGTACGCTCGGAAGTTCGGTGCTAAGAAAGGAGCTCCAAATTGCAGGACGCGCGCCGAAATTGGTCCGACAATTCATCAACACAGCCTAGCAGGCCCTCCCTTGAACGCCTGGGACGCTAGCGCAGCCATTTTGAGCGCGCCTCAACTCGCCACACCGACTAAAAACAAGTCGCGGCCAGCACTCAATACTCTGAAACAGCCCGAGGCCTCTCACTCGACGCCAACCACAAAACCACACGAAGGAGACACCAAAGTATCCGATCTCGGTGACGAACGCACATCAGTGAGTTGGTTTAAGGACGACTTAGGAGACTACCATCTCTGCAGCGAAGCGGAGATGGACACCTTCACCTTATTTCATCGAAGGCTAACGGATGCAGAAGTCGACGAGAGTCCAATCAAGGAAGAGACCGACCTTCTGATTCAACTCAGATATATGAAACCATGTAACACCGGTAACTGTTATTACTGGTCAGAAGACCTCTCCACATCATGAATAATCTCTCATTTACTGATGTAAATTTTGACTCAGTCAGCAACGGCCTATTTTTGCAAAAGGGCCTCGCAGCATGCCTTCTCTGGGTGCAAATACAACTACCTTTGTGTCAGATTATGTATGCTGTGGCTTGAGTTGCCAATTTGCCGCAGTGAATTTTTCACCACACACACCAGCTCACACAAGTATGTTGGTTATCCATCTAATACTCCATGTTGTGAAATGACTTTGTCTTCTGCAACTCAATCACAGTGAGACTGATTATATAATGAATTTTTCATCTTATGTCAGTTTGCTTTGCCCTCTGTATTTCATTTGAAATCACATTGAGACTGATTATATAATGAATTTTTCATCTTATGTCAGTTTGCTTTGCCCTCTGTATTTCATTTGAAAACCATGGTGTGGCTTTTCCCCTAGGGGTGAAACTACAGGTGGTCTTCAAAAACAGAGTGGAGATGCAGTCCACAAAGGTACTTCCATGATCACTTCACATTATGTCTTTTCACACTCAAAATCTATACATCACAACTGACACACTCGCACCAGGTCTACGCCGGTGGTACATCGGGTACGCAACGGCTGCACGCCAGGTGTACACCAGGTACATAAAGTACACACCACATACACTGGTACACACCAAGTCCACAACATACGCACCAGGTACACACCAGATGCACACCAGGTACACACCAAGTGCACATCTTGTTCAAAAAATAAACTATCAACCCATCAATCAATTTTACCACGCCACCATCGTCTGTCATTAACTCAAATCTATGCAGCTACGCTGCTTATCCTGGGTGCACCCTGGTGGCCCAGTGGCCTTAAGAAAGCCAAGCACTCCCCATTTTCTATTCCAACTACTATGCTATTCGCCACATATTTCTCCACATCCACACTCGGGCCTCCAAAGCCCATCAGTTACTTCAGTACATTGTACATACTATTTCAGTGTGTATCTTATTCTCCGTCCTGTTCCGGGCTGATAAATTTTGTGACGTCTTAAAAAAGCTGAGCCACTCATCACGCCAATCCTCACTGCCACTGCCGGGCGGCACGCGCTCGTTGCGGCGGCCCGCGCTGTGGTGAGAGGGGGCGGTGAGAGAGGGGGCACTGGCGCCGGGGCGACTCCTGGGGGCTCCGCCGGGGGCGTGGGGTCTGCCTGGACCTGGTCCGGGTCCCCAGCCATCGTCCGACGAGCCAGACTCCAGGGGTGGATGGTCGCTGCCAACGCTCCCACGGGCCTCCAGCGCGTCCAGCCTCTGCTGCAGGCCGCTGATGACCGTGTTCAGCTGCCTGGTCTCGGCCCTGGCGATGTCCAGCTCTCTCTGCGCGCGCGCGGCGACCTCGGAGATGCGAGTCATCTCGCCCTTGCCCGTGTCTACCTCGCGTTCGAGGAACTGGACCCTCCTGCGGAGGTAGACAATCCACTGCCAGGTGGTATCCGGGTCGCTGTTCCCTGGTGGGTCGTCGGGGTACCCAGGGGGTCCTCCAGGAGGGCCTCCGCCGGGTCCGCCCGGTCCAGGGGGTCCTCCCCCGCCCGGTGGTCCGCCTCCAGGGGGTCCACTTGGTGGGCGTCCTCCAGGGGGTCCCAATGGTCCTCCGCCAGGGGGTCCCGGTGGGTCTCCGCCGGGTCGCCTCGGTGGGTCCGAGGATGGGCGCTTCCTCGTGATGCCGAAGTCCATGTCGTCATCCTCGTCCATGTCGCCCCACCTGGGCGTCTCGGTCTCGGAAGACTGCGAGCTCCGGTAGGGAGGAGGGAGATCCTCATCCTCACCTTCCGGCTCCATCGGGACGTCTCCGCCTCCTCCGCCCGTCCAAGCCACCACTTGGCGATGTCGGCAGCCTCGTTCATCCCCTGTCGCTGGACCGTCGCTGGCGGTGAAGAAGGGGTCACTGTCGTGGGGGTGTCCGCCCGCTGGCCTCCGTGGCCTCTCGGGGGTCTTCCCCTTGACCTTCCTCCGTCGATGAGCGGTGGGGCCACTGCTCCCCCTGCTGCCCGTGTCGGCCTCGTCCAGCGTCATCTTGGAGGAGGCGTCCCCTTCGAAAAGCTTTCGAAGGGTCTCCACTCGTGATCCTCCCGGGGGAGTCTCGCGGCGGAGTTTGGCCTCTGCCTCCTCCATTGCGGCGGCGGTGGCTGCGGCAGCCCGCACTTCGGCTTCCTCCGGAGCATGAGCCGCCTCGGCTTCCCGGACCTGCTGCAGCCGCACCTTCTGCGCTTCCAACGCCGCCAGCTCCGCCTCCGTCTTGGCCTTCTCCTCAGCGACCTTCCGTCGCGCGGCCTCGATGGCGTCCTTCTTGGCGGCGTCCGCCTGGGCCTTGGCCGTCGCTTCGGCGTGGGCCCTTTCCTCCGCCTCCTTCTTTGCCCTCTCTTGGGCAAGCGCCTCTTCCAGCGCCCTCACCTCGGCCTCCCTGCAGGCAATGGCCTCCTGCGTCAGGCGGGCTTCCTCGTCGGCTGCCGCCAACTCACCGTTGACCTGGGCAGTCGCTGCCCCATGGGCGGCTACGGCCGTGAGTCCGGCCGCAATGGCCGCCACGGTCTGGGCGTGGATGGCCATGCCATGCGCCCACTCCGCAGCCTCCTCCTGGGCGATCCCGGCGGCGCCCTCCACGGCAGCGCTGTGCTGCCTGGCCCGTTGCCGGGCAACCCGAAGGTTGCAGGGCACCCCACAGGCGCGCTCACAGGCGCGCGCCACGTCCCTGTTGTGAGCGACGCTGCTGCTGGAGCTGGCCTGGTCGGCCGGCATCCTCCCGCGGTGGGCCGACTCCACGTCGCTGCTGAGGCCTGCTGGGGCCTGCTGGGGCCTCAGGAGCAGCGGACGGGGCTTGGCCTTGGTCTGCTTGGCGACTTGGATGAAGTCGCCAAGGGTGGCGTGGCCGGGTTGATGACCACCATTGGCCCGTTGGGGACTGGGGGCTGGGGTTCCGCCCTTTGCGCCTTGGGCGGCTTCGGCGGCCAGGGACTCCTGGTACTCCCGCCACTTCCGGTCCCGCTTCCTGTCCCCGGCGGACCGCTTCTCCTTCCCCGGAGACGCGCTGCTGCTGCCCTGCAGCCTGCGCTCTCTCCTCGGTTCCGGGAAGTTCTTCTCGATCATGTCCCACATGGAGACGTTGATCGAGGCGCCGGACGGGTACTCGTTGGGGGTCTCGTCCTCCTCGATCCCGTCGGGGCGCAGCCCTTCGCCGGGCCTGTCCGGCCGGGTCCAGGTCCTCCACCGCCTCGGCTGGAAGCGGAAGGCAAACCCTTCCGCCCGCAGCCAGTCCTCCACGGCCTGCAGGCGGTCGGGGGCGATGTCTGTGCGGAGCTCGAAGCTCCGGGGCATGCCGCCTTCGCACTGGGGGTGGCTGTGGCGGTAGTGTTGGTCCCAAACCAACCCACGCAGCAGGTGTGCCGCATGGGGGTGGGGCCGCGGCCACGTCCTGCCCGGTTCTTGCCAGTTTACCATGGCAGCGGGGGGCGTACTTGGTCTTGAGGTCCTTGGTGTGCACTCGTTCCACTCAACAAACTGGTGGTGGTTGTTGAGGCGGGTGCTGCAGCACTGGATTGGGAGTGCGGCTGGTGCTGGTCAGCCGGTGGTTGTGGAGGTGGTTGACGCGGCCTTGCTGGTCGGCCGATGGGACTCGCTGATGCAGGAGTCCTGGGCGGTGCACCTCTTTCACGGTCGCTGCGCGGTCAGGGCGATGCTCTGGACGGCGCTGCGGGCTCCGTGACGAACTCGGCGCTGTCGCTGGGCGGCGCTGCGAGCCGCTGCGCTGCGCTGCGAGCTGCTGCGCTGCGCTGCGAGCTGCAAGCTGCGAGCTGCTGCGCCGCGCTGCTCGGGGTTGGTGGCCCCGAGTGGCACGCGAGGGCTGGGTAACCCCGCGGCGGTGAAACGCTTTTGACGCGTTCCCGTGGGGGGCCGGCCACGGGACGCTGCGGTGGACACGCGCAAGTGAGCAGGCAGGCAAAGCACTACGCTCACAGGGGCATCAATGCGCTCATGTCATGTGACAAAGCGTTTCAGGATCCTTGCCACTCTGCAACAAGGGAACGAAAGTATGTACAGCAACACATCAGGATATGTACACATGGGGTTAAGACTGGACTGGGGTAAGGGCATCACAGGACCATAGACACTCAGTCCCAACTCGTATCCCCATCCCAGGTCCGACCCTCTCAGTGGCTGGTGGGGGCGGGGGCTCAAACACAACCCATGCCCTGCTCAGTCCGGACCCTGAAACCCTGCCAATGGGGAGGGTGTCCCGCCCAGCCACAGGCCAGTTCCTGGAAACCAAGGCGCTCCAAGGCCAACCGACAGTGGCTCCCTATGCTCCCTTAATGGCGGGTCCCAACTCCCCTCTGAGCCAGAGATATGGACCCGCCATTATCCCCTAGGAGTTGGTAGCTGAAAATGGGCTGTTTCAGCCCAAACTGAAATGAGCTCAAAAATCTCTAAAACTGACCACTCGTCCTGACCCGCCAGAGGTAGGGACGAGGCAACTGACCCTATGCCCTTCGAGTACGAACTCCTTGGAGCCCTCACCCAACCTGGTTCCCTCTGAGGTCCCGGCATCAGGGCAACACGGATTCGTCAAGTGGGGTCATGATGCCGAAATCACCAACATTGGCGTCATTCCCACGCGTGGCTCGCCCGGCCAGGGCAAGGCCAATGGCTCACAGGTTAGGAGGCAGGACCTAGGACTTTCATCTGAGTGTACAACTTGAATTTAGGTCCGGGCTCTCTGTGGGCTTAGAGAAATGGGGCCGCCAATTGACCACACGGAAGGGGGAAATTGGGGTCCCAAAATGGGGTCATTTTGGCTGCTCGAAATGAGCCAAAATTTGGGGTGCTCCCAATAGTATATCTCCACGCAGGCTTGGAGATCGGATCCGCCATTCGGTACGCAATCCACCAGGAGTCTAACGAAGACTCCTATGCCCTTGGCTCTCAAAGATCTCCATGCCACTTGGCGTGGTGACAATCCCAATTGAGTCCACAAATGCAAAAATGGCAAAATCGCCCACACTCACTTTGGGCTAGCGCCTTAACGAAGGTTGCTCCGCTTCGCCCACGTGGTGTGTGAACCATGGGGACCAATATGCATAACACCCATGTCATTTATGGTCCATTGGTCCATGCGTCCGGCGTGCACGGGTGGGCTCAACATGGTGCACGGCGGGCAGCAAAAGTGGAAAATTGCTCAAAATGGCCAAAATTGCGCACACTCATGGTTGGGGCAAATGAGGCACATGCCCGACTCGGACCGGAGTGTGCCATAGGATTGGTATCAAGTCATATGTGTCCAACATATCTTTTGGGCGTCGCCCAACTCCTCCGGTTTTGGGAATGGCAGGGTCGCCAAATGAGCCCATGATTTGGGATAGCCCCAAATTGCCAACATGGCGGCCACGATATGCCAAGCCCAAGAGGAGTTATTCGCCGGGTCCAAGATATGTTGGGCACCGAAGTATGTACCCTCAAAAAATACTTGGGTCATGATGTCAATTGAGCGCAACGTTGAGATACATGGTCGCCACTTGACATCATGACGAGCCAAAAATGGCAAAATTGGCGAAAGGACACGCAAAAGTGCCTTGAAAGCTACACAATTATATTATAATATCTTCGGCTTGGATCGTGCAATCAACTAATCCTTCCAAACACAATGACTTGACACCAATGACCTCCGATTCCACATATGTGCTCCACTTGGGGCGCCTTGAAAGGTTACGCGCGCTACTTCCCAAGTGGGCACATGAAAATATGGAAAATTGCAAAACACACACCTTGCTCCCAACGCATCGCTTTGGGATCGCCACACAAGCTTCCCTCCACGAAGGTTAGGCTTGCAATTGATCGTGGGGAGTACGGAGAAGGAGCTTGCACAATATGAGGTCCATTGGCGGGATTGGCTTGGAGCGATGGACCCGCCAAATGGGCACGCAACACAACACATGGCACATACCACATATTGCCCAAAATGGTAGCTCCCCCCACGATATGTCATGCCCCTCCAAGGGCACAACCTTGTGTCAATCGCTCATAGGAACTCAAGGAGAGTTCCTATGAAACACCAACACTCGCGCGCTACACTCGATAGTTATCTTAACGCACGCAATATCATGGCCATAGAGTTATAACGCAAACTCCATCCTCTTGACCATGATCCATTACGCTAGCGCGCACGTGTGGAAACGCAAGGCATATAAAGCTTCCTAAATTACGTCGGGAGTATTGTGAATACATCCCACATTTCCTTATTGTCAATCCTCGCAAGCAACACGAGATATGACCTTCACAAGTGGCCTCACGAATCAACTTTGTTTTGCTCATACCTTTAAGACAAATGGAGGGCAAGACAAAAGGAAAGTTGATTCGTGCATAGGGAAGCACGTAGGTCCACTCGAAAGAGGTCAAATCAAGTGCGGGGATGTCGAAGTCGAAAATCCGATTTCGACATCCTGAAAGATTCGGATTAAGGTTGCGAGTGTAGAATGTGAAAATTGCGGATGCATCAATGCAGTTCCTGAAGACTTTAGAGCCTTCGTCACGGATAGCGTTAAAATTTCCATTATTAACAGTTAAACTGGCGGTTACGGTAAAGTCGCGATCCAACCGCCAGCAGTCAAAATAGTGAATATCAGAACGGAAGCGTAAAAATTGACGGAAACAATATGAAAATAAAACCCTGTTGATTCCTGATATTCTGATACATAAATCTCCGCTGGCGGTGCATCGGTTGCCGATGCGGGGCTTTACGGCACGGAACACGCTCCCGCCGGGCTCGCACCGGGCGTCAACGGGCGCCTTCCGTACATGGGGTTAGTGGACCGGAGACCGGTTGTATGCCCTAACCTAGCCATGGGGTTCTGGGTACCGCTTCAGTATGCGATGCAAATGGAGCGCGCAGCGCGCATGTAGGGTTAGAATATGCGCTGTGCTCGCGATGCATGTGCCTAATTGAGGCATTCACATGCTGTGGGCTTTCCCTGTACTCCAATTCACCCTTGTTCTCTCTTCACGGGTAACAAAAGAAAGTGCTTGCTCGTGTTTGCGTTGCCGTAGCACTAAAGTAGGGTTGCTTAAAATTCTTAGGCTTGTTTTGCGCTGTGCAGTGCGCCACTTTCTCTCCTCTTTCTGCAGGAAACAAGACAAGGGAAGTGTGCATGACACACAGTGCATTAATCGCTTAGGGTGGTTTATAATTTGCCGTAGGTTTGTTTAAGCGCGTGGGGTTGTTTTGCGCTCGTGTTTTCCTCGGCATTCACATGATGCGTGGTGAGTAAGGTAGGTAAGCCCAGGAGGAGCTCACCTCCTGGTTGAGTCACGCTTGTGATTGGTTATGTTGAGTTGAATTAGGTAAGAACAACAGGAAATGGAGAGATTGTGCATACCAGTGCATGCATCTGACGCATCAAAGGGTAGGCCACGCGAAGTGCGCACGGTAAACCTTGTTTAGGTTACCCAGGGGCTCCACCCCACGTTCTATAAGAGAACGGGTGGAGCTTCTTAAGCTTGCTTGCTTGATAGGGGCGTTTGTAGACAGCATATTATAGGGCAGACTGAGAAGCGTATAACACGTGGAGTCTGTCTTGGTTCCTCCGCTGCAAACGCTCCTGCATCTGCCTTTGCTCTTCAGGTGGGAAGGTAAGGGTGATTGGTGCAGTCCCACTTGGGCAGCGCTAAACTATGCTGCGCGGATCACAATAAACAAACAACTGCAACTCAACCAGGAGTGGTGAGTGCAGTCCGACTTCATCGCCATCCACGCTGTGCACGCACGCTGAGCACTCCCTCCCTCCAAGCCCTGACAGGGAAACGCGTAGTGTCGTCCCTGTTAGGCCACAGCCGCTTAGTAGCGCTGTGTTCTCTTGCTTTCTCATAGAAGGGTCAGTAGGACCCGTGACTCCTTCAACAGCAACACCAAGTAGCGTGTGTAGGTGTTAGGGTCAGCAGGCCTGGCAGGAGTTGAGTGCAAGTGATGAGTGCTCACCCTGCCTTCGAAGGCCGGTGCTGGTGTTAGTGAGTGTAGCATAGTGGTGTCTCCTGTCCCGCGTGCTTTTCCAAGTGGGCAGGGGAGTGCGTTACCTTTTGGCCTTTAGCAAAAATGGGTGTTTTGTATGCCCTTAGCACACTTGGCCACCCCTCCCCTCTAGTAGGTAGGGCTTTTGCCGTCTTCCCCCAAGGATAAGCGCCAGCACAGAAATTGGGCGCCATAGGAGTGGTACTAGTAACTGACTAGGACCTTCGGTCCGACATCAGCGAAGCCCATTCGGTTGGGAGCCGCGCCTGGGAGAGAAGTGAGACACACACAGACATACGTAGCACACTTAGGGGTAAGGTAAACCCTATAAGGAAGGGTAGAACCCCATGGGTCTGGACCAATCAGAGGTCCTAACTGTGGGCTCGCTTGTCCTCAAGGAGGGAAGACACATCTTGCCTCATAACACCTTGCTTGTCATTCCCCCCTGGTGTAGTAAGCCACCGTTCTTTGTTGGCTCCCCAAGGTCATTACATCAGGGCAGTCCCCATGCAACAAATGGTCAACAAGGCATACACTCGCTGGGTGGCTGCAAACCTGATAAGCGGCCACCTGGTCCACGCTGGAAACCATTAGCATGGGACTGCAGGGCACAGACAGGGTCAGTGCAGTGCTCAGTAAGCAGTGGTCTGTGAAAAACCAATGGCCTTCGGCCAGTGGGTGGTTGTCTCGGGGGGCTAACGGTCCTGTCCTGCAATGCAATGCGGGGCAACTGTGACAACTGCTCTTACACCCATACACAGGCACGTCTGCACAAGAGTGCTCACTGCACCTGTAAGGTTAGAACACAGTCAGTAGACTGACACAGGGAAATTAGTTTTTCTTTTTACGCTGGGACAGAGTCTCAGCACGGGTTAGTAGCTGCCCCTCGTTGTTCTCAACGAGGTAGGAGCGGAAGATGGGGTTGATACTCCCATCTGGTTGTATGAAGGCTGACATAGGTTCCCAGGTCGCCTCAGATAACCCATAGCCATCCCACAGGGTTAGGAATTTCCAGCCCTGTTTATACTCGTGGCAAGCAATACCTGCAACCACGTAGTAACCATCGACTGCCATCTCATCAGCAGTCATCTCTTCGAGTTTGTCTGCCTCCTCAGGACTGGCAGCGTTCTCTAGGTCTATACGCTCGACCTCACTGTCGCTGAGGCGCCACTCATCCCAGGATAAATCGTCAGGGGAGTGATAGTGCCTCAACTGTTTAGGTGCACACAGCAGTTCACCACCTAGACGTGGACTGCACCTGACATAGATCCTGGATCCATCTATCCTGATGATACGATAGGGTCCAAAATGAGGGTCCTGTAGGCAGTTACGTGGCCAGGAGGGTAGGCGTGAATGGTGAACCAAAACAAGGTCACCAACCTTGAAACTGGCAGGTCGCCGTAGGCGGTTCCGTCGGCTCAGTTCACGGTCACGAATGTGTCTCAGGTTAGTACCAGCCTGGTTAGCCAGAGACTGCTTGTGTTCCAGCCAATCTCCAACAGGGCTCTTGAAGCCCTCAGCAAAGGGGGTTTTGAAGAACCAAGCAGGTCGTCCTCCATGGAACAGTTCGTGGGGGGTGAAACCCGTAGAAGGGCTCCGCTGTGAGTTCATGGTCAGCACTGCCCAGGGCACTAGGCGTACCCAGTCCTTGGTACGCTCCTGTTTCATCAGGATTGCTAGGTTTTGCTCCACCACACGGTTCTGTCTCTCACAGAGAGGGTTGGACCTGTGGGTGGTGGGCACACCTGTGGTTACCTCCACGTTGAGGGCATTTAGCATTCGTTTGTACCACCCAGTGTCACTGCGGATGCGTACATCTTCATCAGAGTGCACCTGCTTAGGTGCTCCATAGGGTTCGAACCATTGTTCGACCAACATTTTCACAGTCTGCTCACCTTTGATTTTCTTATTGCAAGGGAACACACTGGTGAAGCAAGATAGGCCACAGGTGACCACTAGGCAACTATCATAGCCGCCGAAGCGAGGTAGGCCGTGGATGAAATCCACATAGAGAAGAGAGTTATCACAATAGGGTATGGGTAAGCTGGAAATCAGGCCCCTATCCCTACTGTCGCTCTGCTTGCTGGCATGACAGCCACAAGCATCATCAATGGTCTGCATACGAGACCTCAGTTCAGTCAGGGTTAGACTAGAGTTGAAACACTCACGGAAGAAGTCCACTGAGCGATTAGCGTCAGTGTGACCAGAGCTGAGATGGGACCACTGTAGGCACCCATCCAGTCGTGCCTCAGGCACAACAATTCGGTCCTCGTAGAAGAGGTACTGATTGTTTTTATACCACTGGTGCCCGTCAATGACACGGGGTTCGAGACCAGTGCTGAGGGTTTGGAGAATTTCTTTATACGCTGACTGATAGTTGGTTAGACTCCAACCTTCCAGGATTCCAGCAGTGCGCATGGACAGGTCAAGTTGGACATCCATACGCTGGAAAGCCTCTTTGCCGAGCGCCTCAGAGCTCTCACCTATAAGCGCATCGAAGTTATTGCGCGATATATAGTCAGACAGCTCATTTTTATACCGGGGATATGATGAACTGTCAGCCTGAACCGGCTCAGGTAAGTACACCACCGCTTTAGTTTTGCTTTCTCTGGTGGTGGGCCCTTCTGAAAAGACTTCACAGGTTCTTGGTCACATAGCCAGACAATAGGGTTAGATCCCAGGAGTTGGGATTGTGACCAAAGCACCAACATACCGGCCAGGAGTTCCTGGTCATAGGTGCTGCAATTGGAACGCGCTTGGTTCCATTTCCAATTCCAGTGTCCCAGTGGCACCAGCCGCCACTCACTGGTAGGATAGTCACGTTTCAAGGAGCCATCACGGTTCAGTCCACTAGTACGATAATGGCAGTGGGTTAGTTCAGCGGGGTTAAGCTCCTGCCATTGGTAGATCGTTCCACCCCCCCCTACATCACTGGCATCAGTGATCAGGACTATCTCGCCCTTAGGGTGGGGTACTCCCAGGCAGTTGGAGGAGGCAATTTTCTTCTTCGACTCCTGGAAACACTCTTCCTCTCTGGCGGTCCACCTCCAGGGAGTAGTTTTCTTGATTAGGTCAGTGAGGGGGGCAGAGGAGTAGGTAAAATTGTGGATGTGACGCCGATAGAAATTACAGGTGCCCACAAAACTCCTCACGTCGTGTAGACCCTTCTTAGGGTCATCGCGAATCTGCATGTCCTGTAGGGGCTGCATCTTAGACGCGGCTGGTTTCCACCAGCCATACCCCACGTCGAAACCGAAATGTTCCATCTCCTCTTTCATAAACTCACATTTTTCGAGTTTGATTCGGAGATGGTTTTCTTGACAAACAATGAAAAATTCACGGAGGAGAAGAACATGGTCCTCTTGGGTATTAGTACCCAAACTCACGTCGTCGATGTGGGCCTCCATTTCTGCACCCCCAGAAATCAACTCCTGTACTAGAGGCCTGCGCCTTAGTATGTACAAAATTTTATTCATTGGCTCCTGGAAGAGCGTTGGGGCATTAGCCACCCCAAAAGGCATAACCTTCCATTTAAAAACACGATCCTTAGGGGTTATAAAAGCCAGCAGCTCTTGAGCTGCTGCGGTTAGGTCCACCTGCCAGAAACCAGAGCGTTTGTTCATTTTGGTCTTGTACCTGCATTTGGCAATACGCTCCAGGGTATTTTCCACGTTAGGAATACTCTTTGAGTGGTTCTGGGTTTTCTTGTTGACCTCACCATAGTCAACAACCAGTTGTAGGGCAGTCGACCCTGGTTTAGCAACCAGGAAACAGGGACTGCAGTGATGGGGGTAGTCCCCCTTCTTATATTCTTCCACGAGGCCAGCATCAATACATTGGTGGATCTGACGCTCGATTTCTTCAACCTGTTCCTGTGGAGCGGGATAGGGACGACGCCTCACTCGCGTCTTTTCAAATTCAGGTTTCAGTTTCAGGTCCATCTGGACCAGTTTTTTACAAGAGAGGGGGGGCGGCAAGGCGGAGAACACCTCCTCATAGGTTATCAGCAGTTTCTTCAGTCGGGGGTCAAGGTTAAGACTCTCAAGTTTTTGCAGGAAATCCTCCTCAGCATGGAGGTTGCTCTTTCCATGTTCTTTCTTTTTCTGCCGATCAGCAATTTCAGCAGGCACAGAACCATCATCCCACTCAGGGGAACATTGCTGCCCATAGTGCAGAGAATACACGAGCGGTATCTCAGGTTCAGGCAGCGTATAGGAATCGTCGTCCTCCTCAGACCAGATGGAGGATTTCCAGGTCTGTCTGAGGTATTGCAGCCGCTCTTGGCGCTCAATACCTTCGGCCTTCAAGTACAACAGCCGCCGGAGTTCCTGAGTGTCATGCTCAGACAGTGGCATGTTATTAGAAGCAGGCCGCGCTAGAGCATCAGGACTCCGGGCCAGGGGTTCACTCGTGTGCATAGGCTGCATGTGTAGCACTGGCTTCCCAACAGGGGAAGTGGGTTCTGAGGTCGACTCTAGATCTACATCCTCCAGCAGCAGCTGGGCTAGGAAGGCACTGTGTTTTAGCTCAACACAGCTGGGATCAACAGGAGGGATAGTGGTGGCGATCTCAGACAGTTGGTCGTCAGCATCCTCCTTAACAGCTGCAGGTTCCAGATAGCCATCGGGAGGTTCACACCCTGTAAGTGTGGCAAATAGGTGCTCAGGAGATCGATTTTCCAGATCAGAAAGGGTCAGGCCACGATTTTCGGCCATGACCTCTTTTACTAGCACCTGGTGCAGGTCACACAGGGGTACAGGATTGAGAGATCCATCAACGATGGATAAGAAACTGGCCCACTCAGGGGCCTGCATAGCTGTGTCGGAGTCCTCAGGCACATAGATGGGACCGTCGGGGAGTTGCACTCTTCCCACGGTCATTCCATCTAGCATACGGCGCCAATAAGCGTGTTCACCAGAGCAGCCCCAGTCAGGGGTGCACATGACAACCCTTCCTCCCTCATAAGCGATTTTGGTTAGAACCATCGCGAGCAGGGAGAAGGGAGGGTTAGCATACGCTAGGCCGATTGCTTTCCAGAAGAAACGGAAAGCGTTGTTTAATTGTTTCGAGCAGTACAACTGCATGATGTGCTGTTGTTGGCTCGCAAACAATTCCACCTGGATCTCATCCAGGTTTACCTGTAGGGCCGCCAGTCCATTTTCAAGAACGTGACGGGCCAATTGGTAGTTTTCAGTACGATAGTTAGTCTTGGATGCGTAGCGCAGCCCAGACTCTTTTCGTCCTGACAGCTCCAAAGGTACGGAGAAGAGCCCATTGCCAAAGTTGCAGTGCAAAGAATAGGGGCGCTGGAGAGACAGCATTTTTACCTGGGGGTTTATTCGTAGGAAGTCGGTAGCAATGACGATGTCAAAGGCGTCGGTGTCCAACACTCTGCAGTGTTGGGTCACAGTTTCGTCACCCAGGCATATAGTCACATCAACCCCCCCCAAGGAATGGATGGTACGCCCATCCCCTGCTCTTATGGCCACGGTCTTAGTTTTCTTGAAAGTTTTTAGCAGGCGCCGGGCCACTATGGAACGTGTTGCACCGGTGTCAAGCACCGCTCGAAAAACTTGATCCCCGAGTTTCACGAGGATCCAGAAAACCAAGTCCTCCTCTTCGGAGCCAGCCCCCCTACTCCTCATCAGAGAACATGACATCCACCCCTGCAGCCATGAGGGACTTGGCCATGCAAGTCAGTCGCCTCTTCTTGGGGTTTTTCCCTTAAGGGGAAGCGTTATCCCCCTGTGGGCGCTTCTTGGGGTCACCTGCGGCAGGAGGGGGAGTAGCAGCGGGCGCTGATGAGCGCCTCTGGGGATTAGGGGGTCCATTTTTGCCACCCCCCTTGCCACCTCCTTTACCACCTTTCTCCCCATTCTGCGGGTTTCTGGTGGGTGTTTGGGTCTTCTGGCGTTCAGCCTCCTGCTGCTTGAGTTTATCACCCTCGTGTTTCTTTATGTGGCATTCGTCTTCGCAGTGACGACATCTGCCACAATAGCCACTGGTGATGGTACACCTCAAATGATCCTGATGGGTCACAGTTTTCCCATCCTTGGAATGCTGCTGTCGTTTCATCTGCAGCATACAGCTACTGCGGTGGTCGCAGTCAGGGGCATGACAAGGTCCCCCCTCGTCATTGACAGGCTTACAGTAAAACAGAGGGGGTGTACCTGCATCAGGTTTGACCTCATTCATGGCACGTAGGTTACCCCTTCCTTTACCACCTCCCTGGTTGGCGTTAGTGGGATTTTTAGGCCCTTTCCCTTCGCCACGTTTGGGGGTAGGGGTACCACCTCGACCCAAGTGCTTCTTGAGGAATTTCTCCATGTGGGAGTCATTCTCCCTCTCAAGAACTAGCTCAATCAGCAGGTCCACCAGTTCGTCGTATGAGTGGGTCCGGCTTTTCCTCTCAGAGGTAGCTCGGCAGTCATCCCACGTACGTCGGGGGATCTTACTCATGAGCCACAGGTGGGACTCAGTGGCTCCGTAGGAGCCCACGTTCATTCGTGAAAACAGATACTCCAGGTCGCACACGTATTCAGAGACTCGCGCAGCGGAAGGAAACTCAGGGAGCATAGGTAGCTCCTCTATTTGTGTGCGGGCTGAGGTCAGTCTCATGGACTGGGAATGTTTTCTCCAATCTTTGGAGGACCTCTACCCAGGTTGAACAGGTTTTCACAAACTGTTTCACCTTTTTGCACTCTGCATCCCCGCTTCCCCCGGGCTGCTGGGGTAGATCCGTTTGACCTGTTTTTGCAAAAATTTCTTTTTGCAGGAGCGTTTCAGCAAGGAGCATTTGGTGGCCACATCCACATGGGATTGGCCAGTGAGCAAAAGAAACTCAGCAAATTCTTCTGCCCATTCAGGCAGACTTTTCGGGTCGAACTCCGGCAGTTCTAGCTGGATGTTCGCCTGGGCAATAGGTCTGCCCATCTTCCCACCCCCCGGGACTAGGCCAGAAGGAGAAAAAGATAGGCCGGCAAGATGTGCCAGGGCTGACAGCCCTCTTTTCTCAGTGTCCGTCACCGGCACGTCCTGTAGTTCAGCAATTGGGATTGTCCTGGCGCGAGGATGAAAAGGGCTGGGGCAAGTGACCTTGGGTAGCAACCTGGACACCCTTGATCTTTTGAGATCATCAGCCAACGTGCTCAATCCGGGTGAAGGTGAGAGTAGCGCTGGCTTGGGTAAGGGTTCAGTGATACCCAGTTTAGCCTTGACAGGCTCTGACAGAGCTGTCACATCTGGGTCTTCCGATCCGGATAGAAGTTTGGCCAAACGTTCGGCCGTACGATCCAGAGCCCCATGGGTGGACTCTGGGCGACGAGGATCCAGACTCTTTTCAGGAGCCCTTGAAGTTGTCGGCAGGTCTGGATGCCATGCTCTCGGGTGCTCGTGTACTCTGGGTCGTCTCGGTAGTGATACTGTGTCCGCCATGTCTGTAGATGGCCCAGAATAAAGGAAGGAACCCATCTCAGTTTGGGGCGGCGACCCGAGGGCATCAAGAGGTAATTTTCCATCTTCTCCTACGGTGGACTTGTGGTACTCTTCGTGGAGCATAAAGTCGTCCATCCTCCTTCGTAGGTCCTCTTGTTCTTCGGGACCAACTCCAAGTACGGTAGAAGACGAGGCCCGACAAGACGACTGGGCGATGGAAGCTTCGACACGCCTGCGGAGCCTTTGCAGGCTGTCCTCACCATGGGCCGCTAGGTTTCCATGGTTAATGGTGTTGTTCTGGGCGGACTTAGATTCGCCCTTCTGTGCTCTGGATCTTCCTGAGACCCAGATGCTGCTCTGAGTGGCGGTTCACTCTTTGGGTGGGCTACACTGCCATGTTGTACTTGTACACTTCTGATCGACCAGGTTCGGGAGGACAGTTGAGTGGACATGTTCAATGTGCTTTTCAGTGTGCTTTTGTTGTGCTTCGGCTCAGAGTCGGTTCGAAAGGTTCTCAGGGGTTGCCTCTGCTACCGGAAAGATGTCCTTGATTAGTGCCCTATAGATTTTGGTGAAATCCTGCAGTTTTTTGATATTCAAATTCCAAAACCAAAGGAGCAAGTAGAGCAAGAACAGGATATGGATCGAATCAATGAATAGTTTGAAATCCAGTGTAACACAGAAGGGCTGCAGATAGACAAAGCAGGTTTAAATACAAAGATTCAATCACAAATGAATAGTACAAAAGATTTTATGTGGAAACTGGCCTGACTCTAGCCTCCAAGTTAGCATCAAGCACTTCATGTGCACTCTTTTGGATGAAATGGAGCTGGTTAGGAATGTGGGGCATAGGAGTTAGGCCAGACACAGATTATGACTTGATCAAGCAACTAAATTCAGAAGCAGTTAAAAAGTAGAACCACAATAAGTGGTAGAGACAATTGAGTATAGGGGTCTTGGGGTGGGAGACCACTAGGCTTAACCTCCAAGGCCTAAAGCATGAAATGCCTATTTTATTTCGGTATATCCTCCATGAAGGAAGATACTTCCGCTCAGTTGAGTGGTAGGGGTGAACTTCATGGGGGGCTAGGGTTATAACCCTAGTTACTTTGAGAAAGTGTACTAAAAGCTCCAAAAGAGTGATAAAAATACTTAAGTTAGTCTTAGCATCAACAAAAGGGTTTTAAGGGGGGCTTGGCCTCGATCAAGCCCTCCAAGAAAGACATGGCAGTGACTTTTTCTTACTCACTTACAGGGTGTGAATCTCCCGATGGCTATCCGGAACCTGCAGCTGTTAAGGAGGATGCTGACAACCAACTGTCTGAGATCGCCAGCACTATCCCTCCTGTTGATCCCAGCTGTGTTGAGCTAAAACACAGTGCCTTCCTAGCCCAGCTGTTGCTGGAGGATGTAGATCTAGAGTCAACCTCAGAACCCACTTCCCCTGTTGGGAAACCGGTGCTACACATGCAGCCTATGCACACAGGTGAACCCCTGGCCCGGAGTCCTGATGCTCTAGCGCGGCCTGCTTCTAATAACATGCCACTGTCTGAGCATGACACTCAGGAACTCAGACGGCTGTTGTACCTGAAGGCCGAAGGTATTGAGCGCCAAGAGCGGCTGCAATACCTCCGACAGACCTGGAAATCCTCCATCTGGTCTGAGGAGGACGATGATTCCTATACGCTGCCTGATCCTGAGATACCCCTAGTGTATTCTTTGCACTATGGGTAGCAATGTCCCCCTAAGTGGAACGATGGTTCTGTACCTGCCGAAACTGCTGATCGGCAGAAAAAGAAAGAATATGGAAAGAGCAACCTCCATGCTGAGGAGGATTTCCTGCAAAAACTCGAGAGTCTTAACCATGATCCCTGACTGAAGAAACTGCTGATAACCTATGAGGAGGTGTTCTCCGCCTTGCCGCCCCCCCTCTCTGGTAAAAAACTGGTCCAGATGGACCTGAAACTGAAACCTGAATTTGAAAAGACGCGAGTGAGGCGTCGTCCCTATCCCGCTCCACAGGAACAGGTTGAAGAAATCGAGCGCCAGATCCAGGAAGGTATTGATGCTGGCCTCGTGGAAGAATATAAGAAGGGGGACTATTCCCATTAATGCAGTCCCTGTTTCCTGGTTGCTAAACCAGGGTCGACTGCCCTACGACTGGTTGTTGACAATGGTGAGGTCAACAAGAAAACCCAGAACCACTCAGGGAGTATTCCCAACATGGAAAATACCCTGGAGCGTATTGCCAAATGCAGGTACAAGACCAAAATGAACAAACGCTCTGGTTTCTGGCAGGTAGACCTAACCGCCGCAGCTCAAGAGCTGCTGGCTTTTCTAACCCCTAAGGGTCGTGTGGTTAAGTGGAAAGTCATGCCTTTCGGGGTGGCTAATGCCCCAGCGCTCTTCCAGGAGCCAATGAATAAAATTTTGTACATACTGAGGTGCCAACCTCTAGTACAGGACTTGATTTCTGGGGATGCAGAAATGGAGGCCCACATCGACGACGTGAGTTTGGGTACTAATACCCAAGAGGAACATGCCCTTCTCCTCCGTGAATTTTTCATTGTTTGTCAAGAAAACCATCTCCGAATCAAACTCGAAAAATGTGAGTTTATGAAAGAGGAGATGGAATATTTCAGTTTCGACGTGGGGTATGGCTGGTGGAAACCAGCCGCGTCTAAGATGCAGCCCCTACAGGACATGCAGATTCGCGATGACCCTAAGAAGGGTCTACACGACGTGAGGAGTTTTGTGGGCACCTGTAACTTCTATAGGCGTCAGATCCACAATTTTACCTACTCCTCTGCCTCCCTCACTGACCTAATCAAGAAAACTACTCCCTGGAGGTGGACCGCCAGAGAGGAAGAGTGTTTCCAGGAGTCACACATACCAACTGCCTCACCAGCTGCACATCTCACACTCACCGGCTCACTCACTGACACACACATTCACACACACCTCAGAGCCACACACAACAACGCCTCTCCACCTGACCAGCCTGCTTACACCTACCAGAGAACCTTCTCGAAACAAGCATCACCAAATTTAATTTGTGCCACGTCCATAGTATGATTTTCCTTTTCATTCTCAGTCAACTTTTTCAACTGGTTTTCCAACTTTTGCAACTGAGTCTCTGAACCGCCGATTTTCATTAAGCAAAGTCCAGCGAGTCCTAGCCTCCACATTTTTCAGGCCCCCACCCCCACCCTGATATAATGTACACACCCTTATTCACTGCAGAGATAGCCACTCTTCAAAGGGCTAGGATTTGTCCAAAACAGTGACACCCACTATGTGCCTCCCAGGGTGCAGCCCCTTTTTGATCCCCAGATACTACCCAGGCCTCCACCACACAAGCGAGTGTCCTCCCTGTTTCACCAAGTGTTATCACTCATGGGCCCACCCGCTTCACCATACCTCGGGGCCAGCCCCACCCGCCACCACCCGCCACACACAACCAGCAACCAGTCTACTTACCTCCTTCCCACACAAACCCCCCCTTATTCCTTACACACTACAACCATGCAGCACAGGCAGCACATATAGTATTCGCTGAGGCCTATGTGCCATGTGTAGAGTACTCTATGTATCTTTTTCTCTCGAACTGTCACGCTGCGGTCCGGTTTGGACCTTAAAGTGAACAATTATTGCAAAAAATAGGCGTCACATCCACAATTTTACCTACTCCTCTGCCCCCCTCACTGACCTAATCAAGAAAACTACTCCCTGGAGGTGGACCACCAGGGAGGAGGAGCGTTTCCAGGAGTCGAAGAAGAAAATTGCCTCCTCCAACTGCCTGGGAGTACCCCGCCCTAAGGGCGAGATAGTCCTGATCACTGATGCCAGTGATGTAGGGGGGGGTCGAACCATCTACCAATGGCAGGAGCTTAACCCAGCTGAACTAACCCACTGCCATTATCGTACTAGTGGCCTGAACCGTGATGGCTCCTTGAAACATGACTATCCTACCAGTGAGTGGCGACTGGTGCCACTGGGACACTGGAATTGGAAATGGAACCAAACGCGTTCCAATTACAGCACCTATGACCAGGAACTCCTGGCCGGTATGTTGGTGCTTTTGTCACAATCCTGACTCCTGGGATCTAACTCTATTGTCTGGCTCTATGACCAGGAACCTGTGAAGTCTTTTCAGAAGGGCCCACCACCAGAGAAAGCAAAACTAAAGCGGTGGTGGACTTACCTGAGCCAGTGCAGGCTGACAGTTCATCATATCCCCGGTATAAAAAATGAACTGTCTGACTATATATCGCGCAATAACTTCGATGCGCTTATAGGTGAGAGCTCTGAGGCGCTCGCCAAAGAGGCTTTCCAGCGTATGGATGTCCAACTTGACCTGTCCATGCGCACTGCTGGACTCCTGGAGGGTTGGAGCCTAACCGACTATCAGTCAGAGTATAAAGAAATTCTCCAAACCCTCAGCACTGGTCTCGAACCCCGTGTCATTGACGGGCACCAGTGGTATAAAAACAACCAGTACCTCTTCTACGAGGACCGAATTGTTGTGCCTGAGGCACGACTAGATGGGTGCCTACAGTACTCCCATCTCAGCTCTGGTCACACTGACGCTAATCGCTCAGTGGACTTCTTCCGCGAGTGTTTCTGCTCTAGTCTAACCCTGACTGAACTGAGGTCTCGTATGCAGACCATTGTGGATGCTTGTGGCTGTCATGCCAGCAAGCAGAGCGACAGTAGGGATAGGGGCCTGATTTCCAGCTTACCCATACCCTATTGTGATAACTCTCTTCTCTATGTGGATTTCATCCACGGCCTACCTCGCTTCGGCGGCTATGATAGTTGCCTAGTGGTCACCTGTGGCCTATCTCACTTCACCCGTGTGTTCCCTTGCAATAAGAAAATCACAGGTGAGCAGACCGTGAAAATGTTGGTCGAACAATGGTTCGAACCCTATGGGGCACCTAAGCAGGTGCACTCTGATGAAGATGTACGCATCCGCAGTGACACTGGGTGGTACAAACGAGTGCTAAATGCCCTCAACGTGGAGGTAACCACAGCTGTGCCCTAAGTAAGTAAGTAAGTAAGTAAGTAAGTAAGGGCGGCCGCGTCTGCAGCCTCATCTGACTCCTCCTTGTTTGTTTTACATGGTGGCCGCCTCTGGCGGGAAGGAGTGCTCTCCACCATCAGTTCCCCTGGCGACCCCTGTCTCACCTCACGGCCGAGAACTTCAACCAGGTTTTCTTGGGGCATGACCGGTGGTAGGCTCCCTTCAGTCGCTGCCCTCACGGTTTCAGCTCCTTCCGGTCACCCGTTGAAGGATCCCCCGGCCTTCCCCCCCTAGCACAGCCTATTGGGCGCCTGCAGGCGGGTTTCCTGTGGATAGCCCTCGCCGACAGCGGAGCATTTTCCTCTGTCAACCACATTCCACCTCTCCCCATCCCTCACGGGCTGGAGTACCCACTCGGCTCCCGGATGCACTTGGTCGTCGTCCATCCACGGCTGGAGGCCAGGGGGCGACCCTTTCCACGTTCCCCCTGGTCCCGCTCACGCGTGAACCTACGTGTACTCAGGCCATTGACCCGGGGATCTCAAGGTCAACCCTCACCCCTGCGGACACCTCACGGCCGTCCCCGAGTTCAGGGCATTTTCCCGACTTCCCGTGGCCAGTTTCCCCATGGTTGGCCCATGGTTCACCACTCCATGGCGACTGGTTTCCCAATCCCACGGGGCTGTTCCTTGGCGCTTTTGGCCTCCCTGCCCTTCCCATGTCCCATTCCCCTTTGCCTCATCCCGGCACCGGCCAGTTCCCAGCGTCCCATGGACCCCTTACCCCTTCAGGCCGTTGTGCGGCCCTAGCCACACGCCCTTCCCCGCCCCATCCCCTTGTCCCTGCATCCCGTGTTTATACCCCACCGGGTCGCCTGCTACCCTGTGGCGCTGGCCCACTGGGGCCTCTTCCATCCAGAGACCGTTTCGTGCGCCTAGCACGGGCCGCTCCCTTCCCGCCCCCGTCCCTTTCCCCTGTGCCGCGGCCCTGGCCTAGTCCCCCGGGCTGTCTTGCGGCCCCATCCCATCCCTCATTCCGTGTTTATACCCCAACGGGCCGCCAGCAACCCCGTGGCGCGGGCCCACTGGATCCTCATCCATCCGGGGACCGTTTCGTGCGCCTAGCACGGGTCGCTCCCTTCCCGCCCCCTTCCCCCCTGCCGCGGCCCCGGCCTATTCCGCTGGGTTGTCGTGCGGCCCCATCCCATCCCTCTTCCCGTGTTTATACCCCACCGGGCCGCCAGCAACCCTGTGGCGCGGGCCCACTGGATCCTCATCCATCCCGGGACCGTGTTGTGCGCCTAGCACGGGTCGCTCCCCTCCCTCCCCCGCCCCTCTCTCCTGTGCCGTCTCCCTAGCTGTCCTAGTCACCTGGGGCCGTCGCGTGGCCCTAGCCACTCGTCTCTTTCTGTCCCGCCTCCTTGTGGTGCTGCGGGGTGTTGTCCGCGTTTGTTTCCTTTTTTTTTTCTTTCGTGCTTTTTTCCGCTTGGTTCCCTCCTCCCTGCATGCACGCACAACAACACTGCATCGCCATCTGTCTCGGTTCTGTTCGGTGCTCACGGCCAGTCCCTCCGCCATCCTGTGGCGTTGCCCTTGGCGGTCCCCGGCCATGCCGGGCGACCCAGCCATTTAGCCCGCGTTGCTGTACATGTATCCGCTCTCCTTCTTCTCTACCCTCCCCTCCCCTCTGTCTCCTGCTCGCCCTCTTAGTGTTGTTCCCCTGCTCCGTGTGCTCGCCGCTGGCCGTCTCCGCGCCATGGTTGTATCTTGCGCGCCCTCACGTGCCTCAGGGCCTCCGCCCTGTCTCCGAGCTGTAGGCCAACCTGGGCGGCCTCCCCAGACACCCGTTCGGGGGGACTCCCCCGTCGTCCTCTCCTGCCGGCCTCCCCTCCATCAGTTCCCTGATGGTCGGGCGGGGCGGCCGGTACGGCTCTATGCGGGTCATCGGCATGGTGCTTCTCTGTGAGACAATGTGTTCCTTTGCGCCCTCGTTGCCCCCCTGTGCCCCCCACCTCCCGCGCCCTGCCTCCTCTTTCTGCCCTTCCTGTGTGTCCGCCTGTCCTGTCGTTGTTTTTTTTTTGTGGTTCTGTGCTCGCGCTCCTTGCTGCTGCTGCGCGCCCTGCATGTGCTCTCTGCTCTTCTTCGTGCTACCCTGATCCCGCTGCCCTGCGCCCCCTCTCTCGCCTGTCTCCCCTCCCATTCTCCTTCTCGCTGTCGACCCTGCCTGCACGTCTGCCCTCCCTGTCCGTGCAGCGCTGTCACTCGTGTGTGCCACTCGCGTGCTCTACCCCTACCCCTCCCCCTCGCCCCTACCCTTTCCCCTGGGTGCTCCCTCGGTCCCCGTCTCTCACCCCATCCTGGCTGCCTGGCGCCCTGTGTGGGGGGGGGGGGGTGCGAGTAAGAAAAAGTCACTGCCATGTCTTTCTTGGAGGGCTTGATCCAGGCCAAGCCCCCCTTAAAACCCTTTTGTTGACGCTAAGACAAACTTCAGTGTTTTCATCTCTCTTTTGTTGCCTAAAGTACACTTTCTCAAAGTAACTAGGGTTGTGACCCTAGCCTCCCATGAAGTTCACCCCTACCACTCAACTGAGCGGAGGTACCTTCCCTCATGGAGGATATACCGAAATAAAATAGGCATTTCATGCTTTAGGCCTTGGAGGTTAAGCCTAGTGGTCTCCCACCCCAAGACCCCTATACTCAATTGTTTCTACCACTTATTGTGGTCCTACTTTGTAACTGTTTCTGAATTCAGTTGCTTGGCAAAGTCATTTTCTGTGTGGTCCTGACATCTATGCCCCACATTCCTAACCAGCACCATATCACCCAAAAGAGTGCACATGAAGTGTCTAATGCTATCTCTGAGGCAAGAGTCAGACCAATTTTCATATAAAATCTTTTGTATTATCCATTTGTGATTGAATCTTTGTGTATAAACCTGCTTTGTCTATCTGCAGCCCTTCTGTGTTACACTGGATTCCAAAACCAATCATTGATTAGATCCACATCCTGTTCTTGCTCTACTTGCTGCTTTGGTTTGGGTTTTCAACTACAAAACCTGCAGGATTTCATCAAAATATCTAGGGCATAAATCAAGGACATCTTTCCGGTAGCGGAGACAGTCCCTTGTGACCTTTTGAACCGACCCTGAGAAAAAGTGCAGCACACAAAGCTCAACAACAAGTTCATCATGACCACGCCAAGCGTCAGGACCAGAAAAGTTTATACTGGTTTCAACACTGTGTTTTTGTCTCTCCTGCTGCTTGCTGCTGGTGTAGGGTTTCCTGCTGCTTGTTTTTGGAGATGAAAACCTTTTGTTTGCTGAAATATAGTCAATCCAGGATAACCCAAGCCAGAGGTGTGCAAGGAGAAGAGAATCAGGATCAAAGCATGAAGGGCTGCAGTGTAAACAGTGAAAGATGAAAGGATATTCACAGAAACTGCAACTCAGGTCAAATCGGAATGCATATTCACAAAGATA
Organism: Eutreptiella sp. 'Long Island Sound 2002'; assembly: GCA_964036045.1. NCBI lineage: Eukaryota > Euglenozoa > Euglenophyceae > Eutreptiales > Eutreptiaceae > Eutreptiella > Eutreptiella sp. 'Long Island Sound 2002'. The sequence goes on along the minus strand of OZ038384.1, from coordinate 17,457,899 downwards.
GCTGAATTGTTTTGGAAAAGTGTTGGAAAACTGCCCCATGGTCACTCTATCTCCATAGTGCCATCTCAGGAGATGTGCACTCTTTGTTTTGGGTCCCATATGTGCTGAGGTGGCAGGGCATGTGGCGATGAGGTCACTGCCATGTCACATGGGATCTTCCTACTTAGCTAGGCTGACCAGCAAGTGAACCCAGGACCTCTCAAAAAGAGGTGCCCAGCCCCCTAGGGTGCATACCACTAGGACAGCTAAGAATTCATGGAAAAACAGAGATAAATTCATAGGCTCTGCCTTGGATATGTCAGTTCTCAGTTAACTCAGGATAAGATGATTTGCGTCACATTGAAAGGGGATTAAGGGGGCCACCCCATATCCTGATTGCGTGTTTGGTTCCATAGGTCAATGTTATGGCGCTCTTTTGCTGCTCTGTTTGTAACATTTCCTACAGAAGACTCAGCGCTCATGGCGCTGCCGGGGCTCCTGTGGCTTGGTTGGGTTAGTTTGGGAGCATGCCAAAACATGTGCATGTGCATCCCTCCCTCCAAGACGCAGCGCGACACAGACCAAACGCAAGACACAATATACACACTCGCATGGGTTCTGGTAAACCTGCTGGCGACCTGTGACCTGTCTTAGGGCGAAGGGAGTCGTGGAAAAATTAAATTGCCCCTTGGTGGGGTCTTGGGTTCTGCTCAGTCTCTCCAGGCTGCTGCGTTTCGGCCCGAACACGGCCTACTCAGCGAGGCTGCGCGTGGGTATCTGCAGAGGCAGGAATGGGAGAATTATGGACGAGTCCACGCAAAAGCGAAGCGACGACACCAAAATCCGTCAAATGACGGCCTAGAATTTTTCTAAGACAACACACCTGAGCAGAATCCAATTGTGCATCAGAAGCACATTTTTATAACAATTATAGTCATCTCTAGATTTTTTAAATCAAGAAATTCCTACGCATAGAAAGGCGACGCGCAGGAGCGGCTCCTAGCGAAGCGCCGGAAAATGCAGAAATAGTGGCATTATAAACGTATGTCTCGCGTAGTCTTGAAAATGACGAGACACACATTAAAAAATAAACATACAGATTCCACCTACACTGATAGAAGTATCAAAAATTCAAGAATTCGAAAATCAACAAAAAGACTTCAATGAATCAGGTATAAACTACAGGTATGCTCGTCTCGTATGCCGCATACACATTGCTCGTCTCGTGTCTCCGTGAACGAGTCTTGTAGCAGCGGTAACCCCGATAGAACGCGATAGAGGGATTGATTAGAAAGATTGCAGATGATTAGAGGTCAGATCAGGGTGATTAGACATACACACAAGTGCATAGCAACGTTCTTCGCGTGCGCCCCGTTTTTCTCCTCACCTTGCTTCACTCTCCAGCGGTAGGTAAGGTAGGTACGCCCAGGTGGGGCCACCCCCTGGTGGAGTTCAAGATTGCGGTTAAGATGGGCAGGTTTGCCCAACACCGTCGTGCATGCTCGCGCATTCACACACGCATTAAAGGGTAGGCCACGCGAAGTGCGCACGGTAAACCTTGTTTAGGCTACCCAGGGGCTCCTTGGTACGTTCTTTAAGAGAACCTGATGAGTCCCTTAACGCTTCCTTGCTGGATAGGGGAGCTGATCTTCAGCGTGTTTGCGTACAGTGTATTATAGGTCACACTGAGAACCGTATAATACGGGGAGTGTGGCTTGGTTCCTCCACCGCAAACACCCCTTCATTTGCCTTTGCTTTACAGGTGGGCAGGTAGGGTGATTGGTGCAGCAGCATACCATTTTTTTCATGCCCTGCTAAACAAGGGCGCAGATCACACAAACAAGTAACTCCCCTCTGCCTGTGGCAGAGAGGGAGTCCGACTCCATTGACATCTGCGCCGTGCACGCAAGAGCACCTCTTCCCTCCAAGCCCTAGCAGGGGAAACGCGTTGTGGCGTCCCCTGTTAGGCCACAGTTGCTTAGCAGCGCTGTGTTCTCTTGTCTTCTTCACAGGAGGGTCGCTAGGACCCACGACATATTCTTCAACAACACCCAGTAGAGTGTGCGTGTAGGAGTGGTAGTCCTGAGTGGGGGCTTGAGCCAGTTGCACCAGTGCTCGCCCACCAGGATGGTGCCACTGTAGGGTGTGTAGGACCTGTAGTGCGTGTGTCACTGTCCCACCCGTTTCAAGCAATTTTAGCAGGGTTGCTGGGCTGTGGCAGTGGTTGGGTCAGTGTTTTGGCCACTTAGCAAAACGGCGTTTTCATGCCTTCATAGCTTTTGGCCACCCCTCCCTGTAGTAGACAGATAGGTAGGGAAAACAATACCTGGATTAGTACGCTGGGTATTCCCCCAAGGTTTTGCGCCAGCACAGAAATTGGGCGCTTAGGGGAGGGGAGACCCGGGGCGTACCCCGTGGCATCAATAAGCCAACCCTCCAGGTTTAGCAAGCGTGTAGACTTGGGTATAATTAGGACACCACTTCTGCGGCTTGCTCTCAGGACCTTAGGAACAGCACACTCACACATACGCTTTGGCAGGTAAGGGTAAGGTTCAGTCCCTAGCTTTAGTCTTGGAGGCAAGCGTCTCAGCGAGCCTCAGCAACTCACCAAGGTTGTTCTGGGACAGGTAGTCAACCAGAACTGAGTTTATGCAACCCTCAGGTAGAACAAATGCAGAGAAGGGCTCCCAGGTGGCCTCTTCGACTCCAAACCCTTCCCAGAGGGTGAGGAAGCGCCAACCCTGGCGATAGCGGTGGCGTAGGACAGACTTCACGAGGTAGAAGCCCTCCTTAGCCATCTCCTCGGCGTTCATGTCAGGGAGTTCACCCTCAACTTCCATAGGGCTGGCAGCCCCTTGTAACTCCAGAGCGGCGATTTCCTCGTCGTTCAGCTCCCACTCCTCCCCACAGAGGTCTTCAGGATCATAGTAGCGCTTCAGGTGTTGAGCAGCGCACACCAGGGTCCCCCCTAGACGGGGAGAACACCGCACGGTGATACGGTGTCCATCCACTGATAGAATCTTGTACGGCCCGAAGTATGGGTCATCGCTGGTAGAGCGTGGCCAGGCGGGTAGTCGACTGTGGTGCACCAGCACCCAGTCCCCCTCTTGGTAGGTGGCCGGTACTCGGTGCTTGTTCTTCTTGTTCCACTGACGCTCCCTCACCCTCTGGAGCATAGCCTTGGCCTTGTCCACCTTAGCTTGTTGCTCTTGGACCCATTCACCCACAGAAGAATGGGTCTCCTCTGGATAGGGGGCATGTAGGAACCATGCCGGGCGCCCTAGGATTAGCTCATGGGGCGAGTAGCCAGTAGCTGAACTCTCTTGGGAGTTCATCATCAAGGATATGACGGGGAGTACTCTCACCCAGTCTCTGGTGCGGTCAGATTCGCACCATATCCGTACATTCTCCTTCAGGACACGGATCTGTCGCTCACATAGGGGGTTGCTCGTGTGCGAGTAGGGAATCCCCGTAGACACCTGGACATTGAGGGATCTCAGGACCCTCTTGTACCAACCGGTATCTGAGCGTACTCGTACGTCCTCATCGGAGTTGATCTCCTTTGGCGCCCCATAGACACAAATCCACTCCTCCAGGAGTATCTTGATAGTCTCCTCCCCGGTAATGTGCTTGGTACATGGGAACACCCTGGTAAACCTGGTCAACCCACAGGTTACCACGAGGGCGAAGTCATAGCCCCCGAACTTCGGCATCTCCGTGTAGTCCACGTATAGAACACTGTTAGCACAGTGAGGGATGGGCAGGGTCGAGTAGAGACCTCTGTCCCACATATCCCCTGGTTTACAGGACCTGCACGGGCACTTGTCCACGATAGGCTGGAGGGTTTTCCGCAGTTGGTCGTCAGTCCACGTAGTGTGAAACCACTGCTTGAACAGCCTCAGGGTACGGTCAGCACCCACATGACCGCTGGACTCATGGGTCCACTTCAGCAGCGCTGGGACTCTGTCACTAGGCACCACAATGCGGTCCTCGTGCCAGAGGTAGCTCTTGTCCCTCTTCCACTGGTCTTGGTTGACCAGGAGGGGTTCAAGGCGTTTCTCCAGGCGCTTGTAGATATCCCCAAACTCCTTCAGGTACTCCGATTGTTGGAGTCCATCCAGGGGGCGTATCATCGTCATGTTGAAGTCCAAGTGGACGTCCATACGGCTGAACGCCTCCTTAGCCAGCGCTTCAGACCGGGCACCAATCAGGGCGTCGAAGTTGTGGCGGCTGATGTAGTCGGCAGACTCGTTCTTCACTCCCTGGATATGGTGTACCGTCAGCCGTAGTTGACTGAGGTAGGTCCACCAGCGCCGTAGCTTGGCCTTCTCAGGTGGGGGACCCTTCTGGAAACTGCGGACCGGTTCTTGGTCGCACAGCCAGACCACAGGGTTACTCCGCAAAAGTCGTGCTTGTGAGGATAGCACCAGCATACCCGCGAGCAATTCCTGCTCATAGGTGGAGTAGTTCCCCCTGGCCTGGTTCCACTTCCAGTTCCAGTGGCCCAGAGGTACTAGGACCCACTTGTCGTCAGGGTAGCTGTGCTTGAGGGTTCCATCTCGGTTGAGACCTTCCGTCCCCCATTGGGAAATGGCCGCGTCGAACTCCTCCTTCTCTAGTGCTTGCCATTGGAACAACGTTCCACCACCGCCCACATTGCTGGCGTCGGTCACCAGGATAATCTCCCCTTGTGCCCTAGGCACGCCCAAGCACTTAGCGTTGGCTACCTTGTCTTTGAGCTCGTCAAACGCTTGTTGCTCTTGTGGGCCCCAGCGCCAAGTAGTACTCTTCTTGATCAAGTCCGTCAGAGCGGCGCTGGTGTAGGTGAAGTTTTTGATGTGGCGGCGATAGAAGTTGCACGCCCCAATGAAACTGCGTACATCATGAAGTCCTTTCTTGGGGTCTTCGTGTCGTACCTTGGCATCCATCAGGGGTTTGGCCTTAGAGGCCGCTGGGGTCCACCACCCATAGCCAACATCAAACCCCAGGTACTGCATGGTCTCCTGCATGAACTCACACTTCTCCAGCTTGAGTCGTGTGTGGTTCTCCTGGCAGACCGCAAAGAACTCACCCAAGAGGATTAGGTGATCCTCCGGGGTATTGGTCCCGAGGCATACATCGTCGATGTGAGCCTCCATCTGGGCACCACGGGATATGAGCTCCTGCACCTTAGGTCTCCTTCGTAGGATGGACAAGATCTTGTTCATCAGCTCTTGGAATAGAGCGGGTGCGTTAGCCACGCCAAACGGCATGACCTTCCACTTGAACACCCTCCCCTGAGGGGTGATGAAGGCTGGTAATTCCTGTGCGTTGGGCGTCAGGTCCACTTGCCAGAATCCGCTTCTCTTGTCCATCTTGGTCTTGTAGCGGCAGGAGGCTATCTTCTCCAGGGTAGACTCCATATTGGGAATGGACCCTGAGTGGTTCAGCGTCTTCTTGTTCAGCTCTCCGTAGTCCACTACCAGCCGTTTGGCTGTAGACCCAGATTTAGCCACCAGGAAACAGGGGCTGCAGTGTAGGGGGTAGTCCCCGTCCTTGTACTCCAGGACTAGGCCAGCGTCGATACATTCTTGTATCTGTCACTCGATCTCGTCGACCTGCTCTTTAGGAGCTGGATAGGGTCTCCTCCGGATCTTGTGACCCACGAACTCGGGTTCCAGCTTAAGATCCATCTGTACCAGCTTGTCACATGAGGCTTGAGGGGGTAGTTCTCCGAACACCTCCAGATAGGTCCTTATAAGCTTCTGTACCCGCAGGTCCAATACCTTGATCTTGTCCTCCATGTCCTCGTCAGAGTGTAAGTTGCTTGCCCCCTGAGTAATAGACGTCGGGAGGTGATCCTCCACCGACTCTTCGCCCGTGGTAGTGTCCTTCAGCCCTTGGTAGGCATATAGAAGGTCTTGTTCAACCATCTCCGGTGGACGATGGCAACATAGGCACGCTCGAGGGGGTTCACATACACATTGCTCCTAGAGGTCGTCCTCCTCTGGGGTCCTCACATGGGCGCCCCACACGCTCTTCATGAGCTTAAGATCTACCTCCCTTTGCCAGGTGGTGATCTTCTGTTCGAGGTCCTCCTTCAATTGGGATAGGTCTCCCATACGTCCTTGCTTCAGTGGCCATGAGCTGCGGGTAGGCTTCGCGTAGCATAGCTTTTTTGCCACCAACTTCCTCTTGGAATCCACATACTCCCTGAGCCTGGATCGAGGGTCCAGCTCCTTGTCCACGGGGTCTTCCACCCTCATGGAGAGTAGGGGTTTTAGTGGGGCGACGTACTCGGCGTTCTCCACTTCCTCCACACAGGTCTGCACGAAAAAGGCGTCGTGCTCAGTTTCGTCGTCTGAGTGGATAGAGCTAGGTAGCTCAGATAGTCCACACTCAGAGACTCCATCAGGAACAGGTACATGGCAGGGAGAGTTGGGGGCGTTGGTGTCAGTCACGACGTACTCATCTCCTCCGGGTGTAGTCTCAACAGCATCTTGAGGTCGTAGGCGATCCTTCAAGTCACCCAAGGCAAGTCCGTCGCTTTCTCGTTGTATAGCCTGGACCAGAGTCGGGTCCAGATCCTCCCAGGGGATGGAGGTAAGACCTCCGTCCACCACGCTCAGCATACTCCCCCATCCGGGTTTCCCAATAGGCGTCTTACGCCCCAGAGGCAGGTAGATGGCCTCATCAGGTAACGGAACAGAGCTGATAGTCAGCCTGTCCAGGAGGTTTCGCCAGTATTCGTTGCCCCCATGGGCTCCCCAATCGGGGGAACACAGGACCATACGGGAACGTTCCAAGGCCACCTTGGTCAGCACCTTCCCCAGTTCACTGAACCTGGGGTTCTCGTAGGTCATCCCGAAAGAGGGCCAGTAAAATTTGTAGCTGCAGTTCTTCCCCCTGCTGCAGTAAAGGTCCAGTACATGCTGCTTGTCGCTGGCGAACAACTCCACACTCAGGTCTTCTCGAGAGTAACCAAACTCCTTCAGACCTTGGTCTAGGACTTCCCCCAATAGTTGATAGTCCTCAGTTTTGGAGGCCGCCATCATGTTCAAGGGCTCCTCCTTCGATAGCCTCAGGTAACTCGAGGTATGTTCCGATTGCTCCAGTGGCACAGACTCTCTGCCACTGCCGTGGTCCACGTAGAGGAGGTAGGGCGCTTGCAGCGTCAGGGATTGTATCTGAGAGTGCTGTACGAAGAAGTCAGTCCCCAGTACAAAGTCAAAGGCCTCAGTGTCAATCACATAGAACCGATGGGCGATAGTCCGAGAGCCCATAGCTACCTCCACTTCACAGTCCCCACAGCTGTGCACCACATGTCCATCCCCCATACGTATAGCAGCGGTGGTCATGGTGTTCTTCAGGCTCCCACAAGGTAAAATTTTCTTGGCCACTATAGATATTGTGGCGCCAGTATCCAGTACCCCCAGGTATTCGCGTCCCCCTAGTCGGATACGTACCCAAAACACCAGGTCTTGGGTGCCACCGGAGCGTCCCCGTCAGAACTCCGCGGGACAGGTCACCTCGAACCCCTTGTTCCGCAATTTGCGGGCCACCCTCATGAAACGGCTCCTCTTCTTAGCGTTGCCGTCATCACCACCTTCATGCTCACGCTTGGCTCCTTGTTCTTGCTGGGCCTGCGTTTGTGAGCGTGTGGTAGGACCAGACTGCCCTCCAGAGGGCTCGGAGTTCCCCCCTGGATTAGGGTTGGGGTTGCCTCCGTTCTTGTCCTTGTTCTTGTTGTCGGGCTGGCGGTTAGCGCCTCCTCCTCGTCCACCTTGACCCTTGTCTTGCCCTTGACCACGTCCTTTCGACTTGCCCTTGCCGGAGTCGTTGCCTTTGCCTTTGCCTCCACTTTTCCCTGAGCCTTTGCCAGGATCTTGAACCTTAAGTTTCGCCGATAGGCGTTGCTTATGGTAGCACTCATCCTCGTAGTGCTTCCGCTTCCCGCAGAATGCACACGTGATGGTGCACCTGTAATGATCCGGCAGCTTCGCTTTGGCGCCGGTGTTCTTCTCCTGCTGCTTCCCCTGGACTACGAAGCAGTCTCGCTGCTCGCAGTCAGGGGCGTGCTGCAGGTGGCCCTGCTCGTCTCTGGCATCACACCGGAATAGCTCCTTCACGTTCTCCATGATACGGGCGTGGGCGTGTTTGAGGGTAGTCCCCTGCCCAGGTCGGGACCCTTGGTACCCTTTGCCATGGCCTCCAGAACCTCCACCACCAGGACGGTAGTTGTTCAAGTGCTGGTCGCTCTCCTTCTCCAGCGCCAGCTCCAGGAGTAGCACGCATAGATCCTCGTAGCGGAGTGATCTAGCCTTGCGCTCCGCCGTCGAACGGCACTCGTCCCATAGCTCTCGAGAGAGCTTGGCCACCAACCAGAACAGCAGGTCGTCGCTGCTGTAGGAACCGGGCGTCAGTCGTCCAGCCCAGTGATCCAGGTCAGCCAACAGCTCAGAGACCCTGCCAGGTTTGGGGTTGTTGGGCAGCACGGCCAGGTTCTGGATCTCGGCCCTGATGGAGAGGTCGGTTTCCCAGGTCGGGTACTGCCTCTCCAGGGCAACCAACACATCGGCAAAGGTGGAGGAGTTAGTCATGATCTGCCTGACCTGCTTCTCCAGGTACTTGGTCTTGCAGCACTGCAGGAGCAGATTGCACTTGACTCGCCCACTAGCGTGGGTTTGGCCGGTCAATCGGAGAAACCGGCCAAAATTCTCAGCGACCTTGCTGAGGTCCTTGCATGTGAACTCAGGCAGGTTCACCATGATCTTGGAGGTGGCAATAGCCTTCGCCTCCTGGGACCTGCGTCCCTCAGGGCGTCGGGTCTTCTTCTTCTTCTTCTTCTTCTTCTTACCCCTTGGGTCCTCGGCGTCCTTCGGGTCATCGTCCTCTGAGGGCGAAGTAGAAGTCATCGACGGCGGCTCATCATCGGAGGGGTCTCCGCCTAGATCACTAGAGCCATAAGGCTCCACGTCCACCATTGCCCTCAAGGCTGTCAGCCCCAGCCGGTCCAGCTCGGCCCTTATAGAGTTCGTCACGTGTCTGTAGGGCGGCTGTGCCGTTCTCGGTACGAAAGGACTTCTCGGTATAGCTGCAGAAGTCGGCATCGGTCTGCTCCTCAGGCTCCCCAGGGTATTGGTCAACCCTGCCGCCAGGTGGTTGGCCTGTACTCGGTGGGGTGACATTCCCACCGTAGTAGGTGACGCTTGGGGCGGTATCATCAGGGGCTCCAGTTTCTCTCGGATCTCTTGAGTGAGGTTGCCCACGATTTTTGAAGTGGCTCCTCGGAGCACCTCGTTGATCTCCGACCGCGTCAGGGACCTGTTGGAGGATCTCCCCGATCCTCTACTCCTGCCACCAAGAGACTCAGGTCCTCTCCTCAACCCACTCAAGGTTGCATACCCAGGTGCATACCCAGGAACATCCACATAGGTTCCAGTAGCGGGTAGTGGATGGGGATATTCAGCCGCATACCATGGCGGCGCAGAGCTGGAAGCCACCGGCTCACTGGCAGTAGTTGCCTCAGGGAGCGCAGTGGTAGGTGGGCCCGTACCATAGGCGGGGTAGGGAGGCATGCCAGTAAAGCCTGTGCCCTCTGCCATAGGCGGGTTGGTTGTGGGAGTGGATGTTGCAGCGGCTGGGAGTGTGGTGGTTAAAGGAGAGGGTGATGCGTGGAGGCCAGAAGCGCTTGGTGCGCCTTCGAAGGTAGGGTCATACATCAGGTCTTGCCCTTGTTCCTCTCCTTCATCTGCTTCTTCTCCAGCATCCTTCTCGCTCTCTCTCTTCCTCTTCACAGGCTGAGTGACCACCACCTCTTCGACTGTGAGGGCCCTGAAGGCCGTCTGGAGTCCATCCAACGAGTCCTCAGCCACTTCCACTGGCCCATGTAAGGGCTCCGAAGGTACAGCGCCGCTAGGTCCAGGTCCAGGTCCACCTGGTGCTGGCCTTGCCGTTGCCTCAGGCGCTGGCGCTGTCTTCACGTCGGCGTCCTCCTTCCTTGTGTCCATCTTCGTTCGCCCTTCTGCTTATATGTGCCTGTACTCGGCGCACTGGATGTACGGCGCGGGGTTGCTGCCGGTGCGCAGAGACAGACTGCCTCTTGTTACCAGAAACGTTTATAGTGGTTTCAACACTGTGTTTTTGTCTCTCCTGCTGCTTGCTGCTGATGTAGGGTTTCCTGCTGCTTGTTTTTGGAGATGAAAACCTTTTGTTTGCTGAAATATGGTCAATCCAGGATAACCCAAGCCAGAGGTGTGCAAGGAGAAGAGAATCAGGATCAAAGCATGAAGGGCTGCAGTGTAAACAGTGAAAGATGAAAGGATAGTCACAGAAACTGCAACTCAGGTCAAATCGGAATGCATATTCACAAAGATAGCTGAAATGTTTTGGAAAAGAGTTGGAAAACTGCCCCATGGTCACTCTATCTCCATAGTGCCATCTCAGGAGATGTGCACTCTTTGTTTTGGGTCCCATATGTGCTGAGGTGGCAGGGCATGTGGCGATGAGGTCACTGCCATGTCACATGGGATCTTCCTACTTAGCTAGGCTGACCAGGAATTGAACCCAGGACCTCTCAAAAAGAGGTGCCCAGCCCCCTAGGGTGCATACCACTAGGACAGCTAAGAATTCATGGAAAAACATAGATAAATTCACAGGCTCTGCCTTGGATATGTCAGTTCTCAGTTAACTCAGGATAAGATGATTTGCCTCACATTGAAAGGGGATTAAGGGGTCCACTCCATATCCTAGTTGCGTGTTTGGTTCCATAGGTCGAAATGTGTTATCACCAGTTTTGGTGGGGCCAATACTAAGATAGAAATGCCTGGATGCTCAGTGCATCTCTAATACAACTAGAGTATGCCTCAAAGCATTGGAAAAGCACTTTTTCTTACTGGACCTGGCCCATCAGAACTGTCCAAGTGCAAATGGGCAGCATGGCCCACCCTATGAATGAACCACCTTACCGAGCTCCACAACATCTCAGTGGCGCATCTGGGTCGCAAGGAGATCCAGAACGCAGAAGGGCGGAAGAAAATAAAGGCCTTACCACCGAGGCCTTAGCGGCCCACGGTGGAGACAGCTTCAGTCATCTCCACAGACGTGTAGCAGCCTCAGTATCCAGATCCAGCTGTCCGGCTTCATCCTCAACAGCGATTGAAGGCCCTGAGGAGTATGAGGAACTGAGGAAGAAAATGGATGAATACATCCTCCATGAGGAGTACTACAAATCCATTCGTGGAGAAGATGGAGAGGAGCCATTGGCAGTACATGGATCCAGACCACGTACAGACCTAGGGTCCTACGCACACTCTGGCCCGCCGTCCGACAGAGCCGAGACAGCATCCCTGCCAAGACGACCAAGACCTGAGTATCCAAGAGCATGTTGTCCAACCCCAAGGGCTCCCGAAGTGGGCCCGACTCGAGTTGAGGAACAACATCATCCAAGGCCAACCTACGGTGCCCTGGATCATACGGCCGAGCTGTTGGCCAAACTCCTGTCTGGATCAGAAGATCCAGATGTGACGGCCCTATCGGAGGCCATCAAGGCTAAACTGGGTATTGCAATACCCTTACCCAAGCCAGAGTTGAACTCTCTCTCTCCAGGACTGAGTACCATGGCCGAAGATCTTAAGAGATCAAGGGTCTCAAGGCTGTTGCCTAAGGTCACCTTCCCCAGCCCCTTTCACCCCCATGCCAGGACTGTGCCCATGGCTGAACTACAGGACGTGCCTGTCACAGAGATTGAGAAAAGAGGGCTGTCAGCCCTGGCACCTCTTGCCGGCGTGTCGCCTTCAGGCCTAACTCCGGGGGGTGGGAAGATGGGCAGACCTATTGCCCAGGCGAACATCCAGCTGGAACTGCCGGAGTTCGACCCCAAAAATCTGCCCGAATGGGCAGAAGAATTTGCAGAGTTCCTTTTGCTGACTGGCAAATCCCATGTGGATGTGGCCACCAAATGTTCACTGCTGAAACACTCATGCAAAAAGAAATTTTTGCAAAAACAGGTGAAACAGATTGTGAACACCTGTTCTACCTGGGCAGAGGTACTCCTGAGGTTGGAGAAAACATTCCCAGTCTATGAGACTGACCTCAGCGTATGCACACACATCGAGGAGCTACCTATGCTCCCTGAGTTTCCATCCGCTGCGCGAATTTCTGAATATGTGTGCGACTTGGAGTACCTGTTTTCGAGGATGAACGTGGGCTCCTACGGAGCCACTGAGCCCCACCTGTGGCTCATGAGTAAGATCCCCCAACCTACGTGGGATGATTGCCGCTCCACCTCTGAGAGGAAGAGCAGGACCCACTCGTACGATGAACTGGTGGACCTCTTGATTGAGCTAGCTCTTGAGAGGGAGAATGACTCCCACATGGAGAAATTCCTCAAGAAGCATTTGGGACGAGGTGGTACCCCTACCCCCGAACGTGGTAAGGGAAAGGGCATAAAAATCCCACTAACACCAACCAGGGAGGTGGTAAAGGGAGGGGTAACCTACGTGCCATGAATGAGGTTAAACCTGATGCAGGTACACCCCCCCTGTTCTACTGCAAACCTGTCAATGACAAGGGGGGAACTTGTCATGCCTCTGACTGCGGTCTCCGCAGTGGCTGTATGCTACAGATGAAACGTCAGCAGCATACCAAAGATGGGAAAACTGTGACCCATCAGGACCATTTCAGGTGTACCATCACCTGTGGTTACTGTGGCAAACGTCGTCACTACGAGGACGAATGCCACATCAAGAAACGCGAGAGTGACAAACTCAAGCGTCAGGAGGCGGAACGCCAGAAGACCCAAACGCCCGCCAGAAATCCCCCGAATGGGGATAAAGGTGGTAAAGGAGGTGGCAAGGGGGGTGGCAAAAATGGACCCCCTAACCCCCAGAGGCGCTCATCAGCGCCCGTTGCTACACCCACTCCTGCTGCTACACCCGCTCCTGCCGCAGGTGACCCCAAGAAGCGCCCCCAAGGGGATAACGCTACCCCTGAGGGGAATAATTCCAAGAAGAGGCGCTTGGCCTGGATGGCAAAGTCCCTCATTGCTGCAGGGCTGGATGTCAAGTTCCCTGATGAGGAGTAGGGGGGCTGGCTCCGAAGAGGAGGACTTGGTTTTCTGGATCCTCGTGAAAATCGGGGATCAGGTTTTTCGAGCGGTGCTTGACACCGGTGCAACACTTTCCATAGTGGCCCGGCGCCTGCTAAAGACTTTCAAGAAAACTAAGACCGTGGCCATAAGAGTAGGGGATGGGCGTACCATCCATTCCTTGGGGGGGGTCGATGTGACTATGTGTCTGGGCGACGGAAACGTGACCCAACACTGCAGAGTGCTCGACACCGACGCCTTTGACATCGTCATTGGCACCGAGTTCCTACGAAGAAACCCCCAGGTAAAAATGCTGTCCCTCCAGCGCCCCTATTCTTTGCACTGCGACTTTGGCAGTGGGCTATTCTCCGTACCTTTGGAGCTGTCAGGACGAAAAGAGTCTGGACTGCGCTACGCATCCAAGACTAACTATCGTACTGAAAACTACCAATTGGCCCGTCACGTTCTTGAAAATGGACTGGCGGCCCTTCAGGTAAACCTGGATGAGATCCAGGTGGAATTGTTTGCGAGCCAACAACAGCACATCATGCAGTTGTACTGCTCGAAACAACTGAACAATGCTTTCCGTTTCTTCTGGAAAGCAATGGGCCTCGTGTATGCTAACCCTCCCTTCTCCCTGCTCGCGAAGGTTCTAACCAAAATCGCTTATGAGGGAGGAAGGGTTGTTATGTGCACCCCTGACTGGGGCTGCTCTGGTGAAAATGCTTACTGGCGCCGTATGCTAGATGGAATGACCGTGGGAAGAGTGCAACTCCCCGACAGCCCCATCTATGTGCCTGAGGACTCAGACACAGCTATGCAGGCCCCTGAGTGGGCCAGTTTCCTGTCCATCGTCTATGGATCTCTCAATCCTGTACCCCTGTGTGACCTAGACCAGGTGCTACTGAAAGAGGTCATGGCCGAAAATTGTGGCCTGACCCTTTATGATCTCAAAAATCGATCTCCTGAGCACCTATCTGCCACACTTACAGGGTGTGAGTCTCCCGATGACTATCTGGAACCTGCAGCTGTAAAAGAGGATGCTGACGACCAACTGTCTGAGATCGCCAGCACTATTCCCTCTGTTGATCCCAGCTGTGTTGACCTAAAACATAGTGCCTTCCTAGCCCAGCTGTTGCTAGAGGAGGTAGATCTAGAGTCAACCTCTGAACCCGCTTCCCCTGTTGGGAAGCCAGTGCTACACATGCAGCCTATGCACACAGGTGTACCCGTGGCCCGGAGTGCTGGTGCTCTGGCGCGGCCTGCTGCTAATAACATGCAATTGTCTGAGCATGACACTCAGGAACTCCGGCGGCTGTTGTACCTGAAGGCCGAAGGTATTGAGCGCCAAGAGCGGCTGCAATACCTCAGACAGACCTGGAAATCCTCCATCTGGTCTGAGGAGGACGATGAGTCCTATACGCTGCCTGTTCCTGAGATACCTCTAGTGTATTGTCTGCACTATGGGCAGCAATGTCCCCCTGAGTGGTACGATGGTTCTGTGCCTGCCGAAACTGCTGATCGGCAGAAAAAGAAAGAACATGGAAAAAGCAACCTCCATGCTGAGGAGGATTTCCTTCAGAAACTCGAGAGTCTTAACCTTGACCCCCGCCTGAAGAAACTGCTGATAACCTATGAGGAGGTGTTCGGCGCCTTGCCGCCTCCCCTTTCTTGTAAAAAACTGGTCCAGATGGACCTGAAATTGAAACCAGAATTTGAAAAGACGCGAGTGAGGCGTCGCCCCTATCCCGCTCCACAGGAACAGGTTGAAGAGATAGAGCGCCAGATCCAGGAATGCATTGATGCTGGCCTCGTTGGAGAGTATAAGCACGGGGACTATCCCCATCACTGCAGTCCCTGTTTCCTTGTTGCCAAACCAGGGTCGACTGCCCTACGTCTGGTTGTAGACTATGGTGAGGTCAACAAGAAAACCCAGAACCACTCAGGGAGTATTCCTAACATGGAAAACACCCTGGAGCGTATTGCCAAATGCAGGTATAAGACCAAAATGAACAAACGCTCTGGTTTCTGGCAGGTGGACCTAACCGCCGCAGCTCAGGAGCTGTTGGCCTTTATAACCCCTAAGGGTCGTGTCTTCAAATGGAAGGTTATGCCTTTTGGCGTGGCTAATGCCCCAGCGCTCTTCCAGGAGCTTATGAACAAAATTTTGTACATACTGAGGCGCAGGCCTCTAGTACAAGAGTTGATTTCTCGGGGTGCAGAAATGGAGGCTCACATCGACGACGTGAGTTTGGGTACTAATACCAAAGAGGACCATGTCCTTCTCCTCCGTGAATTTTTCATTGTCTTTCAAGAAAACCATCTCCGAATCAAACTCGAAAAATGTCAGTTTATGAAAGAGGAGATGGAGCATTTGGGTTTCGATGTGGGGTATGGCTGGTGGAAACCAGCCGCGTCTAAGATGCAGCCCCTACAGGACATGCAGATTTGCGATGACCCTAAGAAGGGCCTACACGATGTGAGGAGTTTTGTGGGCGCCTGTAATTTCTATCGGCGTCACATCCACAATTTTACTTACTCCTCTGCACCCCTCACTGATCTAATCAAGAAGACTACTCCCTGGAGGTGGACCTCCACAGGTGAGGAGTGTTTCCAGGAGTTGAAGAAGAAGATTGCCTCCTCCAACTGCCTGGGAGTGCCCCGCCCTGAGGGCGCGATAGTCCTGATCACTGATGCCAGTGATGTAGGGGGGGGAGGTACGATCTACCAATGGCAGGAGCTTAACCCCGCTGAACTAACCCACTGCCATTATCGTACTACTGGGCTGAACCGTGATGGTTGGTTGAAACATGACTATCCTACCAGTGAGTGGCGACTGGTGCCACTGGGACACTGGAATTGGAAAAGGAACCAAGCACGTTCAAATTACAGCACCTATGGCCAGGAACTCCTGGCCGGTATGTTGGTGCTATCGTCACAATCCCGACTCCTAGGATCTAACCCTATTGTCTGGCTGTGTGACCAGGAGCCTGTGAAGTCTTTTCAGAAAGGCCCACCACCAGAGAAAGCAAAGCTAAAACGGTGGTGGACTTACCTGAGCCAGTTCAGGCTGACAGTGCATCATATCCCAGGGATAAAGAATGAACTGTCTGACTATATATCGCGCAACAACTTCGATGCGCTTATTGGTGAGAGCTCTGAGGCGCTCGCCAGAGAGGCTTTCCAGCGTATGGATGTCCAGCTTGACCTGTCCATGCGCACTGCTGGAATCCTGGAAGGTTGGAGTCTAACCGACTATCAGTCAGAGTATGAAGAAATTCTCCAAACCCTCAGCACTGGTCTCGAGCCCCGTGTCATTGACGGGCACCAGTGGTATAAAAACAATCAGTACCTCTTCTACGAGGACCGAATTGTGGTGCCTGAGGCACGATTGGATGGGTGCCTACAGTGGTCCCATCTCAGTTCTGGTCACACTGGCGCTAATCGCTCAGTGGACTTCTTCCGTGAGTGTTTTTACTCTAGTCTAACCCTGACTGAACTGAGGTCGCGTATGCAGACCATTGTGGATGCTTGTGGCTGTCATGCCAGCAAGAAGAGCGACAGGAGGGATGAGGGCCTGATCTCCAGCTTACCCATACCCTATTGTGATAACTCTCTTCTCTACGTGGATTTCATCCACGGCCTACCACGCTTTGGCGGCTATGATAGTTGCCTCGTGGTCACCTGTGGTCTGTCTCGCTTCACCCGTGTGTTCCCTTGCAATAAGAAAATCACAGGTGAGCAGACTGTGAAAATGTTGGTCCAACAATGGTTCGAACCCTATGGAGCACCTAAGCAGGTGCACTCTGATGAGGATGTACGCATCCGCAGTGACACTGGGTGGTACAAACGAGTGCTAAATGCCCTCAACGTGGAGGTAACCACAGGTGTGCCCTATACCCAGCCGTCTAACCCTCTCTGTGAGAGACGGAACCATGTGGTGGAGCAAAACCTAAGAATCCTGATGAAACAGGAGCGCACCAAGGACTGGATACGCCTAGTGCCCTGGGCAGTTCTGACCATGAACTCACAGCAGAGCTCTTCTACGGGTTTCACCCTCCACGAACTGTTCCATGGAGGACGACCTGCTTGGTTCTTCAAAACCCCCTTTCATGAGGACTTCAAGAGCCCTGTGGGAGATTGGCTGGAACAGAAGCAGTCTCTGGCTAACCAGGCTGGTACTAACCTGAGACACATTTGTGACCGTGAACAGAGCCGACGCAACCGCCTACGGCGACCTGCCAGCTTCAAGGTTGGTGACCTTGTTTTGGTACACCATTCACGCCTACCCTCCTGACCACGTAACTGCCTACAGGACCCTTACTTTGGACCCTATCGTATCATTGGGTTAGATGGATCCAAGATCCATGTCAGGTGCAGTCCACGTCTAGGTGGTGAACTGCTGTGTGCACCTAAGCAGTTGAGGCACTATCACTCCCCTGACGACTTGTCTTGGGATGAGTGGCGCGTCAGCGACAGTGAGGTTGAGCGTAGAGACCTAGAGAACGCTGCCAGTCGAGAGGAGGCAGACGAACTCCAGGAGATGACTGCCGATGAGATGGCAGTCGATGGTTACTACGTGGTTGCAGGTATTGCTCGCCACGGATATAAACAGGGCTGGAAATTCCTAACCCTGTGGGATGGCTATGGGTTATCCGAGGCGACCTGGGAACCTATGTCAGCCTTCATACAACCAGATGGGAGTATCAACCCCATCTTCCGCACTTACCTCGTTGAGAACAACGAGGGGCAGCTCCTAACCCGTGCTGAGACTATGTCCCAGCGTAAGAAGCGAAACTAATTGCCCTGTGTCAGTCTACTGACAGGTGCAGTGAGCACTCTTCTGCAGACGTGCCTGTGTATGGGTGTAAGAGCAGTTGTCACAGTTGCCCCGCATTGCATCGCAGGACAGGAGCGTTAGCCCCCCGTAACAACCACTCCCTGGCCGAAGGCCATTAGTTTTTTTCACAGACTACTGCTTACTGAGCACTGCACTGACCCTGTCTGTGCCCTGCAGACCCATGCCCCTGGTTTCCAGCGTGGGCCAGGTGGCCGCTTATCAGGATTGCAGCCACCCAGCGAGTGTATGCCTTATTGACCATGTGTTGCATGGGGACTGCCCTGATGTAATGACCTTGGGGAGCCAACGAAGAACGGTGGCTTACTACACCAGGGGGGAATGACAAGCAAGGTGTTATGAGGCAAGGTGTGTCTTCCCTCCTTGGGGACAAGCGAGCCCACAGTTAGGACCCCTGACTGGTCCAGACCCATGGGGTTCTACCCTTCCTTACAGG
Organism: Eutreptiella sp. 'Long Island Sound 2002'; assembly: GCA_964036045.1. Lineage (NCBI taxonomy): Eukaryota > Euglenozoa > Euglenophyceae > Eutreptiales > Eutreptiaceae > Eutreptiella > Eutreptiella sp. 'Long Island Sound 2002'. The sequence continues at coordinate 17,439,560 of OZ038384.1, read as the reverse complement.
GTTTACCATACCCCTATGTGTGCTACGTATGTCTGTGTGTGTCTCACTTCTCTCCCCGGCGTGGCTCCCGGAGACCGGGCCTCGCTGACGTCGGACCGAAGGTCCTAATCAGGTACTATTACCACTCCTATGGCACCCAATTTCTGTGCTGGCGCCTATCCTTGGGAGAGACGGCAAAAGCCCTACCTACTAGAGGGGAGGGGTGGCCAAGTGTGCTAAGGGCATACAAAACGCCCATTTTTGCTACAGGCCAAAAGCTAACGCACTCCCCTGCCCACGAGGAAAAGCACGCGGGACAGGAGACACCACTACACTACACTCACTAATGCCAGCACCGGCCTTCGAAGGCAGGGTGAGCACTCATCACTTGCACTCAACTGCTGCCAGGCCTGCTGACCCTAACTCCTACACACGCTACTGGGTGCTGCTGTCGAAGATGTCTCAGGTCCTAATGACCCTCCTGTGAAGAAGACAAGAGAACACAGCGCTGCTAAGCAACTGTGGCCTAACAGGGGACGCCGCAACGCGTTTCCCCTACTAGGGCTTGGAGGGAAGGGGTGCTCTTGTTGCGTGCACAGCGCAGATGTTGATGAAGTCGAACTGCCCTCGCCACTCCTGGCTGAGGCACAGTCAATTGATTTGTGATCAGCGCCCCTGTTTTGCTGGGGCAGAAAAATGGGATAGCCGCCAAAGGCAGCTGCTGCGTGCACCAATCACCCTGAACCTCTCCCACCTGTACAACAGAGGCAAATGAAGGGGTGTTTGCGGCGGAGGAACCAAGCCACACTCCACATATTATACGCTTCTCAGTGAGACCTATAATACACTGTCCGCAAACACGCTGAAGGATCAGCTCCCCTGTCAAGCAAGCAAGCGTTAAGAGACTCCTCAGGTTCTCTTAAAGAACGTACCGAGGAGCCCCTGGGTAACCTAAACAAGGTTTACCGTGCGCAATTCGCGTGGCCTACCCTTTAATGCATCATGTGCACGCAGGGAAGGGAGGCAGAACCGTGTCCACACTGACTCAAGGTGAGCTCCTCCTGGGCTAACCTACCTTACTCACCATGCATCGTGTGAATGCCGAAATGAAGCGAACACAAAACAAGCCTAAGCGTTTTAAAGAACCCTACTTTAACGCTACGGCTGCACACGAACAAACACTTTCTTTTTTTTTAACCTGTGAAGAGAAAACAAGGGTGAATTGGGGTACAGGGAAAGCGTCACAGCGTGTGAATGCCTCGATTAGGCACATGCATCGCGAGCACAGCGCATATTCTAACCCTACGTGCGCGCTGCGCGCTCCATTCGCATCGCATACCTTTCATTCCTGTTTTGACCTGTGCAGAGCACGAGGAAGGAACACCAGAACCCCCAACGAACACAGCGTTGACAACCCTAACGTTTTGACGAAACAACCAACACGAACGCAAAGCGTGCGTGTGAGATGACACTGGCATACCTGAGAGGTGGGTTGTTGACCTGCTCTGTGGTGTGGGTTGAATTTGAATACTTTTCTCTGAAGTTTATAAAAATTTTGATGCAACTGTGCAAAAATTTCCTTTAGAACTTTAAAACCTACGGCTCATACGTTCTTTTTCAAAAGCCGTTTACGCTTGCGCAACCCTTTTCTTGGAGTCCGCTCCCGTTGCGTTTGTCTGCGACTTTGAGTTATGTGTAAAAATGACGATTTCCCGCGTGGTTTCGTCGATTTTTAACGATTTCACTTGCTAAATCGCACCCCCTTCCGCTAAACCGCAGGAATCACACCCTGTCGGTTACATTTTCTATTTTTTTCAGCTCCTGGAGATTTGTGTCCTCCATTGGGAGTATTGCTCCGCCCTGGCCCTTGGTCAGGACATATACTAAAACGCTGTTCATGCAGCGATAGCCGTCCGCATCAGAGCGATCGACTGTACCCTAGTGGGCAGGCATATGTGCTCTAGGGAGGGAGTCCTGGGTTCAAACCCCACTACCCCCAAATTTTTACCAAAAGTTTTCGTTGCACGCCGGCGACTTTTGAGGAATGCCCCACCGAAGGGACATCATTCACGGTACATTACACTGTTTTTCAAGGGTACCTACAGTGTGATGGGCTTCTATGAACTGATGAGAATGTTTTTGGTAAGTTTAATGCACTTTCTGAGGTAATTTTGGGAATATTTGAGCCTTTTTCCTTGGTCTTACTAGCTTAGCTAACTAGTACTCCAGGGGGGAGTAAGAAAAAGTCACTGCCATGTCTTTCTTGGAGGGCTTGATCCAGGCCAAGCTCCCCTTGAAACCCTTTTGTTGACGCTAAGACAAACTTAAGTGTTTTCATCTCTCTTTTGTTGCCTAAAGTACACTTTCTCAAAGTAACTAGGGTTGTGACCCTAGCCTCCCATGAAGTTCACCCCTACCACTCAACTGAGCGGAGGTACCTTCCCTCATGGAGGATATACCGAAATAAAATAGGCATTTCATGCTTTAGGCCTTGGAGGTTAAGCCTAGTGGTCTCCCACCCCAAGACCCCTATACTCAATTGTTTCTACCACTTATTGTGGTCCTACTTTGTAACTGTTTCTGAATTCAGTTGCTTGGCCAAGTCATCTTCTGTGTGGTCCTGACGTCTATGCCCCACATTCCTAACCAGCACCATATCACCCAAAAGAGTGCACATGAAGTGCCTAATGCTATCTCTGAGGCAAGAGTCAGACCAATTTTCATATAAAATCTTTTGTATTATCCATTTGTGATTGAATCTTTGTGTATAAACCTGCTTTGTCTATCTGCAGCCCTTTTGTGTTACACTGGATTCCAAAACCAATCATTGATTCGATCCACATCCTGTTCTTGCTCTACTTGCTGCTTTGGTTTGGGTTTTCAACTACAAAACGCGCAGGATTTCATCAAAATATCTAGGGCATAAATCAAGGACATCTTTCTGTGCGTGTATCTGTGGTCTGGACTGTGGCCCTGTACCCCCCATGCGCCGGAGACGCTTGCCCAATTCCCGCCGCTGCATTTGCATTGTGGAGCCCGGCCACCAAGGCCCGGCGTGGTCAACCCCTCTGAGCATGGCGCACGCTGCTCCACGCCTTCGCCGGCCGTTCTCGCCAGTCACGAACTCGCAGTCTGCTCCGTCACTGTACCACATTCCGATACTGCTTCCCGTCTGCTGCCCGTTCTGCCCCACACTGCTCGCCGTACCTACGATACGTCTCGCGTCCTACTGCCCCGTTGCTTCCTCCGCACTCGCCTGCGCCCCCGTACTCCGCCGCCCCATCTCCCCTCTCCCCCGCCGCTGGTCCTGTGCTCTCCGCTTGGGGTTCTCGTCCGCGTCCTCCATCACCACACCTCCCTCCACTTTCAGCCGTGTCCCTGTCCTCCTCTGCGCACCTGCACCTCCCTGCTCCCCTCCTCCTCTCCTGGTGTCCGCCACATCCCCTCCTCACCCTCCTCCACCTCCGCCGACCCCCCGCGTCCGCCTCCCCGCATCCCATCTGCCCGTCCCTCCGCACGCCCCTGGCCTCCTGCCCCTAGCGCTCCCCGTTCCTGCTCCTGCCCGGCCCTACGCGTCGCCACCGTACCGCCCCTCCCGCTGCAACAGCTCGAGCAGCATCTGAACCCTGGGCTTCTTCCCCCTCTCCTGGGGACAGTCCAGGCGCACCCCCGGGAGCGCCGCCCCCAGCATCCTCCTCCACCGCCACTCTTCCATCTCCGGCCCCCTTTCCCTGGGCCTCCCCGCCCTGCCGACCAGGTCACTGAAGGGGCGGGGCCCCCTCTTCTCCCGCCTTCCCCTCGTCTTCCCCGCCCACTTCGCGTAGCGGGCCAGCTCCGCCACTTCCCCCTCCGTCCAACCCGCGACCGTCCCGGGTCTCCTCCGCACCGGCGGCGGCGCATACTGCCGCGGCGGCGGGGACTCCGAGTCCCAGTCCGTCGGCGTCGGCTCCGGACTGGAGCTGGCCGGCCGCGGTGCCCCCTCCGCCTCCCCTGCCCCTCACTCCTCCCCCCTGCGCCGCTTCCCCCTTTCCTGCTCTGCCTCCTCGTCCTCCTCCCTGGCCCTTTTCCCTGACGGCGACCGCCCCTCCACATCCGTGGAGGGGGTGTCCCCTTCCGGATCCGGGAGGACCCAGTGGGCCCCCCGGGCCACCGCCTCCTCCTCCTCCCGCACCCTGCACTCCCGCGCCGCCACCGCCCGGTCCCTGTCCGCCAGCCTCGCCGCCTCCCCCCTGATCCGCCTCCATGCTGTCTCCTGCATCTCTTCCTCTTGCTCCGGTGGGATAGCCGGCCATCGGAACGGCACCAGCGGGATATCCTCCCGCCCCCTACCTTCCTCTTGTCGTCCTCCCTCCCGTTCCGCCCTCTCAAGCCCCTCCTGCCTCCTCCGAAGGTCCGCCCACGCCCTCTGCAGCTCCTCCACTGCCTGTGCTTCCCCTCCCTGCGGCCTGTCGGTCCCCTCCGTCCTCCCCTCCTCCGTTCCGCCCACCTCACCCTTGATTCTGGCCTCCCTCTCCCGCAGGCTCCTCTCTGCCTCCCCAAACCTCTCCCACGCCCTCCTGTCCTCCTCTCCCTTCCCTTCCTGCGCTCCCCACGCTGTCCAACCGGCCTGCTGGAGCTGCTGCATGTGCGCCTGTGGCTGCATGCCCGGGTACGCCGGCAGGGGCGGGTACATCATCCCCATCGCCGGGTATGGCGGCGGCGGGAATGGTGGGACGCTTGGTGGGACGGCTGGCGGGACTACACCTCCCCACCATCCCAATCCCGTCCCTGGGAACACCGGCGAGCCAATCACTTTCTGAGTATCTATTTTTTTTCGATTTTAGCATTTGGACAATGCAGTAAATTCAAATCGAATAAAAATCATCCTGATTTGGCCGATTTTGGGCGTGCAGCTCAGTTTCAAGTGAAAACCTTTATCCTCGACGACTTTTGTGGCCGCCGAGTCCTTCCAATCGACCTCTACCAACCTTTCGTCAATCCTATAGTCCATCTCGTCTTTTCCGACCCGTTCACCAACCAAGTCGCCCATCACCGTCAATTTGTCACGACTATTATCACTGTCAACAACACGGCTTTCCTTTTCGGCAAAAGCTCCAGCAACTCTCATGCTCCAACACCATTAGAGAACCAGCCCTTGGCCATAGACCTCAACTTGGTAAGCCCGACAACTTCACGACTAGCAACGTGGGTGACCAACTCCAACCCGAACGAGATTCAAAACGACTTCAAATATTATGCCCTCAACGAAGACAAGACGCATGCCTTCAACCGCAAGGCAATATCATTGCCAACACAAGCGCGCCAAGACATTTACACCATGGCGCCATGGAAAGTCGGGCTACATGATGACGACCTTCACGTGTCCCTAGGAGACCTTCAAATTCCCCAAGGAACCAAACGCTATTCCATGACGGAGGCCAACGAACCGATCAAACGCATCAAGCAGACCCTCAAGACCCATAGGGACTTTTTTGTGTTCCCACCCAACGACAAACGCAACGCTCCACCAAATTACTTATCCTCAAATATTTGGTCAAAAGCGATCAAAAACGCCTTGGTGGAATTGAAAAAGGAAGACGAGGAGAAATCCTACACGGGGTGGATCACTATGGAAAGTTGGGAACGACATACCATGGCCAAGAACCACCTTTTGTTCGCGGCCGGCCCCTTGATTGACCTCAAGCAATGGGTGGATAAGGTGGTAGTCCACCACGGAACACGACCTTTATTACCGACGAGGGCCTTCTCACTACGGGACGGGTATATCCCCCAACGTCCTTACGTATCCATCCATATCAACACTTCCAAAAAAGTGGACAACGAAATCAACTTTCGAGACCTCAATTATCGTGGACAAGACCTACAACTCGCCCTCAACACTATCCAAGTGAATAAGACCATTGCGGCCGTGGACATCACACTAAGGATAGATGTGTATAAGGACATCCTCTTCAAATAATATAATGAACGTCATATTATCGATGTGTCCAATGGGAAAAACCCCACCCCGGTGACCGAAAAGACACTCGCGGACGTCCGAGGATTCCAAAAGTTTCTTAATAGAACTTTTGAACCCGGGCAGAATGACATCTCCCTCAACTCCCGACAAGCCTTCTACCATTTGGGTGGTGGGGTAATTCTTCGCTCGGCACACGAAAGCACCATGCGTTTTGAGTGGACCCTAGCGTCACAAAGAGGTGAAAGACTACTCCAAAAAATTCTTGACCATGAATGGGCAAAATCAGGTTCCATGTTTGCTATTCGCATCCAAGACCTAGAAGGCGGGAATTTGTATCAAATGCAAGCCTCTCGCGATACCATCGCGGCCCGCCCCGAGTACGATGCCCTTGAAGTTTGGTCCACCCTAAACAAAAACCCGCATGCACGACCCCCGTACATGTACACTAAGGGCAGCACGGTGCGTTCCGCGAAGAGTGTGCTCGCAAATTTGGATGTCGGTGGTTTCCCATGTGAAGGGGGGCGGAACCCGGTGCAATCCTTCACGTGGAGTCTTTTTCACAACGAAGGTTTTGTGCTCTTCCACGGCCTGGATGCGTCCCTAGTCCGCTTTTGGGTCTCCTCCGGAGCTTCGGACCCCAAAGATTCGGGTCCTCGCCTCACCCCCATTGTTCATAGCACTTGGGCCCAAAAGCCAAATGCCACTTCCTTCGAAATCCGCACCCCCTACTCCGAAAGGGCTCTTCATGCCCAAGTGGTCACGGGGTTGCTGGGCTCATTCAGAAAATGGCGTCGTGCGGCGGATCTTAATTGTGATGGCAATGTTTACCGCGCGGAATATTTGCACGAAGAGTCCGCCATCCTCGCACATGAGTTCTGCATGGGTTCCACTTCTATTGTGTGCGCCTACCCCAATGAAATTAAAAGGTTGTCGCTCATAGGAGCCGAAGACCCCAGCCTATCTCCCCACAACCAGGTGGTAATGGCGGGCACTAAATTCAGTTCCCAATCCTTCGTCTCCGCCATCATAGAAGAAGACGAACGGCTAGCCGCTCCACCCCTACCAACCGAAGACAAAATCGCCTTTTTGTCGGAGGTACACGCCTCGAATGACACCGAAGCCCTCTCGGGTGCACTGGTACACCCTAACATCATCGATAACGCCCAAGAGGAAGAGCTTGTTGCAGCAATTGAACAGCTAGAGGCATGGGACACGAGCACTCGGCGCAGACTAAAACACTTTGGATTTTCCCATGACCAAAGTGGTGGCAACATTCAGCCCACTGATCCCATACCAACATTCCTTGAGACCCCCCGCAATTTGGCTCAGTAGCTTCTTAAAGAAAATGACATAGAAGAGCCAATCAACCAGTGCACCATTGCAGATTACCCCCCAGGAGTGGGTGTGGGAGAGCACTTTGAAAATTTCATGCTTGGGAAAGTTGTGGTTACACTCCATCTGCTGAGCACGGTCCCCATGACCCTTGCACCAAAAGACAAGGGTGAACCCACCACCGTACTGCTGGAGCGGTTCTCCATGACAGCCCTCACAGGTGTTTCAAGATATGGGTACAAACACGGCATCCCATCGACCACGCATGATGTAATCAATGGCGAGTCCGTCCCTAGAAGTCGGCGCATCGCACTGGTGTTTAGAAGTGTACCTGAAGTCTTTCACGATGCTTCTGAATAACAACTCTGCACTGTGCTGTGTTGAATGCTTCTCTCGCACACTTTGCCGGTGTGCCTGTCCCTCCTTTTGGGTTCTTGCTATAGTTTTTTCACATTATGCATGGGATCATCCATGTCAGCGCGTCTTTCGCACCCATCTTTATCATTCGAGCAATCCCGAGTTTCATCACCTACCAACTTCGCTGTTCTCATACAGTGCGGTATGTTATTGCGGTGGCGCTTTGATCGCTTCGTATACCCGTCTCATTTTTAATGACAATGTGCATCGCACATCCTACGCTCACACAGCGCCTTTGCGGCATTCATTGCCCCACAAGTCAATTCGATGGCGCAAAGCCTATTATAATTCTGGAGGTGGTCATGCTTCGCTGATGGACAGCGAAGTATGTTTCCTTCCCCGTTGCATGGCCAGTATGCTGTGTCGAGATCACTGTCATTTGTTCAAGTACTCTCCACACAGGCCTCCGGACCACTTCGCCTCACCACACTGTGCACTGTCGCGCCCTGCAGCTCTTCGTTTGAGCAAACAGACCGCTGCGTTTTTCAGTGACCATGATATCACTGTTCTTCTCCTAGTGCATCCTGTCACTGCATGCGTGAATGCCAATTGGGATCATCCACGTCAGCGCATCTTTCGCCCCCATCTTTATTATTTGAGCAATCCCGAGTTTCATCACCTACCAACTTCGCTGTTCTCATACAGTGAAGTATGCTATTGTGGTGGCGCTTTGATCGCTTCGTATACCCGTCTCATTTTTAATGACAATGTGCATCGCACATCCTACACTCAGACAGCGCCTTTGCGGCATTCATTGCCCCACAAGTCAATTCGATGGCGCAAAGCCTATTATAATTCTGGGCGTGGTCATGCTTCGCTGATGGACAGCGAAGTATGTTTCCTTCCCCGTTGCATGGGCAGCATGCTGTGTCGAGATCACCGTCATTTGTTCGAGTACTTTCCATACAGGCCTCCGGACCACTTTGCCTCACCACACTGTGCACTGTCGCGCCCTGCAGCTCTTCGTTTGAGCAAACAGACCGCTGTGTTTTTCAGTGACCATGATTTCACTGTTCTTCTCTTAGTGCATCCTGTCACTACATGCGTGAATGCCAATTGGGATCATCCACGTCAGCGCGTCTTTCGCCCCCATCTTTATTATTCGAGCAATCCCGAGTTTCATCACCTACCAACTTCGCTGTTCTCATACAGTGAAGTATGTTATTGCGGTGGCTCTTCGATCGCTTCGTATACCCGTCTCATTTTTAATGACAATGTGCATCGCACATCCCCAACTCACACAGCGCTTTTGCGGCATTCATTGCCCCACAAGTCAATTCGATGGCGCAAAGCCTATTATAATTCTGGGCGTGGTCATGCTTCGCTGATGGACAGCGAAGTATGTTTCCTTCCCCGTTGCATGGCCAGCATGCTGTGTCGAGATCACTGTCATTTGTTCGAGTACTTTCCACACAGGCCTCCGGACCACTTCGCCTCACCACACTGTGCACTGTCACGCCCTGCAGCTCTTCGTTTGAACAAACGGACCGCTGCGTTTTTCAGTGACCATGGCTTCACTGTTCTTCTCTTAGTGCATCCTGTCACTACATGCGTGAATGCCAATGACGTTTCTGGAATCAGCGATCTCCATGCTTCGCTGTCGACGAGCAGTGAAGTATGTTGGTGTTCACTCTCTTCTCCCTTGATGCACTACACACATCCCGCGGTTATTCACTGGGTGAATGCACACTCACGCTTCACCAGCCACGCTTCGCCCCCCCAGTGCATCCATACCACTGAGAATCTCTTCACTCCTGCACTCGCCATTCTCTCTGCCACTCTTCACACCCACTTGGTTGTGTCACACACGCACGTTCTGCCCACCAATTGGGGCTCCGCCCCTGCACACGCAGCACTCCATAGGGTTATTCTTTCCCATCTCAGTTATGGTACAAATCTCCACATCTCGCCGTGCACAGAAGGCAAGGACTGTTGGCATGGTCTTGCTGCGAGCTTTCAAGGCTTCTATGGAGGTGACACTCCCATAGTTCAGTGTGACGCCTTGAATTTTCTACGGCCTCCGAGCATGCGAAGTAGGGCCTCACCCTCCCCACAGCGACACACGTAATGTGAGTCTTGCTTATGAACGATCATCACGTGAGGGCGCTGGCGCTCACCTCTGGTGGCATTCCTGCACCCTTTTTGTTTGTCTGCTCGTCCAGTCACGTGAGTCGACCCTTCGGTACGAATTCCTTCCTCGGTGGGGCGAACGGTATATGCACAGTGGCGCCTCTCCAATTTTAAAGGGTGAGGACTGTGACTGCCACCACCAATCGCTCGGAGCACCACGCTCGTTCTGCCAAGGCGAGTTCGGAATGTACCCTCCCGTCGCTCACTGTCTAGTGTCAGCTTCCCACCCCCCGCCCCGCCCATGGCGTGATCATTCAATCCGTGTGACCCTGGATATGCTTAGGTTACACACTGGGGGCAACACTTATAATTCCTCTGCAAATTACTCTAGACCACTGTTTTCGCTGGACTTGCGCAAAAAGGTGTGTGGACGCCTCCTACAGGGCCCGAATCCAGAGCTCCGTCCGCGGGCACGCGTGTGCTGGCGCGTGCGTTGCTTAGGCTGCACCAACATGGCATCCCACACCTTACGCACGCTCATGACCTACCCCCAAAGGTTGTTTTGGACGCAGTCACATCATGAGCTCGACAGGATTCTCCGGATGCCGAGAATGGCTCACCATGTGACTTACCGGTGTGCAATGAATCCACACCTTCCCTGCCACGTGCTGAAACTCGAGTACTCCCCCTGGCCTCTTCCAGCCCTCTACCCTTCATCTCTCCCCAGCCCCCCTGTCCCTTTCAAGCGACCGTGTCAAAGTAACAGGTCATAGCCTGAATAACGCCCTCCGCATGATAGGACTGCAAGAAGAGTCTATCAACACATTTTTGCGTCCGCGCGAGCAAACCCCCCCTGGAACTCCCAGTCACCAAGGACCAAACCCCGCACCCCGTGACCCCCCCCCTCCACATGCCCCTGCTCATCCTACAATTCACCAACCCCTCTCGAGCCATCTGCCACCCCGGGACTCCCCCAAAGAATTCTTCAGCCACCTCCCCCCCCCCAGAGTGCTACGTGCCTCCGCTTCAAGTCGCACAACCTGAACAAACACAAACCAGAGGCGTTCGTTCATGCGGACCTCCACAAGGGCTGGGACATAGTATTCTATCAGGAGCTCCCGTCAACGCCCGAACTTCCCTTCGGCTGGCATGCTTCCCAGTCCCGTCCCAAAGTCCTTTCCTCGCTCTCACCTAATGGTGCAGAAGGCGCATGTATCCTGGTGGCCGAACAACTTGCTGAGTTTGTGACCCCCCTTCCCTCCCCGTGTCCTGGAGCCCTGTGTCCAGCTACCCCTCATCTCCCCGGTCACCCCCCTGTCCTGATTGTCTCTGTTTATGCCCAGCCCCCTCGGCGTCTGAAATTGAAAGGGCTCTTAACATCCTCTTCTCTCGCCACCAACGCTGGGTCATTGGTGGCGACTTCAACACGCTCTTATCATCTTTAGACACCAACGGAAAAACACCTAACAAGTGGAACTGGCTCTCGTCCCTCATCGACGAAAAGCGGCATGGGGTCGACACATTTCGTGTCGTGCATCACGATAAAAATCTCATTTACCCGCTATCACAATGCCCTGCTGCAGTGCGACACCCGCATTGACTATTTTTTCGCTTCTAAATCCCTTATTTCCACCCCTCACATATTCATTGCAGACACAGACATACCCCACCACGATACATCCTCGGACCAGCAACCCATCACACTCACCCTTCAGCTCCCCTTCACGCCGGCGCAACCTCCCCCCCCCTCCTCCACGCTCTTCCGCAGGCTCACCTCGGATGAGGAGTCTCGCTTTCTACCTGGCATCCAGCCACTCGAGGACTGGGCTTCGCAGGTTTGTTTTCAGACACTGCCTTCAAACCTCCTGGTGGAGTATGTCAACAAGGTCATCCCGCAGATATCCTCCTTTTTTCACACTATTACCAAGCCCAGTGTCCAGCACTGCGAAACCTCAGTAGAGAGAGAGTTTAAAAGGATATTGGGCCGCTTGCCTCGGGAAAGAAAGGCGCATTCTCCTACTCTCCAACGCCTACAGAAACTGAGCGAGGACTGGAGAGAACGCCAGCGCAAGCAAGAAAAGAAAAAACTGCACTACTCTCTCGTCAAGGGCGCTAAAATTAAATCGGCCATTAACAAGGCGCTCAATCCCACGCAAACGGCCCCCATTCATATCCTCGACCGCTCCACAGATCCCCCTGTACTCAAGACAAACCCCTCCAAAGTGGGTAAGCTTTTCTCTAACTGTCTGTCTCACCTCGGGGGGGACCCTCATTTTGCTGTAGACCAACAGCTTTTAAACCAATTTATCCACAACCTTCCTAAATGCCCAGGTGGAACTGCATCTGCACCCCTGGACATGCCTACCCTCCCCTGGCTTCAGACCATAACTGGCCGATCCAAACCTACGAAGGCCACAGGGGAAGACGAGGTCAATTACTACGTCCTCTCTCTCCTCCCCCCCTCCCTGCAGGGATTCCTGCTCAGCTCAATTCATTACATCCTGCTGAATGCCCCCCCCCCCCTGCGTGGTCCAGGGCGCGGGTATGTCTTCTATACAAAAAAGGGGACAAAACAGATCCGGCCAATTACAGGCCCATCTGCCTCATCCAGACCCTTGTTAAACTAGCTGCGGCCTGGAAGTGCGAACAGCTCACAGCCCTCACCCAACAACATAGGCTCGTCCACCCCTGCCAACACGGAGGCCTGAAAAACCACCGGTGTGGAGACCACACATACGATGTGGTATCCCGCATGCTGAGGTCAAAGGGGCGCCTTTACCACTTGTATATTGATTTTAACAAGGCGTTTAACTCTGTCCCCTTGCGAGCCCTTTGGCCCACCCTGAGAGGCTATGGTCTTCCGGAGGCGTTAATCGCCTCTATACAACGCCTTTATGACCACGCCAACCACCAACCACTAATTAACGGGTCCACAGCAGAGGGACATCCACAATTGCGTGGGGTCAGACAAGGGTGTCCTCTGAGCCCCCTCTTGTTTATTCTTTATCTAAACCTGATGTTTTTTCATTTAGATGGTAAAATAGAGTGGGGCCTGGAAAGGAGCATACATGCCTTTATCGATGATATCCTCTTCCGAGCCAGGTCGGTGGAGGACATCAAAACGGTGTACGAGGCCTTCCATGGCCCTGCTAGATTGCTCGGTCTTGACATGAATCTCAGCAAAACCGAGCTTCATGCAGTTCGTGGCGTGGGCCACACAGTAGTTCACTCCTGCCATGGTGGGACCATCTCCACCAGAGATCAAAACGGCAATCAGAAAAGTTTATAGTGGTTTCAACACTGTGTTTTTGTCTCTCCTGCTGCTTGGTGCTGGTGTAGGGTTTCCTGCTGCTTGTTTTTGGAGATGAAAACCTTTTGTTTGCTGAAATATGGTCAATCCAGGATAGCCCAAGCCAGAGGTGTGCAAGGAGAAGAGAATCAGGATCAAAGCATGAAGGGCTGCAGTGTAAACAGTGAAAGATGAAAGGATATTCACAGAAACTGCAACTCAGGTCAAATCGGATTGCATATTCACAAAGATAGCTGAATTGTTTTGGAAAAGAGTTGGAAAACTGCCCCATGGTCACTCTATCTCCATAGTGCCATCTCAGGAGATGTGCACTCTTTGTTTTGGGTCCCATATGTGCTGAGGTGGCAGGGCATGTGGCGATGAGGTCACTGCCATGTCACATGGGATCTTCCTACTTAGCTAGGCTGACCAGGAATTGAACCCAGGACCTCTCAAAAAGAGGTGCCCAGCCTCCTAGGGTGCATACCACTAGGACAGCTAAGAATTCATGGAAAAACATAGATAAATTCATAGGCTCTGCCTTGGATATGTCAGTTCTCAGTCAACTCAGGAAAAGATGATTTGCGTCACATTGAAAGGGGATTAAGGGGTCCACTCCATATCCTGATTGGGTGTTTGGTTCCATAGGTCGAAATGTGTTATCACCAGTTTTGGTGGGGCCAATACTAAGATAGAAATGCCTGGATGCTCAGTGCATCCCTAATACAACTAGAGTATGCCTCAAAGCATTGGAAAAGCACTTTTTCTTACTCCCCCCTTGTGCTGTGGTGGCCACCACTGTCGCATTTTAGGAAAAAGGGATTTTTTCTTGGCCTTTCCTTGGTTTCCACATCTACTTTAAAATACCTATAGTTTCCCTCACACAGAAAAATGGGCGCTCACCATGGCTGGCGCTCTTTTGCTGCTCTGTTTGTAACATTTCCTACAGAAGACTCAGCGCTCATGGCGCTGCCGGGGCTCCTGTGGCTTGGTTGGGTTAGTTTGGGAGCATGCCAAAACATGTGCATGTGCATCCCTCCCTCCAAGACGCAGCGCGACACAAACCCAACGCAAGACACAATATACACACTCGCATGGGTTCTCGTAAACCTGCTGGCGACCTGTGACCTGTCTTAGGGCGAAGGGAGTCGTAAAAAAAATTAAATTGCCCCTTGGTGGGGTCTTGGGTTCTGCTCAGTCTCTCCAGGCTGCTGCGTTTCGGCCCGAACACGGCCTACTCAGCGAAGCTGCGCGTGGGTATCTGCAGAGGCAGGAATGGGAGAATTATGGACGAGTCCACGCAAAAGCGAAGCGACGACACCAAAATCCGTCAAATGACGGCCTAGAATTTTTCTAAGACAACACACGTGAGCAGAATCCAGTTGTGCATCAGAAGCACATTTTTATAAAAATTATAGTCATCTCTAGATTTTTTAAATCAAGAAATTCCTACGCATAAAAAGGCGACGCGCAGGAGCGCCTCCTAGCGAAGCGCCGGAAAATGCAGAAATAATGGCATTATAAACGTATGTCTCACGTAGTCTTGAAAATGACGAGACACACATTAATAAATAAACATACAGATTCCACCTATACTAATAGAAGTATCAAGAATTCAACAATTCGAAAATCAACAAAAAGACTTCAATGAATCAGGTATAAACTACAGGTATGCTCGTCTCGTATGCCGCATACACATTGCTCGTCTCGTGTCTCCGTGAACGAGTCTTGCAGCAGCGCTAACAACGATGGAACGCGATAGAGGGATTGATTAGAAAGATTGCAGATGATTAGAGGTCCGATCAGGGTGATTAGACATACACACAAGTGCATAGCAACGTTCTTCGCGTGCGCCCCGTTTTTCTCCTCACCTTGCTTCACTCTCCAGCGGTAGATAAGGTAGGTACGCCCAGGTGGGGCCACCCCCTGGTGGAGTTCGAGATTGCGGTTAAGATGGGCAGGTTTGCCCAACACCGTCGTGCATGCTCGTGCATTCACACACGCATTAAAGGGTAGGCCACGCGAAGTGCGCACGGTAAACCTTGTTTAGGATACCCAGGGGCTCCTTGGTACGTTCTTTAAGAGAACCTGAGGAGTCCCTTAACGCTTGCTTGCTTGACAGGGGAGCTGATCTTCAGCGCGTTTGCGGACAGTGTATTATAGGTCACACTGAGAAGGGTATAATACCTGGAGTGTGGCTTGGTTCCTCCGCCGCAAACACCCCTTCATTTGCCTTTGCTTTACAGGTGGGCAGGTAGGGTGATTGGTGCAGCAGCATACCATTTTTTTCATGCCCTGCTAAACAAGGGCGCAGATCACACAAACAAATAACTCCCCTCTGCCTGTGGCAGAGCAGGGAGTCCGACTTCATCGACATCTGCGCCGTGCACGCAAAAAGAGCACCTCTTCCCTCCAAGCCCTAGCAGGGGAAACGCGTTGTGGCGTCCCCTGTTAGGCCTCAGTTGCTTAGCAGCGCTGTGTTCTCTTGTCTTCTTCACAGGAGGGTCGCTAGGACCCACGACATGTTCTTCAGCAACACCCAGTAGAGTGTGCGTGTAGGAGTGGTAGTCCTGAGTGGGGGCTTGAGCCAGTTGCAGCAGTGCTCGCCCACCAGGATGGTGCCACTGTAGGGTGTGTAGGACCTGTAGTGCGTGTGTCACTGTCCCAGCCGTTTCCTGCAATTTTAGCAGGGTTGGTGGGCTATGGCAGTGGTTAGGTCAGTGTTTTGGCCACTCAGCAAAACGGCGTTTTCATGCCTTCATAGCTTTTGGCCACCCCTCCCTGTAGTAGACAGATAGGTAGGGAAAACAATACCTGGATTAGTACGCTGGGTATTCCCCCAAGGTTTTGCGCCAGCACAGAAATTGGGCGCTTAGGGGAGGGGAGACCCGGGGCGTACCCCGTGGCATCAATAAGCCAACCCTCCAGGTTTAGCAAGCGTGCAGACTTGGGTATAATTAGGACACCACTTCTGCGGCTTGCTCTCAGGACCTTAGGAATAGCACACTCACACATATGCTTTGGCAGGTAAGATAAAGGTTCAGTCCCTAGCTTTAGTCTTGGAGGCAAGCCTCACAGCGAGCCTCAGCAACTCACCAAGGTTGTTCTGGGACAAGTAGTCAACCAGAACTGAGTTTAGGCGTCCCTCAGGTAGAACAAATGCAGAGAAGGGCTCCCAGGTGGCCTCTTCGACTCCAAACCCTTCCCAGAGGGTGAGAAAGCGCCAACCCTGGCGATAGCGGTGGCGTAGGACAGACTTCACCAGATAGAAGCCCTCCTTAGCCATCTCCTCGGCGTTCATGTCGGGGAGTTCACCTTCAACTTCCATAGGGCTGGCAGCCCCTTGTAGGTCCAGAGCGGCGATTTCCTGGACGTTCAGCTCCGACTCCTCCCCACAGAGGTCTTCAGGATCATAGTAGCGCTTCAGGTGTTGAGCAGCGCACACCAGGGTCCCCCCTAGACGGGGAGAACACCGCACAGTGATACGGTGTCCATCCACTGATAGAATCTTGTACGGCCCGAAGTATGCGTCATCGCTGGTAGAGCGTGGCCAGGCGGGTAGTCGACTGTGGTGCACCAGCACCCAGTCCCCCTCTTGGTAGGTGGCCGGTACTCGGTGCTTGTTCTTCTTGTTCCACTGACGCTCCCTCACTCTCTGGAGCATAGCCTTGGCCTTGTCCACCTTAGCTTGTTGCTCTTGGACCCATTCACCCACAGAAGAATGGGTGTCCTCTGGATAGGGGGCATGTAGGAACCATGCCGGGCGCCCTAGGATTAGCTCATGGGGCGAGTAGCCAGTAGCTGAACTCTCTTGGGAGTTCATCATCAAGGATATGACGGGGAGTAGTCTCACCCAGTCTCTGGCCCGTTCAGTTTTGCACCATATCCTTACGTTCTCCTTGAGGACACGGATCTGTCGCTCACACAGGGGGTTGCTCGTGTGAGAGTAGGGAATCCCCGTAGACACCTGGACATTGAGGGATCTCAGGACCCTCTTGTACCAGCCAGTATCTGAGCGTACTCGTACGTCCTCATCCGAGTTGATCTCCTTGGGCGCCCCATAGACACAAAACCACTCCTCCAGGAGTATCTTGATAGTCTCCTCCCCGGTAATGTGCCTCGTACATGGGAACACGCTGGTAAACCTGGTCAACCCACAGGTTACCACGAGGGCGAAGTCATAGCCCCCGAACTTCGGCATCTCCGTGTAGTCCACGTATAGAACACTGTTAGCACAGTGAGGGATGGGCAGGGTCAAGTAGAGACCTCTGTTCCTGATATCCCCTGGTTTACAGGACCTGCACGGGCACTTGTCCACGATAGGCTGGAGTGTCTTCCGCAGTTGGTCGTCAGTCCACGTAGTGTGGAACCACTGCTTGAACAGCCTCAGGGTACGGTCAGCACCCACATGACCGCTGGACTCATGGGTCCACTTCAGCACCGCTGGGACTCTGTCACTAGGCACCACTATGCGGTCCTCGTGCCAGAGGTAGCTCTTGTCCCTCTTCCACTGGTCTTGGTTGACCAGGAGTGGTTCAAGGCGTTTTTCCAGGCGCTTGTAGATATCCCCAGACTCCTTCGGGTACTCCGATTGTTGGAGTCCATCCAGGGGGCGTATCATCGTCATGTTGAGGTCCAAGTGGACGTCCATACGGCTGAACGCCTCCTTAGCAAGCGCTTCAGAACGGGCACCAATCAGGGCGTCGAAGTTGTTGCGGCTGATGTAGTCGGCACACTCGTTCTTTACTCCCTGGATATGGTGTACCGTCAGCCGTAGTTGACTGAGGTAGGTCCACCAGCGCCGTAGCTTGGCCTTCTCAGGTGGGGGACCCTTCTGGAAACTGCGGACCGGTTCTTGGTCGCACAGCCAGACCACAGAGTTACCCCCCAACAGTCGTGCTTGTGAGGATAGCACCAGCATACCCGCGAGCAATTCCTGCTCATAGGTGGAGTAGTTCCCCCTGGCCTGGTTCCACTTCCAGTTCCAGTGGCCCAGAGGTACTAGGACCCACTTGTCGTCAGGGTAGCTGTGCTTGAGGGTTCCATCTCGGTTGAGACCTTCCGTCCCCCATTGGGAAATGGCCGAATCAAACTCCTCCTCCTCTAGTGCTTGCCATTGGAACAACGTTCCACCACCGCCCACATTGCTGGCGTCGGTCACCAGGATAACCTCCCCTTGTGCCCTAGGCACGCCCAAGCACTTAGCGTTGGCTACCTTGTCTTTGAGCTCCTCAAACGCTTGTTGCTCTTGTGGGCCCCAGCGCCAAGTAGTACTCTTCTTGATCAAGTCCGTCAGAACGGCGCTGGTGTAGGTGAAGTCTTTGATGTGGCGGCGATAGAAGTTGCACGCCCCAATGAAACTGCGTACATCATGAAGTCCTTTCTTGGGGTCTTCGTGTCGTACCTTGGCATCCATCAGGGGTTTGGCCTTAGAGGCCGCTGGGGTCCACCACCCATAGCCAACGTCAAACCCCAGGTACTGCATGGTCTCCTGCATGAACTCACACTTCTCCAGCTTGAGTCGAGTGTGGTTCTTCTGGCAGACCGCAAAGAACTCACCCAAGAGGATTAGGTGATCCTCCTGGGTATTGGTCCCGAGGCATACATCGTCGATGTGAGCCTCCATCTGGGCCCCACGGGATATGAGCTCCTGCACCTTAGGTCTCCTTCGTAGGATGGACAAGATCTTGTTCATCAGCTCTTGGAATAGAGCGGGTGCGTTAGCCACGCCAAACGGCATGACCTTCCACTTGAAGACCCTCCCCTGAGGGGTGATGAAGGCCAGTAGTTCCTGTGCATTGGGCGTCAGGTCCACTTGCCAGAATCCGCTCCTCTTGTCCATCTTGGTCTTGTAGCGGCAGGAGGCTATCTTCTCCAGGGTAGACTCCATATCGGGAATGGACCCTGAGTGGTTCAGCGTCTTCTTGTTCAGCTCTCCGTAGTCCACTACCAGCCGTTTGGCTGTAGACCCAGGTTTAGCCACCAGGAAACAGGGGCTGCAGTGTAGGGGGTAGTCCCCGTCCTTGTACTCCAGGACTAGGCCAGCGTCGATACATTCTTGTATCTGTCGCTCGATCTCGTCGGCCTGCTCTTTAGGAGCTGGATAGGGTCTCCTCCGGATCTTGTGACCCACGAACTCGGGTTTCAGCTTGACGTCCATCTGTACCAGCTTGTCACATGAGGCTGGAGGGGGTAGTTCTCCGAACACCTCCAGATAGGTCCTTATAAGCTTCTGTACCCGCGGGTCCAATACCTTGATCTTGTCCTCCATGTCCTCGTCAGAGTGTAAGTTGCTTGCCCCCTGAATAGACGTCAGGAGGTGGTCCTCCACCGACTCTTCGCCCGTGGTAGTGTCCTTCAGCCCTTGGTAGGCATATAGAAGGTCTTGTTCAACCATCTCCGGTGGACGATGGCAACATAGGCACGCTCGAGGGGGTTCACATAGACATTCCTCCGAGAGGTCGTCCTCCTCTGGGGTCCTCACATGGGCGCCCCACACGCTCTTCATGAGCTTAAGATCTACCTCCCTTTGCCAGGTGGTGATCTTCTGTTCGAGGTCCTCCTTCAATTGGGATAGGTCTCCCATACGTCCTTGCTTCAGTGGCCATGAGCTGCGGGTAGGCTTCGCGTAGCATAGCTTTTTAGCCACCAACTTCCTCTTGGAATCCACATACTCCCTGAGCCTGGATCGAGGGTCCAGCTCCTTGTCCACGGGGTCTTCCACCCTCATGGAGAGTAGGGGTTTCAGTGGGGCGACGTACTCGGCGTTCTCCACTTCCTCCACACAGGTCTGCACGAAGAAGGCGTCGTGCTCGGTTTCGTCATCTGAGTGGATAGAGCTAGGTAGCTCAGATAGTCCACACTCAGAGACTCCATCAGGAACAGGTACATGACAGGGAGAGTTGGGGGTGTTGGTGTCAGTCACGACGTACTCATCTCCTCCGGGTGTAGTCTCAACAGCATCTTGAGTTCGTAGGTGATCCTTTAAGTCACCCAAGGCGAGTCCGTCGCTTTCTCGTTGTATAGCCTGGACCAGAGTCGGGTCCAGATCCTCCCAGGGGATGGAGGTAAGACCTCCGTCTACCACGCTCAGCATACTCCCCCATCCGGGTTTCCCAATAGGCGTCTTACGCCCCAGAGGCACGTAGATGGCCTCGTCAGTTAACCGAACAGAGCTGATAGTCAGCCTGTCCAGGAGGTTTCGCCAGTATTCGTTGCCCCCATGAGCTCCCCAATCGGGGGAACACAGGACCATACGGGAACGTTCCAAGGCCACCTTGGTCAGCACCTTCCCCAGTTCACTGAACCTGGGGTTCCCGTAGGTCATCCCGAAAGAGGGCCAGTAAAATTTGTAGCTGCAGTTCTTCCCCTTGCTGCAGTAAAGGTCCAGTACATGCTGCTTGTCGCTGGCGAACAACTCCACACTCAGGTCTTCTCGAGAGTACCCCAACTCCTTCAGACCTTGGTCTAGGACTTCCCCCAATAGTTGATAGTCCTCAGTTTTGGAGGCCGCCATCATGTTCGAGGGCTCCTCCTTCGATAGCCTCAGGTAACTCGAGGTATCTTCCGACTGCTCCAGTGGCACAGACTCTCTGCCACTGCCGTGGTCCACGTAGAGGATAGGGCGCTTGCAGCGTCAGGGATTGTATCTGGGAGTGCTGTACGAAGAAGTCAGTCCCCAGTACAAAGTCGAAGGCCGCAGTGTCCATCACATAGAACCGATGGGCGATAGTCCGAGAGCCCATAGGTACCTCCACTTCACAGTCCCCGCAGCTGTGCACCACATGCCCATCCCCCATACGTATAGCAGCGGTGGTCATGGTGTTCTTCAGGCTCCCACAAGGTAAAATTTTCTTGGCCACTATAGATATTGTGGCGCCAGTATCCAATACCCCGAGGTATTCGTGTCCCCCTAGTCGGATACGTACCCAAAACACCAGGTCTTGGATGCCACCAGAGCGTCCCCGTCAGAACTCCGCGGGACAGGTCACCTCGAACCCCTTGTTCCGCAATTTGCGGGCAATCCTCATGAAACGGCTCCTCTTCTTAGCGTTGCCGTCATCACCACCTTCATGCTCACGCTTGGCTCCTTGTTCTTGCTGGGCCTGCGTTTGTGAGCGTGTGGTAGGACCAGACTGCCCTCCAGAGGGCTCGGAGTTCCCCCCTGGATTAGGGTTGGGGTTGCCTCCGTTCTTGTCCTTGTTCTTGTTGTCGGGCTGGCGGTTAGCGCCTCCTCCTCGTCCACCTTGACCCTTGTCTTGCCCTTGACCACGTCCTTTCGACTTGCCCTTGCCGGAGTCGTTGCCTTTGCCTTTGCCTCCACCTTTGCCTGAGCCTTTGCCAGGATCTTGAACCTTAAGCTTCGCCGATAGGCGTTGCTTATGGTAGCACTCATCCTCGTAGTGCTTCCGCTTCCCGCAGAATGCACACGTGATGGTGCACCTGTAGTGATCCGGAAGCTTCGCTTTGGCGCCGGTGTTCTTCTCCTGCTGCTTCCCCTGGACTACGAAGCAGTCTCGCTGCTCGCAGTCAGGGGCGTGCTGCAGGTGGCCCTGCTCGTCTCTGGCATCACACCAGAATAGCTCCTTCACGTTCTCCATGATACCGGCGTGGGCGTGTTTGGGGGTAGTCCCCTGCCCAGGTCGGGACCCTTGGTACCCTTTGCCATGGCCTCCAGAACCTCCACCACCAGGACGGTAGTTGTTCAAGTGTTGGTCGCTCTCCTTCTCCAGCGCCAGCTCCAGGAGTAGCACGCATAGATCCTCGTAGCGGAGGGATCTAGCCTTGCGCTCCGCCGTCGAACGGCACTCGTCCCATAGCTCTCGAGGGAGCTTGGCCACCAACGAGAACAGCAGATCGTCGCTGCTGTAGGAACCGGGCGTCAGTCGTCCAGCCCAGTGATCCAGGTCAGCCAACAGCTCAGAGACCCTGCCAGGTTTGGGGTTGTTGGGCAGCACGGGCAGGTTCTGGATCTCGGCCCTGATGGAGAGGTCGGTTTCGTAGGTCGGGTACTGCCTCTCCAGGGCAACCAACACATCGGCAAAGGTGGCGGGGTTAGTAACGATCTGCCTGACCTGCTTCTCCAGGTACTTGGTCTTGCAGCACTGCAAGAGCAGATCGCACTTGACTCGCCCACTAGCGTGGGTTTGGCCGGTCAATCGGAGAAACCGGCCAAAATTCTCAGCGACCTTGCTGAGGTCCTTGCATGTGAACTCAGGCAGGTTCACCACGATCTTGGAGGTGGCAATAGCCTTCGCCTCCTGAGACCTGCGTCCCTCAGGGCGTCGGGTCTTCTTCTTCTTCTTCTTCTCCTTCTTCCCCTTTGGGTCCTCGGGGTCCTCCGGGTCATCGTCCTCCGAGGGCGAAGTAGAAGTCATCGACGGCGGCTCATCATCGGAGGAATCTCCGCCTAGATCACTAGAGCCATAAGGCTCCACGTCCACCATTGCCCTTAAGGCTGTCAGCCCCAGCCGGTCCAGCTCGGCCCTCGTAGAGTTCGTCACGTGGCTGTAGGGCGGCTGGGCCGTTCTCGGTACGAAAGGACTTCTCGGTATAGCTGCAGGAGTGGGCATCGGTCGGCTCCTCAGGCTCCCCAGGGTGTTTGTCAGCCCTGCCGCCAGGTGGTTGGCCTGTACTCGGTGGGGTGACATTCCCACCGTGGTAGGTGACGCTTGGGGCGGTATCATCAGGGGCTGCAGTTTCTCTCGGATCTCTTGAGTGAGGTCGCCCACAATTTTTGAAGTGGTTCCTCGGAGCACCTCGTTGATCTCCGACCGCGTCAGGGACCTGTTGGAGGATCTCCCCGATCCTCTACTCCTGCCTCCAAGAGACTCAGGTCCTCTCCTGAACCCACTCAAGGTTGCATACCCAGGTGCATACCCAGGAACATCCACATAGGTTCCAGTAGCGGGTAGTGGATGGGGATATTCAGCCGCATACCATCGCGGCGCAGAGCTGGAAGCCACAGGCTCACTGGCAGTAGTTGCCTCTTGGAGCGCAGTGGTAGGTGGGCCCATACCATAGGCGGGGTAGGGAGGCATGCCAGTAAAGCCTGTGCCCTCTGCCATAGGCGGGTTGGTTAAGGGAGTGGATGTTGCAGCGGCTGGGAGTGTGGTGGTTATAGGAGAGGGTGATGCGTGGAGGCCAGAAGCGCTTGGTGCGCCTTCGAAGGTAGGGTCATTCGTCAGGTCTTGCCCTTGTTCCTCTCCTTCATCTGCTTCGTCTCCAGTATCCTTCTCGCTCTCTCTCTTCCTCTTCACAGGCTGAGCCACCACCTCTTCGACTGAGAGGGCCTTGAAGGCCGTCTGGAGTCCATCCAACGAGTCCTCAGCCACTTCCACTGGCCCATGTAAGGGCTCTGAAGGTACAGCGCCGCTAGGTCCAGGTCCAGGTCCACCAGGTGCTGGCCTTGCCGGTGCCTCAGGCGCTGGCGCTGTCTTCACGTCGGCGTCCTCCTTCCTTGTGTCCATCTTCGTTCGCCCTTCTGCTTATATGTGCCTGTACTCGGCGCACTGGATGTACGGCGCGGGGTTGCTGCCGGTGCGCAGAGACAGACTGCCTCTTGCTACCAGAAAAGTTTATAGTGGTTTCAACACTGTGTTTTTGTCTCTCCTGCTGCTTGCTGCTGGTGTAGGGTTTCCTGCTGCTTGTTTTTGGAGATGAAAAGCTTTTGCTTGCTGAAATACATTAAATCCAGGATAGCCCAAGCCAGAGGTGTGCAAGGAGAAGAGAATCAGGATCAAAGCATGAAGGGCTGCAGTGTAAACAGTGAAAGATGAAAGGATATTCACAGAAACTGCAACTCAGGTCAAATCGGATTGCATATTCACAAAGATAGCTGAATTGTTTTGGAAAAGAGTTGGAAAACTGCCCCATGGTCACTCTATCTCCATAGTGCCATCTCAGGAGATGTGCACTCTTTGTTTTGGGTCCCATATGTGCTGAGGTGGCAGGGCATGTGGCGATGAGGTCACTGCCATGTCACATGGGATCTTCCTACTTAGCTAGGCTGACCAGGAATTGAACCCAGGACCTCTCAAAAAGAGGTGCCCAGCCTCCTAGGGTGCATACCACTAGGACAGCTAAGAATTCATGGAAAAACATAGATAAATTCATAGGCTCTGCCTTGGATATGTCAGTTCTCAGTCAACTCAGGAAAAGATGATTTGCGTCACATTGAAAGGGGATTAAGGGGTCCACTCCATATCCTGATTGGGTGTTTGGTTCCATAGGTCAAAATGTGTTATCACCACTTTTGGTGGGGCCAATACTATTATAGAAATGCCTGGATGCTCAGTACATCCCTAATACAACTAGAGTATGCCTCAAAGCATTGGAAAAGCACTTTTTCTTACTCTATTTTTACACCTCCGACCACTCCACACGGGTGTATGATTGTATGCCTGCTGAATTAAATGCGTTTTACACACGCCTGGCGCCACTGGAACTCACGGCGTCGGAACTGATTACCCTCACCAATAAACAGCTCCTCCCTACGATAGTGTACCGCCTCCTTGCAGGTCCTGTGCCTGACAAACAGTTGTATGCCCTCCAGCAATTAATTTGGGCAAACATCTCCAGCTATGGAAAGCTTCCTCGCCTCCTCTCCCCGAAAGACAGATACGTTCCACGCGCGGAAGGGGGCCTGGGCATCACACCGCTTCTCCATTTTATTCGATCCCAGATCTACAATTACGGTCTCCGGTACCTCAATTTAGATGGCCCAAGCCAAAGCAATGAGTCAGTGCGTCTACCCATTACTGCCCAAAACACGAACTGGCTTCAAGAGTCTTTTGTTGATTCAGTGCATGCCCTTGGTGGCAGATGCCACGGCTTCGGGCCTTGGAACCCCTGTCCGGTGAAAACACTTAGTCCTGGGGAAGAAATCCATGTAGAATTTAACTCTGGTTGGTTTTCTGGATCAGTCCTCACTTACGACGAACCCAGGGCCTCGGCGCTGATTCGCTTTCACGTCGACTCTACAGAGTTTCATGTAACGGATCGTCACACCTTTTCTCTCCACCCAACGTCGAACGGTCCTGCCGCTCCCTTAATCAAGCTTCCTCTCGCGTTGCCCCCCCCCCCCCTGCTCTCTCTCCCACTCCCGCTTCCCCCGCACCCCTTCCCTTACTCTTCGCAGTGTGTCGGTTCCAACGCGTTTGGCTACGTCTTTCATTATACTGGGCGGCTCGACCCGCTGCAGGTGTCTGACTTGCACACATGGTCCTGTGATAGTATACTGGATGCGCTTTCCTCTCCAGATAGTGATTCTTGGCTCTGGGTGTACCTGGACGGGTCATGGGATAACCCTCTAGCGGGGTCTGCTGCGGTCCTCTGTTGGCCCGATGGCACTACCGTGGTGCTTGCCATCCCCTGCCCCTATCTAGGCAGTAAGGACGCTGAATTCTGGGCTTTCGTCCAGTGTGTTCGGTACCTCCAGTACGTTGGGTTCACAGGTTCAGTCTTCTTTTGTATTGATAACTCACAGGTCGTCGGTTGTGTAGATCACTTCCTCTCCGGATCTCCGCTCCCCTCCCCCAGTAGCAGTGCTCAGGGCACCTGGCACAGTGTGATTGCCGACCTCCTGGTTCACTGCAGTTTTAACGTGGGAGCGGGCTGGCTGAAGTCACACGTGGGCTTTCATGGCAACAAAATCGCCGACAGTTTTGCGAAATATGTTTCCTGTGCTATGGCAGTGGCCGGCGCCCACAAACAGCCCCCTGCTCGGCACACAATCACCTTTCACGGCAACCCGAGCATCTCTAAATTCGGGGGGGCGACACGCCTTCGCCTTGTTGAGAAGCATGACCACACAGGCATAAATAAGCAGCTTAGCTTTGACTGGTCCAGGAATTACTCTTGGTTTAGTTCCTTTGCCGCGAAATGGGTGCTTGGAGTAAAAAGCATACAAGGTAGTAGCCCCATGTCGGACCTGTCGGACAGGCAGTGCAACCTTTGTGGTACGGCACACCCCCTCGACATCATCTCCGCTGTGGCTTTCTGCCCCGACAGGTCTGAGTTTCGCTGCCGCTTGGCTGACTCCTGGGGCCCCAATCTGAGCCCGGTGGTGCACTCCTGGCTTGCCGACGATAGGTCGAAGGGCGAGCTCCGTAACTTTGCCCGCACCCTCGTCCTTCGCTCCCTCTATGACGCCCTGGTGCCTGACAAGTCTGCCAAACGCATGCTCACTTCTGTCCTCCCAGACAGGCGAAAAAAGGTTACCTCAGCGATTAAAGACGCCTGCTCCCACAGTCGGAAGCACCCTGTCCCTGATCCTCTCCCCCCCCCTCTGAGCGCCAACACTTTCTTTGTTTCCAAAGGACCCTACAGTACGTCAGACAGGCCAGCCCCCAGCCGAGTCCATCTGTACCCCCCCCCCCCCCCGTCTGCCTGAACGCATCACTCCCCACCCCAGCAAGTCAAAACGCCGCGCACCCCCAGCTCGCACGATACAGACCAAGAAACGTAAAATCTCCCCTCCCTCTGTGGTCCGCCGCCAATCCGCTATTTCCCATTTTTTGTCTGCTGTGTGACTTCCCTTCCGCAGGTTACGACCAATAACCGACTGCACCTCCTTCGCGTTCCGTTCGGACCTTACTTCCATATTTCTTTGATTCGCTTAGCGCCTCTGCCGATTTTTGTGAGAACATTGCCAATTTCTGCTTCACTCATTCCGTGGTGAAAGTCTACTGGATTCTAAGTCATAAGACAGGCCAGGTTCCTGAGGTCTATTGGCACAATACAACGCACTGTCTTCTCCAGGCGATGCTGTGTATTCTCTTTGCCTGCAGTTCGTGTGTTGTGGTATTTGATCTAGGGCTGTGCCACCCCCTCTTTTCCCCCCTGTCCTTGGCAACCCCCCCCCCCCCCCCGCCCAGGTTCGCCCCCTCCCCCAGCGACTTCGTAGCAGCCTGCCCTCTACCCCCCCCCCGAAGCCAGTCAGCCCTGCCAACAGGAGCAGTTCTGATGCTGGCGCAGTCCTCGTGTGTGGTTCGGTAGTTACAGAAAAGGATCACCAGCGGATAGGCATCCACTTTGCTGTCACATCCCCGTGTGTGGAGCCTCCACCGCTTTGCTATCAGGCGTTGACCAGCCTGGTAGCCGATACGATTTTTCCCTCCCTCCCTAGGTGCAGTTTAGCCGCCGCTTCATACCAGCTGGCACAGTGCTTTTGTTTTGAACCTGTGGGTTCCTCACGCCCCTCCGGCGACCCCCTCAGGGGGTGGGGTGACAGCACTTTTCACTATTCTTCTTTGCCTTTTGGTCTGCATGAGTGCTGTACATACTTCAGGTCCAGCCTCGAGTACTGTAGCGGAGGTGCACTGTGTATGCGCTTGGCTTATAGTATCTCTCCCGAAGGGGGTAGTCAGCCACATCCGGCAGGCACGGGCCACGCGAACCCTCTGGGGCCGCAAAACCCGCTCTCTACCACCGTGGCCCACACCAGCCCACAGGTAGCCATACTCAGCCCCCTACACTGTCCATAGTGTCATCGCAAGCGAACTACAAGAGACTCTGGAGATGTTGAAATGGTTAAAAAAACACCGGCGAGCCCATGTACCCAAGGCCACCCCACTTCCCCTGCCCCTTGCCTTGTCGCCCCATCGCCCCGCGTCCCTTGCCGCCTACTCCGTGGAGTCCCGCCCTCCCCTGTCCCTTCCCCTGTAGCCCTTGTTGCCCCGCCCCTTTCCCCTGCTTGCCCCTGCCGGCCTCTACCTGTTCCGCACCACTGCCCTGCACCGCTGCGCTGCTCTGCTCCGCCTGCCCCCCCCTCATCCTCCCCGGCTCCACCTCCAACTGGTAGATGGTGTCCGGCCCTTGCTCTGGGGGCTGGAGCGACGGCGCTGGTGCTCCACGTGCGCCAGCGCCTCCTACCGCGCTGCCTGCTGGTGGCGCGCCTCCCTCTCCTCCTCCGCCCTTGCCGCGGCACTGACCCCTGGGGGCGACCTTGGCGGCGCCTGCCTGAACGAGCGTTGGGGCTGCGGCCACTGTCGCCCCCGTCCACTCCCTTTTCCCCTCTTTCCTGCCAGGTGTCCCTTCGCGTGTACAGCCCCCGACGTCCCTGCCTGCCCTTTCCCTCCCTTGCCCGTCCGCCCTCTCCCTCCGGTGCTCACGCTGCTGTCTCCGCTCCCTGCCGCTCCCGCCTCTAGCTGCCCTCGTCCGCCCTTGCGTTCCTCCTGCCTCCGCACCACCGGGGGGATGGACTTCATGGCAGCCGCCGGCACATTGTGCGCTGACGGCTGTCCTGGGCCTCCCTCAACCGCCATCCTCCCCGCCCCCTCCCCCTCATCCTCCGACACCTCGAAGATGTCGGCGATTACCGATGTCCCCATGTCCACCTCCCCCTCCCGCTCCCCCCTCCGCCCGTACCCGTCCTCCACCCCCAGCCCCCGCCGCCGCCGCTCCCGCTCCCCCGGGCACCGCCACCCCCGCCACCACCGCAGGTCCACATCTTCCCCCCGCCGCTCCAGGACCCCAGGCACGGACCCCTCCCCCCCCCGGGCCCCCGCCTACCTCGCCTGGTGGTCTCCCTCCGCTCTGCAGGAGCTCCGCCGCTGGGTGAAATGGGCCGGGGGAGCGGGAAGACACAGAGGGGTACACACGGTGCATACCTTCGAGGAGGTGCGCACCCGCACCCCCGCAAACCCCAATGAGGCCGCCCCGGAGGCCATCATGCCGCAAGCGGCATGGGAGGCCCTCCTCCGCGATGCGGTCCAGGGCCTCCGCCCCCCCTACACCCCCCAAGCCCTCCGCCGGTGGCTCCAGGCCACCCACCCCCAAGCCTGGGCCACCGGCGCCCCCTCCCCACCCCGCCCCTCCCACCGCCACCACACCAGGAAGGGGCAGGACAAGGGCAAGGGAAGGGCAAGGGACACCAAGGACCACACAGGCAAGAGGGCACGGAAGGACCCCAAGTGAGGGCAGGCACACGCAGGGACAGGGCGCCGGAAGCGGCACCACATGGGGTCAGGACACCACCCAAGAACCAGGAAGGAACGGGAACGGGGACCAAGACACGGAGGAAAAGGGCACCACGACAGCCCCAGAGGACACGAGACCAAGGCACAGGCCCCCAGGGAGGGCAACCCCACGGACCGTCACGCGACCACACCATGGGCTATAAGGGCCGGGCTGCGCTACCGTCGCGGTTTGACGCAGAGTATTGCTACGGGGGCTTGATCTCGGCTGGTCTCACGTCCGTGAGGGCGTCCGTCACCAACCTGTTGCGTCCAGTGGAGGAATGGCACTGCGGCGGCGCACCGATCCCGTCCATGATGAATATCGAGCATCGCAAGGGGAAGAGAAACGCTGTGATCGATCGCGAAGGCTTTGGTGCTGCTGGACGGTGCCCCCCTTCAACGCCATCTCCGAGCGCCGTGAAGACTGGAAGTACCAAGGATACTACCGATGCCCCGGACCCCAGCAGTCCAGCACCGGAGATATGGACATCCCCCTGACCCTACAGTGTGAGCTCATCCCTACCGGCGGCACCGACCCGGACCCTGCCAGCGCAGCCGAGCTGCAGTGAAAGCCATTCGCCACTCAAACAGCGTTCGGAAGCCACCTCCACCGTCCGACTCCTGATGTCTGTTTGTCTGCCTTGGAGAAGGAACGCTTTTCCTACACCCCGAGTACACCTGCCTGTCTGCGAGGCCCGGTGAAGATTGAGTCCATGGGTGAGAGTCAGTGTGCACGCCCCAAGGACACCGTGATCATTCAGCAGAATTTCCCGAAGACCTAACCGACCCACACAGGCCAGGCTGACCTCCACTGACCCACCGCGGCACCACGCGAGACCACGGCACACCACACCACAGCGCGCCACAGAGCAACGCACCACAGCACGACGCGACGCGACGCGGCACAGAGCGGCACAACACGACACAACTGACCCTAACCTGAGGGACTAACCGAAGCCAGCCACCGCACACCCGGGAAGGCGCCGCGCCACCACGCCACACACCGGCACCACAGGCCACACACGGGACCACAGAGCGCCAGGCGACAACGGTGACGGACCACCCAGAAGATTACAGCCGGCACCGCGGAGGGGTAAGGACACGAGCAACCCCAGCCCCCTAACCCAAAACCACAAGCAGCCGCCTGGCGCAGCCGCCCAGCCGGCAGAGCCAGGACCTAACCCAGCAAGAAGGGGCGCCGAGCCCACAGTGTACAGAGCCCACCCGACCCATGGGGCCGGAACATGGCCACACAGAACGCAACTGAAAACACCAGCCCGGAAGACAACACTGAATACAGGCCAGTGCGTGCGCCAGCCCAGGGAAGGCAGAGGGAGGAACAGGCAAGCCCCCCCCCAAAAAAAAAAAAAAAAAAGGAGGGGGGAAGGGGAAAAGGCACGAAAACAGCCCACAGCCGCCCAACCACCCGCCAACACCACCACAGGCGGCCAGCCCCCCCCCCCAGAAAAAAAAAAAGAAAAAAAAAAAAAAAAAGGGGGGACCCCCGCAGAGGCACAGGCGAACCACCCACCCAAAACCGGCAACACCAAGCCAGTAACAGCGGACCACGGGGAAAAGGGACAGAAAAAAAAAAAAAAAAAAGAGAGCCACCAGCCCAGCCCGAAAGAAAGGGGATGGAGGGACAGCGACCGCAAAGCCCAGAAAAAAAAAAAAAAAAAGAAAAGAAAAAACCAAAGCAAAAAAAAAAAAAAAACACACCCCGACAACCCAGCCAAGACGGACTGGGCACAGGCGAGACCCGGGCCCGGCACACACGCCCACACCGCGCGCCGGAACCGGAAACGGCGGGGGGCAAGCGGGGCGCCCACAAAACCACACACGTCCCAAAAGCAGACCGAAACCGAGGCCCAACCACGAACACCACAAATAGCCGACACTAGGGGGACAACACCACAAATCGAGCCCAAAAACACCCACCCTAAACCCCAGCCAGGACAGACGGGGTTAACAAAACCCGCACCCAACCGCCAACCGGACCCAAACACAAACACCACACAACAGTAGGAAACCCAGTGCCCACAGCCCGGGCACTGAGGCAGCCCGTGCCATGCAGGTGACCCGGCCAAACGAGATCCGGAGCCCGGGGGTAAGGCTGCATCCTAAGGCCTGCGCTGCTTTGGGACTCGAGGCGGAGCGTGCGACACCCAAGCGCCTCGGAACCCTAGTACCAGGAACGTGCATGCACGCCTTGGGAACGGGATACGCCAGGAAGTCCGGTGAACCCCTAGGGTTCCGCCCAAAGGACGGGACGTGCGCAAGCACGGGGGCACACCCTCCCGGCGAGACAAGTATGTCACGCTGGCGGCGATCAGCCCTCCCGGCGTAGCCCGGGGCCGCTTTGTTGGGGGCCAACAGTCAGGTCTAGCGGGAAGTAAGCCGCCTCCCCTCTTCACGCGCGAAGCCTCTTCCTGTTCGTCACAGGGGCGACGCCAGGGGGAACCATGGGGCGCCTCTCCACGACCGAGTGCACCTACCTACCTACCTGTAAAATTGTCTGGCCGATCTGGCCCGCGAGCGCGCGTCAGCGGCAAATGGCGATTCCAGCTAAAATAGCGGAATGCGGCGGATTTACGGGAAATGGACCGCGGAATCAAATCCGGCATATCAGAAATATATAGGAAATATCCTGTGACTGAGCTGCGAGGCGGCAATTCCGCCGAAGCAAAGAAAATGACCAAAATGTAGCCAATCTGGGCAGAATGTCTGAAAATCTGAGCAGATGGGGCTAGCCGCACTTACACTCCCCCTCCAAAAACACACTGGGGTGTGTCGCTACGTCAACGAAGAACGTAGTGCGGGTAAGTCCCAGAAAAGCATAGAAATGTAGCCCTGATGGGGCGAAATCTGCTTGATCTGACCTGAATTGGGCTGAATTGGCACTGAATCAGGGTGGATGAACCTGAAATGAGACAGAATGAGAAGTGACGAACAGTCCTCCGTGCAGTAAAACATTAGGTTAGGGGCTAAAAAGCATGTAAACATATCGAGAATCGATACCAAACCATGCATTGGTTGAGAATGAGGTAGATTATTGGTGGATTGAGTGGGGGGATAAAGAATTGGAGTGACATCTCAGCGCTCTGGCACAGTTTCGCTGTCGCGGGCACGCTACGGTGTCCTCGCCGAACTCTACAGCGTGTTATCCCGCTTTTCTCGTTCTGAAAAGTACAGCATGTGACTCAGATTTGGCGCATCTGGTGGATGATCACAAGATTCAGCAAAAATGAGAATGAATTTGAGCAGAGATTGAGGGGATTAAGCAATCACAGAGAGGTTAAACAAATACACATGTAGTCTACAGACCCCAAGTGAACCACCGAAGGTATAGATGTCTTTCCGTTCACTTAGATTTAAACAGATCTTCGAGGAATGTGAGGAGATGACAAGGAAATCAACCTAAATTGTCCTAACATGAGTACATTCCCTGAGATGAAGGTGAAATGAAGCGGAATGTCTGCACCTGAAACTACTAACACTTTCGTTTAGACTAACGTTAATATATATTGTCGTTTATTCAGCTCAATTGTGCTTTCCGGCACGTTGGTTCGCGAGCATCTAACAGATTCTATCAAAATGTGGATCATGTGATGATGCATCATGATGGGACATGCTGGCCCTGGATCCTTGGCATGTAACGCGCCGAAGGTTCGCTGAAGGCACTTTACTGACAGTATATAACTGAGAGACACCAAATTTACAGTGGCGGTGGTGTCAATCGACTTGGACAAGGCCAATCTTTCGATGAAGTCCCACAAGACACTTGGATTCACCATTTTCGACAGTTTCAGGTCGGATTGAGCTCACATTGGCGTGTGCCAAAAATACAACGAAGCTTACGGACTTCAGAGGTTGCTGTTAGAAGTCCCTAGAGCTCCTAGATGAAGATTGTCTGAACAATTGACGTCTGGGTTTCGTACAACAGTGGCAGAATGATGGACAAACCTGAGAAATTCAAGGTAAATTTGAGGATCCTGGATCTGAATCTGGACTTTGGCGTCAGCATCACAGCAAATGAAGGTATGATCTGAGTTCCTGGCGTCGCCTCTAGGGCAGTCAGTACTACAGGGGTTGCCTGTAGGGGTGAATGTCGCTGGCCAGCGTTTTGATTATGTACATTTGCTTCCATCTGCACGAGTAGCCAAATTCCAAAGATGCAAAGACCAACAGAGACAAGATTACCCCGAATCTGCCTGAATTAAGCCTGAGTTTGGTTTTTTCTGAACACGGCAGCACACTCCGTCAGCGTATCTACGCCTTGTCTGCCGAACGGAGACCAAAGAAAAGTTGATTGACGTCAAATTATCAAACATTCGCAGTTCTCCACATCATGACATAAACAGAAAGAATGAACAGTGGATTGAGCAGAATGTGGTAGGATGGCTTCCTCAATTCGGCCAAGCACGAATACATGTGACCACCAACCTGTCTGGCCTGGCCCTCGTACGGCTTGGGCGCTGCAAATCAGCGGCCGAACTCGAAGCTTGGTCCTCATTTGGCTCCTGGGCTGGCCTGACCGCAGGAGGGGGGATCGACGGATCAGCCCTGGAATGTGGCTGCTGAGGGCCGTAAAAGGCTGGATCTCGATTCACCACAGGTCGTTTTCCGTCGCTCTCCACTTGTCTGTCTGGTTTCGACAAACAATCTGTCAGGAGTACGCCAATTTCGGGGTGCTTCTTCAGGAAGTCAATGAACCCCTTGGTGTATCCATGGACAAAAGATTGGGCTGGTTCCCAGTTGTTGTGACTGGAATCAAAGCCCCTCCACTCACACAGAAATTCCCATTCGCCCTTGGCGTCACGTCTTGCTTCAACAATCCTCTTGAGTTCGTACGTTCCCCCTTCGATTACCCGATCGGACAAGTGTTTTGCAGTCCAAAAAAGGGGTTTAACTCGATCCTTAGGGGAGGGGATCTCTCTCTTGAGGCGATCGCCCGAAACGTCAATTTCCCTGCTGACATCCACACGGATCCTCCACCTGTTCTCACCAAGACGTGCTGTAACAGCAAATGGCCCCTCCCACAAGGGAAGAAGCTTGTCATCTCCGTCCAGGGTGGTTTCGGATTTTCGAAGCCAAACGCGATCATCGACTTCAAAATTGTGGGGGTTTTTTCGACCTTGATTTTGAACCCAAAGCCAGTCAGCTTGATGCTTCTCGATTAATTTCGACACAGATTTATCTGCTCGTTGGACTTCGTCCAAAAACAGCGAAGCATCCTTACAGGGGCGAGGATTATTCAACGGCATGTTCCACCAACACTTCTTTCGTCCAAAGACAATTTCATTTGGAGAAAGGCCATGATACAAAGGCGTGTTGTGGTAACGGCGAAGCAATGCGAAGAGAACTTCCATCCAATGGAAATCCTTTTCACTCGCGAGCTCCTTACGAAGCATATTAATTATTGAGCGGCCGGCTCTTTCGCCAGGCAGCGCTCGATGCGAGTGGATTTCACATCGGAGGTGGTGGATTCCAAGGCGAGCACACAATTCTCTCCACCATTCGGAGGTGTACTCTTTGCCTGAATCCGTGACCACCTCGGATGGGACGTCCCAGCCTCCCATCCAGGTCTGCGCGCACCACTTGGCGGCAGCCTTGCCAGTCATCGACTCAATGTTGCAAGGCAACACTTGAATGTAGCCGGAATGACGGCACTGAATAAGGAGCACACCATTGACTTTTTTGTTAGTCCAATGGCACTCTTCGTCATCGAGCTCACCGAGATAGAAAAAATCACTCGTGACTCTGTTAAAGAGACGCTCCGGAATAGGATGAGGCCTCAGATGGCCGTGCTTCTTCGCGCTGGGAGGCGTCGAGACAGCACATTGGGCACATCCGGCGGCTACTTTCATGCAATGAGTGTAGAGCCTCGATCCAAACAACCTATGCTTAATCATCGACCACAGTCGACGGCCATGTGCGTGGGGGGACTCCCATTTATGCCACCAGTTTAACACTCGAGGGGCTAGGGCGTCTGGCACACACAATTTACCCTCCATCCACAGCTTCCCCCCATCCAACGAGTACTCCGCAAAAATCCCATCCCTGTGAGCATCTTTGGATTTGAGATTTCCAAAGACCTCTTTAAACATGGGATCCTGCAGGTAATCGGACGTCCAGTCACGGATGATCAGGGAATCCTTAGGCAGGGGTGGAGTTTTGGCCGGATCTCGACGCTTAATGCCCTCGATCAACCGAAATCGACTTACTTGTCGGGTATAGTCAAACCGTTTCACACTCCCTGAGGAGGGATCGGTGACTTTTTCCACGACTTTCAGCGTTTTGGTGCAGATCTCGTGAGCATGCGCCGGATCTGTGATGGCCGTGATGTCGTGACACGGCAATGCGTGCTGTTTAACAGCGCACTGCATGCATGCACGTCGAATGAGTTTCTTTTCTTCCTGATCCCATTCGATGATGACATGGCGGTCCTGCTCCGTACCATGGATGTTGGTACTTTGCAGCCCCTCTGAGGCGGGGTAAGCCCATGGGCTCAGAGCATCCGCTACCGTGTTGTGTTTTCCAGGCAAATACGACACATGGAGGTCAAACAGAGAGAGAAATTCGTGCCATCTGGCCCGTCGACCAGCTGGGCTCGCGACAGTATCAATGTGTTCGGTGGCCCAATACTCCAGAGATCGATGATCCGTCAGGACCTCGACTCGATTGGTGCCAACCCACGATTGGTACTTTTTTAGAGCGCAAATTATGGCATACGTTTCTTGCTCACGCGGCGACCATTGCATTTGGCGTGGGGCTAGCTTCCGAGACCAAAATGCAAGAGGGTAATGATCACCGGTGGCCTCATCAACCTGTTCAAGGACAGCTCCGATCGCGTACCTAGATGCGTCGGTTCTAATGTAGAAGGGTCGGTCAAATTGGGGCACATGCAACGTGGCGACTTCGCAGAGGGCTGCCTTCAAGTGATGGAAGGCCTCCTCGCACTCGTCAGTCCACTTGACACGAACCTTTGAACCTGCCTTGCCCGCATCTCTCCCTACCTTCAATAATTCAGTGAGGGGGGCAGCAAATTTGGCATAATTCGGCACAAAAGTGTGGTAAAAATTGCAACAACCCAGGAATCCTCTCAACTCCGTGATCGTCTCAGGGCGCTTCCACTTCTGAATAGCGACGAGCTTCCCTGGACTGGGTCGTCGAGTGCCATTCTCTAGGAGAGAACCACAAAATTCGACTGATTTTAAAAATAATTTTCCCTTCTTTGGCCGAAAGATCAGCTGATTAGCATCAAGAATGTCCAAAACTTGGTTCAGCTGCTTCTCATGTAGGGCCACCAGCTCGGCTTCGGTCAGTCCCTCCCCCTCCGTCGCGATGATTATGTCATCTATGTACACACTCACGAAGGCACGAAGCTCAGGATGGGTTGTGAACAGCACATCCTCCATCATTCTTTGAAAAAATGAGGGGGCGTTCTTCAGCCCCATGGGCATGACGGTCCATTGGACTGGGCCACATGGCGTGCACATACAGG
This sequence comes from Eutreptiella sp. 'Long Island Sound 2002', assembly GCA_964036045.1. NCBI lineage: Eukaryota > Euglenozoa > Euglenophyceae > Eutreptiales > Eutreptiaceae > Eutreptiella > Eutreptiella sp. 'Long Island Sound 2002'. Next base: position 17,403,051 of record OZ038384.1, on the reverse strand, counting down.
TGAGAGGTCTGCTGTCCTTCCTCAACGGCATTTGGTGAAAGCCGTGACGGAGATCCAGCACAGAGAACAAACGACCTCTTGCCCTCTTAGCGATTTCCTCCTCAATGAGGGGCAGGGGGTGTGAATCCGCCTTGGTTTCGGCGTTGAGATTGCGAAAATCAACAACCATTCGCCAACCATCAATGGTGTTCTGGTCTGCAGGCGGTGGCTTCGGGACTGTGAAGGGCGAACAGCACCATTCGCTGGTCATACAACCCTCAAGCCAACCAAATTCCCTGAGATTTCTCTCAATGATTTTTCTGAGAATCTCATGTTTGTGTCCATGATTTTCATAAGGGCGCTGTTTTTTTGCCTTGTACCCTTCACGAAGCTCGATGAAGGCTTCACCGAACTGTCCACGGACAGGGGGATCTTTGATCAACTTCCCTGAAAGGGTTGTGTCCTTCCGTTCCTCAAAAATCTTTTCTCTTGACTTGGAACACAATTCAGTGTCCACCTGATCGCCAGGAATTACTGTCGGAAAAACTTTGGCGACTTCTTCGGCTTTGACAGGCAGAATCTTCTTACGGATGTCCTTAAACAGGTCCGTATCAACTGCCTCCTGAAGATAGGTGGGTCTTGTGTCGAAATCCCAGAGATTTTCCTCGTGATCCAGCTCCTCGAAAGGATCCATGAAAGCTTCCACAGGGGGTTTTTCATAAAAAACTCTGAATTTGCGGCGCGATTGGAGATTTTTCCTCGCCCGTGCACTGAAGATTCTTTTCGATGTCGACCGTAATGGGGAAGAGGGAGACGAGGCGGATCCATTGGACGTTGAATCACCTTGGGTATCTGACGGACAAAAATCAGAAAAAATAGATTCATCATCAGTACCACGCTCAACCTCAGATTCAGACCCAACACAGGAATCTGTACTAGAATCAGCAGAATTAGAGTCAGAAAGCTTTCCATCCACCAGGAATGCAAGCGAACTCCAGGACCGCTGTGGCAGGGGACCTGTGTCGTCCCTGGCATACAGCTTAATCTTCCTGGGAAGTTCGATGTAATCAACACAAATGTCTTGTAATTCCTGAAACCAAGGCTTGTCGTCCCACAAGGGCACAACTAAAATTGCCTGGGTCTTATCTTGCTTGATTTTATGGATGACCTGCTGGATTAAGTGAAACGGAGGATTAATCCACAACTTCTTGTCCCATTTGTGGGTCCAAGCGTCGCTGAAGTGCTTGTCAAAGCGCTTGTTCATACGGTTAGCAAAGGCATCATACTGTGGCCAAAAGGAATGATGTTCATGGAAGTATTCACAAATTGCATCGCGCCATTTGTCGACAACTCTGTAGGATGAAGAGTGCCAGCGCGAAGGGCGTCGTGGCTGGGAGTCCCTACGAAGACATTCTAACTCTTGGCAGTAATCGGCACTCCCATTCACCTCTGCAATGGTGACATCTTCACCAAATTTTGGTGTCACTTTTTGCTTCAAAAATTCTTCTGCACTTTTAAACCCTGCGTGCAAAAAACGAAATTCAGGACGCTCCAAGGGACCTGACTCCAGCAAAAAACAACGACGATGACCTACGGGCGCTACCCTGTTCTTGCGAAGCCAAGGATGCCCCAAATAAAGGTCATATTTTATGTCAGCACGATAGAAGTAGTCATCCTTAAGGACAACTTCTTCCACATTTTGCTCCTCCCAAAGGTCTTGAGCGACCAAATGGGTTGATATATAACAACCGCGTTGCCCACCTGCGAGAGAATGTCCAGAAACTCCCTCGAGGGTAACAGGATGAGGCGACTCGAACACGCAGTCGTCGGGTAAGAATGCATTGGATTGGAGATTTACCTCTGATCCATTGTCACACAAACAAGTGGCGAGGTGGAAATTTCCCTTGCAATCAGAGACCCACAGCTTTGTGACAAACTGACGAGCCCTGTGCTTGGACTGTACACCAACCTCGTCCACTACAACAGAAGGATCCGCTGCCGGATCCAGGGGAGAGGAGACAAGCGACCCTACATCAAGTAATGGTCGATCAGGAATTTGGGGATCATGCCTGAAATCGCCTGGGGAGGGGCGATTTTCGTGGCTCCCCTAGGCGTTCTGACCTCCAGCGGCTGCGTTAACATTGTGAACACAGCCTGTTTCGTCGATCCATTCATCTTGGAACGGATCATCCGCTGGATTCAGAGCATTTTCGACGTAATCTCGATCCGCATCAGACACCTGGTCTGCACCTGAGACCTGATCCACACGATGGTTTCCTTTTCCACGTCCACGGCCACGGCCGCCGGATGATGGACCACCACCGTCGCCACGCCCTCTGCCCTTACCAGAGAAGGGGGTTCCTGAAGGATTTCCCTTACCCTTACCCTGTGATCCTGGAGCATTTCCTTTGTTTTGACCGGATTGAGGGGTTTGGCCTGGATTTCGATTTCCGCCTCCGGCGTTGCCATTTGGACTTGTCTGGCCGTTAGGCTGCCCACCGGAACCGGATGGAGTCCGATTTCCTTTGCCTTGGGACCCGCCAGGGCCTCCAGTATTTTTGTTCCCACCGGAGGGAATCGAATTACCCTTTCCCCCCTTGGCACCATGCACCTGTCTGTCATTCCTGTCTGAATTCTGAGGATTACTGACATTTTCACCAATCACCTTGTGATCGTAAGCAGACCATCGGTGATTAGCAGTGGAATGCGTCTTAGCTCGGTTCGTAGAACCTAGAAGAAGACAGATGCTACAATGATCCTGAACATTCCGGGTGTCATTCACCTTTTTGTTGCCCTTTTGGGCCCCATTTTGGGTGTTTTGCTGGGTATTCCTGTTTCCCCCAAGACCCTCATGGAAATTTTGATTGGCGGCGTCAGCGAGCCTCTCAACCTCTTCCCACAGTTCCTGCGGAGTAAACGAAAACACCCAGTTCCTGGCCTTCAGGCGATTGCCGTGGAAACTTACTCCCCTGTTGAGGACTTGGACAAACAAGTCCCGATCCTCGTGTTCATTAAACTTGGTTTTCCACGTGTTTTCAGTGAATTTCACCTTGGTAAACGACGTGGGGGAGCACTTTTGAAGTGCCTCCCTGACGGTAAACCGGTTGGCCGAGGCGTCAAAGCCATCGATCTCCGCCCACCAGGTCTTGACCTTTTCTTCGGACTGTCGATTCCGAAGGGTGGCGCCGGTTTCTGAGGGGATCTTGTCAAAAATCAGATTTTTCAGCTCGGCACTAGAAAATTTTTCGCCTGAATGTTCAGATTCTTCTACGAGATTCCAGAAGCGCTGTCTCTTGTCCTGCACCTCATGCAAGATTAATCGAGAGAACGAAGGAAAATTCTTCAACATCTGATGGTAATGGTCCTCTGGCAGTCGAGATCCACGTACCTCCAACTGTTCCCACACCTCATCAAAGGTAAGGGGGGAACTTGAATCTTCACGATCACTCCAGGTTCTGAGCCAAGTGTTGGCCGGCGCTCCCTCAAGGCAGTCCAGGAGCGCCATCAGGAACTGATCATCCTGGAGTTTTTGAGTCTTAACCCACAGTTTAAATTCCCGTTGGAACTGAGGCCAACGTCTGGGGTTCCCATTATACTTCGGTTGCTTGGCAACCTGACGAAGTCGCAATGAAGTAGGATTTAGGAGTGAATCCAGCCCAACACCGGCCGTAATGGTAGACACCTTCGCGGCATCATTAGCCACACCAGCTCCGGCGAGGGTCTGGGCGAGCAACATCTGGGCAATTGCATTGGAATCAACAGCAGGAAGGGTAGTACGGGAGGCAGTTCTTTTGGCATTCTGAACCTCAGTCCTAGCCTTCGCCGATCTACTCTGTGATCGAGAGATTGTAACCCTTTCCTTTAGTTTAGTCCTGCTGATCCGTGCATCGGTGGTCTTAGAGTCCACCGAAGGAGCAATCGAAAAAATTTCTGTCGCCTCCTCCGACGGTTCTGTTGTTTGTTCCACCGATGATGCGCCCTCAGACCTCATGTGGGTCTTGAAAAGATCTTTAATTCCCAGCGTCTGAATGATGAGTTGCATTTGATCTTTTAGCAATTGGAGCTCAGAGTCTCGCTGAGATCTGCAAGAGCAGTCGGCAGGACAGTACATACCGTGTCCTGAAGGGCCTGAGCAGGCTGTCGGACCGCTAATCTCAGTGGCTCGCAGCCAGGAGTCCACTTGTGGAGCTCCTTCAGTCCTAATTTCCAGGCTTGCCTGCCTAGCTGCCTCTAAAATTCCTTCCTCAACCGCGGCGGCTAGATCGTCGCGGATGGAAACAGAGGGATGAGGGGCGGAGGGCCCGGCAACCGGTGCCTTGGTCTTCTCCTTCGGGAAGGGGCTTACCTCCCAGATCTGCAAGAAAATGGCAAAAGATTCATCTTCTTGAGAACACCACCACATCCTGGTCTTAATTTCTTCTTGAAGGAGGAAAAAATATTCAAATAAAAAATCAGAGGCGATTCTTTCTTGTCCTATCAGCTTAGACGTGGCTAAAAGACACAGGGCCTCAAGACTCTGAAGGTTACGGGTCACTTCTGAAGACAAATGGTTGTCCCATTGTGCCCAATTGTCTGGTCGATTATAGGTAGGTACCTCACCTGGACCACCCATCTCAATGTCGTCAATGTCGGCATCCATGGTCTCGAAATGTGGACATTGGTAGGGAGTATTAGTACCTGCCAGGTCCGTAAGCTCCACCGGAGCGTTGCCATTAGCGTAAGCTGGGAGATTCCAGCTGCTTGATGGCCAATTTCGACTGGGATCTTGATTGTAATCTGGGCCTCCACAGCTGCTGATTTGTGTCCTTCTTGGGCAATTTGGGCTTGCGCAAGGCATTCCTCTCAAGGCCTCGTTCGCACAGCACCACGGCAGCGTAATCGTTACGTCTCCGGAGGTGGCGGAGTCTACGGGGCCGTACTGAGGGGCTAGCTGTGGTTGGGACACCAAAGGAACAACATTCAGGTAGCCTCTGCTACCATGAAAGTGCTGCCCTGGGTCGTTGTGGGTGCCGGAGGGCTCGGGTCCGGCAGAAAATCCCAGTCTATGAAGAAAATTGAGGGGAATTATTCTAAATACATCTGAGTGTCCAAAACTGTCCGAATGAATTTAAATAATCCATTTATGTAAAATTGTCTGGCCGATCTGGCCCGCGAGCGCGCGTCAGCGGCAAATGGCGATTCCAGCTAAAATAGCGGAATGCGGCGGATTTACGGGAAATGGACCGCGGAATCAAATCCGGCATATCAGAAATATATAGGAAATATCCTGTGACTGAGCTGCGAGGCGGCAATTCCGCCGAAGCAAAGAAAATGACCAAAATGTAGCCAATCTGGGCAGAATGTCTGAAAATCTGAGCAGATGGGGCTAGCCGCACTTACACGACTTCGTAGCAGCCTGCCCTCTACCCCCCCCCCGAAGCCAGTCAGCCCTGCCAACAGGAGCAGTTCTGATGCTGGCGCAGTCCTCGTGTGTGGTTCGGTAGTTACAGAAAAGGATCACCAGCGGATAGGCATCCACTTTGCTGTCACATCCCCGTGTGTGGAGCCTCCACCGCTTTGCTATCAGGCGTTGACCAGCCTGGTAGCCGATACGATTTTTCCCTCCCTCCCTAGGTGCAGTTTAGCCGCCGCTTCATACCAGCTGGCACAGTGCTTTTGTTTTGAACCTGTGGGTTCCTCACGCCCCTCCGGCGACCCCCTCAGGGGGTGGGGTGACAGCACTTTTCACTATTCTTCTTTGCCTTTTGGTCTGCATGAGTGCTGTACATACTTCAGGTCCAGCCTCGAGTACTGTAGCGGAGGTGCACTGTGTATGCGCTTGGCTTATAGTATCTCTCCCGAAGGGGGTAGTCAGCCACATCCGGCAGGCACGGGCCACGCGAACCCTCTGGGGCCGCAAAACCCGCTCTCTACCACCGTGGCCCACACCAGCCCACAGGTAGCCATACTCAGCCCCCTACACTGTCCATAGTGTCATCGCAAGCGAACTACAAGAGACTCTGGAGATGTTGAAATGGTTAAAAAAACACCGGCGAGCCCATGTACCCAAGGCCACCCCACTTCCCCTGCCCCTTGCCTTGTCGCCCCATCGCCCCGCGTCCCTTGCCGCCTACTCCGTGGAGTCCCGCCCTCCCCTGTCCCTTCCCCTGTAGCCCTTGTTGCCCCGCCCCTTTCCCCTGCTTGCCCCTGCCGGCCTCTACCTGTTCCGCACCACTGCCCTGCACCGCTGCGCTGCTCTGCTCCGCCTGCCCCCCCCTCATCCTCCCCGGCTCCACCTCCAACTGGTAGATGGTGTCCGGCCCTTGCTCTGGGGGCTGGAGCGACGGCGCTGGTGCTCCACGTGCGCCAGCGCCTCCTACCGCGCTGCCTGCTGGCGGCGCGCCTCCCTCTCCTCCTCCGCCCTTACCGCCGCACTGACCCCTGGGGGCGACCTTGGCGGCGCCTGCCTGAACGAGCGTTGGGGCTGCGGCCACTGTCGCCCCCGTCCACTCCCTTTTCCCCTCTTTCCTGCCAGGTGTCCCTTCGCGTGTACAGCCCCCGACGTCCCTGCCTGCCCTTTCCCTCCCTTGCCCGTCCGCCCTCTCCCTCCGGTGCTCACGCTGCTGTCTCCGCTCCCTGCCGCTCCCGCCTCTAGCTGCCCTCGTCCGCCCTTGCCTTCCTCCTGCCTCCGCACCACCGGGAGGATGGACTTCATGGCAGCCGCCGGCACATTGTGCGCTGACGGCTGTCCTGGGCCTCCCTCAACCGCCATCCTCCCCGCCCCCTCCCCCTCATCCTCCGACACCTCGAAGATGTCGGCGATTACCGACTCCCTCCGACTCCTCCACTCCCTCCTCCTCATATCCATGTCCGCCCTCACATCCACGACATTGAACGGGTCCGCCCCTGGCCTTTCCGCTGCCCTTTGCCCCTGCCCCTCCCCTTGCCCTTCAGCCCCTGCCGCCACCCCCTCTGCCCCGCCCTCCCCCGCCTCCGCCCGTCCTCCCTGTTCCCTCCCCTCTCCCTTCCCCACCACGGCTCCTTCCCCCCTCTGTCGCCCTGTAGCCCCCGGCCCTTCCCCCCTGACCGTCTCCGGGCTCTCCAGAGACGAGGGCGACAACACGTCCGCAAACATCGCCGAGGACGCCGGCGAGGGGGGCCGCGGGGCTGCGCCCGCCTGCATGCGGGCCACTTCTGCCCGCACTGTCGGTGGCTGGCTGGGCTGTGGGTTAGGCATGTGTGACATTGCGCTGCACATGGGGTCACGCCTGAGCCCTGCGCCCTGTCGCAGTTTCCCCCCACCTCCCCCGCCCTTTACCCCCGCCGTTCGCGCGCCCCACGATTTTACCTACTCCTCTGCCCCCCTCACTGACCTAATCAAGAAAACTACTCCCTGGAGGTGGACCGCCAGAGAGGAGGAGCGTTTCCAGGAGTCGAAGAAGAAAATTGCCTCCTCCAACTGCCTGGGAGTACCCCGCCCTAAGGGCGAGATAGTCCTGATCACTGATGCCAGAGAGCCGGGGGGGGGGGTGGAACGATCTACCAATGGCAGGAGCTTAACCCAGCTGAACTAACCCACTGCCATTATCGTACTAGTGGCCTGAACCGTGATGGCTCCTTGAAACATGACTATCCTACCAGTGAGTGGCGGCTGGTGCCACTGGGACACTGGAATTGGAAATGGAACCAAGCGCGTTCCAATTACAGCACCTATGACCAGGAACTCCTGGCCGGTATGTTGGTGCTTTCGTCACAATCCCGACTCCTGGGATCTAACCCTATTGTCTGGCTCCATGACCAGGAACCTGTGAAGTCTTTTCAGAAGGGCCCACCACCAGAGAAAGCAAAACTAAAGCGGTGGTGGACTTGGCTGAGCCAGTGCAGGCTGACAGTTCATCATATCCCCGGTATAAAAAAGAAACTGTCTGACTATATATGGCGCAATAACTTCGATGCGCTTATAGGTGAGAGCTCTGAGGCGCTCGCCAAAGAGGCTTTCCAGCGTATGGATGTCCAACTTGACCTGTCCATGCGCCCTGCTGGAATCCTGGAGGGTTGGAGCCTGACCGACTATCAGTCAGAGTATAAAGAAATTCTCCAAACCCTCAGCACTGGTCTCGAACCCCGTGTCATTGACGGGCACCAGTGGTATAAAAACAACCAGTACCTCTTCTACGAGGACCGTATTGTTGTGCCTGAGGCACGACTGGATGGGTGCCTACAGTGGTCCCATCTCAGCTCTGGTCACACTGGCGCTAATCGCTCAGTGGACTTCTTCCGTGAGTGTTTTTACTCTAGTCTAACCCTGACTGAACTGAGGTCTCGTATGCAGACCATTGTGGATGCTTGTGGCTGTCATGCCAGCAAGCAGAGCGACAGTAGGGATAGGGGCCTGATTTCCAGCTTACCCATACCCTATTGTGATAACTCTCTTCTCTATGTGGATTTCATCCACGGCCTACCTCGCTTCGGCGGCTATGATAGTTGCCTAGTGGTCACCTGTGGCCTATCTCGCTTCACCCGTGTGTTCCCTTGCAATAAGAAAATCACAGGTGAGCAGACCGTGAAAATGTTGGTCGAACAATGGTTCGAACCCTATGGGGCACCTAAGCAGGTGCACTCTGATGAAGATGTACGCATCCGCAGTGACACTGGGTGGTACAAACGAGTGCTAAATGCCCTCAACGTGGAGGTAACCACAGGTGTGCCCTACACCCACACGTCTAACCTTCTTTGTGAGAGACAGAACGGTGTGGTGGAGCAAAACCTAAGAATCCTGATGAAACAGGAGCGTGCCAAAGACTGGGTACGTCTAGTGCCCTGGGCAGTGCTGACCATGAACTCACAGGGGAGCTCTTCTACGGGTTTCAGCCCCCATGAACTGTTGCATGGAGGCTACCTGCTTGGTTTTTCAAAACCCCCTTTCCTGAGGACTTCAAGAGCCCTGTTGGAGATTGGCTGGAACACAAGCAGTCTATGGTTAACCAGGCTGGGACTAACTTGAGACACATTCGTGACCGTGAACTGAGCCAGCGGAACCGCCTACGGCGACCTGCCAGTTTCAAGGTTGGTGACCTTGTTTTGGTTCACCATTCACGCCTACCCTCCTGGCCACGTAACTGCCTACAGGACCCTTATTTTGGACCCTATCGTATCATCAGGATAGATGGATCTAGGATCTATGTCAGGTGCAGTCCACGTCTAGGTGGTGAACTGCTGTGTGCACCTAAACAGTTGAGGCACTATCACTCCCCTGACGATTTGTCCTCGGATGAGTGGCGCCTCAGCAACAGTGAGGTCGAGCGTATTGACCTAGAGAACGCTGCCAGCCCAGAGGAGGCAGACCAACTCAAAGAGATGATTGGCGATGAGATGGCAGTCGATGGTTACTACGTGGTTGCAGGTATTGCTCGAAGGAGTATAAACAGGGCTGGAAATTCCTAACCGTGTGTGATGGCTATGGGTTATCTGAGGCGACCTGGGAACCTATGTCAGCCTTTGAAGCCGGTTAGATCAAGAGGAGACCGGATATGGCGTAGGGCACCGATTATGAGTGTCCTCACCCCTCCCTTGGGGCGTGGGGGACGCCTACGACGTGTGTGGGGCCTCCATGTGTCCTTCGGACATGGGGGGGGGGGGGGGCTGGAGCCCATTGGGGTCCTCCCGTCCTCTCTTCAATGACTTCCGAGCGGTAACAACGCTCTGAGAAGGGGGGTGAAGCCGGTTCGGACCCCCGTGGCCATCTTGGGGTCACTTGGGGTGCGTATCTATGTGCCGCCAAGCCGCCATTGGCTGATATCATACTCTCCAATCCACCTGACCTAACCCGATGTGATAGTGTGATAGGTTTGGCCATTCCGGCTATGAGCGGCCATAATCAGTACTGAGGCGCCGCCAGCGGAGATCTATATATCAGAATATCAGGAATCAACAGGGTTTTTTTATCATAATGTTTCCGTAATTTTTCAGCCTTCCGTTCTGATGGTCAATGTATCGGCGACTGTCAGTTGGCTCGCGATTTTGCGGTAACCGAATGGTTAACTGTTATTTACAGATATTTTGGCGGAAACCCCGATGAAGGGTCAGATTTCATCAGTAAAGGGTTCGTTGCTTCCGCAATTTTCATATTATACACTCGCAAAATTAATCGGATTTTTTCAGACTTTCAGAATCGGATTTTCGACTTCGACATCGCCGCACTCAATATGACGAATCTCGAGTGGTCCGACATTTTTCCCCCATCACGAATCAACCTTCCTTTTGTTATGCCCTTCGTTTTGCTTAGAGATATAGGCGAAACAAAGTTGATTCGTGAGGCCACTTTGAAAGGTCATATCTCCGGCTCACCGCGAGTAGTCTCAATTTCGAGAATTGGGTTGGAACCGCATTGGTCTCAACTTAATTTACGAAGCATCAAACGCCTTTGGTGTGTACACATGCCCGGTATAGCAAGGGATAATGGTCAAGACGGTAGAAAGTGATATATAACTCTTGGACCGTGCAACCGAATATTTTATTGCGACTTTCGAGTGTACCGCATGAGTGTTGGGGCTGCATAGCAACTTTCCTTGGGTTCCTACGTATTTTTAACGTGAAGTTATGTCCATGGAGGGGCATGGCATACCATGGTGGGAGCCACTTTTGGAGGGTATGTGTTATATGCATGGTTTGTGCTTCGATATGCTCACGCCCATGTTATATATCTTCGTGTGGCCGAAGAGATGGGGAGCCACACGTGACAAGGGCTTTGCCCATGTCCCAATTGTGGAATTCAAAGCGCTAGACTAAGTCTACCGCGTATGTATTGCTCATGGTATGTTTGGCAAAGAGATCCATAAGTGCACTCCCATTTTCATGGGGCATGTAGATATGAGGGGCGAAGGTATCTCCATGCGCCCAATTGGGGATCCAAGTGGGGGAATTGTTCGCAAATGGTTCCAATCATTTGTATATTGAACCATGCGCGGATATCATGGGTGAGCATAGAGATATACTATCATGACAACTTTGTATTTGGACATATTTTCATGTTTTTGACCTCAATTTTTGCTCATTTTTGCGTTTTGTGTATTTACCTGGTCGGCAAACAGCAAGAAGCCTATGGAGAGTCGAACCATGGTATGTTGTTCATATGTTGGCATATGCTTTGGAGTTGAACACCACCATATGCCGGATCGCCTACTCCATTTGGCTTGGCGCACAAAGGATTACAAGAATTGGTCTCAAGAACATGGGCGGACTTGGGCAGTGCGTGGCGCCCATATCCGAAGGGGTTTCGAGGGTAAAGTGGGGATGTACATGGGCATTGACCTTTGGTCTCTATCCTCCATGAATACTAGACTTCGATTCCATGCATGCTTTGAGCCTTCGGATAAGTGGTAACGTCAATTTTGAGCATATATTTGATATATGGCCAATATGGTGTGAATTGGCAGTTTTTGGCATGTTATGAGTTCAAACTCATGGGGCATATCTCCAAGCCCATTCGACTCCAAGTCCAACCAAGGTTATGTCAGGGTAGGGCATCGTCCTGAGTGCCACTCTAGGCCATGATACGCCACCTCCCCTATTGGGCTAGGATATATAGGCTTGGGAGTGAACACATTTTTGGGGTTTATGTAGTGACTTGTGACACATGGCATTTGGCCATCTTATTTGACTGGGTTCAGGGCAACATGTTGGTGAGTCAAGGGAAGGTCTTGAGTCCAGGGAATGAGGGGTCTATGGCTGTGATTGTGTACGTTTCCATCTTTCCCCAACTTTGCTTCATTTGTGTTCATATGCCAATTTCAGGGCTTTCTTCCTTGGTGCAATTCTTCTACATGCCCGCCACCTTGGGACGACCGGTGTGCTGAACGGAAGCCCGCAGTGTGGATTGGATTGTGGATCGGGTTATTGCTGTATGTGTGGGATCTGTTTGCTGTTCAGGGTTGAAGGAGGATTTTATTTTCTATATTTTTGGATTTTGGACCCTGGATTTTGAGGAATGCAAGCGTTGATCCGGAGCAAGTCAGCAGGGATTACAGGCGGAAGGGGCACAGCGGGGGCCGGTCCTGGTAGGGACCTTCTTTATGGTAGCAGAGGGGTACCTGCTGCCCCTACCTACCGCTGACCCGGGGACTTGGGCCCCTATGAGCCCTGCCCAAGTACGCCCCGGGTGCGTATTGTGGACTCGGTGGAGACCACGCCGGAGATTGGAGCCATAGAAGAGCCGAGACGCTCAAGAGCATGGCGAACTCCGGAAGTTGAAGCCCGAAGAGAAATACGACGTTCGGGAAGAGGTGGACTTGACATGGAGGACCTGGTCTCCATGTGTGAGCGTCGCTGCCGAAAGGCATGCAACCTCCGCTCCGCCGCGGAGGACTCCGAGGAGACATGCCATTCAGGCAGCAGCGGAGGACGGGCCTGGCGCTACCGGAAGCGCGGGTCACCCAAGCCCGCGGCAGGGGACGCCGGGGCTATGGATACGGACCCTAGCCCGGTCAGGCTGTGGGACTCCGAGGGGCACTCCGAGGGCTATCGAACAGCCTATGAGCAATTTTTGGAGTCGGAGGAGACGGCCAGACCGCCCACAAGGGCGAACACGGCCCCAGAACCCAGCCTTGAGCATGACGCCGAGGCGTTGGAGAGGCCCGCCAGAGCCAGAACGGCGCCTGTGGCCCGGCATACGGAGCCACCGCGGGATAGCATGGGCGACACACCCATGGCGGAGGAGTCCGAGGCGCCGGGAACCGCGGGACGCGCCGGATCAGGTGGAAAACACGCTGCGTGCCACTGCGAGCACGTGTCCTTCCTCATGGGCAAGTACCCGAAGATGGGGATGGACGCCATCATGCATCGCCTCGACAGCCTGGACAACGCGAAGGACGGCCTAGAGGAGGACGTCGCCGGGATCCTGGATGACCAGTCGGCCGTGGAGAAAGACATGGCGGAGCTGCGAGCGGAACGGGACCGGTACCGGGAGAATCTGGAGCTGGCCCTGGAGAAGCAGCAGCGAGTGGTGGACAGCCTCCTCCACCTGGTGGAGGACATGTCGGGACGCCTGAAAAGGCTAGAGGAGCTACAGCCCCTCACCTCGGGTCCGGAGCTCCCGGCAAAGCCAGCAGCGGCAGAGCCGGTGGAGCGGGTTAAGAACCTCAGGAGCGCCATGGATAAACCCATGAGCGGCCCTGCAGAGGCACCCTACGCGCCTCCGCGTGTTGACCCGGGTGCGCTGCCGTTTGTTCCCATGTTCAGCGAATCCACAATGCTCGGGGAACACACGGCACCGGCTGGGTCCATGCGGGAAGGGCACGTAACCACGGACCCGAGGAGCCTGACGGTACAGATGTCCCACGCCGCCCAGGATCTACCAATCACTACGACTGCCCATGCAGTTTATGCGGAAGAGGAGATCCAGAGCCAGACCATGCAGGGGCGAACCATGGGAAGCGCCGACGGACATGGTCGAGGTCATCCAGGCGGAAACCTGTGGGCGAAGGACCCCAATACGGGGATATGGACGGCCGCTGGAGCAAGTCCTTCCCGCATTCCAAACCCCATGGGTTCAGGCCCAACTGGACCGCACTCCATGGAGGAGAGGGATGTACGGGCAGTGTACTCACACCCCCCGGCCACAGGTGGTATCCGTCTCGGTGGAGTGGTGGCTGGGGACGTCGGAGACGCCATCAGGATTGACGACCTCAGGGGAATCAAAATCCCCTACTACGATGGCAACCCCTCCAACCTGGATGACTTCATCCTGGATTGAGAGGACTTTGCCGAGGAGGTCGTCGGTGAGATGCGGGGAGCGCCGCGGGACAAGTGGGTATGCCGGACATTCCCACACCGGCTGGCGCAGGACCTGAAGGAGGAGCTGCGGGATCAGATCCGGGAGGGACTGATCCGTACGGAGCAGGCCTGCTGTAAGGCAGTCGGCGGAGGTAACCCAAAACTCTTGCGATTTCTCCAAAACCCGTTCTCCTTGTTTATTCAAACTCTTGTAACCTCAAACTCTCAAAACCTTTGACGTTCGTTCCCCTTAGTGGTTGCTGCTTTTCCTTGCTTGTTCTACACTCCTTGGATCCTGCTTGTTCTGCACTCCTTGTACTTTGCGCTGTGCATGCACTGATCTACACATCCTGCACGCAAACCCTGCACATTTATAAGCACCAAGCAGTTTTGATCTCCATTGTCGTTGTTCAGCACGGAGTCCCTTGCTCGCCTGAGCGGTCACTGCCGGCGTCACGAGCGTGGGCAGTTTGGCGACTTTGGCACCCCTCCATGCGACATATCTACAACAACCAAAAGAATGCCAAGCACAGAATTCATAATAAATAAGCAACCACAAAATAACGTAACACAGAGCTTCGCTCTTTATTTCTCTGTTCTGATTCCACGCTGGCATTTGCGCCTGCGATGCGCGAATGCGCGATCGCGGCAGGGCTCCTGCAGCCCTGTCCTAGTTTTCCAGGCCGGCCTATTACACCTGCCTCCAGTGGTTGGAGGATGAGGAGCGGGTGGACGCTCGGAACCAGAAGCTGGAGGATTTGTGGTCCATCCCGCTGCAGCTGGACCGCGGTGAGTTGCGGGTCCGGGAGTGGAACCGGTACCTGCGGAAGTACCGACGGAGCCTCAAGCTGGTGGAGGACTGGAACGAGTCCAGCGAGATCCGCCACCTGCTGAAGGACGTCCTCCCCGGCCACTGGAAGAGGCGAGTGGAGGACGAGGAGAAGAAGCGAGCCAAGAAGCGGGTGGCGGTGAGGATCATGGCGGCGGAGGATACCCATGCGGGTATCATGGAGTTCTTCAGGAGGAACCTGGGCGAGCCCAACCGGATGTTGGGACTGAAGAACGCCGTGTACGTGGAGGTATTTGGAGACTCCAAGGGGCAAAGGTTGCTGCGCCTCAACAACGTGGAGTGGAGGCGCGGGGAGCCGCTGAGGATGCAGGTCATCTTCGACCGCATGAGCCTGGACGAGATCGTGAAGTACATCACGGTGGAGTTGAAGCTCAATGCGAAGAACGAGGCCCACGTGTAGGATCGACAGGGTCATGGACAACGAGGTCACCGAGAAGACCGCCATCATTGGGAGATCCAGGAGGACACGGCCAACTCCGCGGAGAATGGTAGTGGAAGTGGCCAAGACCACTGGACCTGGTCCCGGGAGGATCACGAGGAGGCCCACTTCGTCGCGTTTGTGGCGCACAACGTGAGGGACCATGGGCAGGATCGGTCCAGATGGAGCCGGGTGGGACCCAAGAAGGGCAATGAGCCAAGGAGGATCGGGAACCCACCGCTCTCGTTCCGGGAGTACAGGTCTCAGCACGACGGGTGCTGGGTCTGTTATGGCAAGGGAAACAACCATGCACACCACCACCGTCAGTGCAAGGTGTATGAGGCGGACAAGAAGGCCTACTTCGCCGCCCATTCCGAGAAGAAGCCCAAGGAGCAGCGGATTGCCGATTGGAAGGCGAAGGGCGGAGACGGGGGAAAAGGCCAAGGCAAAGGCCAAGGGAAAGGCGGAGGAAGAGGCTATGGTGGTCGACCTGGCCAAGACCGACGAGTGAGGTCGATCGAGGAGGTTGCTGAGGACATGTTGAGGACGTTGGAGGAACTCAAAGCCCAGCAACGTGGTGGGCAAGGTCCTGGCGGATCGCAGCCGGAAGGGGCTGCGGGAAGTCAAGTCTAGAGAAGCCCCCACGGGAGTGGGACCTCGGAGGTATCTCCTCCGGAAATCAGTGGAATCCCAGAGAAAGCGAAGGCACATCGGGTGCCGAAGAAGGCTCCAGAAGAGCCAAAACCACTGAGTTTTGCCACTCCCAACCCCTGGAGCGCCCTGCCAAGGGAAGTACATGTGGGTACGGGACATGGCAAGAAGGAGGGGGCGACCACGGAGAGCCCCGTGGATGGGCAGGACCAGCCCAAGATCTACACCATCCGTGACCATACCCTTGAAGTCCTGATGCACCCGGACGTGCTAGAGTTGCATGCCGTGAGAGTCGTCCATACGCCTCATGGTGACGAGCGGCAGTTGCACTTGAAAGTGCGAGTACGGTGCGGACGAGAGGAGAAGGTGGTGGATGTGTTGGTGGATACGGGTGCCCAGGTGAGCCTGGTCCGGAGAGGGTTGTTCAAGGAGGAACTTGTGCAGCCCAGCCGGAGACCGGTCCGCCTGAAGGTCGCCAACGGAGAGATCATGGGTGGGGGCACCCATGAGGCCACTATCAGTATGGAATTCTGGGAACATGAGCGCTTGAACCGCCCTGATTTGGCGAAGAGAAGCACTCTATCCGGGAACTTCTATGTGGCCGACATTACAGATTGGGACATGATCATGGGGTATGACTTCATGGTGGCAAACGCCATTGGAGCCCTTCCCCATCGTGCAACGCTGGTCAGGGAGGATGATGAATGCCTCACATGGCTGTCCACGGACTATGCATGCGGATCATCCCAATGGAATGCTGCGGAAGAGGATCGAATCGTCCAAGCGGTGCAAGCTGTGGGTGCCAAGTCCACAGGAGACCGTGGAGTTCAGCTCACGGAGTATGGAATGGCGCCGCAAGTGTACGCCGGGATGATCCAGACGCTGGGAGCCGAAGCGCCCGAGACGGACGTCTTCGCTTCCCAGGATGACCCACTTCTGCGGAAGTGTAGGAGGCATTGGCATCGAGGAGACTCAGCCTGGCACAGGCATTGGGGTTTGAAGGAGTGGGGGCCCATGTATTGGCATGGCTCCCTGGATAACACCAGACGTACGGTGGAGAAGATCGTCGCGGATAGGGCGAAGGGGATCCTGGTCATAACCGGCATAGGATCCACCCCATGTCCGCTGGAGGGTCTCAAGTCGACGCTGGACTCCATCACCCTGAACGAGATGTCATTCGGGCCAGAGGAGGAGTTGTTCATCGACGCCAAGGGTGTATCAATGCCCTCCCCGGATCAAGCGTGGGGTACCAAGGCTTTCCTGGTGGATGGGGCGCAAGCCCAGCCGAAGGGTGATGAAGCATTCATCCGTAGGGTGGAGGCGGTGCCCATGAAGGTCATGTTTGAACCAAAGGAGGGGTCGGATCAGCCAATTGATGGCATTGACGTTCTGTCCCATGCCGAGATCGACGACGTCGTCAACTACATGCGGATGGGGATGCACGACCGTGTGGCAGCCAAGAAGAGGCGGGCCATGGTCACATCTCCGCATTGGTGGGATGGCAAGATGTTGGTTACCGGCAAGTACGAGAAGGATGAGTTCGTGGCGAGGGTCATGGATCACATCGCGGACCAATATGATGGTCCGGTTGGGTCGGACCCGCCGACGTGGGATTTTCCAAGAATGGGAGCCGAAAGCGACAAGAACCAGCCCGATGCCGCAAATTTCCGAGGATTATCGGTGGGAAGTGCACCCCACGACGATGAAGACGGCATATCGGACGAGGAGAAGTCGGATTCGGACCCGGAAGAGGCCTATACCGCAGTGCGGTCGGTTGTATCGATACCGAAGCAAGCGGCTGAAGAGGCCCAGGAGAACCCTAAGGTCGCCGAGCTGAAGGAGAGGCTGATCAATGCCTATCCGCGGCTATTCAGTGGCGTCGCCAACAAGAACCCTCCAGATCGTGGGAGGTTTGGCACAGCGAAGATCAAGCTGAAGCCGAACCCCAAGATCTATCGTCATCGGGAGTACCAACTTCAGGGCGATCGGGCCGAGGCCATGAAGAAGCTGTTGGCCGAGTTCATTGAGCGGGGATGGATCGAACCCTCCGACAGTGAGTGGGCCAGCCCAGCCTTCATCGTGCCCAAGAAGGAGAAGGGCGAGTGGAGATTGGTGGTTGATTACAGAGGTTTGAACGAGCAGACCGAGCACGACTCGTACTCGCTTCCCCTGATCGACTCCATCCTCCAAAAACAACAGAAAAAGCGGATTTTCACGGTGTTAGACCTGAAACACGGCTATCACCAGATGCCGCTACACCCGGACTCCAGGCCCTGCACAGCGATGTCGACGCCCCTGGGGCCCATGCAGTGGAAAGTGGTGCCTATGGGCGCCAAGAATGGCAACGCCGCTTTCCAGCGCATGATGGAGGACCTACTCGGTCCTGTCCGGGACTGTGCCGACCCCTTTGTGGATGACATCATCATCGGGTCCGGTACGGAGAACATCACTGAGGACGAGCTCATCGAAGCGCATGAGAAGTATCTGCGCCGAGTGCTCAGTGAGCTGGACAAGCACAACATGGTGTGCAAACCCACCAAAGCCTCACTCTTCGTGAAGGAAGTGGAGTTCGCGGGTCACGTGGTTGGTCACGGGCAACGCCGTCCCATGCCTGGGAAGCTGGCGTCCCTGCACCACTGGGAAAAGCCCCAGACCATCAGCGAACTCCGGTCCTTCATGGGGTTCTGCAATTACTATTTGGGCTATGTCCGGATGTATGCAGAACTCTCGGGGCCGCTGCACAAGATGCTGCAGGTGGGCAAGTTCGATGGCCGGAAGGGGAGCAAGAAGAAGCTTGCCTGGACCCCTGAGGCTGAGGATGCGTTCAACCGCCTGAAGGAGCGACTGCTGGGGCAGTTGGGGCTGTTCCTGGTGGACCCGGACAAGGGATTCGTGCTACGGACAGACGCCTCGGACTATGCCGTGGGGGCAGTCCTCGAGCAAGTCCGGGACGACGGGACTCATGTTCCCGTGGCGTTTTGGAGCAGGATCCTGGCCGAGGGCCAACGCCGAACATGGACCGCGAGGGAGAAGGAGACATACGCCATTGTATGTGCGCTCAGGAAGTGGTCTGGCCTCATCGGACTGCAGCCGGTGGTGGTTTGCACGGACCACCAGTCCCTACAGAGCTGGCACAAGGAGCATGTCGACACCCCCTCAGGACCAGCGGCTAGGAGGGCCCAATGGCACGAGACGTTCGCCAAGTTCGACCTCAGCGTCGTGTACGTCCCGGGGAAGGACAACACTGTGGCAGATTGCCTCAGTCGCTGGGCCTACCCCGCGGGCAAGGCGTGGATGGACATATCCAGCCATGGCGACGCCGAGGAGACCGAGGAGGCCAAGCGCATCATCGAGATGAAGAAGGCCATGGAGCAAGAGGGGGTCAAGTGTTTTGTGGTGATGGCAAACCGTACAGACCTGGCCAAGTTCCGGGGCGCCCGAGTCCAGGCTATTCCAGAGGAAACGTTCGAGCAATGGATGGTGGCCCCTGTAGAGCTAGTCAGGTGGGTGCTCACAGAGGGCTGGTCGGATGACTATGCGGCATCCGACCACTGGAGCAAGTACTGGAATGCCGTGAGCGCCCCGTCGGACGACGAATGGCCCGAGGGCTTAACCGAGGATGGGGACAAGTTGTTCCTCAAGGACAAGCTGCTGGTGCCCGAGAACCGAGTGGAGGAGCTCATTGACCATTGGCACAACGCCCAGCTCATGCACCCTGGCCGAGACAAGATGCAGCAGGACCTGGAGTGGCGTTTCAGGTTCCCTCCGGGGTACTACGCCATCCTGGATAGGTACTGTAGCGACTGTGCCGTGTGTCGGGCCACGAAGAGCCCCTATGCGGTCCGTGGCCATGTATGTATTCGCCATGCCTGAGGTCACCGTGGAAGGAGAGACCTACGACTGTGTCATCCTGGCGGTGGATAGGCACAGCGGGTATATCGTGGCGGTTCCTGGCAAGAAGTCCAAGAAGAAGGACAACAAGGACAAGCATGGAGTGGGGCTGCAGGCCAGGACCGTCGCTAATGCCATGATCAGGCATTGGCTGACGATTTTTGATGTCCCGGCTGTCATCTGCAGCGATCGGGGCAGTCAGTTTGTGGGGACGTGGTTCAAGACGATGTGTAAGCACATGCGCATTCGGCACGCCAAGACCGTGGCGTACCACAGCCGGTCGAATGGCCGGGCTGAGGTTGCCAGGCGGCAGATGTTCCAAAAGTTCCGTCAGCTGCACATCGACGAACCGGGCCGGAATTGGTATAATTCGCTGTGGAGAGTACTCCAAGCGTATCACGACCTTCCGGGACCCACTGGACTGTCGCCCCACCGCATCCTGTTCCTACGGGATCGAGTGTCACGCATCTCCCGTAGTTGAACCATGGCAAAGTGGCCCGGGATGCGAACGCTATGATGGCTGAGGCGGACGACACGGCGGCCAAGGTGTGCAAGGCACTTCAGGACGAGCATGACAAGAGGGCCAAGTACTTCAAGCAGGGAAAAGTCCAGAAGTATGCTCTCCAAGACACCGTGTGGGTGGAGCGGCACCACAAGGATGTCCTGTCCAGGCATCGGCAGGCGTCCTGGTATGTGCCGGGGGTAATCGTGCGGAAGGTCGGGCAGGATGTGTACGCGGTTCGTGTGGGGGATAACAAGAACCTGGACCGCGACCATACCCAGCTTCGTCCCCGAGCACCAGACCCCAGTGGACGTCCCGTCACCTTCGAGTTCACGGCCGGCGATGTGGATTCGGACGACGAGGGAGAGGACGACGACTTCACCGCGGAGAAGATCCTGGCGGAAAAGCCGGACCCTGGGACGCCTGGAGGGAGGCTTTACAAAGTCCGTTGGAAGGGATTCGCCGCATCCAGGGATTCGTGGGAGCCTCCGAGCAGTTTCGTGCCGAGGTACACCACGGTTTGGATGGACTATCTGAAGAAAAAGAACATTTCTTTGGATGTCAAGGACATGATGGTCCATCTGGTGGCTGCAGTAGCGCCGTAATGGATCCCCCTTGGCATCTTTGTTTGTTTCTGTGCTTGGGAGACGGGTGAGGGCGTTCATCCGGGGATTTTTGGGCCTTGATTGGCCATATACCCCCTTCACTCGATCTCCACATATATATTTCAGCGTGGTATACGTATTTAGATCGATCGACGAGGTTTCTCTATCTTTGATCCCCTTGGTCCATATTGTAGATCAAGAGGAGACCGGATATGGCGTAGGGCACCGATTATGAGTGTCGTCACCCCTCCCTTGGGGCGTGGGGGACGCCTACGACGTGTGTGGGGCCTCCATGTGTCCTTGGGACATGGGGAGGGGGGTTGGAGCCCATTGGGGTCCTCCCGTCCTCTCTTCAATGACTTCCGAGCGGTAACAACGCTCTGAGAAGGGGGGTGAAGCCGGTTCGGACCCCCGTGGCCATCTTGGGGTCACTTGGGGTGCGTATCTATGTGCCGCCAAGCCGCCATTGGCTGATATCATACTCTCCCATCCACCTGACCTAACCCGATGTGATAGTGTGATAGGTTTGGCCATTCCGGCTATGAGCGGCCATAATCAGTACTGAGGCGCCGCCAGCGGAGATCTATATATCAGAATATCAGGAATCAACAGGGTTTTTTTATCATAATGTTTCCGTAATTTTTCAGCCTTCCGTTCTGATGGTCAATGTATCGGCGACTGTCAGTTGGCTCGCGATTTTGCGGTAACCGAATGGTTAACTGTTATTTACAGATATTTTGGCGGAAACCCCGATGAAGGGTCAGATTTCATCAGTAAAGGGTTCGTTGCTTCCGCAATTTTCATATTATACACTCGCAAAATTAATCCGATTTTTTCAGACTTTCAGAATCGGATTTTCGACTTCGACATCGCCGCACTCGATATGACGAATCTCGAGTGGTCCGACATTTTTCCCCCATCACGAATCAACCTTCCTTTTGTTATGCCCTTCGTTTTGCTTAAAGATATAGGCGAAACAAAGTTGATTCGTGAGGCCACTTTGAAAGGTCATATCTCCGGCTCACCGCGAGTAGTCTCAATTTCGAGAATTGGGTTGGAACCGCATTGGTCTCAACTTAATTTACGAAGCATCAAACGCCTTTGGTGTGTACACATGCCCGGTATAGCAAGGGATAATGGTCAAGACGGTAGAAAGTGATATATAACTGTTGGACCGTGCAACCGAATATTTTATTGCGACTTTCGAGTGTACCGCATGAGTGTTGGGGCTGCATAGCAACTTTCCTTGGGTTCCTACGTATTTTTAACGTGAAGTTATGTCCATGGAGGAGCATGGCATACCATGGTGGGAGCCACTTTTGGAGGGTATGTGTTATATGCATGGTATGTGCTTCGATATGCTCACGCCCATGTTATATATCTTCGTGTGGCCGAAGAGATGGGGAGCCACACGTGACAAGGGCTTTGCCCATGTCCCAATTGTGGAATTCAAAGCGCTAGACTAAGTCTACCGCGTATGTATTGCTCATGGTATGTTTGGAAAAGAGATCCATAAGTGCACTCCCATTTTCATGGGGCATGTAGATATGAGGGGCGAAGGTATCTCCATGCGCCCGATTGGGGATCCAAGTGGGGGAATTGTTCGCAAATGGTTGCAATCATTTGTATATTGAACCATGCGCGGATATCATGGGTGAGCATAGAGATATACTATCATGACAACTTTGTATTTGGACATATTTTCATGTTTTTGACCTCAATTTTTGCTCATTTTTGCGTTTTGTGTACTTACCTGGTTGGCAAACAGCAAGAAGCCTATGGAGAGTCGAACCATGGTATGTTGTTCATATGTTGGCATATGCTTTGGAGTTGAACACCACCATATGCCGGATCGCGTACTCCATTTGGCTTGGCGCACAAAGGATTACAAGAATTGGTCTCAAGAACATGGGCGGACTTGGGCAGTGCGTGGCGCCCATATCCGAAGGGGTTTCGAGGGTAAAGTGGGGATGTACATGGGCATTGACCTTTGGTCTCTATCCTCCATGAATACTAGACTTCGATTCCATGCATGCTTTGAGCCTTCGGATAAGTCGTAACGTCAATTTTGAGCATATATTTGATATATGGCCAATATGGTGTGAATTGGCAGTTTTTGGCATGTTATGAGTTCAAACTCATGGGGCATATCTCCAAGCCCATTCGACTCCAAGTCCAACCAAGGTTATGTCAGGGTAGGGCATGGTCCTGAGTGCCACTCTGGGCCATGATACGCCACCTCCCGTCCAACCGCGGTGTCCGTCACGCGATCGCAGCAGAAAAGTAATACAAAACAAAGAAAACGACGCACCGCCAGCAAAAATAAAGCGAAAAATCGTTTTTTCCGACCTCAGAAACCCCCCAAAAAATTTTACGCCGCTGTTTGGCGAGGTCCAAAAATTTAGGACACTCACAAAACAAAGAAGAACAATAGAGTCGCGACGGCGAAGAACCTGAGCGTTGCATGCTCCAAAACACCTAGCAAAGTGCGTGTCCTAGGCGCTAGGGACTTATGCGCGCTCCACAAACAAAGAAGAAGAAAAGAGGCGAACACCAAAAACAAGCGAGCCACGACGACGAAGACAAGAACAAAGCGAGCTCCGAACCACCTAGCAAAGTGCGTGCCATAGGAGCTAGGCGACTTGTGCGTGTCAAAAAAAAAAAAAAGAAGAGAGAAGGAAACGCAACAAAAAGAGAAACACCAAACCACAAACAAAAAAGACGCGACCACGGACCACGGGAAAACGAGGTATGACAACCAAGTATGTTACGGCCCCATGCGTCCTACATATCGTATCCACCGCTACACATACGTGGATGAGACAACCAAGTATGTTGCGAAGGAGGGCGCCCAAGGGACAACACCGCACGCAAAAAAGAACGACGAACCGCCACGCACGTCAAAAGGCATACCCGCAAACACAAACCACAACCATATATCCCCCATATATATTCCTTCATAGGCCCCGACCGCCGCGAGATACACGGAAAAAAAAAAAAAATCAACACAAGCGCAAAAGGTATGGGGCGGCCACGGACAAAGGGGAAACAATGAAAAGGCGAACAAGCGAAGCCCACCAACCACGGGGAAACAACGGTATGGCGAGCAAGTATGTTAACAATGCGAGGGAGGGCGCCAAAGGGACGGACCACGCACACACGCACACACATAAACAAGACCGCAACGAGCGAGAAGACGGAGACAAGAACAAGGAAAAACAAGGTATGAAACCCCACACCGCCCCGCCCGCAAACACACACACGCTCTCGCTATAGGGAATGGCCACGTACCACGGGGAAACAATGGTATGGAGGTATGACGAACAAGTATGTTAAAAATGCGAGGGAAAGCGCCAAGGGGACGAAAACGCAAACGTACACAAAGCCGCAAGATACACGAAGACGGAGACAAGACAAAGGAAAGACATGGTATGCAACCCCACCACCGCCCCACCCACAAACAAGCACACGCTTTCTCTATAGGGGACGGCAACAAGAAGCGGCACAAGGTACGACAAGTATGTTGAAAAAAAAAAAAAACACGAAACCGCCTTCCACGCTCTCTCTATAGGGGAAACGCAATGCGGAGAGGTATGTTATCGAACACGCAGCGGAAAAAAAAAAAAATAATAATAAACACAAGGGAGGAGACACAAAACACAACACGCAAAAAAAAAAAACCAAAAGAACCTGTGCACGCTCTTTCTCAACAGGGGAAGAAAACATGATGGGACAAAAGGAGAGGTACGTGCTACGCATCACGCATGCCACGCATTTCTGCTACGCATCTACAGGACCTCTTCTTCTGCCTTTCGAAACATGCCGACGACCGACGACGAGAACCAGCCAAGGTATGACACACCCCACCCCACCAACCACACACCGCGAGCACACACACGCGCACGCACGACAGCCACACCGCGCACGACCCCCCCCCCACGCCACCCACACCAACACGAAGGGCCACACAGCGCACACACACACACCAGGACCAAGGGAAGGGAAGACACACCCACCGCACCACCACACCACGCCACCAAAAAAAAAGACACCACAAACACGCAACACACAACACAGCACGGCCACCACGCACACCCACACACACCACAAACACACACAACAAAGGACACCCCCGCCCGCGAAACACACCACCACAACCGGCGGGCCCCAGCCAGGAGTGGCGGGGAGCCCCACACCACCACCGGCAGCGAAACCCAGCCAGGAGTGGCGGGGAGTAGCACACAGGAACCTCCGCCAGGAGTGGCGAGGGACCAACCACACCACACACCAGCCACAAACCCACCACACACGCCACCGCCGCACGCCACACGCCACACACCACACACCACACACCACACACCACCGCCGACAGCGAAACCCAGGCAGAAGTGGCGGGGAACCGCGCCCGGGACCCTCCGCCAGGAGTGGCGAGGAACGCCCACCACCGCCGGCAGCGAAACCCAGCCAGGAGTGGCGGGGAGTAGCACACAGACACTCCGCCCGGAGTGGCGAGGAACCAACCACACCACACACCAGCCGCAACCCCACCAGCACACCACCGCCGCACACCACACACCACACAACACACACCACACACCACACACCACACACCACACACCACACACCACCGCCGCCAGCAGACCCCAGCCAGGAGAGGCGGGGGACCACACACCACCACCGGCACCGAAACCCAGCCAGGAGTGGCGGGGAGTAGCACGCAGGAACCTCCGCCAGGAGTGGCGAGGGACCAACCACGCCACACACCGCCGCCAACGGACCCCAGCCAGGAGTGGCGGGGAACCGCGCCCGGGACCCTCAGCCAGGAGTGGCGAGGACCGCCCGACACCACCGGCAGCGAAACCCAGCCAGGAGTGGCGGGGAGTACCACACAGGAACCTCCGCCAGGAGTGGCGAGGGACCAACCACACCACACACCAGCCACAACCCCACCAACACACCACCGCCACGCACCACACACCACCGCCGCCAGCGGACCCCAGCCAGGAGTGGCGGGGACCGCCCACCACCACCGGCAGCGAAACCCAGCCAGGAGTGGCGGGGAGTAGCACACAGGAACCTCCGCCAGGAGTGGCGAGGGACCAACCACACCACACACCAGCCACAACCCCGCCAACACACCACCGCCGCACACCACACACCACACACCACACACCACACACCACGCACCACCACCGCCAGCAGGCCCCAGCCAGGAGTGGCGGGAAACCGCACACCACCACCGGCAGCGAAACCCAGCCAGGAGTGGCGGGGAGTAGCACACAGGAACCTCCGCCAGGAGTGGCGAGGGACCAACCACACCACACACCAGCCACAACCCCACCACACACCACCGCCGCCAGCGGACCCCAGCCAGGAATGGCGGGGAACCGCGCCCAGGGCCCTCAGCCAGGAGTGGCGAGGACCGCCCACCGCCACCGGCAGCGAAACCCAGCCAGGAGTGGCGGGGAGTAGCACACAGGAACCTCCGCCAGGAGTGGCGAGGGACCAACCACAGCCACAACCCCACCAACACACCACCGCCGCACACCACACACCACACACCACACACCACACGCCACGCACCACCGCCGCCAGCAGGCCCCAGCCAGGAGTGGCGGGGAACTGCACACCACCACCGGCAGCGAAACCCAGCCAGGAGTGGCGGGGAGTAGCACACAGGAACCTCCGCCAGGAGTGGCGAGGGACCAACCACACCACACACCACCCACAACCCCACCACGCACCACCGCCGCCCGGAGACCTCAGCCAGGAGTGGCGAGGACCACCCACCACCACCGGCAGCGAAACCCAACCAGGAGTGGCGGGGAGTAGCACACGGGAACCTCCGCCAGGAGTGGCGAGGGACCAACCAACCGCACCACACACCAGCCACAACCCCACCAACACACCACCGCCGCTCACCACACACCACACACCACACACCACACGCCACTGCCGGCGGCGGAACCCCAGCCAGGAGTGGCGGGGAACCGCACACCACCACAGGCAGCGAAACCCAGCCAGGAGTGGCGGGGAGTAGCACACAGGAACCTCCGCCAGAAGTGGCGAGGGACCAACCACACCACACACCCGCCACAACCCCACCAACACACCACCACCGCACACCACACACCACAAACCACGCACCACACACCAACACAGACACCACGCGCGCACGCACCGCGTCACAAACACACACACCGACGGCGAACCACGACCAGAGGAGGGGGCGACACGCACGCAAGCAACACAGCCAGGAACGGCGAAAACCCCCCCCCCCCGCCACCACCACCCCACCCCGGAGAGACGGGACACCAACCACCACAAACCGCACAGCGAAAAGGGGGGCGGGACGAAAAGGGCCCACGGGGGACGCAGGCGAGGAGCCCAAGCTCAGGGGTTTGGGGGCCCCCCCGGTGACCGTATCGGCCCCACCTGAGCACACGCAATAAGGTGGGACACGCCCGGGACCGTTGGTCAGCGGCCCGCGGTGGCACCGGCCTGGGGGGGTGACCAATGGGCCTGACCAAGAGCACTCCCCACGGCACGTACTGCGGTTCGGGCCCAGCGAGGGGCTGCGGGTAGGGCACACCGTCCATCGGGGCAGGCAAGAGACGCGCCTGTCCCGCAAGGACTCCCCAGCGACCCACAGTGTACCCGACCCCGGTGTGGGGAACGGCTGGAGTACCTGGCTACGGAGCAGGTCCATTTGTACCGAGCGAGTACAAATGGACAGCCCGTACAACAGAGTTACACCCTGACGGGGAGTGCAAGCATCGGCCCCCCCACGGGGAAACACCAGGGGAAGGGACCCGAGCCGGCGACAAAGACCCCCCCCCACCCACCACAACCGGGAAAGCCGGGGCACGACACCAGAGAAACACCGCCCCAAGCGACACGGAAAAGAGACAGAAGGAGGAGGGCACACAAAGGGGACAGCAAGGGGGCACACCACCAACGGACCCCAGCCAAGGGGGGCGGGGAACCACACAGCCGAGACAGGGGGGGGGGCACGACACACAGGGCCGCCAAACCACGCCCACAAAAGCGAGGACAGGCACCCAAACGCACCACCAGCACACCGCACACACGCCCGAGCGTGCACACAACACACACCCCCACAACCGCCACCGACACAAGCCCCACAAGCGCACACCACACACCAAAACGCAGGCGCCGCCCGCACCACACACGCAACACACACAAACCCAAACAACAGGAACCCAGCAACCCCCCCGCCAGGGGGGCTGCAGGACCGCCAGAAACCGCTAGGACGCAAGGGAGGACCCACCAAGCCCGCAGCCAGGAGTGGCGAACGGCCACACACAGAAACACCCGAACGGCCACGCCCAACACCAGGACCGGGCACTACGACACCCACACCAGCGCCGCCACCAACGCCCAAACCGGACGCCACAACACCCTCACCGATGGACACACCCGAAACCAACGGAGGCACCATCGGCAACACCAGCGACCCCAGCACCCACCAAAACACTAGGACATGGGACACCCTCACCAACAACAGACCAACACAAAAAGCCACCCAACACTGACCAGCAACCGCACCCAGCCGATCCGGTCCCCCACCAACCCGCACCCAGAACCACCGCCACCGACATCCACGCCATTGGAAACACCAACACCGCCAAAAATCAAGCCAGCACAACACCCTCACCAACACCGTCACCGCCGGCACCAACGCCTACGAAACCTACGCACTCCACCACCGGTTCCAGCACCTACGTCACCCAAGCCAACGGCATCAAGCACACCATAGCCGGCAACACCCCACCATCAGCGTCGCCACCAGCAACCTCTGCCACCGGAGGACACCGAAGCCACCACAGCCAGTGAGCCAACAAACCACCAAGCCCCGGCCAGGGGGAGCGAGGGCACGCGCCCGGAACCACCATGCACCACCGGCGCCGCCAACACCACCCTCACCCACGACACCACCCAGAGCAACGCCTGCGCCACCTACACCAGCAGCAGCACCAGCAGACCACACCACCTACTGCACACCCACCCAGACGGAGCCACAGAAACCGCCCAGAACACAAGCCGCTGACCACCCACACACATACCCACGCCAACCACCACCAGCATCAGCAGCGTCCGAGACACCGTGCACCATAGCGACGCCCACAACGACCTCACCACCGACATCACCGACACCGACACCGGCAGTACGGCCTCAGCACAGACAAACCAGAGCGTCAACGGCAACCGCCACGGCGACACCGCCCGGTACAACACCATCGGCATCAACGACACCAAGGGAGCCAACACGCAGGCCAGCGACACCCATGGGTACCTCCACCAGGAGTGGCGAGGTCCCGCCCCCGCCGTCAGAACACCACCATCCACCAGGGCAACACCCGCAGCGCCCTCGCCTTCGACATCGCCCACACCTCCGCCGGCGGCGCCCTCGCCAGCACCGTCACCAACACCGCGACGGCCAGCCACGAGTGGCACGCCCAGAACCGCCGACCACCCAAATGCAGGCCGCGCCCAGCACCAACACCAACAACACCCACGCCAACAGACCACCACGACACACGCCAACCACCAAGTAACACCTAAGGCGCCCTCGCCTTCGGCAACACCAACGCCACCAACACCCACGGCACTATCCACACCACCACCAACCCCACCAACGACGGGCCGAGGTGCCGCCACCTACAACGCCCCCACCCCTACCACCACCACCACGGCCCCGCCACCTGGGGCAACCCCACCAACGGCGTCACCAAGGACGCCAGCACGAACGAACGCCACCGAGCCCTCAGCCAGGAGAGGCGAACGCCCACACCCAGCAACACCCAGACGGCCACGCCCAGACCCAGGGCCAGGTACTGCGACACCCACACCTACACCGCCGCCAACACCCAAACCAAACACCACAACACCCTCACCAGCGGAGACGCCCGGAACCAACAACAGACCAACACCAGAAACCACCCAGCGGCCAAGTTACACCCAAGGCGTTCCAACCGCGCCACCCACCGGCCCGCACCCAGCACCACCACCAGCACCAGCAGCAGCCACAGACAACCCACACACAGGCCCACACCAACCACCAGCAGCATCAACAACATCAAAGACACCGTGAACCATAGCAACACCCGCAACGACCTCACCACCGGCATCACCGACGGCGCCACCGGCAGTGCGACCTCACCGACAGCAACCCGGAGCATCCCACATCCCACATCCCGGCGAAACACCGTCGGCAGCAAGGACATCGAGGGGGCCAAGGCCAACCCACCAGCCAACGACGCGCATGGGAACCTCCGCCAGGAGTGGCGAGGTCCCCCCTCCGCCGTCAGAACACCGCCAGGGCAACACTTACAACACCCTACAACGCCAACACACACAGCTCCCCCGGCGGCACCCCCACCAACGCCAACACCGGCACCACCGACAGCGGCAGCACGGCGACACCACCACCCAACCGCAGCAAGGTCACCCTAAACCGCAACCGAAGCAACACATATCACTACAGACCCACGGACGGCCGAAGGGAATATCCCAACACCAGGGACAACCGACACCGCCAGGACCACAGGCCGGCCAAACACCAGCCACGAAAGGCACGCCCGGAACCACCGAACACCAACACGCAGGCCACCCGGCAACAACACCAAAAACACCCACACCACCGCGAGACACACCACCGCCAACCCCACCAACGACGAACCGAGGTACCGTCACCCACAACACCCCTAACACCACCACCACGACCACCACCACGACAGAGTAACACCTATGGCGCCCCCATCGACGACAACACCAAGGACGCCACCACAGCTGGCGAACAAACGCCACCAGCGCCGCCCACCAGGCCCCCAACCAAGGGTAGAAACAACAACGCCACACACCATCGCACCCACCGCATCGAAATCACCCGGAGTATCGTCAACAACAACCAGGGGTCCCCACCACCCACCCAAGCAGCACGAAACACCACAGCAACACCACCACACCCTCGCCACCAGCGACACCACCGCCAGCACCCTCCGCCAGGAATGGCGAGGAGAAGGCCCAACAGCGCGGACCCACCCAACGTCCCCGGCACCCTCACCATCGGACCGCCACCACCGGCACCGACCCCCAACACACCACCGTCACCAACGCCAACGCAAAAACCACACAGCCCGCACAAACGGCACCAGCCAGAGCAACGCCGACACCATTCCCGACCAACTCACACGAACACCACCAAAAGCACCACCGTCGACCGAACGCCACGGCGACCACAGGGTACGAGTCCCCCCCACCATCTGCACAACCAGCGACACCATCACCGGCACCAACCGGAACACCGACAACGACAGCCTCACCAACAACCGACACCCCCCTACCGCTGCCACCCACCAGTCATGCCACCCACCGTCGAAGCCACCCACCAATGCCGCACCCCGAACCACACTTACACCCGAAACCGGCACCAGCACGCCCGGCCGAGCCGTCAAGGGCACCACCGCCCATGGCACCGCCTACGCTCACCACCGCCACCACCACCCCACGCGAAGCCAGGAACCCCCGGCGTCGCCGACGGCCTCAACGAGCACCGACACCACCAACACCACCACCGCCGGACGGGGACTACCCACAAACCAGGAACATCTCCACCACCAACAACCAATACACCACCCGCGGCACCCCACCATCGCCGACACCACCACGGCACCCATCACACCTCCACCACCGGAGGCGACGTGGGCCACACCACCCGTCAACTACAGCACCCTCGCCACCACCGCCACATCCGGCCCACAAACATTACCACCGACAACACCACATACGCCCATACGTCACCCACGCCATGCTCACCAACCATCACCTCGTCATCAGAGGCACCAACACCACCGGCGACGACGACAGCGACAACAGCTGACCCCCAGCTGACCACCATCAACCATAGCCCAGCACCAACTTCATCTACTCTAACGCCCATACCACCCTCCCCAACAGCGCCGCCACCGACACAATCATCCACTCCGGCGCCCACACCACCCTCACCACCAACATCACCACCACCCCCCCAAGGTCAGGGCCCGCGGGAAACAGAACGGCAGAGCGAGCACGCCACCACCCGCACGCGTCGCCCGCCCTACCGTACACCGCTCCGCAACACGCCCCCCCCCCGCTTCCCCTGACAGGGCGTGCGCTCAAGCCCACTGCTGGGAAGACGACTTCGACATCCTCCCGGCCATCCGACACCTACTGGCAGCCACGGCCCCGCGCCCACAAGCCCACCAGCAACCCACGGAACCGCAAGAGCCCGACCACCCCATGCCACCACGCTCCACATCCCCCGCGTCCACCGCAGACCGGAACGCGGAACACCAGCGAGAGGAGCCCGACCCCGGCCGCGCCGCCACGCCCCCACCGCCCCCCCCCCCAAAGGACATCTACACCACGCTGGCCAGCACCCTAGCCCCCATGAACGCCGAGCAGTACTACCAGTCCGTCCAACGGGACCTCCCTGAGGACCACGCGACCCTCCAGGGATGGAAGCAGGAGAAAAGGTACGACAACGAGTGGGGCACAGAGGAAGACCTTCTCTGGGACGACACCTGGAAAGGCACCGCGGACGCCTTCCTGGAGGCAGCAGCCGAAACCTACCCCCGCCCGCCCGGGGACACCAGATACGGCCTCCACGCCCTCCTAGCGTTCCACAGCTGGAAACACCGACACACCGTCACCCTCCACCCCCTCGACCACAATCCACACCGATGGACACCTGAAGACGACGCCACAGCCACCATCACCGTACAGCAAAGCCCCGAGAACCCGGAGGAATACCACATCACCTGGGACGATCCGGCACCCCGCCCCCCCGCCTCCCCCACCCTCCCAGATGTCTTCGCCACCATCAGTGCAGAGCTCCAGGAAGCGAAAGCCCCCCAGCAACTCGACGAAGAGATGCCCCAGGCACCATCGCCATCAACCACACAAGACCAACCCCGCACAGAGCCCCTCACCCACCCCATCACCACAATGGAGCTCCCCCCACAACACCGCACCACCCCAGACCAAAACGGGTTTCGAGACCTGCCGCGGGAATGGGCGGTCCACAACGGCACACTCCGGTGGGACAAAATCACACCGGGCCTCCAAGCCATCCGCCTCCACTCGATCACAGAGCCCACCACCACCTGGGCACTACCGACGGACCGCCACCACCTCCTCCTCACCGTCCAAGGCGATGCCACGATCACACCCACGGAAGGAGACCCCGTAACAGCAGCCCCCTCCCACGCCGTCCACATACCCCCGCAAGCATCGTCGGCACCTATGACGGTGCATCCAGGCCCCACCCCTTGGCAGGCCATCGTCATCACCTACCCCGCCCACAATGACCACACACACACCTGGCAGCAACGATGGGAGGACATCCGAGGGGACCTCCTCCAAGAACACCTAGGGCTCACACGCACCCACCACACCCTACAACCGATGCGAGGAGTAGGCCAAGCGCCACACGGCATACACGCCCCGGGAGTATGGGCGTACGCCACACCCATAAACCCACAAGCAGCGGAGGACATCAAGACCGCCCTATCCATCCAGCAAGCCCAGACCCAAACCCCGCACCGCAACATCCAACGAGGCTACACAATTTGGTGGGCATACCAAGACCATGACACCCTCACCCCCCAACCGGAGGCCCCCCCTCTAGACACCAACACCACCGCCCTCCTCCAAGCCGCAGCAGCGGCAGCCACACAGGTAGGGGCCCCGGAAACCTGGGGCCCACGATACCTGGTCGAAACCAAAGTGGCGCCCCACGCGAAGGGCCAAGACAAACCCCCAGCACCGAAGCCGCTTCACCCCCCGCTCAAGCTAGACCCGACGGAACACACCCCCCAGGATGAATGGGCGACCCACTACATCATCCCCCACACCACCACTCGCAAGAACGACGCCGCCAAGATCACCGTCACCCGCCACCTCCCCCACACCACACAGGTGTATGAGCTGACGGCCCCCAACGTCCTCGTCACCCGTCGCCGACACGACGAGCGATACACCATACAGGCGGAAGGGGCCGCCGCGACCACCCTGTACACATGGGCAACACGGGGGGACCTCCCACACCCCACCCTCCACCACGCCCCCTCCTGGCCCACCCCCTTCCACACAGCGGACCGCCCCAACAAGAAGCCCAAACACACGGGTGTGCACACCCACGCCCAGGAGGCCCAGCACCGACACGAAGCGAGGCGCAAGGCCCGCACCCTCCACGACGACCACACCATCCCCCGCATCGGCGCCCCCCCCGCCAGGGTATCAGATACCACCCACAACCGCACGATCACAGGCATCACCACGGACTGCCTGAACCCAGCGGCGTCGCGGGCAGACGCCGTGTGGATCAGCGAAGGGCGCTCCCACACACGGGCGGTGGCGCGCCTCCACAACATCCAACCCCACAAACTCCAACGCGCCGTTGGACCCTTCGCCGTACACGTCACCCCGTACGGCATCGACCACCCCCGGTGTGAGCACCATGACCCGCCCTGCTCCACCCCATGCACCTCGCCCCTGCGCCAACCGCTGCCGGCCCCCACCATCACGGGCAACATGTACCTGGGCACCGTACCGGGAGACCCGGGCATATACATCCTGCCCAACAGGTCCAGGGAACACGCCATCCCCCTCCACAGTGTAGAATCCCTCGCCCTGGGACCACCCCCACCAAAACACCAACACCAACACATCCCGGGGGACAAACGGACACAGGCCCCAGACGGGGGAAAAAAGGCCCACCAACGCGCCCTGGCCCACATCACCCTCCACCCCGCAGCCCACCTACCAAAGGACTTCGGCACGGAGCGCCACATCGTCCTGGAGGGGCAAGCCCACCACATCATCACCGCCGCCCTGTACACCCTCGCCGCCCACGAACGCCACTGGGACCCCACAACCATCCCAGCAATGCCCCCACCGCCCCAAGGCCCCAAAGATCCCGTCACCCCCTTCCACATCGATCAACTCCTAAGCCGCAAGGCCCCCCCACACCTCCACCCCTCCAGGATACCACTAGCCATCGCATCGTGGGACACCCTCGACACCCCCCCCCGACAACCCGCCATCCACATCCTCAAAGCGGACACCCAATGGTGGGTCCTCCACTGGGCACACGGAGTCCTCATGGCGGCCCAGGCCTATACCCCGGAAATGGACCCGGAAGACCCCCCACGGGGCCAGCAGCGAATCCTCCAAGCCACCACCCTCACAGGCCGCGAAGGCGCCCCCTGGGAAGCCCTCCACACAGCACTCTACTGGGCTCAAGGCTCCCCCAACGGCCCGGACACACCGGAACCCACAGAGGCCTGGGTCATGCAGGCCAAGACCATGAGGAACTACCACCTACACCACCCCTTCGACGACAGCCCCGCCGCACTGCCATGGCCAACAGATCCCCCGGAGATCGTGCGCAAGCTCGCCGACATCATACGCAGCCACGCGAAAGCGAAAATGCAAACACCGGCAGAACCCCCACTGAGGGATCCAGACCAGCAAGCAACGCACCCCTTCTTCAAACCCCATGCCCCGCTACCTCCAGTCCCACCCAAGCGAACGAGACGACAAAGGGGCGCACCCGCCCCCAGCCAAGCCGGAAAAGCAGCGACCTCCCGATCCCCCGCGAACCCAGACCAAGCATCCTCGTCATCCTCCCTCCCACCAATACCACCGCCCCACCCGGACCAAGCATCCTCGTCATCCTCCCTCCCACCAGTACCACCGCCCCACCCGGACCAGGCATCCTCATCATCCTCCCTCCCGCCACCAGCACAGCCCCCGCCCGAAGCGTACCCAGGGTTCGAAAAAGGTGCGAAGGTCCAACAGCCCTTCCGCAACGACCACACAGGCGACTGGATCTGGTGTGAGGGCACGATCCAGTACCGCCTCAAGGGACTGGGGGACAACGGGGGGCCACAAGTCCGGGTGATCTGGCACCGCCAAAAGGAGCTAGACCAAGGCAGCAGCGCCCCGGACAAACCACTCGGCGACACCCTGGAACTCACCAGCGCCCACCCCATCCGGCTCCGCACCGAAGAGAACAAGGCCCACACAGGCACCAAATACACTGGGGAGCTCCCCCCGGAGTGGAGCCAAGGCCTCCCCCCGCCGCGCCCACCCAAACGCCCACGAACCGGCAAAAAGTCCCCAAGCCCCAGTCCCCCTCCCTGACGGGGCAAGGGCCGAGGGCACAAGCCTCCACAGCCCCGGCCCGCCCCCACCGAGGCCACCGTCAACCTCCTCGACCTCAACCACCCGGCCGTCACATACTCCAAGGACGCCACAACCGCCCTCCAAGAGCTCCCGATGACACAGGGGCCGGGGTGGGTCCCCCACCTCCTCACCTTCCAGGAACAAGGCCTACAGCGCGACGACCCCCCAGAGACCACCCCCATATATACCCCGGACCAGAAAGCGTACAAATGCTACTGGCACAAGGGGACCCCCCTATACGCCCAAACCGGCATCCACGTCCACCTCGTCCACCACCTCAGCGTCCCAGGGAGGCTATCTGTCTATGAGGTCGTCGGGGACGGATGGCAACTCAACGTCATCGACACCCACGTCCCCTTCGGCGAAGCCACGGAACCCTTCCTCCAAGCCCTGGCCGAGGCATACCGCCAAATGGCCATGCTCGCCCCCACAGTCATCATCGGCGACATGAACGCCGCCCCCACCCCAGCGGACCGAGGGGGACAGGCCACACCCCAGGACCAAGCAGTCCGCGACACCATCGAAATGCTGGGGCTCGTGGACCTGACGGCCAGCCTCGAAGGCCAACCATCCCACTTCCCCCACCAAACGGATGCCGCCCCATCCCGCATCGACGTATGCTATGGCGACCCCACCACCATCATCCGAGCGGAGGCCCGATATGGACCCCTCCCGCTGGGACCCACGGGCCATAGCCCCCTGCACATCCGCCTCACCATCCCCTACCTTCCCCCCAGCCCCCCAGAAGATGCAGACCAAGGCCTACCACCCCCCCTGAAGATGCCCCCGCTGCATGACAAGCATGCCTGGTCCCAATATCACAGGGCCATAGACCGCGCCAGGCGCATCCAACCAGACCCCAACGACCTACTCACAGCCATGCGCACGGCCGCCGTCGCCTGCGGCTTCCAGCAACAACCCCACACAGACGACGACCAACCACCCACAGCCCTGGGGGACATGCTCCATGACCTCTGGCATGCGAAGCAACAACTGGCGACCCTCCTCCACACCGACACCCCCCAAACCCGCCGCCAGATACACCACTGCAGGACACGGATAGCCCAAGTCAGGGCGGACCTGCAGCGGTGGCACATCCACAGGCAACAGCGCATCGCCCAGGAACACGAACGGTATGCGCAACATGAACTCCCCTACAAGGCCATCCGCCACCTCAACGACGCCATGACCGATACCGGCCACCGCACCATCACCACGGTCCGGCAGGAGGACGGCTCCCTCACCAACGACCCAGCCACAGTGCTCCAAGCCACCCAAGACAGCTTCCTCCGGCAACACACCCCCACCCAAGACACACTGGACCCAGACACCCAGGCCAAAATCGACCGCCTCCCTCGGGTCTTCAACCACGCCCAGAGGAGGCACCTGGAAAAACGCCCCTTCACCATCCACGAAGTCCGGAAGGCCATCCACAGTCTCCGGCAACACAAAACCCCAGGCTACGACGGCCTCCCTGCAGAGGCATACTACCACCTCCCCGCCCACCTCCTCCGCGTCCTCGCCCACCGCCTCTGGGACATCGTCACGGGGCGGACCCCCCTGCCACCAGACTGGGCAAACGTTGTCCGCCCCCTCTACAAAAAAGGGGACTGGGCAAACCCGGACAACTGGCGCCCCATAGTCTGTGCGGTCACGGAGGTCAAAATCGTCTGGACCATCCTCCTGCGCCGCATCCGCCCCCACCTGGACCCCCACATACCAGCGAGCCTCTGGGGGGCCATCCCAGGCCGCTCCCCACACGAGGCCATCTTCCTCCAGGACACCATCGCGGACATGGACCCGGTGGACCTCATCATCGCCTCCCTCGACGTCAAGGGAGCCTTCCCGAACACCCCCTGGCTCCTTCTAGAAGCGGTGTGGAAGCGCCTAGGCCTCCCCTTCTACAACTTCACCTCCGACTACATCCGCACCCGCAAATACACGGTCCGCACAGGAGCAGGCCTCACCCCCTTCCTGGAGCCAGGCAGCGGGGTCCCCCAAGGGGGAGCAGAGGGCCCCTTCCTGTACCTTCTAGTGACGCTCCCCCTAGCCCTCGCAATCGAGCAGGACTACCCGGCCTACGCACCCTACCCCCTCCTCTCCCCCCTGGTCGGCTTCGCGGACGACACCAACCTCACCGTCGCGCACACCCCACACGACCCCCATGCCCCGGACCCCGGACCAACGGTCACCCAACAGGCCAACGTCTTACTGGACGCGACCGTTTCCTACCTCTCCCACAACAACCTCATCGTCCACCCCACAAAGTCAGTGGCCATGATCAAGGGGTCTGCCACACCTCCCACCCTAGGGCCACAAGGACCCCCCATGCACGTCGTGACGACCACCACCCACCTGGGGGTAGTCCAGGCCGCCAACCCTGAGGACGCCACCCTCCCTCCCAAGTTGCAGTCGCACCTCGCCCATCTCCCTAGATATGCGTCCCCGACCACCAAGGCCCTCTCCCTGTCCCACCAGAGCCTGGCGTACTACCTCACCGGGGTCTTGAACGCCTCCATAGGCTTCGAAGCACTCCACCTGACACACCCCACCACCGCCCTCCAGCCGGCCACACGCGCCGTGACCAAGGCATGGGCAGCACACGGGGGCTGGCCCACCTCCATACCCACCCGCGCCATCCGAGCGGCATGGCCCCACTATGGAGACGCCATAGGGGACAAGGTGAAAGCAGCCTATACCAGACACACCGCCCTCCTCCTTCACCGCATGACCCACAACCACCCACCGG
Source organism: Eutreptiella sp. 'Long Island Sound 2002' (assembly GCA_964036045.1). Classification (NCBI taxonomy): domain Eukaryota; phylum Euglenozoa; class Euglenophyceae; order Eutreptiales; family Eutreptiaceae; genus Eutreptiella; species Eutreptiella sp. 'Long Island Sound 2002'. The sequence goes on along the minus strand of OZ038384.1, from coordinate 17,364,405 downwards.
AGGTCCGCGAGGTCACCGCCATCCGCCTCCAAGCCGCACAACGGGCCCGCAACACATGCCCGCGCTGGGTACTCCACCAGACGGGCATGCCCACCAACATGAACACGCGCCTATGGAACCACCTGCAACTTCTCCTCCCATCCCCACACCACGCCATACTCACCAACCACACGTGCCCAGAGAAAGGGCCACTAGCGGTCCTCTGCGGGGACCTCCACCATCACCCCAAGGGCACCATCCACACCATAGACCTTGTCGGGGCCTCCATCACCGTAGTATACGTCACCCTCTCCCAAATGCGAGTCCTGCACCACAGCGGGGCACACCACACCCCCTTTCTACAGCTTCCCGAATGGCCACAATACCGCCTCTTCCACCAGTACCTCACGCAGACGGCACGAGCAGCGGGACACACTCTACCAGGCAGCAAAGACATGCGCACAGCCTACCGAGAATTCACAAAACAACACCCGCGACCCATCCCAGCGACACCGCCCTACGCACCCACCGGATCGAAACACGAACCCGTCCCCCCGGTAACGGGCCCAGTCCCACCACTAACCCTGCTACTGGCCCCGAACGAAGCCAAACCCACGCAGACCACCGTCATCCACCACGGGGCAAAATGGCGCATACCGAAGCACCACATGACCGCCCGAGACCTGCCAAAGGTCCCCCAAGATTCCCAGAGCATGCCACGCACATGTTGGGCCTGTGACCCCGAGGCACCAACCACACCATGGCCCATACTACACCTCATAGCACGCCACCACACCCACCCCACAACCCACCTACCACCACAGGCCTACGCATGGATAGCCCCATGGTTCCACCGCACCGACACTAACCCCACGGTAGCATGGAACCCCGACCACGCGCCCAAATGGCTCTTCACCACTACACCCACATGCCCCCGCCCCGACCCGGCAGGGGTCGCCATCCGTTACAGCATGTACGAGCCAGGCAGAACGGGCAAGCACGAGCACCCCTACTATCCACTCCACCACTCCTGCCACACACCGGAGCACCAAACACAAACCCTCACATGCCACGACCTAAACCCCGACACAGCCTACATCCTCCACTACATCTACTCCTACCTCACACAAGGACAGCCGGAGCAGGGACTCATAGCCCTGTCCCCCCAAGCGAAGCACATCATCTCCAAAGGAATAGGGGTGTACGCCACCCCCATCCTGCAGCCCACAACCCCAGTAGCCCACCTCGCCACGGGCCTTGCCATATACGCCTACCTGCCCATGAACCCATGCCGCCTCCCACAACAATCACCGGCGGACCGGCTCTTCTTCACCGACGCCTCAGGCGAATCCTCCCTCACGCCCATCACCGGGGGGGCCACCCTGCAGCTAACCCACACCGGGGGACACTACCACATGGACCACCACACGGGCCACACCACCTATGGGGCCTCTTCCCACGGGGAGCTAGGGGCCATGGCCGACGCCATCACCGAGGTCGCGGCCCACCTACCCGCCCACTCCCCGCACATCGTCCGGGTCTGGTTCGTGGTAGACGCCACTGTCGACACACACCTGCTCCTCCGCATAGCAAGGCAACCACTTCACAAAGCAACCGCGACGAGCCTCGGCACCCAGGCACTGCTACTCTGGAAAGCCCTACGCAGCCTTCCCCCCTACGTCCAGCTCCACATCGTGAAACAAGAGTCCCACAGGCACCAATACGGAAATGGTAAGGTCGACAACCAGGCAGTACACCAGCGCACAACGCACCTACCAACCCTCCAGATCCCTGACCTCGGCCGCAACCACACACACCTCCAACACGTGCCCCCTGTACCCGAGCCCCATCAGACCCCGGACTGGGTACCAGAGGACGCCCCCTATTCCTCCCACGACAGAGCGTACCACTACCCCAACCCCATCCAACATCTCGCCCGCGTGCTCGGCGACGCAGACAGCCGGGCGCACATCCAGGAGCTCCAGGACAGACTGCAAGTCCCCCTCTACCACTCAGCGCTCCGCCCAGCAAACGTCCCAGCCCAGCTCCAGAAACGACGCATCCAGCTCCTCAGGGAGCAGCTGCCACTCCTCACCAGGGTCGCCAGATGGCTCGCCCGCAAGCACATCCACGTCCCCGACGAACACACCCGCTGCCCATGCGACCACACCACCCCGGAGGACTGGGAACACTTCAAGAAATGCCCCCTCCATACAGACAGGGACACCCTAGTGGGCTGGTCCCCGGCGGAAACCCTGCGACAACACGAAGGATGGCCAACCCACAGCCACGCACACCAGGCCACCGAACACCTCTTCCGGGACCCCCTGATCAAAGAAGCCACCATGAGAGGGGCAGTGACACAGGCCCTGCACCGACACCTCACCAAACACACGGAAAGCCCCATGGAGGCAGCAGCACACCTCCAGCTAGAAGCGGTCCGCAGAGCAGCGGCCCAAATGGTACACCGCAAACACCTCCTGCTAACACACGCGGAACAACTCACCGACCCCGCCGCCAGGGAACACATGCAGCGTCTCATCCATTACCATGCCGTGCATGACCCAGACGTCCACTAACCCGCTCCACGCCCCGCACGCGCCCCCCGTCTCCATCCACAGGTCTCCAAGGCACCACCACAGCGCCCCGAGACCCGTCTCGCACCCAAGAAGCCACCCGGCACCGCCCAGTCCGGCCGAGCCCAGGCAGGGCCAACCATACATCGACGTAGACACGCAAGACCCCGGCAGCCCATCCAGCCCACCCCCCCCGGACCCGGAGCACCCCCCCCTCACACCGGCCACCATCCGCGACCCTGACCTCCTCCGAGCGACCCTCCAAGACAGGGCCCCGGCGACCCCCCTGGGCTGGTACCGCCTACAAGAGGACTGGACCAAGCTCACCGTCAAAGCCCTCCGGGACCTGACCACCCCAGGCAGCGGCCTCCACGAGACCATAGTGGACCTCGTGCTCTGGCGAGCCCGCAAACACACCCGGGGCCAGCCCATCTGGATCCCCCCCATCGAGTGGGGCCAGGCCCTGACGCACGACACCGGCAGCAACGTCACGCGTCGAGGGACCGTACGCCTACGGCGGGCCCAAGCAGAGACGGACCACCCAGCGGACCCGAACCACCCGGAGCAGTGGGAACAGGCCACCGCGCCCGACCGCGACACCGCCCTCCGCGCCGCCGGCCTCCGCACCCCGGACGACGACCCTCCCCCCCCCACCTACAGACAGTGGCCACCCCCCACCGGAGGTCTGGGTTACAGTCCTCGAGCGCGGCCACTACTACGTGATAGCCGCTACGGCTACGTCCCCCGGCCAGCAATGGATCATCCAGGGGACAGACACCATGTACGCCCCGGAGACCGCCCCACCAGGGGCAGCGGGGGACCCCACCACCCAGCACAGGATCCTCAGGGGTGTCCTCCAGCCAGGGGACACGCCCCCAGCCCGCGCCCTGGCCCAAATCACCTCAGGGAAGGCGGGCTACCACCTGGGATTGGCCATGCTCTGCCTAACTCACTGGATCCAGCGCCACTGGCCACCCACGGGGACCGTGCCCTGGGTTTGGGCCATCCCCACCGCCCACACACAAGTCGAGGCAGGCCCGGACACACGACCAAACCCCCCCCCCAGACCGCAACAGTCCCTCACCTGCGGGTACCACGCCATCCACAGGGTCCTCAACCGCGCGGGTCTTAGCCCAAAGCTAGCATGCCCCCTTCCCACCACTGACCAAGAGGTCCACCAGATACGAAAGCTCGTCTGCGAAATCCTTGCCGCGGCAGCAGAAGACGGCAAGCTTCTCCTCCAAAGCGCCCGGCCTACAACTGCCCACGCAAGCGCGCGGCAAACGGACACATACACCGGCACAGCACACCCCCCCGCACAATCCCCGCCCATGCCCCCCCCCTCTCGCTGCTCAACCGGAGACCCACACACGCCCACCAGCGCGCGCACCCCCGGGCCCCGCGACACGGGCCTCCCCCACCCGCCCGAACACCAGCACACGCCCGCCACACACCCGCCCGCCGGCCACCCTTCACCGCCCCCCACACTCGACAACCCACACACACCCGCCAAGGGGAGCCCCGCGCCCCGCGGCACGCCCACCCCACCCAGTGGCCCGCCCACGCCCCCCACACACACCCCAGAGGACCCAGGCCCACCCCCCCCGGCCCCTGAATGCAGCCCACGCGAACTGTTCCCCCCCGCGGACACCAACCCACACGACCTCGCACATTGCAGGACCCGGGCCCAGCCGAGCCCAGAGCGAGAAGGCCGCAGCCCCGCGCCTCCCTCCCCCGCCGCTGCCGACCACATCGGCCCGCCGGGCCGCCAGGTCACGACCGGGCCCCCCCAGCCGCCCGCCCCCAACCTACAACCCGGGGACATGCCCTCCATCCTCCCCGCCGTGGCCGCAGCAGAAGCCGCCGCCCGCAAGCCCGCCCGCATCACAGCCCAACCCGCGTCCACCACCTCCTCCTCGTCCTCAGCCTCCTCCACCTCCTCCACCTCATCCTCCGACCCCCCCCTCCCCGCCAAACTCATCCTCAAGGCCACGGCGAAAGCCAAAGCCGCGGCCGCACGCACCGGCCCCCCAACCCCCACACAGGCGACTCAGGCACCCCGGCAACCCACCGGGACGACCCCCGACCCGACATCGACACCCTCACACCTCCGGACAGAGGTACTCCTCAACCTGGAACCGGACCCCAACCCCAAACCCGACCCCAAAACAACACCGGACCCCAACCCCAAACCCAACCCCAAACCCAAGCCGGCGCCCACTCGAGCACACACAACACCGCATACGCAACGACACAAAACCACCCGACACTACCCCCGCCCGGGCCCTCGCCCAAGCCAGGACCCCCCGCCCACCGCAACCCGCCCCCCCCTCCCGCCGGCACCCACCACCACCGCGGAGACGGCCACCCAGCACGACCCCGTCCAGGCCCTCGTCCACATCCCCGTCACCAAGCGCCCCGTCATCCATCCCCCACAAACCACCACCACCACCGGCCAAACCGACCCAGGGACGTGGGACCCCTCAACCATCGTCACCGTCAAGCCCGGCCCCCAACCCTTCCCCCATGCCCACCACATAGTGCAGCCCCGGGGACTGCCCACGATGGCCAACCCCCCACCCCCACAAGGGGGACCGGAAAACCCACAAGGACTCCATTGGCCATACCCACAACAACAACCCCACCACTACACACACCACCACCACCAGCGGCCCCACCACCACCACTACCAACACCACCCCCACCACTACCACTGCCCACCGCCCTACCCCACCGGGCCACAACCCCCCGTACACGAACAGCACCAGCGGACGGGATGGCAGCCACCGAGCGCCCCGGCCGCATACCCACCCCCCCCGTACCAGCCACCACCCCCGTACCAGCCGTACCCCCGCGGCCACCATCCGATGGCCGAAGGGGCCCCATGGACAACGGGGGACCTCCCCCCCCAGGCGGCACCGCGCGGGGCCCCGTACCCCCCCGGCCACCATCCGATGGCCGAAGGGGCCCCAAGGACGACGGGGGACCTCCCCCCCCAAGCGGCACCGCGCGAGGCCCCCCAGAGGCCGCCAACGCTTCCGGACTGGCCCGACTCGAGCGACGAGGGCCGGTCCCGCAAACGGCGGCGCTCCCGCTCCCCCCCCGCACGACACACTCGCCCACGGCGCCCACACTCCCACCGCGCCTCAACCACCCACTCGCGCCGCTCCCACTCCCCCAGATACAACCACCACCCCCAGGGACCCCGCTCCCGTCGCTCCCGCTCCCCCGGGCACCACCACGAGCGCCACCGCCGCCCCATGTCCCCCTCCCCCTCCCCCCACCGGCCACCCAGCCCCCGCCACCACCACTCCCGCTCCCCCCGCCGCCCCACGTCCACCTCCCCCTCCCCCCACACGCCCCGCCGGGCTCCCCGTTCCCCCCGCCACCCGTACCCATCCACCACCCCCAGCCCCCGCCACCACCACTCCCGCTCCCCCGGACGCCACCGAGCGCGACACCGCCGCCCCATGTCCACCTCCCCCTCCCGCTCCCCCCTCCGCCCGTACCCGTCCTCCACCCCCAGCCCCCGCCGCCGCCGCTCCCGCTCCCCCAGGCACCGCCACCCCCGCCACCACCGCAGGCCCACGTCTTCCCCCCGCCGCTCCAGGACCCCGGACACGGACCCCTCCCCCCCCCGGGCCCCCGCCTACCTCGCCTGGTGGTCTCCCCCCGCTCTGCAGGAGCTCCGCCGCTGGGTGAAATGGGCCGGGGGAGCGGGAAGGCACGAAGGGGTGCACATGGTGCATACCTTCGAGGAGGTGCGCACCCGCACCCCCGCAAACCCCAACGAGACCGCCCCGGAGGCCATCATGCCACAAGCGGCATGGGAGGCCCTCCTCCGCGATGCGGTCCAGGGCCTCCGCCCCCCCTACACCCCCCAAGCCCTCCGCCAGTGGCTCCAGGCCACCCACCCCCAAGCCTGGGCCACCGGCGCCCCCTCCCCACCCCGCCCCTCCCGCCACCACCACACCAGGAAGGGGCAGGACAAGGGCAAGGGAAGGGCAAGGGGCACCAAGGAGCACACAGACAAGAGGGCACGGAAGGGCCCCAAGTGAGGGCAGCCACACCCAGGGACAGGGCGCCGGCAGCGACACCACATGGGGGCAGGAAACCACCCAAGAACCAGGACGGGGCGGGAACGGGGACCAAGACACGGAGGGCAAGAGCACCACGGCGGGCACCACGACCCACACCCAGGAAGGGCACACCACAACGGGGAGACCAGCGCCGCCCCAGCCCCACCAAACACCCCAACACACACCACCGCAGCAAACATCGGACGCCATACGGGACACACCAGCGCACGCCCACCGGCCACCGGAAACCACACGGAGAACGGAGGGCACACCTACACGGGGAGTACGGGCCACACCCACAGAGGAAGCCGCAGGGAACGCCGCCGCACGGCGCACCACCACGCCCTCACCACCAGGCGACGACCCCAACCAGGCACCGGAAGAGGACGAAACCACGGCCGCGGCACCCACGGCTACGGACCCCCAGAGGACACGGGACCAAGGCACAGGCCCCCAGGGAGGGCAACCCCACGGACCGTCACGCGACCACACCATGGGCTATAAGGGCCGGGCTGCGTTACCGTCGCGGTTTGACGCAGAGTACTGCTATGCACTTGGATTGACGGCCGGGGGCTTGATCTCAGCTGGCCTCACGTCCGTGAGGGCGTCCGTCACCAACCTGTTGCGTCCAGTGGAGGAATGGCACTGCGGCGGCACGCCGATCCCGTCCACGGTGAATTTCGAGCGCCGCAAGGGGAAGTGAAAGGCTGTGATCGATCGCGAAGGCCTTGGTGCTGCTGGACGGTGCCCCCTTCAAGGCCATCTCCGAGCGCCGTGACGACTGGAAGAGCCAAGATTACTACCGGTGCCCCGGACCCCTGCAGTTCAGCACCGGAGATATGGACATCCCCCTGACCCTGAAGTATGAGCTCATCCCCCGGCGGCACCAACCCGGACCCTCATGTCCCTGCCAGCGCAGCCGAGCTGCAGTGCAAGCCTTTCGCCACTCAAACAGCGTTCGGAAGCCACCTCCACCGTCCGACTCCTGATTTCTGTTTGTCTGCCTTGGAGAAGGAACGTCTTCCTACACCCCGAGTACGCCTGCCTGTCAGCGGGGCCCGGTGAAGATTGAGTCCATGGGTGAGAGTCAGCGTGCACGCCCCAAGGACACCGTGATCCTTCAGCAGAATTTCCCGAAGACCTACCCGACCCAGACAGGCCAGGCTGACCACCACTGACCCACCGCGGCACCACGCGAGACCACGGCACACCGCACCACAGCGCGCCACAGAGCAACGCACCACAGCACGACGCGACGCGACGCGGCACAGAGCGGCACAGCACGACACAACTGACCCTAACCTGAGGGACTAACCGAAGCCAGCCACCGCACACCCAGGAAGGCGCCGCGCCACCACGCCACACACCAGCACCGCAAGCCACACACGGGGCCACAGCGCGCCAGGCGACAACGGTGACGGACCACCCAGAAGTTTACAGCCGGCACCGCAGAGGGGTAAGGACACGAACAGCCCCAGCCCCCTAACCCAAAACCACAAGCAGCCGCCTGGCGCAGCCGCCCAGCCGGCAGAGCCAGGACCTAACCCAGCAAGAAAGGGCGCCGAGCCCACCGTGTACAAAGCCCACCCGACCCATGGGGCCGGAACGTGACCACACAGAACGCAACTGAAGACAGCAGCCCGGAAGACAACACTGAATGCGGGCCAGTGCGTGCGCCAGCCCAGGGCAGGCAGAAGGAGGAACAGGCAAGCCCCCCCCCCAAAAAAAAAAAAAAAAGGAGGGGGGAAGGGGAAAAGGCACGAAAACAGCCCACAGCCGCCAAACCGCCCGCCAACACTACCACAGGCGGCCAAGCCCCCCCCCAAGAGGGCAACGAAAAAAAAAAAAAAAAGGACCCCCACAGAGGCACAGGGGGACCACCCACCCAAAACCGGCAACACCAAGCCAGTAACAGCGGACCACGGGGAAAAGGGACACGGAAAATAGAAAAAAAAAAAAAACAGAGAGCCACCAGCCGAGCCCGAAAGAAAGGGGATGGAGGCACAGGGACCAAAAAAAAAAAAAAAAAAAAGAAAAGAAAAAACCAAAGCGAAAAAAAAAAAAACACACCCCGACAACCCAGCCAAGAAGGGCTGGGCACAGGCGAGACCCAGGCCCAGCACACACGCCCACACCGCGCGCCGGAACCGGAAACGGCGGGGGGCAAGCGGGGCGCCCACGAAACCACACACGTCCCAAAAGGAGGCCAAAACCGAAGCCCAACCACGAACACCACAAACAGCCGACACTAGAGGGACAACACCACAAACCGTGCCCAAACACACCCAACCAAGACCCCAGCCAGGACTGGCGGGGTAAACAAAACCCGCACCCAACCGCCAACCGGACCCAAACACAAACGCCACGCGACAGTAGGAAACCCAGTGCCCACAGCCCGGGCACTGAGGCAGCCCGTGCCATGCAGGTGACCCGGCCAAACGAGATCCGGAGACGGGGGGTAAGGCTGCATCCTAAGGCCTGCGCTGCTTTGGGACTCGAGGCGGAGCGTGCGACACCCAAGCGCCTCGGAACCCTAGTACCAAGAACGTGCATGCACGCCTTGGGAACGGGATACGCCAGGAAGTCCGGTGAACCCCTAGGGTTGCGCCCAAAGGAGGGGACGTGCGCAAGCACGGGGGCACACCCTCCCGGCGAGACAAGCATGTCACGCTGGCGGCGATCAGCCCTCCCGGCGTAGCCCGGGGCCGCTTTGTTGGGGGCCAACAGTCAGGTCTAGCGGGAAGTAAGCCGCCTCCCCTCTTCACGCGCGAAGCCTCTTCCTGTTCGTCACAGGGGCGACGCCAGGGGGAACCATGGGGCGCCTCTCCACGACCGAGTGCACCTACCTACCTACCTACCTTGGTCTCAAGAACATGGGCGGACTTGGGCAGTGCGTGGCGCCCATATCCGAAGGGGTTTCGAGGGTAAACTGGGGATGTACATGGGCATTGACCTTTGGTCCCTATCCTCCATGAATACTAGACTTCGATTCCATGCATGCTTTGAGCCTTCGGATAAGTGGTAACGTCAATTTTGAGCATATATTTGATATATGGCCAATATGGTGTGAATTGGCAGTTTTTGGCATGTTATGAGTTCAAACTCATGGGGCATATCTCCAAGCCCATTAAACTCCAAGTCCAACCAAGGTTATGTCAGGGTAGGGCATGGTCCTGAGTGCCACTCTAGGCCATGATACGCCACCTCCCCTATTGGGCTAGGATATATAGGCTTGGGAGTGAACACATTTTTGGGGTTTATGTAGTGACTTGTGACACATGGCATTTAGCCATCTTATTTGACTGGGTTCAGGGCAACATGTTGGTGAGTCAAGGGAAGGTCTTGAGTCCAGGGAATGAGGGGTCTATGGCTGTGATTGTGTACGTTTCCATCTTTCCCCAACTTTGCTTCATTTGTGTTCATATGCCAATTTCAGGGCTTTCTTCCTTGGTGCAATTCTTGTACATGCCCGCCACCGTGGGACGACCGGTGTGCTGAACGGAAGCCCGCAGTGTGGATTGGATTGTGGATCGGGTTATTGCTGTATTTGTGGGATCTGGTTGCTGTTCAGGGTTGAAGGAGGATTTTATTTTCTATATTTTTGGATTTTGGACCCTGGATTTTGAGGAATGCAAGCGTTGATCCGGAGCGAGTCAGCAGGGATTACAGGCGGAAGGGGCACAGCGGGGGCCGGTCCTGGTAGGGACCTTCGTTACCTTCATACAACCAAATGGGAATATCAACCCCATCTTCGGCTCCTACCTCGTTGAGAACAACGAGGGGCAGCTACCAACTAGTGCTGAGACTCTGTCCCAGCGTAAAAAGAAAAACTAATTTCCCCGTGTCAGTCTACTGACTGTGTTCTAACCTCACAGGTGCAGTGAGCACTCTTGTGCAGACATGCCTGTGTATGGGTGTAAGAGCAGTTGTCACAGTTGCCCCGCATTGCATCGCACCACAGGACCGTTAGCCCCCCATGACAACCACTCCCTGGCCGAAGGCCATTGGTTTATCACACACCACTGCCTACTGAGCACTGCACTGACCCTGTCTGTGCCATGCAGTCCCATGCTAATGGTTTCCAGCGTGGGCCAGGTGGCCGCTTATCAGGTTTGCAGCCACCCAGCGAGTGTATGCCTTGTTGACCATTTGTTGCATGGGGACTGCCCTGATGTAATGACCTTGGGGAGCCAACGAAGAACGGTGGCTTACTACACCAGGGGGGAATGACAAGCAAGGTGTTATGAGGCAAGGTGTGTCTTCCCTCCTTGGGGACAAGCGAGCCCACAGTTAGGACCCCTAACTGGTCCAGATCCATAGGGTTCTACCCTTCCTTACAGGGTTTACCATACCCCTAAGTGTGCTACGTATGTCTGTGTGTGTCTCACTTCTCTCCCCAGCGTTGCTCCTGGAGACCAGGCTTCGCTGACGTCGGACCTAAGGTCCTAATCAGGTACTATTACCACTCCTATGGCGCCCAATTTCTGTGCTGGCGCCTGTCCCTGGGGGAAGACGGCAAAAGCCCTACCTACTAGAGGGGAGGGGTGGCCAAGTGTGCTAAGGGCATACAAAACGCCCATTTTTGCTAAAGGCCAAAAGCTAACGCACTCCCCTGCCCACATGGAAAAGCACGCGGGACAGGAGACACCACTACACTACACTCACTAACACCAGCACCAGCCTTCGAAGGCAGGGTGAGCACTCATCACTTGCACTCAACACCTGCCAGGCTTGCTGACCCTAACACCTACACACTCTACTGGGAGTTGCTGTCAATGAAGTCTCGGGTCCTATTGACCCTCCTATGAGATAGCAAGAGAACACAACGCTACTAAGCAACTGTGGCCTAACAGGGACGCCACTGTGTGTTTCCCTGTCACGGCTTGGAAGGAGGGAGTGCACAGTGTGCGTGCACAGCGTGGATGGCGGTGAAGCCGGACTGCACTCACTGCGGTTATTTGTTTGTGTGATCTGCGCAGCATATTTTAGCGCTGCCCAAGGGGAGTGCACCATTCGCCCTTACCTTCCCGCCTGTAAAGCAAAGGCAGATGGCCTGGGTTTGCGGCTGGAGAACCAAGACTACTCCACGTATTATACGCTTCTCAGTCTGCCCTATAATACGCTGTCCATAAACCAAGGTGCAAGCAAGCAAGCTTAAGGAACTGCACCCGTTCTCTTATAAAACCTGGGGTGGAGTCCCTGCGTAACCTAAACAAGAGTTGTACCGCGCGCATTTCGCGTGGCCTACCCTTTAATGCGTCATATGCATGCAGAGGTATGCACTGGGGTTCCAATTCCTCTTTCTCTTACCTAATCTTACTCAACATAACCAATCAAAGCGTGACTCAACCAGGAGGTGAGCTCCTCCTGGGCTTACCTACCTTACTCACCACGCATCATGTGAATGCCAAGGAATACACGAGCGCAAAACAACCCTAGGCGCTTAAACAAACCTACGGCAAACTATAAACCACCCGAAGCGATTAATGCACTGTGTATCATGCATGCTTCCCTTGTCTTGTTTTCTGCACAAAGAGGAGAGAGAGTGGCGCACTCCACAGCGCAAAACAAGCCTAAGCGTTTTAAGCAACCCTAATTTAGCGCTACGGCAACGCGAAAAGAGCAAACACTTTCTTTTCTTACCTGTGAAGAGAGAACAAGGGTGAATTGGGGCACAGGGAAAGCGACACAGCGTGTGAATGCCTTAATCAGGCACATGCATCGCGAACACAGCGCATATCCTAACCCTACGTGCGCGCTGCGCGCTCCATTCGCATCGCATACCTTTCATTGCTGTTTTGACCTGTGCAGAGCAAAGGAGAGGAGCACCCGAACCCCCAACGAACACAGCGGTGACAACCCTAACGTTTTAACGAAGCAACCAACATGAACGCAATGCATGCGTGTGAAATGACACTGGCATACCTGAGAGGTGGGTTGTCCACCTGCTCTGTGGTGTGGGTTGATTTTCGATACTTTTCCCTAAAGTTTATGAAAATTTTGATGCAACTGTGCAAAAATTTCCTTTCGAACTTTAAAAACTACGGCTCATACCTTCTGTTTCAAAAGCCGTTTACGCTTGCGCAACCCTATTTTTGAAGTCTGCTTCTGTTGCGCTTGTCTGCGACTTTTAGTTTTGGTGTAAAAATGAGGATTTCTCGCGTTGTTTCGTCGATTTTTAGCGATTTGACTTCTTAAATCGCAACACCTTTCGCTAAACCAAAGGAATCACTCCCTGTTGGTTTCATTTTCTATTTTTTTCAGCTCCTGGAGATTTGTGTCCTCCATTGGGAGTATTGCTCCGCCCTGGCCCTTGGTCAGGACGTTTACTAAAACGCTCTTTATACAGCGATAGCCGTCCGCATTAGAGCGTTCGACGGTACCCTAGTGGGCAAGCATGTGTGCTCTAGGGCGGGAGTCCTGGGTTCAAACCCCACTACCCCCAAAATTTTACCAAAAATTTTCGTCGTACGCTGGCAACTTTTGAGGAATGCTGCATCGAAGGGACATCATTCACGGTACATTACACTATTTTTCAAGGTTACCTACAGTGTGATCGCCTTCTATGAACTGATGAGAATGTTTTTGGTAGGTTTAATGCATTTTCTGAGGTAATTTTGGGAATATTTGAGGCTTTTTCCTTGGTCCTACTAGCTTGATCAACTAGTACTCTAGGGGGGAGTAAGAAAAAGTCACTGCCATGTCTTTCTTGGAGGGCTTGATCCAGGCCAAGCCCCCCTTAAAACCCTTTTGTTGATGCTAAGACTAACTTAAGTATTTTCATCACTCTTTTGAAGCTTTAAGTACACTTTCTCAAAGTAACTAGGGTTATAACCCTAGCCCCCCATGAAGTTCACCCCTACCACTCAACTGAGCGAAGGTATCTTCCTTCATGGAGGATATACCGAAATAAAATAGGCATTTCATGCCTTAGACCTTGGAGGTTAAGCCTAGTGGTCTCCCACCCCAAGACCCCTATACTCAATTGTTTCTACCACTTATTGTGGTTCTACTTTTTAAGTGTTTCTGAATTCAGTTGCTTGGCCAAGTCATAATCTGTGTCTAGCCTACCCCTTTGCCCCATATTCCTAACCAACTCCATTTCATCCAAAAGAGTGCACATGAAGTGCTTGATGCTAACTTGGAGACTAGAGTCAGGCCAGTTTCCACATAAAATCTTTTGTACTATCCATTTGTGATTGAATCTTTGTATTTATACCTGCTTTGTCTATCTGCAGCCGATCTGTTTAACGCTGGATTTCAAACTATTCATTGATTCGATCCATATCCTGTTCTTACTCTACTTGCTCCTTTGGTTTTGGGATTTCGACATCAAAAACCTGCAGGATTTCATCAAAATCTATAGGGCACTAATCAAGGACATCTTTCTGCTCATCTTCACTTCGTGTCATATACGCTACCACAGCCTGTGGTGGGATCAACGTAGCGGTGGACAGCTGGGTTGACGCGCGCCTCCCCTGAGCCTCGTGCTTAGGCTGGAAGGCCAGCGGCGCGTTTGCCCTTGTGGTTTCTTCTTCTTTTTCTCAGGCTCGTCAAGTTTTATTTTTTGTGGCTGAATCTAGCTCAAATGAGCTTGATGGGAAAAACGGGTTTGACACCAAGCGCCTTCGGCGCTCAAAAAGCACTGTTTTTGTGCTCAGTGGCTGACACTGATGTGCACTCTTGCTTTAGTTTTTTAAATCTAAGGCTTCAGGCCAAGTTTTACACCTGCCTGTTTTTGGGCATTTTGCCCTGAGTGTGTTTTCCTCCCCACCAACTGTCCCATTTTGGGACTTCACTGGCTATGCCTGTGCAGAGTCATGTCCATTGCAGAGCCACTGCTACTGCAGTGACTCTTAGTTTCGACCACTGTGGGCGAGAGTGCCCTGGTGGTCACATACACTCTACGCCAGAGTGTACACGAAAATTCTGCTTTGTTTTTTTTTTTTCACAAGAGAATTTGGGGTGCAGTTTTTGCTTGCGAGTAGCACCCCGCAGTGGGAGGGGGGAGTGGTCTCAGCACTATATGTGCTGCAGATCCGTGTACAGTGCTGCGTGCATTTTTTTCTGGGGGACGCTAAGGAATGATTATACTAATGTATGCACGTGTGCACCCTTGCGCATGTGTTTGTTGCATTGTATGCATGCAAGTTTGTTTGCCCTAACTCTCTGAATTTCTACCCCTTCCTCATCTTTCTGTTTCCTTGTCTTTTCAAGTGGAGATACGTCAGAGGTCGAAATCAGAAAAAGAAAAATTTCATTAACGCCAAGTGAAGCTAGGTCTGTGTTTTTTCTGTCGTTCTGCACCACGCCCCCCTGTATGATCTCCTCTGTTTTGTTTCTCTTTGCTACTGCACTGAGATGCGTGGAGGTCAAGAAAGAGCTCAAAAATAATTTAATTTTATATATCTTACAAGGCCGCGGCAGAAGTTTTGTGTATATTAGCAATCAGGGTCTCTATACGCTGTGGGGCAACACAGTGTGTTCTTCACTGTCTTTTTTCTTTGCCCTGTTGTTGCTGCTTTTGTGCCTGTTTGTCAATTTGTTTCAAACTTCTCAGCGGGGTTTTTTTTGGTGCAAGAAATTTTTTTTGGACCAGACAGATGGCATGGGCAATAAGTAGAACACAATCAGTGAAGCTGTTTTGAACATCAGTTTGGAAAAATGCCCCTCTGAGGGTTAGGCGAGGAGTTTAGAGCAGGATTTTTGCTTGGGTAAATTTTCTATTTGAAAACTTTTAGTGCTTTCTCACATATTTTTTCCCATTGTCAGCTGGGTTTTTTGGGTGGCAGCGACCCCCCCACTCAGGATGGTGTGTAGGATACCCGAAAAAAAGTAGAGGGACCTTAGTTCAGGATCTCACGTCTTGGGGTTAGGACAATGTATCATATCTCAGTCCATTTCAGCACATTTTTTCTGTACATGGCTGTGCATACCCCTGGGTTTGTGTCAGCCCTTGCAGGTGGCCTAGTGGCCGCGGCAAGGGCTTGGCGGGGGGTGTGACGGGTTATGCCCAGCAGGGGGCTGCCCGCGGCCAGATCGCGAGTCCTGTAGACTAGGACGCGTCGCGCGGTGCTGAAATTCAGGATTTTGTATCAAGAAAAACTGAGATTTTATAGTGCAATTTCTGTAATTTAATGCAGGGTATTGTATTATGAACCGGATGAAGGATTTACAACAAATTCAAGGAGTTTCAAGGATTTAGAGATATGTTTGGAATTTTGCCGTGCCTTGCAATTTCGTCAACGGATCCGGTTCAGTACTCCTGGCGGTTGCAGGAGTATACATCATGTGATTTAGATTTGGGACAGCCATTGCTCACTGTACCCATAGATACCAAGTGAAGCAGAGGAGGTATGTGCACGCAGCATGACGCCTTCAGTTACACGACATTTGCATATGGACGTGTTGTAATACGTCGGTTACTTAAGTTTCAGGCTACAATCTGATGTAGAAGACACCCTCAGAGTTTTGCTTCACACCTCAGCATCTCTGTGAGGCGGAAGAGGGGTTCGGACACCAACCACCGACCACCTTTGGACCAATCAACTCACCAACTCCCCGCCCATACCTTCAGTGATTGAGCAAATTCTTCTCCGCGTCTTCGGCCATGGAAAAAATTGTCAACCGCTTTTGGTGCAAGTCAGCTCAGGCCAAAAAATTTTTTCTACACCTTTGGCGCCTCTAACCACTCAAGGTCACCGGGAAGGGGGGGGGGGGGGGGCAGAGCCCCTGCCTCCCATCCCCCGTTAGACCCTCCCGAAACTCTCTTCTCCTTAAGCATAACTCTAGAAACCCTTGAGGACTCACGGCAAAAAGCTACCTACATACCTTCCACATACAAATGCCTATCTCCATTAGCTCGTCATATCGCCAAAACAACTATCCACAGGCCTCCACGAACTACCACGAAACATTCAGAGCACACTAGCAGCAGAAAAGGCGACACGAACCATCCACAACGCACCAGGAGCTAACACTTACCATCAGAGAGCACCAAGAATCAACAGCAATGCTGTAGGGCTCACAAAGAAATACCAAGACCCATTGAGAGAGCACAAGGAATTGCCTCCACCTTAAACCCCCCCCCTCCTCCGCCGGAATGCATCCTTACGAAATCAAGAAACCGCGCGTGCATGAGCCACATATTGAAAATCAGAGGAGTCCAATGGTTGGATAATGGCCAACAGCGACGGCGAAAAACACAGGAGGTGGTGAGCTGGGCTGTGGTACCCAAGGAAGGGGACATGGTAACACAAACGCCAGCACATGAGGGATTCATGGCAAAAAGAATGCGTATTCAGGGATGTACATTCCCAAAGGGAGGGTTTGGGTGGTTTTGGGTGATTGCGCCCTGTGGTGTATGAAAGTAGCCGCCCTACCCTCTGGGCGGGCAGTTTTGCCGCAAAATGGGCCCTGTGTTTGTCACACGTTTGTCACACGGGCATACACTAAAATGGTGCCAGCTTGCTCTTGAAAGGGATTACAGCCTGGGTTTAATCCATTTTTGCCGATAGGTATGGGTGCCGGCGGGGAAAAATTTACCGCAGTGTGCTGAATCTGCTCAAAACGTTGAACCATCCCGAACCATCCCGAACACTTGCGCCACTGCGACTCTTTACCGAAGTGCCGGCCGGCAGATAGAGAGCATTTTAGCATGTTTGAATCGTTGAATCACCTTTTCCTTTTCCCTCTGCACGTTCACTAATTGGGGATGATCTGGATGTTGCAAAGCAAAATTTCCTTATTGAAGATGCGTCGAAGGGGTTCTCATCATTTATCCCTCCTGAATTTTCTCCACCCACGCAACTTGCCGGATTCATGTGGGTCGCTGCAGGTGGTGTTCATGCTTGTACTTCAGGGGAATTTCTTCCATGCTCCGGGCCGCCTTGCTCTAATCCCGAAGCGATCGCTGGTGCTCCTGATTTCCCTCCGGGGAGGTGTCCCCCCAAAGCATGCAGCTCCGTTACATCAAGAATGTTCAACCTTCACAAAACTGCATCGCGCGTGTCACCGCCATATGCTGGTCACCCAATAATAAAAGGCTAGCACTCGCTGACCACAACCGCTTTGTACACCTATTTGATGAAAATGGTGACAAGCGCGACAAATTCTCCACGAAGCCTGCTGATCAAAAGGGTCTGAAATCATATGTAATTCGTGGTATGTGCTTTTCGCCGGACTCAAGCAAACTGGCGATAGCACAGAGTGACAATATTGTCTTTGTATATAAGCTTGGACTGGAATGGGGGGACAAGAAGAGCATTTGCAATAAATTTCAACAACCGTCTTCTGTCACTTGCCTCATGTGGCCTAACCAACACAGCAGTGAACTGGTATTCGGTATTGCTGATGGAAAAGTAAGGATTGGAAACTTGAAGACCAACAGAGCACAAACCTTGTATGGGACAGATTCGTACGTCGTATCACTGGCTTGCAGCACCGACGGGATGGGTGTCATTTCGGGCCATATGGACGGGTCTATCTACCGTTTCTACTTCGATGATGGGACTGGCAGCTCCCCTTCCCAAGCCAAATTGGCGCATCACCCTGTTGTGCCCTATGCCCTTGCTTGGGGTGAAGCAATTGCTGCTGCCGGCAACGATTGCAAGATCGTTTTCTACGACCGGTTTGGTTCACAACTACAACACTTCGCATATCCCATGGGTGACGAGAAAGAGTTTACTTGCGCTCAGTTCAACCCTGCCGGCCACTCTTTAGTCGTGGGAGGCTGGAACAGGTTCCGCAATTTCAACTACAACACCCGCCAAAGCAAGTGGGAAGAAGGTGACACAAAAGAGTGTAAGAACTTGTACAGCGTCTCTAGCCTTGCATGGAAGGCGGATGGTTCGCGGCTCGTTTGTGCCTCGCTATGTGGTGCGGTGGACATGTTTGACGCATGTATCCGACGATATCGTTACAAGAACAAATTTGAGTTCACTTACATCTCTCCTTCACAAGTCATTGTGAAGCGCTTGTCCACTGGAACCCGGATTGTGTTGAAGTCGCAATATGCACACGAGATCTTGAAGGTAAACGTTTACCACGACCAATATCTTGTCGCTCAAACGGACTCCACGCTACTCATGGGTGATTTAGTGTCGTGCAAACTGAGCGAGGTCCCGTGGAATTCTAGTGGTCAAGAACGCTTCTTCTTCGACAATCCACAAGTTTGCATGTTCTATCATGCCGGAGAGTTGGCCCTTGTCGAGTATGGCCGCAACGAGATCCTCGGCTCGTGCCGCACCGAGCACATTAATTCACATTTGTTGAGTGTTCAATTGTCGGAAGGTGTTTCGCTCACCGCCTTCTCTTGAGCTCTTATCTCTTATTATTGCACTCACAACGAACCTGTGGTGTTCCAAAACTATCAGAAACGCGATGTGCCGCCTTTGAAACTGCCCCACGATGCAGCACGGGTGCTCGCTTTCACATAGTTGAGCGTCTTGACCGCTTACCGATCATATTCCCGGTAATCTTTGAATGATAAAGCACGCACAAAACAGTGCACTGGAATTGGTAAGGAACAACTTCATCTTCGAAGTAGCCGGGGATCACCCGAAATAGCAAGGATTCGAACTAGCCGTGGGATCACTTGAAAGGGTAAGGAAATCACATCACCCCTCACAAACTGTCATCGACATAGTCGCACATGCACGTTCAAACTTGGTATAAATGAATATTGAGGTTGATGAACATGAATCCATGAACAAGTTTTGTGTCATGACAAGCCAATTTATGCGTATTCGGGAACTTGTGTGAATAGCGCCCCAAGATATTCTTTTCGCTTTCGGCTGTAGAAGTGCAACGACCTTGTGGTTGTTGTGGTTGTTGTTGTTGTTGATTTCGACACCTGGTTGTCCAGATTGGTGAACGCGTTGCGAACAAGCAGTGCACGTTGGCTGCCCAATTCGCCGGTGCTCCTGTAAAACAGGAATCATACCCTTTGAGCGTTCCGTTCAATTATTTTACTTTTCTTTTTCGCTTCACCCTCCACTCCCGTCCTCGTCTTTTTGCTTTAGGCCAAGCGGAAAACTTAGACGAGGACCGGCGGAAGAAAACGATTGCGTACTTGATCGACAAGCAAACGATCCGTGTGGTGGATCTCGTATCCGGGATTCCTTTGGGCACCGTCCATCATAGCGGGAAGGTGTGCGAGGATATCTGCTGAGCCGCCCCACCCAAACCCAAACCCGTAACCCAAAAGCAATGCAATTGCAGAAGTATGGTAACCAGCCTCGTGTTGTTATTGGGCGGGGTCTTGGTGGGACATGGGCGGTGGTAGCCCCACCAACGCGGGAAGCCCCGATAGTGCTTGGACCGCTTGGGCGACGAAGCCAATTATGGCCAAGCTCACCGAGGGAGGGAATGCCACGGGAGCCCAAACGGATGCATGCCCCAACGACAACGGTTAGTGAAGTCGTTAAATAGCCCGAGAAAAAAATGTATTGGAATCTATCGCCAGAGAACGTTGCCGCTTAATTCCGTTGATCACAAGTCCAACATCGCAACGCTCAGGTGGATTGGCTGGAGTTGAACAAGCGCGCGTCGAAGCTACTATTCCGGGACAAGAGTCGCCGCCTATATTTGTACGACATTACGTCCATGGAGTGCACGACGTTGCTCAACTACTGCTCTTACGTGCAATGGGTGCCGGACTCCGATGTCGTCGTGGCGCAAAATCGAGGTTCCTCCCCTACCCCACCTCTCAGCTTCCCCTATGTGCCAAATTCACGGGAACCAATAAATGATGGCAAGAGCTAAGCGGCCTACTTTCGCGAAAAGTCACAAACCCAGCAAATCCGAGTCTGACCCTTAGCATATGGCCTCAAGCAGCAATGTCCCCACCCACCGTCCCCACCGCCTGGACCCGACATAGAGCAGCGAAACACGGACGGTCGGGGGCTCCGTTGGCACCAAGGGAAAGGAAGGGTTTGTAGGGAGGTAAGGATAGGCCACGCAGGGGGAGGGGGGGCACAAGGTGGTGGGGTGGTCGATGGGCACCGCCTACGGAGGGAAAAAAAGGACAGGGGTCAGTGACGAAAGGCCAATAGGCGCCGCCGGCCTCAATAAGCAATCCCCCCCCTCCTCCGCGCACAGTGTTTTTGGGTCTGGCAACATACCAACCCCCACCCCCGCGCACGTCCAAAATTTGGGCCGGACATAGAGTGGTAAAGCAGGTACAGTGCGGGTGCTCCGTCGGCACAACCAACAAAGGAGGGTTTGCAGTAGGGTAGGGTCGCAGTAGGGTGCATGCAGTAGGGTAGCAAGTGGATAGGTGTGTACAATGTGTGTGTATAGGTATGGTACAATATGGTGTGAAGGTAATGGTAGGTAGCTAGACTGCAACCGGGGGGCCGACAGGCCCCAAGTACGTATCCGACTGACCGACCAACTGACCGATCCACACCCACCCACCCACACACACACACGCACACACATGCGCGCACGCATACACCCACGCACCGCACCTCACGGCATTCCGTTTTCTCGTACAATTTGCATTGGCCGTGAAGCAGTGGCATCCGTGGTGTAATGGTTAGCATGCAAGCCTTCCAAGCTTGCGTTCCGGGTTCGATTCCCGGCGGATGCAGAGTTTTTTCGTTCTGCCCACTCCAGGTGATTTGTGTGTGTGGTATTCCATTGACACACCAGACCGTGTGGCCATCGTACCCATCAAGGGTGATGTGGAAGACATAGAGCGTAGCCCAGGGCGCACGGAGGTCATTGTGGACGAGGGCACCAACACGGTCGCGTACGGTCTGGATGAAGCCCTGATTGAATTCGGGTCGGCCATGGAGATGCTGGACTACGCCCGCGCCTGCAGCCTTCTGGAGCAGATCACCATGACTCCAGGTCATTTGCACAGTATTTTTGTTGGGGCTCAACCGAAGTTGTGGCTGGTGAAAGCTCGTGAAATCAGCTTTGCGTGGTCACTTGCGAAGTAAGCAAGCACCCATATCCGTTTCCACAGAGCGAGTTGCATGAGCAAATGTTTTTGCCTAGGATGCCCCCTCATCTCTCTCTGCCAGCCAACAACTGGGTTCCTGGGGACTGAAATGCGAGCAAGAATGTGTTGGTGGACAATCATATACACACAAACGAGACGTGATTTGCTGGGCTGTTTCCAACCCAAACTGCGGCGGTGTGTACGCTATGCACCAGGCATTTTTGATGAACCGCATTCAGTCACATGGCACAGGAATCAACCAAATTGCAAGAACCAGGCCACAAACACACACAGTACCAGGGGGGGGCTGGGATGCCTTTTTGTGCACTCAGCCTTTCATGCATTCGGTTAAAATTACAAAACGTTAGAATCATCCAAACATTGATCCAATGGTCTGGTGTCCATTTCACAGTAGTTCTTTTTTTTTTTTCCCAACATACCGCCAGCTTCCAAACTTATTTTTGTCCACCACCAGCCCTGACACTTCGTTTTGCAGGCAGACAAAAAGTCCCGCACACAGAGCACCAAAATACAGCACAACGTACCACAAACCAAAGCCACAAAATGTACACATGTATGCGCCGGAGCCGTATGGTGGTATATATCCTCTAATCTACACCCCTGTCCCCAACTCTTGGTGGCTCCACCATATGGCTGTAAGTTACCTGTGATGCGTATAACATGCTGCATACCTGTGGCAGAAGAGGCCAAATTGGGTCAAAATAGGCTCAAATGGGCTTATTTCACTTGTTTGAGCATCCCAAATGGTCCAGCATCAGTTTTTGGAAAAATGCGTTTTTGACCCATTTTTGACCCATTTTTGGTCCCAAAACGGCCCAACTTCAAAGCACTTTGGGATTTTCCATGCGCCACAACGCGCCACCACAGGCTAGGCTCAAACGGGCTAAAAGCACTTGTTTGAGCATCCCACGTGGTCCACAAATAATTTTGGAAGAAATTTTTTTTTCGCCTGACGTACGCGGCCCGGGCTCCCCTCCGGCTCCACAAGGTGATTACTCTTAGAGGGGTCTAGGTGTCTCCTTGGGCAATTCTGAGGGTTGGAAACGAGAACAGGTGGGGGGTTGTGGGTGGACTGAGTGCCCTCAGAATGTGGTTTTGAGCCACGTAGCCCAAAATACGGCCCGTTCTCGGTTTTGGAGCTTATTGACACAAGCGACGCGCAATCTGGGCCAGTTTTGGGCTGTTTCTCGGACATATGGTGCAGTGAGAGGGCAAGAAAGGGCTCTTTGTCACAGGGCAATCATGGCACATGTGAAGTGTAGCAACAATTTCCCTTCGTTTGTCCATTTTGAATGGGTATGAGGGCCGTTTTGGGCCAGAAAATGCTTTTTTGGGGCACAAAAATGTGCAGTTTTGGGAGGGCACCTCCCAACGTGGCGCCCGCGCCCTGGGGCGCCATAGGTGAGTTTTTGGCTCCCAAATTTGGATTTGGCAAGGGCACCAGCTAGGCTCTAGAATGGCTAGAGTAGAGTAGAGCCCAAAGCGTTGGAACGGAGTAATGGCCAAAGCGTATGGGAGAAGTGTTGCTTGCTTGCGTGGTTGCTAGTTGCTTGCTTGCTTGCTGTTAGCTAGATTTAAGGGGAGAGGGGTGTAGTAATATATATTACTACACCCGTCCCCTTTAAATGTAGCTAACAACAACAACAAGCAAGCAAGCAAGCAAGCACACAACAACAACAACAACAGCAAGCAAGCAAGCACATCACGTTTCCGTTTTGGCCGTTACTCCGTCCCAACGCCTCGGATCCTTCCCTAATCTTGCCATCGTAGAGCCTTGGTGGTGGCCTTGCCAAATCCAGGTTTTGAGCAAAAAACTCACCGGTGGCGCCAAGTCTGGAGGTGACCTCCCAAACCTGCGCATTTTGTGCCCCAAAACAGCCTTTTTTGGCCCAAAACGGCGCCGAAACCCATTCAAAATGGACAAACAAAGGGAACCGGTGCATACACCCCACGTGCGCCTTGACTTCTTTGTGACAAAGAGCCCTTTCTTGCCCTAACTCCACGATATGTCCGAGAAATGGCCCAAAAATGGCTAAAAATGGCCTAGGATGTGCGCCATTTGTATCAAACAGCCCCAAAACCAAGAACGGGCCGTATCTTGGGCTATGTGGGTCGAACCGAATTCCGAGGGCACCTTGTCCACCCGCAGCCCCCCACTTTTTGTAGTTTCCAACCCTGAGAATCGCCCAACACGATGCCTAGACCCCTATACCACTGGTCACTTGGTGGAGCCGGGGGGCAGCTCGGGCCGCACACGGTGGGGGCCAACGCTGGGTCCACCAGGGTCCCTGGGGCGAAAGAATGATTTTTTCCAAAGTTGTTCCCAAACCAATTGGGATGCTCAAACAAGCCTTTTTAACCCATTTTGAGCCCGCGTTGACGCGTTTTGGGCCATGGAAAATGCCAAAATGCCTTGAAAACGGGCAGTTTTGGGACCAAAAATGGGTCGAAAATGGGTCAAGAACGCGTTTTTCCAAAAGTGATCCTGGACCATTAGGGATGCTCAAACAAGTGTTTTTAGCCTATTTTGAGCGCGTGGCGCAAGTTTTCTGGTTTGATGAAAGTGTTGCATCAGTAATCTGTATTTTACAAAATTTTTCAGTCTTCTGCATGCCATAGAATTACCATCGAAATTATTGACTGAAGCCTGAAACCTGGTTTCTGCTTTGCTTCTTGCAGATGCTTGTCTGCCTCCACTTCATTGTGCAAAATATGGCCTGACCTGCAGAACAACAAATGTGGGTCAAAACTCATACACCCGTACATGTGCCACACTATGCACAATGTGGTCCCTCAGTTGTGCAAATGAAAGGGCTGAACATTGAAATATGTATCGCCCATCATTGTCAATTATTGCATTTTGGGGTCACGCTGCTTCCTCGGGTTTTGGTGCAACAGGTAATGCTTCCTGCGGCACCTGCGCAACGAGAGACAGGAATCAGCACCACCCTATGCCAAAGCCAAACCCCCTGCGTCCATTTTGGGGAGACCTCCCCCCCGCCCCCCTCATCCGTTTAGGCTCAAATGCCCTGGTTTCCAATGAATAGAAGTGTGCGCATGGTTTGTCCCTGAGAAGAGCGTCAAGGAAGTTGTGGGGGCGCGAGGCACAGTGAGTGTTCGATTTTTTTTTATGGGTAGGTCCTGACAAGCCGTGATTGCTCCATGCTGATTTCAGAAACCGAGGCAATGTGGCAGAATCTCAGCCAGATTGCTCTGTCGCAAAGCCGTTTGCAGATTGCCGAGCGGTGCTTTGCAGCGCTAGGCGATGTCGCAAAGGCCATGTTCCTGAACCGCATCAACAAGCTGGCCGAGGATGCCCGGGAACAGCATGTGAAGACCTACAACAATGATTTGTACGATGGCTATGGTATGGATTTGCTTGCTTGTCATGCAAGTGACCTCCCTGGTCCTGGGCACCGCGAATTTCAAATAGTCAAGCATGGAGCACGCACAGCGAATTTGGGTGAAGAGTTCCTGCAAAATTGCCGAGTGCATTGTGTTGTATTGACAAGAAAGTGCCCTCTTCCAAACATCCAGTGGTGGCCTCAGGTTGTGTCAAAGGAATGTTCTGTTGCCACCAACTGATAACCCAAGCCTGGGTATCCTTCTTCGCTCATCACAGGACTCGGCGACCATATCCTCCCAATCCCTACCATGTCAGCCTCACGCTTCCTCCATGCTCCCCTGCCCCCTCCTCTCTCCCCTCAGGTGCTGCATCAACATCTCCCCCTCCGTCCCCGTTGCCTCTTACCTCAACTGCCTCACCATGGGCCTCCCCTCCCCTCCTGCCTCCCTTTGTCCCAGAGGGACATACCTCCTCAGGGGGGCGGGGTGTGCTGTGGCGCGGACAGGGACATACATGCCCAATCCCCCTTTTTCTGCCCAGCCCCCTGCCCATTCATTCATCTCTCCCCTTTTTCCCGCCGGGCTTGCCCCCCCCATTCATTCATCTCTCTCCTTTTTCCCCTCTCCCTCTGCTTGTCCTCCCATTCTTCCTCCTCCAGCAGGTTCCCTGTTGCCCTCAATCGCTCCCTCACCGGGTCTTTGTCCCTCCACTGCCTTGTGACCACTATGCATTCTTCTCTTTTCCCTCCTTTTCCCTCCCTCCTCCATTCTTTTCTCTTCATACCCCCTTCCCCTCCTCCCCTTGCCCTGTGCATCACCCCCACTCCTCCTCATCCATTCCACTTCCATCCTCCTGACCCTCTCCTCGTCCATCCTATGCCTTGCCTCTTCCATCACTGCCCTCTTGTCTCCCATGGACCTGTCCCTCTGTTCCTCCCTCCCCCGTTCGTACCGCAGCAGCATCCTCTTCTGCAGCATTTCTCCCTCTCCCATCGATACCTGTGCGCCCTCTCCTCCACTACCCTCTGCACCACTTTGTCTTAATCCCTCTCCTCCGGCCTGCACTCCACCAACGTCACCCTCTGCTTTCCCTGCCCCCGGTACCCGGCCACAACCTTGCGCTCCCAGCGGTATATTATGTGTCTGCTTGGAGCACAACACAAGCACATACCCTTGCCTTGCTCCCACTTCTGTTCCAACTATGCCCCTCTCCTCTCCCCTTTGTGTGCTTGCTCTTTCGCTCCCGCTCTTGCTCTCTGTTGTACCCACTCATTCCCCCGGTTGCTTTGACACATGCTCCCGGTGTATCAACTCCCACGGCGCCCTCACTCGCAGCTTCTGCGGCCCTGTTGTGATGGTCACGTCCCTAGGTGCCCCTGGCCGCACCTCCGGCAACGCCCTTTCCGGCATCCTCCTTCACGCCTCTTCCTCCACCACCCAAGGCTCTTCTCCACCCTCCCTGTCCCCTATCACCGCAAAGAGGTGATCCACATTCCTCTCCCTCCTACGCCATCCTCCTAAAAGCGTGTGGACCACCCTCCGGACCCACGTCCGCAACTCCACTAGCTCCACCACCTCTTGCCCTGTAGTTCCTTCCAACTTTCACTTCAGGTTCACGGCTCCATCCTCCTTCTTCCATGTCCTCCTTCCGTTCCACCTTTTGTGCCCTCAACAAGGTTTGCAAAAAAAGGGGATTTATCAACGAACCCATGAGGGCTATTTTTGGTGGAAACACCAATTTTGCCGCTTTCCAACAAGCCACAGATGGCCCAAGCGGGGCTAGAGGCTGTAAAACACATTTTTTTGCATCCTTCCATGGGCATAGTATGTCAACATACCCTATCTTAGTCCTCTATGGGGGTATTTTTGGGCACCAACAACCTTGTTGTTGCAAAAGTGGCTGAAAATTGCATGGGATCTACATAAGCCCCATGGAGTTGGGACCCCTTGGGGTATCATGCGCAAGTGGGCCCGAAGCGAGGGTATGTGGTATTTTTACATATATTTCCATGTTTGCGAGATGACTTGAGCCCCAACCCCACCTTTTTTTTTGACCTCCAAATTTCTAATCACCTCACGAAGATTGTATGGTCAAATCCATGTACCCTCTGTGTACTGCATTGTTTGACTACGGAGCGAACATTGTGGCCCTTTTGCCCGGTTTGCTCATTTTCTTTTGTGTTTGTGCTCATCCAACGTGCCTCATTCCCCTAAAATTGACAACAATTCATAACACGTGAATTGTAGTTTGAAACATTTTGAACTTTCCATCATCTTCCGGGGAAAATTAGATTTGTGGGCACGCGCATGCTCACATTCGCACTTTTGTGCGCGCTGTCACAGGGACTCCAATTTTGCGCAATTTTTTTTTCAGAATCTCTGCGCGCAATTGCGCGCCAATGTGACATTTTTGTGAAACTTTGAATCTACTCTCTTCCACTCTCCAAAATTTTGTTCTTATCATGTCTGCCGCCATGTGGTCCCAATATGAAAGCCTCCCTGACCCCGCTGCCGACAATCTCGCCCACTAGGCCCAACCCCTAGTCCCCCTGACCTTTGAGGAGGGAACTTACACGGGGGAGGACCTGTCGGTGGGAGCGGTGGTTGAGTTGGCAAAGGGCCAGGCCCCCTCCCCCCAAGTTTTACATGTGGACATGCGACGCCTTAGCTGTCCCGGTGGTCCTGCAAGAAGGCGTGGTCCACAATGTTGTGGATGGAGCTGCAAGTTGTTTTCCCTGACATGTGTGCCGCGTCTCATCCCTGCCCCCAAGATTTACAATAACCTCGCTTTTACCACGAGGGGGGGGGGGGTCCAGTCCACGTGCCTGGCCTAGACAATCCCATACAAACCATCACCCTTGTCACAGCTAGAAGTGTTTTTGTGCCATAGGATCCGCAATTTCATGTGTTTCCTGTCACCAAACAACCCGGAGTCAACTATCCATGAGGCTGTTGAGGCTGCAGGGGCGGCGAGGCGGCCGATGGGAGGGCACTCGGCAAGATATTTGTATATATATGGGCGTTTGAGGGGGGGGGGGGGTATATGGGTGTTTTGCCGGAGTCGGCGGTGGTCCAAGGCCAATTCCGGGAAAGGGGTGTAACTTCGCCCTTGCACGTTATACCTTTATGAAAAGTGCATGGAAAGGGCTTTTAATGCAATGCAAGTCAGTTGTTTGTGCACCCCCAATGGTCCAGGATCACTTGTGAAAAAATGCGTTTTTGACCCATTTTTGACCCATTTTTGGTCCCAAAACAGCCCATTTTCAAGGAATTTTGGGATTTTCCATGGTCCAAAATGCGTCAACACGGGCTCAAAACGGGCTAAAAACACTTTTGTGAGCATCCCAGGTGGTCTGGGAACAACTTTGGAAAAAACGATTTTTTTCGCCCCGGGGACCCTGGTGGACCCAGCGTTGGCCCCCACCGTGTGCGGCCCGAGCTGCCCTCCGGCTCCACCAAGTGACCACTGGTACGGGGGTCTAGGCGTCTTGTTGGGCGATTCTGAGGCTTGGAAACCACAAAAAGTGGGGGTTTGCGGGTGGACAAGGTGCCCCCGGAATTGGATTTTGAGCCACGTAGCCCAAGATGCGGCCCGTGCTTGGTATCGGGGGGTTGGTGCACATTGCGCAGATTTTGGGGCTTTTTGGCGCCTTTTTGGGCCGTTTCTCGGACATATCGTGGAGTTGAAGGGCACTAGAGGGCTCTTTGACACGGTGAAGTCAAGCCGCACGTGTAGTGTAGCCACCGTTTCCCTTCGTTTGGGCGTTTTGCCCGGGTTTTGGGGCTATTTTGGGCGAAAAATGGCTGTTTTTGGCCCAAAACTGCGCAGATTTGCAAGGGCACCTCCCAGTTTGGCGCCCACGCCCCGGGCCGCCACCGGTGAGTTTTTGGCTCAAAACTTGGATTTGGCAAGGCCACCACCTAGGCTCCAAGATGGCTACATGGGCAAAAGATCCGAAGCGTTGGGACGGAGCAATGGCCAAAACGGCATGGAGACGTGTTGTTGCTTGTTGTTGCTTGTTGTTGCTTCTTAGCTAAATTTAAGGGGAGAGGGGTGTAGTAATACATATAGAGGGGTGTAGTAATATATATTACTACACCCCTCTCCCCTTAAATTTAGCTAACAAGCAAGCAACAACAACAACAACAACAACAAGCAAGCACGTCACCATTCGGTTTTGGCCACTGCACCTTCCCAACGCCTCGGGCTTGACTCTACTTTAGCCATCCTAGAGCCTAGGTGGTGGCCTTGCCAAATCCAAGTTTTGAGCCAAAAACTCACCGGTGGCGGCCCGGGGCGGTGGCGCCAAGTCGGGAGGTGCCCTCCCAAATCTGCGCAGTTTTGGGCCAAAAACAGCCATTTTTCGCCCAAAACAGCCCTAGTAAGGGTTCAAAACAGCCGAACGAAGGCAAACGGCTGCTACACTCCACGTGCGGATTGACTTTCTCGCGACCAAGGGACCTTTGGTGCCCACTAACTCCACGATATGTCCGAGAAACGGCCCAAAAAGGCGCCAAAAAGCCCCAAAATCTGCGCAATGTGCACCAGCACCCCGAAACCAAGAACGGGCCGTATCCTGGGCTACGTGGCTCAAAAACGAATTCCGAGGGCACCTAGTCCACCCGCAACCCCCCATGTTTTATGGTTTCCAAGCCTCAGACTCGCCCACCGAGACACGTAGACCCCCGTACCAGTGGTCGCTTGGTGCAGCCGGAGGGCAGGCCAGCCCACGCACAGTGGGGGCCAACGGTGGGTCCACCAGGGTCCCCAAGGCGAAAAAAATGATTTTTTCCAAAGTTGTTCCTAGACCACTTGGGATGCTCAAACAAGTGTTTTTGGGCCGTTTTGAGCCCATGGTGGCGCGTTTTGGGCCATGGAAAATCCCAAAATGCCTTGAAAATGGGCCGTTTTGGGACCAACAATGGGTCAAAAATGGGTCAAAAACGCATTTTTCCAAAAGTGATCCTGGACCATTCGGGATGCTCAAACAAGTGTTTTTAGCCCATTTTGAGCCTGTGGCGACTGGTTTTGGCTCATGGAAACTCCCAAAATGCCTTGAAAATGGGCCATTTTGGGACCAAAAATGGGTCAAAAATGGGTCAAAAACGCGTTTTTCCAAAAATGATCCTGGACCATTTATGATGCTCAAACAAGTGGTTTTAGCCCATTTTGAGCCCGTGGCGACTGGTTTTGGCTCATGGAAACTCCCAAAATGCCTTGAAAATGGGCCATTTTGGGACCAAAAATGGGTCAAAAATGGGTCAAAAACGCGTTTTTCCAAAAGTGATCCTGGACCATTAGGGATGCTCAAACAAGTGTTTTTAGCCCGTTTTGAGCCCGTTTTGACCGAGTTTAGCCCGTTCCACCACATGTATGCACCACTTTGTGCCCTTCGCACGTACCTTAGAGCCGTGTGGTGGAGCCACCTAGAGTTGGGAGAGGGGTGT
Source organism: Eutreptiella sp. 'Long Island Sound 2002' (assembly GCA_964036045.1). Lineage (NCBI taxonomy): Eukaryota > Euglenozoa > Euglenophyceae > Eutreptiales > Eutreptiaceae > Eutreptiella > Eutreptiella sp. 'Long Island Sound 2002'. The sequence goes on along the minus strand of OZ038384.1, from coordinate 17,334,007 downwards.
AGATTAGAGGATATATATATATATATATATATATATATATATATATATATATATATATATATATATATCTATATTACTACACCCGTCTCCCCTTAAATCTAGCTAAGAAGCAAGCAAGCAACAAGCAACAAGCAACAAGCAAGCAACAACAAGCACTTCTCTTTTCCGTTTTGGCCATTGCTCAGCCTCATCGCTCCGGGCCCCAAAACGGTTGCACACCCCTCGGGGTCACATATTGGCTGCCACCGACCCCGTGCTGCATTCTTCTTCACGAACTGACTGCTTCGTACAACTTTAATGTACCGTTGTCGCTCAACTCCGTGAATTTGAGGCAACACGTCGCGTATGGCGGGATCAGTCCCTCAGTTGCACCAGAGAATGGAGGAGCCTGTCACCCACACTGCAGGCACACCACCAAATCTGCGACGTCCATTCCACCTGCAGGGCACTACACTGTCCGTGCGGAGCTTCATATTCTGAACCGGGAATTTAAGTCAGCGGAGCGGGTGCTGCTGGAGCAGGGGAAAGTGGATGAGGCTATGGGAATGTGGGACGATCTGTGGAAGTTTGATGAGTCCATTGCTGTGGCTGAAAGCAACAACCACCCGGAGGTTGACCAACGCAAGGTGCCCTCACTACCTCTTCTAAAGAGTTGGGATAATCCTGCTGTTTTCCCTGCCCTGTGTAACATTGTCTTTCTGTTGTATACTGCTGTACACCCTGTGCTATATTTGCTGTATATACAGCCCCAAGAGGCTCATTGGGAGTTACTGGTTTCTTTTGTTCTCTTGTTTGTTCTTCTGTTGCCGTGTACATTAATTGCCAACACTGGTTGCTGTGTATCACATTGTTGACCAGCAGCAGATGTCCTCTTTTGCTTTATTATTTGGGGGTTGCTGTGCATGTCCCTGGGATTAGTGCACAGCTCTGTAACCCGGAGGCACCCTATGCGACCGACTCATGCGATTGTGAATCATCAGTGCGGTTTTGGTACACCATGCTGTATACCTTGGGGTCAATGGAGAGTGTGCAAGATGCATGAAGTTTTATGGGAAGCACCCCAACCACAATCTGGGGTTGGACATCAGAAAATGCAATTTGTCCATGCGGGGCAAAATGCCTGGAAATGCGCTGCACTGCTGATGGGTAACACCTGATAATTCTGAACTACTTGCCCTTTGTGTTATTTCCCCCACATCAGAGCTGCAGAGCCTCTTTCATGCTTTAGCGTGTTGACGGCATGTGAAGCCTTGTCCGGCAGGGCGTACAATGCAGAGATCAGCAGTTGAGCCACGCTACAAATACGGCATACCAAGCCGACACCACACCACCGACATACCACAAGGCACACCAAGCGAACACCGACATTGTAGGACATTTGGAACCTAACAGGGGGACTGAGGCAGCCAGAACAGTGCCAGGGACCCTCTCAAACGTGACCTAGAGACCGGGGGCAAACCGGCACTGTGCATGGTGCTTGGGGCCAGGCTTTTGCTTAGTGTCCGTCCTACCCCACGGGGGGGGGGGGTCTGGCAGAATTTCAGGGTGGGTGGGTGTCCAACCATCCCCCCCCCCCCCGGGGTGGGGTGGGACTTTGTGGGGGCCCTTGGGTCTATCGAGCCAGTGCCACTTCTTTCTTTCTTCTGTTGCAGGTTCCATGTAACACGTTTATTTATGGTGTGTTTACATGGCATTGCATATCACGTGTGCATGCCCCACGCCCATAAAGGGGCTAGGATGCATTGTCATTTGTGTCAAATGCGAAGGGGGCAACGCTAAAACCCCACAGTTGCTGTGTCTGCCCCACGCCCATAAAGGGGCACGTGGGTGGGTGGGTGGGTGTCAGACCCGCCTGGGGGGGGGGCATTTGTCGGTCTGTGGGTATGCCAAAATTCTGGGTGGGTGGGTCCCTGAATTAACCCCCCCCCGGGGTGGGTAAGCAAAACCCTGCTTGGGACACACGGTAGAAGGGGCAAAAAACACGCACCTTCGCAACCTTTGTACTAGGGAAAGGCCTGCCGTTGAATCCTGAGGAAAGGGATACACATAGTGTCCGGTAAGCCATTAGAGGCTCCAGCCAAAGGATGGGCCACATGCACAAACTGTGGGGGCAAACCCTCCCGGATGTGGGACTACAAACCACACCGACTGTGACCACACTGACTGTGACGACGCCCTTCTCCAAGATGGTGAGCAGCTTAGTTGGGGGCAAGAATGCGTAGATCTTGTGGGAAGGGGCTGGAGTGCTACTACACGATAAGCCAACCCCCCTCTTCAGCGGACTCGCTTCAGGTGTGAGTGGACCCTCTTCCTCTTTGTCACAGGGGCGATGCTAGGGGACCAGGGTAGCCTCCCCAGCAATCGACAACACCTACCTACCAACCTACCGACCTACCAACCTACCTAGCTACTGAGACGGATACCCTGACGTGCCCGTGACAGGGAAAGAAATGAATTTAACTTCATTTGTACATAATCGGCTGCCCATCTTCTAAGATTTCCTTCCAATTTCTGTCATGTGTGCCTCGTTTTCCCATCATTTGCTACCGAATCTGACGCCTCAGTCACTGCCAACCTGTGATACCCGTTCCTTAATCCATCTCCACACTGGAGTGTGCTCATGGAAGTAGGATGTAACTTCGGTCGCCACTGATTTTCGGCTCATTCTGCTTCATTATAGGGCATGTTTAGATGTTCATGTCAGAATCCATCCCCCCATCTCAGATCGTTGAAACAGAGATTTGCAATCTTTGAAATCACGATCAAAATTCATAATTCTGACATCAGTCCATCAAGAATTCAGAGCCGGATCAGATTTCAGTTTCCATTCAATCAAATTCGCTGTGATTTGCAAGATGATCTCCGATTTGGTTGTGCGAGTGTGTCTTCGTTTTGTGTGCACATGCGCGTATGTCTTTGAGAGGGACATCGCCTACCGGAATCACTAAGGGCATCCGAGCAGAACATAATGTGCATGCGGAGGCATCCTGGCTGCATCGTCACTACTGTGAGAGGGTGAAGTGGATCTTGCCCGTGGATGTCCGGTAGTAGCATGCTAAACTCGGAGGGGGATGCGCCAGTATCTCAGGGGAATTTGCCAGAGAGTCACAACTCCTCGAAGCTTGGACAACCGAAGTGAAAAAGGGAGGTGGGAGAAGACTCGGATGAGGTAGGCGGCACCATGGGGTGCACAAGGTTTGGTTGATACCACAACATGAAAATTGCTGTACACGGTAAATGGGAAGCAAATATCATGAAACCACAGCACCGCCAATCTTTGCCATGACGACCTCCCCAATTTAGTGAGTGAAACTAACAACCATGCCAGCACGGAATTTGGATGTTCAATCAGATTGTATGGCAGTGAAAGCAATTCAACAAAACTACCCGGCCAAGCAAACTGCATTTGGGCAACAACTGTTGTGCCATCACATAAACAAACAAAACCTGCTCTTACCTCTTTCTTTGGTGGTCCCCCACCCCCCACGGAGACAAAGGTGTAGGGGCAATGAATTTGTCACCACACCAAAATTCCAGCGACACCACAATCAATGTTTGGAATGCAGGGAATGGGCCTTGTTTCAGCAGATCGTACCAACTTAACAACAAAATGCAAACGAAATAGCTTTGGTGCAAACTATCAAGGAAACAAGCAAGAGAAAAAAAAATTCCGTGCACGTTGATCTATTGACACCATCGCTCTCTACGAAGGAGAGACCATGGCCCCAACTCAATGTGATGTCAAGAACTTAACTTGGAATTGGAGTTTGAGTCCCAGTCAGAGTCCGAGTCGGAGTACCACTTGGAGTTGTAGTTGCACTCAGATGTGGACGAGCCGGAAAGAAATACTTAAGAAAATGGCCTCGTGGGCCATAAGGCCGGTACTTAACGTTGCGCTTGTTGATGAACTATTGGATGGGACCATAGCCTAGACCATCCATTGGAGTTGCCAGATACCCTCCTCCTAGTTCAACTTGCCCAACTTGGTGCAGACGCGCGGCACAACCCCAAGTGTATGTCAATCCTCATTCTCCATCTTTGGTATGGGGCATAACACCATGCTTCTAGGAAATCGTGGCCTCTCCCTGTTCTAAATCCCCATCACCTCCCAGTGCTTTCAATCCCATCCGTGGTCCCCAGTACATCAGCCCTCGTAGTGTCAGGCGTAAGTCGCTTATTTTTTTTTTTTGGCGCAAGTCGCTTTTTTTTTTTGCGTAAGTCGAGTGTGGAAAAAAAACTTGGAAATGTATGGCACGCAACTTACGCTTTTTTTATGACGCGACCTACGCTTAAAAAAAGTTATGTGACTTACGCTTTTTAACTCGCTTTTTTTTGTTACGCGACCTACGCTCTTTTTGATACGCAACCTATTGCAAAAAAAAAAATAAGCCAGTTAAGGTTTTTAAAAATAACGCGCTGATTTTGTCCCCTACTCTGAAGCGTTGGGGACCCCCCTTGACAGCAAGGGTGAGGTAGCCACAGGGCCCACTTGTGTGCCGCTTCTGATTTTGTCCCCCGCTCTGAAGCGTTGGGGGCCCCACGGAGTCTTTTTACAACAACCTGGACGCTGAAATGGAGCTTAGAAAGGCCACACAGGTGCCGTTGCGTGTTAGGTGCCAGTGGGGTTTGTGTGCAAGAGTGTTGTACCAGTTCTTGTATTGTTGTATGTTGCATGGCATGCCGGGGCCCATCCACCTCATGGCAGTGTGCCGATTGGACGAAAGGATTCATCAAGGAAGCACTGCACATCGTCCATGTAGATTGCTCCCTCCGAGTCCACGGCACCATCCTAGAGAATGGATGGGAGGGGGAAGTGAGTTGCTGGAAGCCTAGAGAATCTCCTCTTGACCCAGCCTCCGACCCCGAGTCCCCGTCCCCATCTACTTCCCCCCTCCTTTTTTGATGAAGAGGACCCTCCCGCAACTCAAGCAATATTGCTGCCTCCTCCTCGGAGCCAACAGTTGGAGAATCTCCTCACCCTCCAACTCCGAGGACGGGCCCCCAGATGGGAAGTCAGTGAAGAGCAATGTTAAGGCCCCGCTATCCACTTCCTCTTCTAACCCCTCCACAAGTGATGATGCCTGTCCATACGTGCTCATCCATGAGAAGCGTCTCAAGGTCCCGGAGGCGTACCCAAAGGGTGCAAAGGGTTGGTTGGTGAACGACCACACAATTTATTGTAGAGCGAGAATAGTTCCTTGTGAAGGATATCCGTGACGCTTGTGCACGGAACAACAATCCGCGTGCAAAGTCGAAGCCATCGGACGCGAAGTTTGCTTTGATCTACAAGCGTATGTTCGCCGAATTCTTGTAGTTGGCTCCACACCATTATGGTCGCATGTGAAGAATGTAGTTGGCCCGAGGTGACCGGACTCAAGTGGTATCGCTGGCTTGAGCTCGTAGCAAGTGGCGCTGGTAGCAATATAGTCATTTTAATTCCGCTTGCCAAAGGCCGAAGGGCAAATTGCATTTTTCGTTTGCAATCATGATGAGCACCTCATATGGGTGTGCTCCACGTTATTTCCGCCATCTGCCGGTGATGAGTATAAAAACCAACCCTCATGCCATGGCTCCATTGCTTTACCCGTGCTGGAGGCACCCAAAATGTCTGTGGGTATATGCTTCACCTCCTCCAGTAGCAATGGCGGTTGTTGGGTGCTTCTTGTGTTCCCCCCCCCCCCCCTTTTTTTTTTGTTTTTTTTGAAAAAAGGGTTTTTTTTATAGACGACTTACACCAAAAAAAAAGTTTACGCAACTTACACCAAAAAAACAAAGCGAGTTATGCTGATTTCCGCAATTGAGCTACGCTTTCCTCGCCCTCGTAAGGGATATTGGAGGTGATGGACCTCTGTGAAGGCATGGCAATTCACACTGAAAGTTTTGGCCGGTTTTACCACCCCAAGCACCACTTTCTTCACGGAAAGTGTTGTATTTTTGCAGCCGGTTTCTTCAGACTGGACCCTGCATGGGGTATGTCCCAATCCACCAGCCCTCTGCAGCCCTCTCCAATTGTGCACAGCACCATCCAACCCCCAGACAATCCCCTCCAACCCACTTTTGCCGGCTTCAACCTTTCCTACCCTCTTATTTGGGTTTGGTGCAGGAGCAGTATTTCAATTGGTTGAAATCCACGCAGCAGGAGGAGAAGGCTGCAGAGTTGCGGGAGAGAGAGCGGCGCTACGAGGAGGCAATCAATTTGTATTTAGAGGGTGGGTTGCCGGCCCGTGCAGCACACGTGGTGAACACGCACGGTATGACAACGCAGCCGCAACTGCTCGAAGCTATTGCAAGCGCTCTGCTGAAAGCGGGCATGTACGAGAAGGTGTGATGTAGGCCCGACAGTTGCAGATGCATACTGACCTTTGAGTGGGGTTTATCCCCTAGGCTGTTTGGCAAGAGCTTGATGATAATCTTATCATTTCGAGCACATCTCCAAAGCATACCATCCCCAAAGCACGAGCCATCACCCAGGAGCTCATGAGGGTGTAACAGGAAAGGTAGAGTGGGCCTTGATGAGGGTTCGAGGGCAGTGTTAGGGTTTTTTTGGGTTCGTTGATGATTGTCGTGGGTTGCTCAGTATTAAGTAGGGCTGGCGCTAGGAGTTCTTGGTGCAGAAGCCGAAAGCAATTCTTGATTTGATAGTGCCTGAAGCAGTGACGTGTGGAACATTTCAGATGCCTCTGTGTGTGTCTAGGCTGGTGATTTCTTTGAGAAACTCCAGATGAATGAGCGCGCCATCGATGCTTACAAAAAGGGCCACTCTTTTCGGCGGGCGGTGGAATTGAGTCGCAGGGTTTTTCCAGGGTACGTGGTCTCGTTGGAGGAGGCCTGGGGTGACTGGCTCGTCAGTCAGAAGCAGCTGGACTCTGCCATCAACCACTACATTGAGGCCAATCAGTACATCAAAGCTATCGAGGCCTCCATCAATTCCAGGCAGTGGACGAAAGCTGTGCAGGTGGCCAAGTGTTGGTGTAGCGCAGGCCATGGAGTGTTATGGCATGGGAGTGTCAAGGGTGTGGCAGGGGATCAGCTGGACTCCTCATTTCAATGAAGCTGGACTCCTCATTTTCCCCTGTCCCACAGAAATTGAACCTGTAGTACGTGGGGTTGAACGGGAAATCGGGCAGCTCTCTGCTTCTCACCCCTTTCTTCTAGGTTTCGGGAAAGGTTGCAATAAAAGCGAAGTAAGTATGGGTGGGGGGGGGCTACTTTGCAGTGTCCGCGCTGCCCCCCGCCCCCCGCCCCCATTCTTGGGGTGGGGGGGTTGCTGCAGTTTGGGCATGGCAGGAGTGGTAGTGCTGCACAGTGATGGGATCAATAGGCTGTAAATAGTTGGCGATTTGTATCAACAGTGGCCACAAGCAGAAGTCGATAATCCTATGGACGCGAAATCGTGTATTTTAGGGCATGAGTGTCGTGTATTTGCTCCGGCCCCTGCATGCCTCTTGGCGCGCAATAATGTGGATGTACCCTTAGGGCCACGGGGCTCTTAGCCCAGGCGAGGCTGCGACGCTGCCTCCATGGTTACGCTCAATCCGCTGTTCCATAGCCCATGTGCTCTTGTCTGAGTCTTCAAGGCAATCACAGGGGACACAAACAGGGAAACAATAAGTGGAGGTTAGCACATCCCCAACAACAGAAGAGCCATTTTGATCTTTCTTGTGGGGGAGAAGGTGAGCAAGGCGCCAAACAGGCAAAAGAAGGAGAGGAGAGCCACACACAGGGAACAACAACAGACGCAGTTCCACCAAGGGCAAGTTCAAGGACATGTGCAACAAATTATATTGTGCGATCCATTCTGATACTCTACTGTGGGACACCCTATGCGTGAGAATGTCCAACCGGGCAAATTTTGCTCTGATGAAAACAGTTTTGCTGTGCTGTGCAACCAAAAGGTGCTGCTTTGGCCCTGTGCCATCATACATTGGCACATCATTGATACATCTGCCCATCCACTGCCCATGCCTCAAATCATAGGTCTGTTGGTTGGCACTTCCTCTTTAACATTTTCCTTTTCTTTCTGTGGAATTGTGCCCCCAGGCTGCATGTGGGGAGTATGCATGTGGGGAGGGGGGAATGTGTTTGTAGGAGGGAGTTTCAGGGGGAGGGGGGGTTGGCATGACGCCTGAGTGGATTCCTGTATGAAGATGACGTTGCGTACTGGCGTCTGACCACTCACCCCTGTCCATTCCATGAATCCTTTCCCTCAGTAGGTGGTGCTGCCCAAGCCCCTCACCACGTAGTGTCCTTGTTCTGCCCACTATACTCCCTTCGTCTTGGTTGATTGTGCCAATGGTGCACCCAGACTGCCGTCACTATTCCACAACTCTGTGTCGGATCCACACAGAAGAGGGCATTGGCCCTCACCTAGGGCTGTACTTGAAGGGGTTTTTGGGGGCAGGAGGGTGGTTTAGGCTTGGGGGGGAGGAGGGTCCACATGGGGGTGTGGTGGTGGAACACCATTGATAGTCTGACAGCAAACACCTGGGTAAAACCTAGAACCCCTGGGTAAGCAAGAGACATGGACAAAACTGCTCAAGGTGTTGAATTGCATCCGGTCCATGCTGACAGTACTCCCATACTGACAGTATTGGGTTCAGCAAATCCACTTTCTTGCCAGAGAGGCGATCCTCATACCCGAAGAACTAGATGGCCGATATCAGTGCGCAAGTATCAACAGGCACTGGCAATTTGACAATTTGAAAACCTTTCCCGGGGTGCCTGAAGGGAATGGGAAAATGAAGCAATAGCCCTCTGGGCACACAAAAGAAGTTAGTGCTGACTAATCAACAATACCCCCAAAAAATAAAACAATTTCGTTGAGCCGTTTCCTGATTTTCTAGAGCTTGAAGGGGGTGTTTGTGTGTGGGGGGTCCAGGTGGGGGGTACCATTGCCCAAAAAACAAATCTAATTCAGGCCTGGCCTCGCCGTTGGCCAGCTGCGTCCAAGTGGACACCCCATGCCAGTGGTGGAGTGATTGTCTCCAACAGTAGCTATTTCCCCGATTGGGGCACATAGCAACCTTAGATCTGCCTCTTCCCATACTCCATCCTCCATGGGGCAAGCACACCAAGTACCCCCACCCCCCACCCCCAAACCGTCCCCACCCTATGTCCATGGTGTGTGTGCCATTTGTCCATCCCCTTGGGCAGCAGGCTGGAGTGTAGACACTTGCTTCTCTTGGCCACATATCCCAGCATGAGGTAGGGGGAAATTCCATAATCAAAATGGCGCCGTACTTTTACTGGAGCGAGTGGTATAGCAGTGGTATACCTTGTAACAGTGCCTGCTGGGGCCAAGGGGTTGGGACTAGGGCTATTTCCCCTCTGTATGTGCCCCCGCAGGTGGGGTCTCACCAAGTCCATGGCCTTAGCACTTCCCCTTTGCTTTCTGCTTCTCTATCACCATGGGGCTGTGGCAAGCAGTTGTGAATCCCAGGTGTTGGAGGCCTAGTCATGGCAATTGGATGAAGTGGGATTTCCTTCTTTATCAGACCCACTTTTTTGGTGTGTGTTTGTGTGTGTGTGTGTGTGTGTCTGTGAGGAGAGGCCCCACATGTGTACACCTTGAAGATGGCTTGCACAAACTGCTAGCCCTCTTTACCTTCCTTGGCCGTCTCGGTTTGGCATCCGCATATTGATGACTCTTCCTTGGCTTCCGATTCCACACCTTACAATGTATCTCCCTGAGACACGTTGTATTGGCTTAGCCCAAGCCTCTAGCCAAATCTTAAAACCACTAGCTTGGTTTGGTGTTTGTGTGTTGACTCTGCCTTGGCCTACCCCCTCCCACTGTAAGTTTGGATTCAATTGTGTTTGCTTGATGCAAGTTCCTAAAAACATGTGAAATTCCTCAATCCCCCTACTATGTATGCTTTCTTGAAGTCAGGTTTGCTTGCCTTTCAAGAAAGTTTGGGTAGCACGTCGAAAATTTTGCACAGTCCAGGGGACAAGATCCTAGGGTACAAGAGGAGGAAGTGAACGTTGGACTATCAAACCAGGGACGAGCATGAACTTATTGAGGCTGGATAGTGCATACAAAGTGAATGTGGTAGCCTCCAGTGTATGCTTTGTGGGGGACAGAGTTTGGGAGCCAGAGGTATCAGTTTCCCACTGCAGGCCAACAGTCTGTTGGTGCATAGGGGAGGGGGGGGGCTGAGGCCTCAAAGGTGGTATCTGCTGTTGCCACCCATTCCATGATGGCTTACATTCCACCATGCTTTCCAGATTGTGGATTCGCAAGATCCCAACGACCCAATTACCAAGAAGTTCTATAAACTGATTGCATCCCATTTTGAAGACCAACGGCAGTATGCTGAGGCAGAGAAGTATTACATCAAAGCTGGCATGCGACAGGTGTGCTGTTCATGGTATCGTGTTATGGGTGCGAGGCACCAATCCGCGTCTGGACATGGTAAGGGAAGTGTATCATCTGAACAATGATTTGCCGTCCGGTGAGCCCTTCACAAGAAAGGTGATGCAAAGCCTTTTGGGACATCACAATCATCGTGATGATCACCATGATGGTGGATGTAATGGCCATTATGACATGTGATCACAATGGCCATCATGATGGTTTTGATTTGATGGCAAACACGAACAGCCTCCAGTATTGTTAACGATTGCTGATTCTTGTGCACAGCACGCCAGCGTGCTCTGCTGGCTTTGCCAATTTTCTGGGCTTTCCCTTTGTTTCGATCATGTGCCCATCGATCCATCCTTCATTTCATTTCAGTTTCCTCTTCCTAGTACTCATGTGTTGCGTGTGGGAACAATGCCTCGACTGCATTGCAGTCTCTGGTGCTGATTCAAGAATCACGCATCAACAACAGGTGATTCCACTTCCTGATTCCCATTTTGATTCTGCATGCCCGATTTGCTGTCTTTGCTCAGTGACCATGATCTGTGGGGTGGGGGGAGGGGGGAGTGCCTGTTTGTTGCGTCACTGTGTGTGTGTGTGTTTGCACATATTGTATGCTTGAATCTGTTGATCTAAGTACTCAGCTTTCTCTTACCACAACTCCTTCCTGGCATTCCGTAAAGCCCCTTCTTCCTTCTCTAGTCCCCATATCCATGGTTGAGCAAATGATTGCAAAACTGCAATGGTGTCATTTCTTTCTGCAACCCTCTGGTACACCAATATTTTCATCACCATCTCAGACTTTTTTTTACTATTCTTTACTTCCAAAGCACTCTGCTCAAGTTTTGATGAGTTTTCGTGTGCATTACCAATGGGAACTCCTTACATGTTGTGCATTCATTACATCGACCTTCTTGCTGACTGCAGATATCTCTTTCTACGGTTCCTTTAAAAACATTCTTCTTATGTTGCAACCAGCAGTTCAAAGCCAATCGGTCATTGGCTTTGAACTGCTTTATATCTTTGATGCGCTTGATTGTGCATTATGCCATTTCTCCTTCCAGTGAAAGTCATAAGGTTCCACGGGTACCCCTTTTGGGAGGCACAAGACATAAGACCATTAAAAGATAGCTCTTTCTCTTGTGTATGTTTGCTTGTTTGTGTTTTGGGGATTGTCCTTCATCTACCATGCATGCCATTACATTAATTATCTTCGCCAGCCTATCCCTTTTGGAATACATGGCAGAGCATTCCCCCCCCCCCCCAAGCAGGTTGCCAATGGAAGTCATGCAGGGTATTTGTGTGTGTGTGTGTGTGTGTGTATGATGGACGGTCTCAAGTGCCGTGTTTCATTTGACTGCGGATCTTCTCATTCGTCATTTCTCCATTTCTGCTCTTTGCAGATTCAAATGATCCTAATTTATGTTCCTCTGTAAAATCTTCTCTTGGAGTCAAATGATGCATAGTATCGAGTTGTGGAACATCTGGGCTTAGTAAGCAACACCAGGTGTAAGTGTCGTATGAAGTATAAGAAAGCCAGCTTCAAATCGTGACCATAAAGTGTATAATGTTCATTTAGATTGCTGTTCAAATTATTTGCATCATGGCTTTCTGATAGCAAATTCTACCATTGGTTTCACATGTGCAATTTAATTTCTGCAACTGAACCACTTGATCTACGATTACGTCTTCTCAAGGTTACAGAATGCTTTGCTGCTGAGAATCAATTTGCTTACATTGCTGCATTGTGTGTCTTTGTGTATGTCTGCATGCGTGCTTGGAGAGATCCCAATTTCTTCTTTGTGGCCAATGGAGTGCCCGCATTGCTACGTGTCCAAGGGTTTGTCACTTGAGATCCCCAACGTAGGTCATTTGTCAAGAAGGGACACCTTGACAGATACAATTGCACAATGCCTCTGCACTTCAGCTTGGTGGTCTCACAATCTGCAACAATCTTGCCCACGCACGTGATTGAGCTGTTTGCATGTTGTCTGCATTTTGCCGCACCTTCCACCTCTTCTGCATGTTCATTGGCTCTTACTGCACGAATGAATCGGTATCTGACTGCTTAAGATCCATGATCTGAGATCCCTTTTTAATATGCCGTGTTACTCTCACACGAATTATCCTGCACATTTCCAGCGCAACATCACACCTCCCCTTCCAACCTGCATCTGCACAAACCAAGCACCCATCCTTTGCATCTCGCAGTCCATTTGTGCTGCGGTGTCTTAGGAAGCTGTGGAGATGTACACCCGCAACAATCTCTGGGATCTGGCACACAAGGTTGCAAAGATGTACATGTCTGAGCAAGAGATTTCTGCGTTGTACATCAACCAAGCACAGCAGTATGAGGTATTGCTGGACCTCTCCCCTGTGTCATTTGCGGGTTTTGGACCTGTTCAGGTCAGTTCTAAGGCAGATTTCTTGAGACTATCCGGGGGTTGAACAGCTGCCTTGGCCGAAACTGTCCCTGGTCAAATGATAATTGCTTCCATTGCAGTGGGTTTGGGTGGTGGGTTTCTTGTTGTGCCTTTGTTTTGCACCTGCGTCAGGTAAGGCATGCTGGTACTGCCAGCCATGGTTCGTTATCGCGCAGCCTGTTTTGGTGATTGCTGGTATTTTGCATCATACCTGGGACAGAGAATCAGTGATGTCAACACTTTGGTCCGTGTTCTGAGAACCATGACGATCACCTACCACCTACTGAGGAGGATTGTGCATCAACTGTACCACCATTGAGTTCCTCAGGTGAAGGAGGGTTGTACAGTCCCTGTACATCCAGGTCATTGTACGATGCATTGTGTTCAGGTTTGATTTTGTTTAGATCCATTAGGACAGGACATTTGAAGATCCTCAGTGATGTCTGCACTGAGGATCTGGAAGTGTGTTGCGGACCATGATGCAGCATTTCCAGGTGGCTGACGACAGACATGATTATTTCTTCCTTGGCGGTTGGTCTGAGTTTGTCTGCGCGTTGGCATGGGTGTGTATGCCTGACTGGAGTGTCGGTGACTCATGGTTTTGTATGCCCTCTTGCAAAGGAGGTGGTTACAATCACACAAGACGTGAGATGGAAATGAATGTGATGTCAACACTTTGGTCCGTGTTCTGAGAACCATGACGATCACCTACCACCTACTGAGGAGGATTGTGCATCAACTGTACCACCATTGAGTTCCTCAGGTGAAGAAGGGTTGTACAGTCCCTGTACATCCAGGTCATTGTACGATGCATTGTGTTCAGGTTTGATTTTGTTTACATCCATTAGGACAGGACATTTGAAGATTCTCAGTGATGTCTGCACTGAGGATCTGGAGGTGTGTTGCGGACCATGATGCAGCATTTCCAGGTGGCTGACAACAGACATGATTATTTCCTCCTTGGCGGTTGGTCTGAGTTCGTCTGCGCGTTGGCATGGATGTGTATGCCTGACTGGAGTGTCTATGACTCATGGTTTTGTCTGCCCTCTTGCAAAATAGGTGGTTACAATCACACAAGACATAAGATGGAAATGAAATGATAGTGGCATTTGTGTGAACATGGCTGAAGTGCATGGGCAGCCCCAGAGAACCTTGTGCTGTGGGATCCAGGGGCCATTTCCACGGCAGAAGTGCCATGCCTTGAAGTGTTTCCATGATGTCAGCATTTTGGTCTGTGTTTCTGAGAATCATGACGATCACCCACCACTACTGAGGAGGATTTGCAGCAGGCATACTGTCATTGAATTCCTCTGAAGGAAGTTGCAGCACTAGCCATAGAGCGCACAATGGTGTCATCCAGACATTGATGCAGTTGTTGAAGGTTACTGAGGGATATGACGTTTGCTTGCTTGGCAGTTGGTTTGGGTGGTGGGTTTGTTGTTGTACATTTGTTTTGGACCTGCATCATGTAATGCATCATGCATCATGCTGATGCAGCCATCCATGCTTCGTTACTGTGCATCCTGTTTTGGTGTTTGCTGGTATTTTGCATCATACCTGGGCTTCAGTGATGTCAACACTTTGGTCTGTGTTCTGAGAACCATGATGATCACCTACCACCTACTGAGGAGGATTGTGCATCAACTGTACCACCATTGAGTTCCTCAGGTGAAGAAGGGTTGTACAGTCCCTGTACATCCAGGTCATTGTACGATGCATTGTGTTCAGGTTTGATTTTGTTTAGATCCATTAGGACAGGACATTTGAAGATCCTCAGTGATGTCTGCACTGAGGATCTGGAGGTGTGTTGCGGACCATGATGCAGCATTTCCAGGTGGCTGACGACAGACATGATTATTTCTTCCTTGGCGGTTGGTCTGAGTTCGTCTGTGCGTTGGCATGGGTGTGTATGCCTGACTGGAGTGTCTGTGACTCATGGTTTTGTATGCCCTCTTACAAAGCAGGTGGTTACAATCACACAAGACATAAGATGGAAATGAAATGATAGTGGCATTTGTGTGAACATGGCTGAAGTGCATGGGCAGCCCCAGAGAACCTTGTGCTGTGGGATCCAGGGGCCATTTCCACGGCAGAAGTGCCATGCCTTGAAGTGTTTCCATGATGTCAGCATTTTGGTCCGTGTTTCTGAGAATCATGACGATCACCCACCACTACTGAGGAGGATTTGCAGCAGGCATACTGTCATTGAATTCCTCTGAAGGAAGTTGCAGCACTAGCCATAGAGCGCACAGTGGTGTCATCCAGACATTGATGCAGTTGTTGAAGGTTACTGAGGGATATGACGTTTGCTTGCTTGGCAGTTGGTTTGGGTGGTGGGTTTGTTGTTGTACATTTGTTTTGGACCTGCATCATGTAATGCATCATGCATCATGCTGATGCAGCCATCCATGCTTCGTCACTGTACATCCTGTTCTGGTGTTTGCTGGTATTTTGCATCATACCTGGGACAAGGCTTCAGTGATGTCAACACTTTGGTCCGTGTTCTGAGAACCATGACAATCACCTACCACCTACTGAGGAGGATTGTGCATCAACTGTACCACCATTGAGTTCCTCAGGTGAAGAAGGGTTGTACAGTCCCTGTACATCCGGGTCATTGTACGATGCATTGTGTTCAGGTTTGATTTTGTTTAGATCCATTAGGACAGGACATTTGAAGATCCTCAGTGATGTCTGCACTGAGGATCTGGAAGTGTGTTGCGGACCATGATGCAGCATTTCCAGGTGGCTGACGACAGACATGATTATTTCTTCCTTGGCGGTTGGTCTGAGTTCGTCTGTGCGTTGGCATGGGTGTGTATGCCTGACTGGAGTGTCTATGACTCATGGTTTTGCATGCCCTCTTACAAAGCAGGCGGTTACAATCACACAAGACATGAGATGGAAATGAAATGAAAGTGGCATGTGTGTGAACATGGCTGAAGTGCATGGGCAGCCCCAGAGAACCTTGTGCTGTGGGATCCAGGGGCCATTTCCACGGCAGAAGTGCCATGCCTTGAAGTGTTTCCATGATGTCAGCATTTTGGTCCGTGTTTCTGAGAATCATGACGATCACCCACCACTACTGAGGAGGATTTGCAGCAGGCATACTGTCATTGAATTCCTCTGAAGGAAGTTGCAGCACTAGCCATAGAGCGCACAATGGTGTCATCCAGACATTGATGCAGTTGTTGAAGGTTACTGAGGGATATGACGTTTGCTTGCTTGGCAGTTGGTTTGGGTGGTGGGTTTGTTGTTGTACATTTGTTTTGGACCTGCATCATGTAATGCATCATGCATCATGCTGATGCAGCCATCCATGCTTCGTTACTGTACATCCTGTTTTGGTGTTTGCTGGTATTTTGCATCATACCTGGGACAAGGCTTCAGTGATGTCAACACTTTGGTCCGTGTTCTGAGAACCATGACGATCACCCACCACCTACTGAGGAGGATTGTGCATCAACTGTACCACCATTGAGTTCCTCAGGTGAAGAAGGGTTGTACAGTCCCTGTACATCCAGGTCATTGTACGATGCATTGTGTTCAGGTTTGGTTTTGTTTAGATCCAGTAGGACAGGACATTTGAAGATCCTCAGTGATGTCTGCACTGAGGATCTGGAGGTGTGTTGCGGACCATGATGCAGCATTTCCAGGTGGCTGACGACAGACATGATTATTTCTTCCTTGGCGGTTGGTCTGAGTTCGTCTGCGCATTGGCATGGGTGTGTATGCCTGACTGGAGTGTCTATGACTCATGGTTTTGCATGCCCTCTTACAAAGCAGGCGGTTACAATCACACAAGACATGAGATGGAAATGAAATGAAAGTGGCATGTGTGTGAACATGGCTGAAGTGCATGGGCAGCCCCAGAGAACCTTGTGCTGTGGGATCCAGGGGCCATTTCCACGGCAGAAGTGCCATGCCTTGAAGTGTTTCCATGATGTCAGCATTTTGGTCCGTGTTTCTGAGAATCATGACGATCACCCACCACTACTGAGGAGGATTTGCAGCAGGCATACTGTCATTGAATTCCTCTGAAGGAAGTTGCAGCACTAGCCATAGAGCGCACAGTGGTGTCATCCAGACATTGATGCAGTTGTTGAAGGTTACTGAGGGATATGACGTTTGCTTGCTTGGCAGTTGGTTTGGGTGGTGTTTTTGTTGTTGTACATTTGTTTTGGACCTGCATCATGTAATGCATCATGCATCATGCTGATGCAGCCATCCATGCTTCGTCACTGTACATCCTGTTGTGGTGTTTGCTGGTATTTTGCATCATACCTGGGACAAGGCTTCAGTGATGTCAACACTTTGGTCCGTGTTCTGAGAACCATGACGATCACCCACCACCTACTGAGGAGGATTGTGCATCAACTGTACCACCATTGAGTTCCTCAGGTGAAGAAGGGTTGTACAGTCCCTGTACATCCAGGTCGTTGTACGATGCATTGTGTTCAGGTTTGATTTTGTTTAGATCCATTAGGACAGGACATTTGAAGATCCTCAGTGATGTCTGCACTGAGGATCTGGAGGTGTGTTGCGGACCATGATGCAGCATTTCCAGGTGGCTGACGACAGACATGATTATTTCTTCCTTGGCGGTTGGTCTGAGTTTGTCTGTGCGTTGGCATGGGTGTGTCTGCCTGACTGGAGTGTCTATGACTCATGGTTTTGTCTGCCCTCTTACAAAGCAGGCGGTTACAATCACACAAGACATGAGATGGAAATGAAATGAAAGTGGCATGTGTGTGAACATGGCTGAAGTGCATGGGCAGCCCCAGAGAACCTTGTGCTGTGGGATCCAGGGGCCATTTCCACGGCAGAAGTGCCATGCCTTGAAGTGTTTCCATGATGTCAGCATTTTGGTCCGTGTTTCTGAGAATCATGACGATCACCCTCCACTACTGAGGAGGATTTGCAGCAGGCATACTGTCATTGAATTCCTCTGAAGGAAGTTGCAGCACTAGCCATAGAGCGCACAATGGTGTCATCCAGACATTGATGCAGTTGTTGAAGGTTACTGAGGGATATGACGTTTGCTTGCTTGGCAGTTGGTTTGGGTGGTGGGTTTGTTGTTGTACATTTGTTTTGGACCTGCATCATGTAATGCATCATGCATTGTGCTGATGCAGCCATCCATGCTTTGTTACTGTACATCCTGTTTTGGTGTTTGCTGGTATTTTGCATCATACCTGGGACAAGGCTTCAGTGATGTCAACACTTTGGTCCGTGTTCTGAGAACCATGACGATCACCTACCACCTACTGAGGAGGATTGTGCATCAACTGTACCACCATTGAGTTCCTCAGGTGAAGAAGGGTTGTACAGTCCCTGTACATCCAGGTCGTTGTACGATGCATTGTGTTCAGGTTTGATTTTGTTTAGATCCATTAGGACAGGACATTTGAAGATTCTCAGTGATGTCTGCACTGAGGATCTGGAGGTGTGTTGCGGACCATGATGCAGCATTTCCAGGTGGCTGACGACAGACATGATTATTTCTTCCTTGGCGGTTGGTCTGAGTTCGTCTGTGCGTTGGCATGGGTGTGTATGCCTGACTGGAGTGTCTATGACTCATGGTTTTGTCTGCCCTCTTACAAAGCAGGCGGTTACAATCACACAAGACATGAGATGGAAATGAAATGAAAGTGGCATTTGTGTGAACATGGCTGAAGTGCATGGGCAGCCCCAGAGAACCTTGTGCTGTGGGATCCAGGGGCCATTTCCACGGCAGAAGTGCCATGCCTTGAAGTGTTTCCATGATGTCAGCATTTTGGTCCGTGTTTCTGAGAATCATGACGATCACCCACCACTACTGAGGAGGATTTGCAGCAGGCATACTGTCATTGAATTCCTCTGAAGGAAGTTGCAGCACTAGCCATAGAGCGCACAATGGTGTCATCCAGACATTGATGCAGTTGTTGAAGGTTACTGAGGTATATGACGTTTGCTTGCTTGGCAGTTGGTTTGGGTGGTGGGTTTGTTGTTGTACATTTGTTTTGGACCTGCATCATGTAATGCATCATGCATCATGCTGATGCAGCCATCCATGCTTTGTTACTGTACATCCTGTTTTGGTGTTTGCTGGTATTTTGCATCATACCTGGGACAAAGCTTCAGTGATGGCAACACTTTGGTCCGTGTTCTGAGAACCATGACGATCACCTACCACCTACTGAGGAGGATTGTGCATCAACTGTACCACCATTGAGTTCCTCAGGTGAAGAAGGGTTGTACAGTCCCTGTACATCCAGGTCGTTGTACGATGCATTGTG
This sequence comes from Eutreptiella sp. 'Long Island Sound 2002', assembly GCA_964036045.1. Classification (NCBI taxonomy): domain Eukaryota; phylum Euglenozoa; class Euglenophyceae; order Eutreptiales; family Eutreptiaceae; genus Eutreptiella; species Eutreptiella sp. 'Long Island Sound 2002'. The sequence goes on along the minus strand of OZ038384.1, from coordinate 17,314,946 downwards.
TTCAGGTTTGATTTTGTTTAGATCCATTAGGACAGGACATTTGAAGATCCTCAGTGATGTCTGCACTGAGGATCTGGAGGTGTGTTGCGGACCATGATGCAGCATTTCCAGGTGGCTGACGACAGACATGATTATTTCTTCCTTGGCGGTTGGTCTGAGTTCGTCTGTGCGTTGGCATGGGTGTGTATGCCTGACTGGAGTGTCTGTGACTCATGGTTTTGCATGCCCTCTTACAAAGCAGGCGGTTACAATCACACAAGACATGAGATGGAAATGAAATGAAAGTGGCATGTGTGTGAACATGGCTGAAGTGCATGGGCAGCCCCAGAGAACCTTGTGCTGTGGGATCCAGGGGCCATTTCCACGGCAGAAGTGCCATGCCTTGAAGTGTTTCCATGATGTCAGCATTTTGGTCCGTGTTTCTGAGAATCATGACGATCACCCTCCACTACTGAGGAGGATTTGCAGCAGGCATACTGTCATTGAATTCCTCTGAAGGAAGTTGCAGCACTAGCCATAGAGCGCACAATGGTGTCATCCAGACATTGATGCAGTTGTTGAAGGTTACTGAGGGATATGACGTTTGCTTGCTTGGCAGTTGGTTTGGGTGGTGGGTTTGTTGTTGTACATTTGTTTTGGACCTGCATCATGTAATGCATCATGCATCATGCTGATGCAGCCATCCATGCTTCGTTACTGTGCATCCTGTTTTGGTGTTTGCTGGTATTTTGCATCATACCTGGGCTTCAGTGATGTCAACACTTTGGTCCGTGTTCTGAGAACCATGACGATCACCTACCACCTACTGAGGAGGATTGTGCATCAACTGTACCACCATTGAGTTCCTCAGGTGAAGAAGGGTTGTACAGTCCCTGTACATCCAGGTCGTTGTACGATGCATTGTGTTCAGGTTTGGTTTTGTTTAGATCCATTAGGACAGGACATTTGAAGATCCTCAGTGATGTCTGCACTGAGGATCTGGAGGTGTGTTGCGGACCATGATGCAGCATTTCCAGGTGGCTGACGACAGACATGATTATTTCTTCCTTGGCGGTTGGTCTGAGTTCGTCTGTGCGTTGGCATGGGTGTGTATGCCTGACTGGAGTGTCTGTGACTCATGGTTTTGCATGCCCTCTTACAAAGCAGGCGGTTACAATCACACAAGACATGAGATGGAAATGAAATGAAAGTGGCATGTGTGTGAACATGGCTGAAGTGCATGGGCAGCCCCAGAGAACCTTGTGCTGTGGGATCCAGGGGCCATTTCCACGGCAGAAGTGCCATGCCTTGAAGTGTTTCCATGATGTCAGCATTTTGGTCCGTGTTTCTGAGAATCATGACGATCACCCACCACTACTGAGGAGGATTTGCAGCAGGCATACTGTCATTGAATTCCTCTGAAGGAAGTTGCAGCACTAGCCATAGAGCGCACCATGGTGTCATCCAGACATTGATGCAGTTGTTGAAGGTTACTGAGGGATATGACGTTTGCTTGCTTGGCAGTTGGTTTGGGTGGTGGGTTTGTTGTTGTACATTTGTTTTGGACCTGCATCATGTAATGCATCATGCATCATGCTGATGCAGCCATCCATGCTTCGTCACTGTACATCCTGTTGTGGTGTTTGCTGGTATTTTGCATCATACCTGGGACAAAGCTTCAGTGATGTCAACACTTTGGTCCGTGTTCTGAGAACCATGACGATCACCCACCACCTACTGAGGAGGATTGTGCATCAACTGTACCACCATTGAGTTCCTCAGGTGAAGAAGGGTTGTACAGTCCCTGTACATCCAGGTCATTGTACGATGCATTGTGTTCAGGTTTGATTTTGTTTAGATCCATTAGGACAGGACATTTGAAGATCCTCAGTGATGTCTGCACTGAGGATCTGGAGGTGTGTTGCGGACCATGATGCAGCATTTCCAGGTCGCTGACGACAGACATGATTATTTCTTCCTTGGCGGTTGGTCTGAGTTCGTCTGCGCGTTGGCATGGGTGTGTATGCCTGACTGGAGTGTCTATGACTCATGGTTTTGTCTGCCCTCTTACAAAGCAGGCGGTTACAATCACACAAGACATGAGATGGAAATGAAATGAAAGTGGCATGTGTGTGAACATGGCTGAAGTGCATGGGCAGCCCCAGAGAACCTTGTGCTGTGGGATCCAGGGGCCATTTCCACGGCAGAAGTGCCATGCCTTGAAGTGTTTCCATGATGTCAGCATTTTGGTCCGTGTTTCTGAGAATCATGACGATCACCCACCACTACTGAGGAGGATTTGCAGCAGGCATACTGTCATTGAATTCCTCTGAAGGAAGTTGCAGCACTAGCCATAGAGCGCACAGTGGTGTCATCCAGACATTGATGCAGTTGTTGAAGGTTACTGAGGGATATGACGTTTGCTTGCTTGGCAGTTGGTTTGGGTGGTGGGTTTGTTGTTGTACATTTGTTTTGGACCTGCATCATGTAATGCATCATGCATTGTGCTGATGCAGCCATCCATGCTTTGTTACTGTACATCCTGTTTTGGTGTTTGCTGGTATTTTGCATCATACCTGGGACAAGGCTTCAGTGATGTCAACACTTTGGTCCGTGTTCTGAGAACCATGACGATCACCTACCACCTACTGAGGAGGATTGTGCATCAACTGTACCACCATTGAGTTCCTCAGGTGAAGAAGGGTTGTACAGTCCCTGTACATCCAGGTCATTGTACGATGCATTGTGTTCAGGTTTGATTTTGTTTAGATCCAGTAGGACAGGACATTTGAAGATCCTCAGTGATGTCTGCACTGAGGATCTGGAGGTGTGTTGCGGACCATGATGCAGCATTTCCAGGTGGCTGACGACAGACATGATTATTTCTTCCTTGGCGGTTGGTCTGAGTTCGTCTGCGCGTTGGCATGGGTGTGTATGCCTGACTGGAGTGTCTATGACTCATGGTTTTGCATGCCCTCTTACAAAGCAGGCGGTTACAATCACACAAGACATGAGATGGAAATGAAATGAAAGTGGCATGTGTGTGAACATGGCTGAAGTGCATGGGCAGCCCCAGAGAACCTTGTGCTGTGGGATCCAGGGGCCATTTCCACGGCAGAAGTGCCATGCCTTGAAGTGTTTCCATGATGTCAGCATTTTGGTCCGTGTTTCTGAGAATCATGACGATCACCCACCACTACTGAGGAGGATTTGCAGCAGGCATACTGTCATTGAATTCCTCTGAAGGAAGTTGCAGCACTAGCCATAGAGCGCACAATGGTGTCATCCAGACATTGATGCAGTTGTTGAAGGTTACAGAGGGATATGACGTTTGCTTGCTTGGCAGTTGGTTTGGGTGGTGGGTTTGTTGTTGTACATTTGTTTTGGACCTGCATCATGTAATGCATCATGCATCATGCTGATGCAGCCATCCATGCTTCGTTACTGTACATCCTGTTCTGGTGTTTGCTGGTATTTTGCATCATACCTGGGACAAGGCTTCAGTGATGTCAACACTTTGGTCCGTGTTCTGAGAACCATGACGATCACCTACCACCTACTGAGGAGGATTGTGCATCAACTGTACCACCATTGAGTTCCTCAGGTGAAGAAGGGTTGTACAGTCCCTGTACATCCAGGTCATTGTACGATGCATTGTGTTCAGGTTTGATTTTGTTTAGATCCAGTAGGACAGGACATTTGAAGATCCTCAGTGATGTCTGCACTGAGGATCTGGAGGTGTGTTGCGGACCATGATGCAGCATTTCCAGGTGGCTAACGACAGACATGATTATTTCTTCCTTGGCGGTTGGTCTGAGTTCGTCTGTGCGTTGGCATGGGTGTGTATGCCTGACTGGAGTGTCTATGACTCATGGTTTTGTCTGCCCTCTTACAAAGCAGGCGGTTACAATCACACAAGACATGAGATGGAAATGAAATGAAAGTGGCATTTGTGTGAACATGGCTGAAGTGCATGGGCAGCCCCAGAGAACCTTGTGCTGTGGGATCCAGGGGCCATTTCCACGGCAGAAGTGCCATGCCTTGAAGTGTTTCCATGATGTCAGCATTTTGGTCTGTGTTTCTGAGAATCATGACGATCACCCACCACTACTGAGGAGGATTTGCAGCAGGCATACTGTCATTGAATTCCTCTGAAGGAAGTTGCAGCACTAGCCATAGAGCGCACAATGGTGTCATCCAGACATTGATGCAGTTGTTGAAGGTTACAGAGGGATATGACGTTTGCTTGCTTGGCAGTTGGTTTGGGTGGTGGGTTTGTTGTTGTACATTTGTTTTGGACCTGCATCATGTAATGCATCATGCATCATGCTGATGCAGCCATCCATGCTTTGTTACTGTACATCCTGTTTTGGTGTTTGCTGGTATTTTGCATCATACCTGGGACAAGGCTTCAGTGATGTCAACACTTTGGTCCGTGTTCTGAGAACCATGACGATCACCTACCACCTACTGAGGAGGATTGTGCATCAACTGTACCACCATTGAGTTCCTCAGGTGAAGAAGGGTTGTACAGTCCCTGTACATCCAGGTCATTGTACGATGCATTGTGTTCAGGTTTGATTTTGTTTAGATCCATTAGGACAGGACATTTGAAGATCCTCAGTGATGTCTGCACTGAGGATCTGGAGGTGTGTTGCGGACCATGATGCAACATTTCCAGGTCGCTGACGACAGACATGATTATTTCTTCCTTGGCGGTTGGTCTGAGTTCGTCTGCGCGTTGGCATGGGTGTGTATGCCTGACTGGAGTGTCTGTGACTCATGGTTTTGTCTGCCCTCTTACAAAGCAGGCGGTTACAATCACACAAGACATGAGATGGAAATGAAATGAAAGTGGCATGTGTGTGAACATGGCTGAAGTGCATGGGCAGCCCCAGAGAACCTTGTGCTGTGGGATCCAGGGGCCATTTCCACGGCAGAAGTGCCATGCCTTGAAGTGTTTCCATGATGTCAGCATTTTGGTCTGTGTTTCTGAGAATCATGACGATCACCCACCACTACTGAGGAGGATTTGCAGCAGGCATACTGTCATTGAATTCCTCTGAAGGAAGTTGCAGCACTAGCCATAGAGCGCACAATGGTGTCATCCAGACATTGATGCAGTTGTTGAAGGTTACAGAGGGATATGACGTTTGCTTGCTTGGCAGTTGGTTTGGGTGGTGGGTTTGTTGTTGTACATTTGTTTTGGACCTGCATCATGTAATGCATCATGCATCATGCTGATGCAGCCATCCATGCTTTGTTACTGTACATCCTGTTTTGGTGTTTGCTGGTATTTTGCATCATACCTGGGACAAGGCTTCAGTGATGTCAACACTTTGGTCCGTGTTCTGAGAACCATGACGATCACCTACCACCTACTGAGGAGGATTGTGCATCAACTGTACCACCATTGAGTTCCTCAGGTGAAGGAGGGTTGTACAGTCCCTGTACATCCAGGTCGTTGTACGATGCATTGTGTTCAGGTTTGATTTTGTTTAGATCCATTAGGACAGGACATTTGAAGATCCTCAGTGATGTCTGCACTGAGGATCTGGAGGTGTGTTGCGGACCATGATGCAACATTTCCAGGTGGCTGACGACAGACATGATTATTTCTTCCTTGGCGGTTGGTCTGAGTTCGTCTGTGCGTTGGCATGGGTGTGTATGCCTGACTGGAGTGTCTATGACTCATGGTTTTGTATGCCCTCTTACAAAGCAGGCGGTTACAATCACACAAGACATGAGATGGAAATGAAATGAAAGTGGCATGTGTGTGAACATGGCTGAAGTGCATGGGCAGCCCCAGAGAACCTTGTGCTGTGGGATCCAGGGGCCATTTCCACGGCAGAAGTGCCATGCCTTGAAGTGTTTCCATGATGTCAGCATTTTGGTCCGTGTTTCTGAGAATCATGACGATCACCCACCACTACTGAGGAGGATTTGCAGCAGGCATACTGTCATTGAATTCCTCTGAAGGAAGTTGCAGCGCTAGCCATAGAGCGCACAATGGTGTCATCCAGACATTGATGCAGTTGTTGAAGGTTACTGAGGGATATGACGTTTGCTTGCTTGGCAGTTGGTTTGGGTGGTGGGTTTGTTGTTGTACATTTGTTTTGGACCTGCATCATGTAATGCATCATGCATCATGCTGATGCAGCCATCCATGCTTCGTTACTGTACATCCTGTTTTGGTGTTTGCTGGTATTTTGCATCATACCTGGGACAAAGCTTCAGTGATGTCAACACTTTGGTCCGTGTTCTGAGAACCATGACGATCACCTACCACCTACTGAGGAGGATTGTGCATCAACTGTACCACCATTGAGTTCCTCAGGTGAAGAAGGGTTGTACAGTCCCTGTACATCCAGGTCGTTGTACGATGCATTGTGTTCAGGTTTGATTTTGTTTAGATCCAGTAGGACAGGACATTTGAAGATCCTCAGTGATGTCTGCACTGAGGATCTGGAGGTGTGTTGCGGACCATGATGCAGCATTTCCAGGTGGCTGACGACAGACATGATTATTTCTTCCTTGGCGGTTGGTCTGAGTTCGTCTGTGCGTTGGCATGGGTGTGTATGCCTGATTGGAGTGTCTGTGACTCATGGTTTTGTCTGCCCTCTTACAAAGCAGGCGGTTACAATCACACAAGACATGAGATGGAAATGAAATGAAAGTGGCATGTGTGTGAACATGGCTGAAGTGCATGGGCAGCCCCAGAGAACCTTGTGCTGTGGGATCCAGGGGCCATTTCCACGGCAGAAGTGCCATGCCTTGAAGTGTTTCCATGATGTCAGCATTTTGGTCCGTGTTTCTGAGAATCATGACGATCACCCACCACTACTGAGGAGGATTTGCAGCAGGCATACTGTCATTGAATTCCTCTGAAGGAAGTTGCAGCGCTAGCCATAGAGCGCACAATGGTGTCATCCAGACATTGATGCAGTTGTTGAAGGTTACTGAGGGATATGACGTTTGCTTGCTTGGCAGTTGGTTTGGGTGGTGGGTTTGTTGTTGTACATTTGTTTTGGACCTGCATCATGTAGTGCATCATGCATTGTGCTGATGCAGCCATCCATGCTTCGTCACTGTACATTCTGTTTTGGTGTTTGCTGGTATTTTGCATCATACCTGGGACAAGGCTTCAGTGATGGCAACACTTTGGTCCGTGTTCTGAGAACCATGACGATCACCTACCACCTACTGAGGAGGATTGTGCATCAACTGTACCACCATTGAGTTCCTCAGGTGAAGAAGGGTTGTACAGTCCCTGTACATCCAGGTCATTGTACGATGCATTGTGTTCAGGTTTGATTTTGTTTAGATCCATTAGGACAGGACATTTGAAGATCCTCAGTGATGTCTGCACTGAGGATCTGGAGGTGTGTTGCGGACCATGATGCAACATTTCCAGGTCGCTGACGACAGACATGATTATTTCTTCCTTGGCGGTTGGTCTGAGTTCGTCTGCGCGTTGGCATGGGTGTGTATGCCTGATTGGAGTGTCTGTGACTCATGGTTTTGTATGCCCTCTTACAAAGCAGGCGGTTACAATCACACAAGACATGAGATGGAAATGAAATGAAAGTGGCATGTGTGTGAACATGGCTGAAGTGCATGGGCAGCCCCAGAGAACCTTGTGCTGTGGGATCCAGGGGCCATTTCCACGGCAGAAGTGCCATGCCTTGAAGTGTTTCCATGATGTCAGCATTTTGGTCTGTGTTTCTGAGAATCATGACGATCACCCACCACTACTGAGGAGGATTTGCAGCAGGCATACTGTCATTGAATTCCTCTGAAGGAAGTTGCAGCACTAGCCATAGAGCGCACAATGGTGTCATCCAGACATTGATGCAGTTGTTGAAGGTTACAGAGGGATATGACGTTTGCTTGCTTGGCAGTTGGTTTGGGTGGTGGGTTTGTTGTTGTACATTTGTTTTGGACCTGCATCATGTAATGCATCATGCATCATGCTGATGCAGCCATCCATGCTTTGTTACTGTACATCCTGTTTTGGTGTTTGCTGGTATTTTGCATCATACCTGGGACAAGGCTTCAGTGATGTCAACACTTTGGTCCGTGTTCTGAGAACCATGACGATCACCTACCACCTACTGAGGAGGATTGTGCATCAACTGTACCACCATTGAGTTCCTCAGGTGAAGGAGGGTTGTACAGTCCCTGTACATCCAGGTCGTTGTACGATGCATTGTGTTCAGGTTTGGTTTTGTTTAGATCCATTAGGACAGGACATTTGAAGATCCTCAGTGATGTCTGCACTGAGGATCTGGAGGTGTGTTGCGGACCATGATGCAGCATTTCCAGGTGGCTGACGACAGACATGATTATTTCTTCCTTGGCGGTTGGTCTGAGTTCGTCTGCGCATTGGCATGGGTGTGTATGCCTGACTGGAGTGTCTATGACTCATGGTTTTGTATGCCCTCTTACAAAGCAGGCGGTTACAATCACACAAGACATGAGATGGAAATGAAATGAAAGTGGCATGTGTGTGAACATGGCTGAAGTGCATGGGCAGCCCCAGAGAACCTTGTGCTGTGGGATCCAGGGGCCATTTCCACGGCAGAAGTGCCATGCCTTGAAGTGTTTCCATGATGTCAGCATTTTGGTCCGTGTTTCTGAGAATCATGACGATCACCCACCACTACTGAGGAGGATTTGCAGCAGGCATACTGTCATTGAATTCCTCTGAAGGAAGTTGCAGCACTAGCCATAGAGCGCACAATGGTGTCATCCAGACATTGATGCAGTTGTTGAAGGTTACAGAGGGATATGACGTTTGCTTGCTTGGCAGTTGGTTTGGGTGGTGGGTTTGTTGTTGTACATTTGTTTTGGACCTGCATCATGTAATGCATCATGCATCATGCTGATGCAGCCATCCATGCTTTGTTACTGTACATCCTGTTTTGGTGTTTGCTGGTATTTTGCATCATACCTGGGACAAGGCTTCAGTGATGTCAACACTTTGGTCCGTGTTCTGAGAACCATGACGATCACCTACCACCTACTGAGGAGGATTGTGCATCAACTGTACCACCATTGAGTTCCTCAGGTGAAGGAGGGTTGTACAGTCCCTGTACATCCAGGTCGTTGTACGATGCATTGTGTTCAGGTTTGGTTTTGTTTAGATCCATTAGGACAGGACATTTGAAGATCCTCAGTGATGTCTGCACTGAGGATCTGGAGGTGTGTTGCGGACCATGATGCAGCATTTCCAGGTGGCTGACGACAGACATGATTATTTCTTCCTTGGCGGTTGGTCTGAGTTCGTCTGCGCATTGGCATGGGTGTGTATGCCTGACTGGAGTGTCTATGACTCATGGTTTTGTATGCCCTCTTACAAAGCAGGCGGTTACAATCACACAAGACATGAGATGGAAATGAAATGAAAGTGGCATGTGTGTGAACATGGCTGAAGTGCATGGGCAGCCCCAGAGAACCTTGTGCTGTGGGATCCAGGGGCCATTTCCACGGCAGAAGTGCCATGCCTTGAAGTGTTTCCATGATGTCAGCATTTTGGTCCGTGTTTCTGAGAATCATGACGATCACCCACCACTACTGAGGAGGATTTGCAGCAGGCATACTGTCATTGAATTCCTCTGAAGGAAGTTGCAGCGCTAGCCATAGAGCGCACAATGGTGTCATCCAGACATTGATGCAGTTGTTGAAGGTTACTGAGGGATATGACGTTTGCTTGCTTGGCAGTTGGTTTGGGTGGTGGGTTTGTTGTTGTACATTTGTTTTGGACCTGCATCATGTAATGCATCATGCATCATGCTGATGCAGCCATCCATGCTTCGTTACTGTACATCCTGTTTTGGTGTTTGCTGGTATTTTGCATCATACCTGGGACAAAGCTTCAGTGATGTCAACACTTTGGTCCGTGTTCTGAGAACCATGACGATCACCTACCACCTACTGAGGAGGATTGTGCATCAACTGTACCACCATTGAGTTCCTCAGGTGAAGAAGGGTTGTACAGTCCCTGTACATCCAGGTCATTGTACGATGCATTGTGTTCAGGTTTGATTTTGTTTAGATCCATTAGGACAGGACATTTGAAGATCCTCAGTGATGTCTGCACTGAGGATCTGGAGGTGTGTTGCGGACCATGATGCAACATTTCCAGGTCGCTGACGACAGACATGATTATTTCTTCCTTGGCGGTTGGTCTGAGTTCGTCTGCGCATTGGCATGGGTGTGTATGCCTGACTGGAGTGTCTGTGACTCATGGTTTTGTCTGCCCTCTTACAAAGCAGGCGGTTACAATCACACAAGACATGAGATGGAAATGAAATGAAAGTGGCATGTGTGTGAACATGGCTGAAGTGCATGGGCAGCCCCAGAGAACCTTGTGCTGTGGGATCCAGGGGCCATTTCCATGGCAGAAGTGCCATGCCTTGAAGTGTTTCCATGATGTCAGCATTTTGGTCTGTGTTTCTGAGAATCATGACGATCACCCACCACTACTGAGGAGGATTTGCAGCAGGCATACTGTCATTGAATTCCTCTGAAGGAAGTTGCAGCACTAGCCATAGAGCGCACAATGGTGTCATCCAGACATTGATGCAGTTGTTGAAGGTTACAGAGGGATATGACGTTTGCTTGCTTGGCAGTTGGTTTGGGTGGTGGGTTTGTTGTTGTACATTTGTTTTGGACCTGCATCATGTAATGCATCATGCATCATGCTGATGCAGCCATCCATGCTTTGTTACTGTACATCCTGTTTTGGTGTTTGCTGGTATTTTGCATCATACCTGGGACAAGGCTTCAGTGATGGCAACACTTTGGTCCGTGTTCTGAGAACCATGACGATCACCTACCACCTACTGAGGAGGATTGTGCATCAACTGTACCACCATTGAGTTCCTCAGGTGAAGGAGGGTTGTACAGTCCCTGTACATCCGGGTCGTTGTACGATGCATTGTGTTCAGGTTTGGTTTTGTTTAGATCCAGTAGGACAGGACATTTGAAGATCCTCAGTGATGTCTGCACTGAGGATCTGGAGGTGTGTTGCGGACCATGATGCAACATTTCCAGGTCGCTGACGACAGACATGATTATTTCTTCCTTGGCGGTTGGTCTGAGTTCGTCTGCGCGTTGGCATGGGTGTGTATGCCTGATTGGAGTGTCTGTGACTCATGGTTTTGTCTGCCCTCTTACAAAGCAGGCGGTTACAATCACACAAGACATGAGATGGAAATGAAATGAAAGTGGCATGTGTGTGAACATGGCTGAAGTGCATGGGCAGCCCCAGAGAACCTTGTGCTGTGGGATCCAGGGGCCATTTCCACGGCAGAAGTGCCATGCCTTGAAGTGTTTCCATGATGTCAGCATTTTGGTCTGTGTTTCTGAGAATCATGACGATCACCCACCACTACTGAGGAGGATTTGCAGCAGGCATACTGTCATTGAATTCCTCTGAAGGAAGTTGCAGCACTAGCCATAGAGCGCACAATGGTGTCATCCAGACATTGATGCAGTTGTTGAAGGTTACAGAGGGATATGACGTTTGCTTGCTTGGCAGTTGGTTTGGGTGGTGGGTTTGTTGTTGTACATTTGTTTTGGACCTGCATCATGTAATGCATCATGCATCATGCTGATGCAGCCATCCATGCTTTGTTACTGTACATCCTGTTTTGGTGTTTGCTGGTATTTTGCATCATACCTGGGACAAGGCTTCAGTGATGTCAACACTTTGGTCCGTGTTCTGAGAACCATGACGATCACCTACCACCTACTGAGGAGGATTGTGCATCAACTGTACCACCATTGAGTTCCTCAGGTGAAGGAGGGTTGTACAGTCCCTGTACATCCAGGTCGTTGTACGATGCATTGTGTTCAGGTTTGGTTTTGTTTAGATCCATTAGGACAGGACATTTGAAGATCCTCAGTGATGTCTGCACTGAGGATCTGGAGGTGTGTTGCGGACCATGATGCAGCATTTCCAGGTGGCTGACGACAGACATGATTATTTCTTCCTTGGCGGTTGGTCTGAGTTCGTCTGCGCGTTGGCATGGGTGTGTATGCCTGACTGGAGTGTCTATGACTCATGGTTTTGTATGCCCTCTTACAAAGCAGGCGGTTACAATCACACAAGACATGAGATGGAAATGAAATGAAAGTGGCATGTGTGTGAACATGGCTGAAGTGCATGGGCAGCCCCAGAGAACCTTGTGCTGTGGGATCCAGGGGCCATTTCCACGGCAGAAGTGCCATGCCTTGAAGTGTTTCCATGATGTCAGCATTTTGGTCCGTGTTTCTGAGAATCATGACGATCACCCACCACTACTGAGGAGGATTTGCAGCAGGCATACTGTCATTGAATTCCTCTGAAGGAAGTTGCAGCGCTAGCCATAGAGCGCACAATGGTGTCATCCAGACATTGATGCAGTTGTTGAAGGTTACTGAGGGATATGACGTTTGCTTGCTTGGCAGTTGGTTTGGGTGGTGGGTTTGTTGTTGTACATTTGTTTTGGACCTGCATCATGTAATGCATCATGCATCATGCTGATGCAGCCATCCATGCTTTGTTACTGTACATCCTGTTTTGGTGTTTGCTGGTATTTTGCATCATACCTGGGACAAAGCTTCAGTGATGTCAACACTTTGGTCCGTGTTCTGAGAACCATGACGATCACCTACCACCTACTGAGGAGGATTGTGCATCAACTGTACCACCATTGAGTTCCTCAGGTGAAGAAGGGTTGTACAGTCCCTGTACATCCAGGTCATTGTACGATGCATTGTGTTCAGGTTTGATTTTGTTTAGATCCATTAGGACAGGACATTTGAAGATCCTCAGTGATGTCTGCACTGAGGATCTGGAGGTGTGTTGCGGACCATGATGCAACATTTCCAGGTCGCTGACGACAGACATGATTATTTCTTCCTTGGCGGTTGGTCTGAGTTCGTCTGCGCATTGGCATGGGTGTGTATGCCTGACTGGAGTGTCTGTGACTCATGGTTTTGTCTGCCCTCTTACAAAGCAGGCGGTTACAATCACACAAGACATGAGATGGAAATGAAATGAAAGTGGCATGTGTGTGAACATGGCTGAAGTGCATGGGCAGCCCCAGAGAACCTTGTGCTGTGGGATCCAGGGGCCATTTCCATGGCAGAAGTGCCATGCCTTGAAGTGTTTCCATGATGTCAGCATTTTGGTCTGTGTTTCTGAGAATCATGACGATCACCCACCACTACTGAGGAGGATTTGCAGCAGGCATACTGTCATTGAATTCCTCTGAAGGAAGTTGCAGCACTAGCCATAGAGCGCACAATGGTGTCATCCAGACATTGATGCAGTTGTTGAAGGTTACAGAGGGATATGACGTTTGCTTGCTTGGCAGTTGGTTTGGGTGGTGGGTTTGTTGTTGTACATTTGTTTTGGACCTGCATCATGTAATGCATCATGCATCATGCTGATGCAGCCATCCATGCTTTGTTACTGTACATCCTGTTCTGGTGTTTGCTGGTATTTTGCATCATACCTGGGACAAGGCTTCAGTGATGTCAACACTTTGGTCCGTGTTCTGAGAACCATGACGATCACCTACCACCTACTGAGGAGGATTGTGCATCAACTGTACCACCATTGAGTTCCTCAGGTGAAGGAGGGTTGTACAGTCCCTGTACATCCAGGTCGTTGTACGATGCATTGTGTTCAGGTTTGATTTTGTTTAGATCCATTAGGACAGGACATTTGAAGATCCTCAGTGATGTCTGCACTGAGGATCTGGAGGTGTGTTGCGGACCATGATGCAGCATTTCCAGGTGGCTGACGACAGACATGATTATTTCTTCCTTGGCGGTTGGTCTGAGTTCGTCTGCGCATTGGCATGGGTGTGTATGCCTGACTGGAGTGTCTATGACTCATGGTTTTGTATGCCCTCTTACAAAGCAGGCGGTTACAATCACACAAGACATGAGATGGAAATGAAATGAAAGTGGCATGTGTGTGAACATGGCTGAAGTGCATGGGCAGCCCCAGAGAACCTTGTGCTGTGGGATCCAGGGGCCATTTCCACGGCAGAAGTGCCATGCCTTGAAGTGTTTCCATGATGTCAGCATTTTGGTCCGTGTTTCTGAGAATCATGACGATCACCCACCACTACTGAGGAGGATTTGCAGCAGGCATACTGTCATTGAATTCCTCTGAAGGAAGTTGCAGCGCTAGCCATAGAGCGCACAATGGTGTCATCCAGACATTGATGCAGTTGTTGAAGGTTACTGAGGGATATGACGTTTGCTTGCTTGGCAGTTGGTTTGGGTGGTGGGTTTGTTGTTGTACATTTGTTTTGGACCTGCATCATGTAATGCATCATGCATCATGCTGATGCAGCCATCCATGCTTCGTCACTGTACATCCTGTTGTGGTGTTTGCTGGTATTTTGCATCATACCTGGGACAAGGCTTCAGTGATGTCAACACTTTGGTCCGTGTTCTGAGAACCATGACGATCACCTACCACCTACTGAGGAGGATTGTGCATCAACTGTACCACCATTGAGTTCCTCAGGTGAAGAAGGGTTGTACAGTCCCTGTACATCCAGGTCGTTGCACGATGCATTGTGTTCAGGTTTGATTTTGTTTAGATCCATTAGGACAGGACATTTGAAGATCCTCAGTGATGTCTGCACTGAGGATCTGGAGGTGTGTTGCGGACCATGATGCAGCATTTCCAGGTGGCTGACGACAGACATGATTATTTCTTCCTTGGCGGTTGGTCTGAGTTCGTCTGTGCGTTGGCATGGGTGTGTATGCCTGACTGGAGTGTCTATGACTCATGGTTTTGTATGCCCTCTTACAAAGCAGGCGGTTACAATCACACAAGACATGAGATGAAAATGAAATGAAAGTGGCATTTGTGTGAACATGGCTGAAGTGCATGGGCAGCCCCAGAGAACCTTGTGCTGTGGGATCCAGGGGCCATTTCCACGGCAGAAGTGCCATGCCTTGAAGTGTTTCCATGATGTCAGCATTTTGGTCCGTGTTTCTGAGAATCATGACGATCACCCACCACTACTGAGGAGGATTTGCAGCAGGCATACTGTCATTGAATTCCTCTGAAGGAAGTTGCAGCGCTAGCCATAGAGCGCACAATGGTGTCATCCAGACATTGATGCAGTTGTTGAAGGTTACTGAGGGATATGACGTTTGCTTGCTTGGCAGTTGGTTTGGGTGGTGGGTTTGTTGTTGTACATTTGTTTTGGACCTGCATCATGTAATGCATCATGCATCATGCTGATGCAGCCATCCATGCTTCGTCACTGTACATCCTGTTGTGGTGTTTGCTGGTATTTTGCATCATACCTGGGACAAGGCTTCAGTGATGTCAACACTTTGGTCCGTGTTCTGAGAACCATGACGATCACCTACCACCTACTGAGGAGGATTGTGCATCAACTGTACCACCATTGAGTTCCTCAGGTGAAGAAGGGTTGTACAGTCCCTGTACATCCAGGTCGTTGTACGATGCATTGTGTTCAGGTTTGATTTTGTTTAGATCCATTAGGACAGGACATTTGAAGATCCTCAGTGATGTCTGCACTGAGGATCTGGAGGTGTGTTGCGGACCATGATGCAGCATTTCCAGGTGGCTGACGACAGACATGATTATTTCTTCCTTGGCGGTTGGTCTGAGTTCGTCTGCGCATTGGCATGGGTGTGTATGCCTGACTGGAGTGTCTATGACTCATGGTTTTGTATGCCCTCTTACAAAGCAGGCGGTTGCAATCACACAAGACATGAGATGGAAATGAAATGAAAGTGGCATGTGTGTGAACATGGCTGAAGTGCATGGGCAGCCCCAGAGAACCTTGTGCTGTGGGATCCAGGGGCCATTTCCACGGCAGAAGTGCCATGCCTTGAAGTGTTTCCATGATGTCAGCATTTTGGTCCGTGTTTCTGAGAATCATGACGATCACCCACCACTACTGAGGAGGATTTGCAGCAGGCATACTGTCATTGAATTCCTCTGAAGGAAGTTGCAGCGCTAGCCATAGAGCGCACAATGGTGTCATCCAGACATTGATGCAGTTGTTGAAGGTTACTGAGGGATATGACGTTTGCTTGCTTGGCAGTTGGTTTGGGTGGTGGGTTTGTTGTTGTACATTTGTTTTGGACCTGCATCATGTAATGCATCATGCATCATGCTGATGCAGCCATCCATGCTTTGTTACTGTACATCCTGTTTTGGTGTTTGCTGGTATTTTGCATCATACCTGGGACAAGGCTTCAGTGATGTCAACACTTTGGTCCGTGTTCTGAGAACCATGACGATCACCTACCACCTACTGAGGAGGATTGTGCATCAACTGTACCACCATTGAGTTCCTCAGGTGAAGAAGGGTTGTACAGTCCCTGTACATCCAGGTCATTGTACGATGCATTGTGTTCAGGTTTGATTTTGTTTAGATCCATTAGGACAGGACATTTGAAGATCCTCAGTGATGTCTGCACTGAGGATCTGGAGGTGTGTTGCGGACCATGATGCAGCATTTCCAGGTGGCTGACGACAGACATGATTATTTCTTCCTTGGCGGTTGGTCTGAGTTCGTCTGTGCGTTGGCATGGGTGTGTATGCCTGACTGGAGTGTCTGTGACTCATGGTTTTGTATGCCCTCTTACAAAGCAGGCGGTTACAATCACACAAGACATGAGATGAAAATGAAATGAAAGTGGCATTTGTGTGAACATGGCTGAAGTGCATGGGCAGCCCCAGAGAACCTTGTGCTGTGGGATCCAGGGGCCATTTCCACGGCAGAAGTGCCATGCCTTGAAGTGTTTCCATGATGTCAGCATTTTGGTCCGTGTTTCTGAGAATCATGACGATCACCCACCACTACTGAGGAGGATTTGCAGCAGGCATACTGTCATTGAATTCCTCTGAAGGAAGTTGCAGCGCTAGCCATAGAGCGCACAGTGGTGTCATCCAGACATTGATGCAGTTGTTGAAGGTTACTGAGGGATATGACGTTTGCTTGCTTGGCAGTTGGTTTGGGTGGTGGGTTTGTTGTTGTACATTTGTTTTGGACCTGCATCATGTAATGCATCATGCATCATGCTGATGCAGCCATCCATGCTTCGTCACTGTACATCCTGTTGTGGTGTTTGCTGGTATTTTGCATCATACCTGGGACAAGGCTTCAGTGATGTCAACACTTTGGTCCGTGTTCTGAGAACCATGACGATCACCCACCACCTACTGAGGAGGATTGTGCATCAACTGTACCACCATTGAGTTCCTCAGGTGAAGAAGGGTTGTACAGTCCCTGTACATCCAGGTCGTTGTACGATGCATTGTGTTCAGGTTTGATTTTGTTTAGATCCATTAGGACAGGACATTTGAAGATCCTCAGTGATGTCTGCACTGAGGATCTGGAGGTGTGTTGCGGACCATGATGCAGCATTTCCAGGTGGCTGACGACAGACATGATTATTTCTTCCTTGGCGGTTGGTCTGAGTTCGTCTGCGCGTTGGCATGGGTGTGTATGCCTGACTGGAGTGTCTGTGACTCATGGTTTTGCATGCCCTCTTACAAAGCAGGCGGTTACAATCACACAAGACATGAGATGGAAATGAAATGAAAGTGGCATGTGTGTGAACATGGCTGAAGTGCATGGGCAGCCCCAGAGAACCTTGTGCTGTGGGATCCAGGGGCCATTTCCACGGCAGAAGTGCCATGCCTTGAAGTGTTTCCATGATGTCAGCATTTTGGTCCGTGTTTCTGAGAATCATGACGATCACCCACCACTACTGAGGAGGATTTGCAGCAGGCATACTGTCATTGAATTCCTCTGAAGGAAGTTGCAGCACTAGCCATAGAGCGCACAATGGTGTCATCCAGACATTGATGCAGTTGTTGAAGGTTACAGAGGGATATGACGTTTGCTTGCTTGGCAGTTGGTTTGGGTGGTGGGTTTGTTGTTGTACATTTGTTTTGGACCTGCATCATGTAATGCATCATGCATCATGCTGATGCAGCCATCCATGCTTCGTCACTGTACATCCTGTTCTGGTGTTTGCTGGTATTTTGCATCGTACCTGGGACAAAGCTTCAGTGATGTCAACACTTTGGTCCGTGTTCTGAGAACCATGACGATCACCTACCACCTACTGAGGAGGATTGTGCATCAACTGTACCACCATTGAGTTCCTCAGGTGAAGAAGGGTTGTACAGTCCCTGTACATCCAGGTCGTTGTACGATGCATTGTGTTCAGGTTTGATTTTGTTTAGATCCATTAGGACAGGACATTTGAAGATCCTCAGTGATGTCTGCACTGAGGATCTGGAGGTGTGTTGCGGACCATGATGCAGCATTTCCAGGTGGCTGACGACAGACATGATTATTTCTTCCTTGGCGGTTGGTCTGAGTTCGTCTGCGCGTTGGCATGGGTGTGTATGCCTGACTGGAGTGTCTATGACTCATGGTTTTGTCTGCCCTCTTACAAAGCAGGCGGTTACAATCACACAAGACATGAGATGGAAATGAAATGATAGTGGCATTTGTGTGAACATGGCTGAAGTGCATGGGCAGCCCCAGAGAACCTTGTGCTGTGGGATCCAGGGGCCATTTCCACGGCAGAAGTGCCATGCCTTGAAGTGTTTCCATGATGTCAGCATTTTGGTCCGTGTTTCTGAGAATCATGACGATCACCCACCACTACTGAGGAGGATTTGCAGCAGGCATACTGTCATTGAATTCCTCTGAAGGAAGTTGCAGCACTAGCCATAGAGCGCACAATGGTGTCATCCAGACATTGATGCAGTTGTTGAAGGTTACTGAGGGATATGACGTTTGCTTGCTTGGCAGTTGGTTTGGGTGGTGGGTTTGTTGTTGTACATTTGTTTTGGACCTGCATCATGTAATGCATCATGCATCATGCTGATGCAGCCATCCATGCTTCGTTACTGTACATCCTGTTCTGGTGTTTGCTGGTATTTTGCATCATACCTGGGACTAAGCTTCAGTGATGTCAACACTTTGGTCCGTGTTCTGAGAACCATGACGATCATCTACCACCTACTGAGGAGGATTGTGCATCAACTGTACCACCATTGAGTTCCTCAGGTGAAGAAGGGTTGTACAGTCCCTGTACATCCAGGTCATTGTACGATGCATTGTGTTCAGGTTTGATTTTGTTTAGATCCATTAGGACAGGACATTTGAAGATCCTCAGTGATGTCTGCACTGAGGATCTGGAGGTGTGTTGCGGACCATGATGCAGCATTTCCAGGTGGCTGACGACAGACATGATTATTTCTTCCTTGGCGGTTGGTCTGAGTTCGTCTGCGCATTGGCATGGGTGTGTATGCCTGACTGGAGTGTCTATGACTCATGGTTTTGCATGCCCTCTTACAAAGCAGGCGGTTACAATCACACAAGACATGAGATGGAAATGAAATGATAGTGGCATTCGTGTGAACATGGCTGAAGTGCATGGGCAGCCCCAGAGAACCTTGTGCTGTGGGATCCAGGGGCCATTTCCACGGCAGAAGTGCCATGCCTTGAAGTGTTTCCATGATGTCAGCATTTTGGTCCGTGTTTCTGAGAATCATGACGATCACCCACCACTACTGAGGAGGATTTGCAGCAGGCATACTGTCATTGAATTCCTCTGAAGGAAGTTGCAGCACTAGCCATAGAGCGCACAATGGTGTCATCCAGACATTGATGCAGTTGTTGAAGGTTACTGAGGGATATGACGTTTGCTTGCTTGGCAGTTGGTTTGGGTGGTGGGTTTGTTGTTGTACATTTGTTTTGGACCTGCATCATGTGATGCATCATGCATCATGCTGATGCAGCCATCCATGCTTTGTTACTGTACATCCTGTTGTGGTGTTTGCTGGTATTTTGCATCATACCTGGGACAAGGCTTCAGTGATGTCAACACTTTGGTCCGTGTTCTGAGAACCATGACGATCACCTACCACCTACTGAGGAGGATTGTGCATCAACTGTACCACCATTGAGTTCCTCAGGTGAAGAAGGGTTGTACAGTCCCTGTACATCCAGGTCATTGTACGATGCATTGTGTTCAGGTTTGATTTTGTTTAGATCCATTTAGGACAGGACATTTGAAGATCCTCAGTGATGTCTGCACTGAGGATCTGGAGGTGTGTTGCGGACCATGATGCAGCATTTCCAGGTGGCTGACGACAGACATGATTATTTCTTCCTTGGCGGTTGGTCTGAGTTCGTCTGCGCGTTGGCATGGGTGTGTATGCCTGACTGGAGTGTCTGTGACTCATGGTTTTGTATGCCCTCTTACAAAGCAGGCGGTTACAATCACACAAGACATGAGATGGAAATGAAATGATAGTGGCATTTGTGTGAACATGGCTGAAGTGCATGGGCAGCCCCAGAGAACCTTGTGCTGTGGGATCCAGGGGCCATTTCCACGGCAGAAGTGCCATGCCTTGAAGTGTTTCCATGATGTCAGCATTTTGGTCCGTGTTTCTGAGAATCATGACGATCACCCACCACTACTGAGGAGGATTTGCAGCAGGCATACTGTCATTGAATTCCTCTGAAGGAAGTTGCAGCGCTAGCCATAGAGCGCACAATGGTGTCATCCAGACATTGATGCAGTTGTTGAAGGTTACTGAGGGATATGACGTTTGCTTGCTTGGCAGTTGGTTTGGGTGGTGGGTTTGTTGTTGTACATTTGTTTTGGACCTGCATCATGTAATGCATCATGCATCATGCTGATGCAGCCATCCATGCTTCGTCACTGTACATCCTGTTGTGGTGTTTGCTGGTATTTTGCATCATACCTGGGACAAGGCTTCAGTGATGTCCACACTTTGGTCCGTGTTCTGAGAACCATGACGATCACCTACCACCTACTGAGGAGGATTGTGCATCAACTGTACCACCATTGAGTTCCTCAGGTGAAGAAGGGTTGTACAGTCCCTGTACATCCAGGTCGTTGCACGATGCATTGTGTTCAGGTTTGATTTTGTTTAGATCCATTAGGACAGGACATTTGAAGATCCTCAGTGATGTCTGCACTGAGGATCTGGAGGTGTGTTGCGGACCATGATGCAGCATTTCCAGGTGGCTGACGACAGACATGATTATTTCTTCCTTGGCGGTTGGTCTGAGTTCGTCTGTGCGTTGGCATGGGTGTGTATGCCTGACTGGAGTGTCTGTGACTCATGGTTTTGCATGCCCTCTTACAAAGCAGGCGGTTACAATCACACAAGACATGAGAGCCCCAGAGCCCCAGAGAACCTTGTGCTGTGGGATCCAGGGGCCATTTCCACGGCAGAAGTGCCATGCCTTGAAGTGTTTCCATGATGTCAGCATTTTGGTCCGTGTTTCTGAAAATCATGACGATCACCCACCACTACTGAGGAGGATTTGCAGCAGGCATACTGTCATTGAATTCCTCTGAAGGAAGTTGCAGCGCTAGCCATAGAGCGCACAATGGTGTCATCCAGACATTGATGCAGTTGTTGAAGGTTACTGAGGGATATGACGTTTGCTTGCTTGGCAGTTGGTTTGGGTGGTGGGTTTGTTGTTGTACATTTGTTTTGGACCTGCATCATGTAATGCATCATGCATCATGCTGATGCAGCCATCCATGCTTCGTCACTGTACATCCTGTTGTGGTGTTTGCTGGTATTTTGCATCATACCTGGGACAAGGCTTCAGTGATGGCAACACTTTGGTCCGTGTTCTGAGAACCATGACGATCACCTACCACCTACTGAGGAGGATTGTGCATCAACTGTACCACCATTGAGTTCCTCAGGTGAAGAAGGGTTGTACAGTCCCTGTACATCCAGGTCGTTGTACGATGCATTGTGTTCAGGTTTGATTTTGTTTAGATCCATTAGGACAGGACATTTGAAGATCCTCAGTGATGTCTGCACTGAGGATCTGGAGGTGTGTTGCGGACCATGATGCAGCATTTCCAGGTGGCTGACGACAGACATGATTATTTCTTCCTTGGCGGTTGGTCTGAGTTCGTCTGCGCGTTGGCATGGGTGTGTATGCCTGCCTGGAGTGTCTGTGACTCATGGTTTTGTATGCCCTCTTACAAAGCAGGCGGTTACAATCACACAAGACATGAGATGGAAATGAAATGAAAGTGGCATTTGTGTGAACATGGCTGAAGTGCATGGGCAGCCCCAGAGAACCTTGTGCTGTGGGATCCAGGGGCCATTTCCACGGCAGAAGTGCCATGCCTTGAAGTGTTTCCATGATGTCAGCATTTTGGTCCGTGTTTCTGAGAATCATGACGATCACCCACCACTACTGAGGAGGATTTGCAGCAGGCATACTGTCATTGAATTCCTCTGAAGGAAGTTGCAGCACTAGCCATAGAGCGCACAATGGTGTCATCCAGACATTGATGCAGTTGTTGAAGGTTACTGAGGGATATGACGTTTGCTTGCTTGGCAGTTGGTTTGGGTGGTGGGTTTGTTGTTGTACATTTGTTTTGGACCTGCATCATGTAATGCATCATGCATCATGCTGATGCAGCCATCCATGCTTCGTCACTGTACATCCTGTTGTGGTGTTTGCTGGTATTTTGCATCATACCTGGGACAAGGCTTCAGTGATGTCAACACTTTGGTCCGTGTTCTGAGAACCATGACGATCACCCACCACCTACTGAGGAGGATTGTGCATCAACTGTACCACCATTGAGTTCCTCAGGTGAAGAAGGGTTGTACAGTCCCTGTACATCCAGGTCGTTGTACGATGCATTGTGTTCAGGTTTGATTTTGTTTAGATCCATTAGGACAGGACATTTGAAGATCCTCAGTGATGTCTGCACTGAGGATCTGGAGGTGTGTTGCGGACCATGATGCAGCATTTCCAGGTGGCTGACGACAGACATGATTATTTCTTCCTTGGCGGTTGGTCTGAGTTCGTCTGCGCGTTGGCATGGGTGTGTATGCCTGATTGGAGTGTCTGTGACTCATGGTTTTGTCTGCCCTCTTACAAAGCAGGCGGTTACAATCACACAAGACATGAGATGGAAATGAAATGAAAATGGCATTTGTGTGAACATGGCTGAAGTGCATGGGCAGCCCCAGAGAACCTTGTGCTGTGGGATCCAGGGGCCATTTCCACGGCAGAAGTGCCATGCCTTGAAGTGTTTCCATGATGTCAGCATTTTGGTCCGTGTTTCTGAGAATCATGACGATCACCCACCACTACTGAGGAGGATTTGCAGCAGGCATACTGTCATTGAATTCCTCTGAAGGAAGTTGCAGCACTAGCCATAGAGCGCACAATGGTGTCATCCAGACATTGATGCAGTTGTTGAAGGTTACTGAGGGATATGACGTTTGCTTGCTTGGCAGTTGGTTTGGGTGGTGGGTTTGTTGTTGTACATTTGTTTTGGACCTGCATCATGTAATGCATCATGCATCATGCTGATGCAGCCATCCATGCTTTGTTACTGTACATCCTGTTGTGGTGTTTGCTGGTATTTTGCATCATACCTGGGACAAGGCTTCAGTGATGTCAACACTTTGGTCCGTGTTCTGAGAACCATGACGATCACCTACCACCTACTGAGGAGGATTGTGCATCAACTGTACCACCATTGAGTTCCTCAGGTGAAGAAGGGTTGTACAGTCCCTGTACATCCAGGTCATTGTACGATGCATTGTGTTCAGGTTTGATTTTGTTTAGATCCATTAGGACAGGACATTTGAAGATCCTCAGTGATGTCTGCACTGAGGATCTGGAGGTGTGTTGCGGACCATGATGCAGCATTTCCAGGTGGCTGACGACAGACATGATTATTTCTTCCTTGGCGGTTGGTCTGAGTTCGTCTGCGCGTTGGCATGGGTGTGTATGCCTGATTGGAGTGTCTGTGACTCATGGTTTTGTATGCCCTCTTACAAAGCAGGCGGTTACAATCACACAAGACATGAGATGGAAATGAAATGAAAGTGGCATGTGTGTGAACATGGCTGAAGTGCATGGGCAGCCCCAGAGAACCTTGTGCTGTGGGATCCAGGGGCCATTTCCACGGCAGAAGTGCCA
Source organism: Eutreptiella sp. 'Long Island Sound 2002' (assembly GCA_964036045.1). NCBI lineage: Eukaryota > Euglenozoa > Euglenophyceae > Eutreptiales > Eutreptiaceae > Eutreptiella > Eutreptiella sp. 'Long Island Sound 2002'. The sequence continues at coordinate 17,290,932 of OZ038384.1, read as the reverse complement.
TGCCTTGAAGTGTTTCCATGATGTCAGCATTTTGGTCCGTGTTTCTGAGAATCATGACGATCACCCACCACTACTGAGGAGGATTTGCAGCAGGCATACTGTCATTGAATTCCTCTGAAGGAAGTTGCAGCACTAGCCATAGAGCGCACAATGGTGTCATCCAGACATTGATGCAGTTGTTGAAGGTTACTGAGGGATATGACGTTTGCTTGCTTGGCAGTTGGTTTGGGTGGTGGGTTTGTTGTTGTACGTTTGTTTTGGACCTGCATCATGTAATGCATCATGCATCATGCTGATGCAGCCATCCATGCTTTGTTACTGTACATCCTGTTGTGGTGTTTGCTGGTATTTTGCATCATACCTGGGACAAGGCTTCAGTGATGTCAACACTTTGGTCCGTGTTCTGAGAACCATGACGATCACCTACCACCTACTGAGGAGGATTGTGCATCAACTGTACCACCATTGAGTTCCTCAGGTGAAGAAGGGTTGTACAGTCCCTGTACATCCAGGTCGTTGTACGATGCATTGTGTTCAGGTTTGATTTTGTTTAGATCCATTAGGACAGGACATTTGAAGATCCTCAGTGATGTCTGCACTGAGGATCTGGAGGTGTGTTGCGGACCATGATGCAGCATTTCCAGGTGGCTGACGACAGACATGATTATTTCTTCCTTGGCGGTTGGTCTGAGTTCGTCTGCGCGTTGGCATGGGTGTGTATGCCTGATTGGAGTGTCTGTGACTCATGGTTTTGTATGCCCTCTTACAAAGCAGGCGGTTACAATCACACAAGACATGAGATGGAAATGAAATGAAAGTGGCATTTGTGTGAACATGGCTGAAGTGCATGGGCAGCCCCAGAGAACCTTGTGCTGTGGGATCCAGGGGCCATTTCCACGGCAGAAGTGCCATGCCTTGAAGTGTTTCCATGATGTCAGCATTTTGGTCCGTGTTTCTGAGAATCATGACGATCACCCACCACTACTGAGGAGGATTTGCAGCAGGCATACTGTCATTGAATTCCTCTGAAGGAAGTTGCAGCGCTAGCCATAGAGCGCACAATGGTGTCATCCAGACATTGATGCAGTTGTTGAAGGTTACTGAGGGATATGACGTTTGCTTGCTTGGCAGTTGGTTTGGGTGGTGGGTTTGTTGTTGTACATTTGTTTTGGACCTGCATCATGTAATGCATCATGCATCATGCTGATGCAGCCATCCATGCTTCGTCACTGTACATCCTGTTCTGGTGTTTGCTGGTATTTTGCATCATACCTGGGACAAGGCTTCAGTGATGTCCACACTTTGGTCCGTGTTCTGAGAACCATGACGATCACCTACCACCTACTGAGGAGGATTGTGCATCAACTGTACCACCATTGAGTTCCTCAGGTGAAGAAGGGTTGTACAGTCCCTGTACATCCAGGTCATTGTACGATGCATTGTGTTCAGGTTTGATTTTGTTTAGATCCATTAGGACAGGACATTTGAAGATCCTCAGTGATGTCTGCACTGAGGATCTGGAGGTGTGTTGCGGACCATGATGCAGCATTTCCAGGTGGCTGACGACAGACATGATTATTTCTTCCTTGGCGGTTGGTCTGAGTTCGTCTGCGCATTGGCATGGGTGTGTATGCCTGACTGGAGTGTCTGTGACTCATGGTTTTGTATGCCCTCTTACAAAGCAGGCGGTTACAATCACACAAGACATGAGATGGAAATGAAATGAAAGTGGCATTTGTGTGAACATGGCTGAAGTGCATGGGCAGCCCCAGAGAACCTTGTGCTGTGGGATCCAGGGGCCATTTCCACGGCAGAAGTGCCATGCCTTGAAGTGTTTCCATGATGTCAGCATTTTGGTCCGTGTTTCTGAGAATCATGACGATCACCCACCACTACTGAGGAGGATTTGCAGCAGGCATACTGTCATTGAATTCCTCTGAAGGAAGTTGCAGCGCTAGCCATAGAGCGCACAATGGTGTCATCCAGACATTGATGCAGTTGTTGAAGGTTACTGAGGGATATGACGTTTGCTTGCTTGGCAGTTGGTTTGGGTGGTGGGTTTGTTGTTGTACATTTGTTTTGGACCTGCATCATGTAATGCATCATGCATCATGCTGATGCAGCCATCCATGCTTCGTCACTGTACATCCTGTTCTGGTGTTTGCTGGTATTTTGCATCATACCTGGGACAAGGCTTCAGTGATGTCAACACTTTGGTCCGTGTTCTGAGAACCATGACGATCACCTACCACCTACTGAGGAGGATTGTGCATCAACTGTACCACCATTGAGTTCCTCAGGTGAAGAAGGGTTGTACAGTCCCTGTACATCCAGGTCATTGTACGATGCATTGTGTTCAGGTTTGATTTTGTTTAGATCCATTAGGACAGGACATTTGAAGATCCTCAGTGATGTCTGCACTGAGGATCTGGAGGTGTGTTGCGGACCATGATGCAGCATTTCCAGGTGGCTGACGACAGACATGATTATTTCTTCCTTGGCGGTTGGTCTGAGTTCGTCTGTGCATTGGCATCGGTGTGTATGCCTGACTGGAGTGTCTATGACTCATGGTTTTGTATGCCCTCTTACAAAGCAGGCGGTTACAATCACACAAGACATGAGATGGAAATGAAATGAAAGTGGCATTTGTGTGAACATGGCTGAAGTGCATGGGCGGCCCCAGAGAACCTTGTGCTGTGGGATCCAGGGGCCATTTCCACGGCAGAAGTGCCATGCCTTGAAGTGTTTCCATGATGTCAGCATTTTGGTCCGTGTTTCTGAGAATCATGACGATCACCCACCACTACTGAGGAGGATTTGCAGCAGGCATACTGTCATTGAATTCCTCTGAAGGAAGTTGCAGCACTAGCAATAGAGCGCACAATGGTGTCATCCAGACATTGATGCAGTTGTTGAAGGTTACTGAGGGATATGACGTTTGCTTGCTTGGCAGTTGGTTTGGGTGGTGGGTTTGTTGTTGTACATTTGTTTTGGACCTGCATCATGTAATGCATCATGCATCATGCTGATGCAGCCATCCATGCTTCGTCACTGTACATCCTGTTCTGGTGTTTGCTGGTATTTTGCATCATACCTGGGACAAGGCTTCAGTGATGTCAACACTTTGGTCCGTGTTCTGAGAACCATGACGATCACCTACCACCTACTGAGGAGGATTGTGCATCAACTGTACCACCATTGAGTTCCTCAGGTGAAGAAGGGTTGTACAGTCCCTGTACATCCAGGTCATTGTACGATGCATTGTGTTCAGGTTTGATTTTGTTTAGATCCATTAGGACAGGACATTTGAAGATCCTCAGTGATGTCTGCACTGAGGATCTGGAGGTGTGTTGCGGACCATGATGCAGCATTTCCAGGTGGCTGACGACAGACATGATTATTTCTTCCTTGGCGGTTGGTCTGAGTTCGTCTGCGCATTGGCATGGGTGTGTATGCCTGACTGGAGTGTCTGTGACTCATGGTTTTGTATGCCCTCTTACAAAGCAGGCGGTTACAATCACACAAGACATGAGATGGAAATGAAATGAAAGTGGCATTTGTGTGAACATGGCTGAAGTGCATGGGCGGCCCCAGAGAACCTTGTGCTGTGGGATCCAGGGGCCATTTCCACGGCAGAAGTGCCATGCCTTGAAGTGTTTCCATGATGTCAGCATTTTGGTCCGTGTTTCTGAGAATCATGACGATCACCCACCACTACTGAGGAGGATTTGCAGCAGGCATACTGTCATTGAATTCCTCTGAAGGAAGTTGCAGCGCTAGCCATAGAGCGCACAGTGGTGTCATCCAGACATTGATGCAGTTGTTGAAGGTTACTGAGGGATATGACGTTTGCTTGCTTGGCAGTTGGTTTGGGTGGTGGGTTTGTTGTTGTACATTTGTTTTGGACCTGCATCATGTAATGCATCATGCATCATGCTGATGCAGCCATCCATGCTTCGTCACTGTACATCCTGTTCTGGTGTTTGCTGGTATTTTGCATCATACCTGGGACAAGGCTTCAGTGATGTCAACACTTTGGTCCGTGTTCTGAGAACCATGACGATCACCTACCACCTACTGAGGAGGATTGTGCATCAACTGTACCACCATTGAGTTCCTCAGGTGAAGAAGGGTTGTACAGTCCCTGTACATCCAGGTCATTGTACGATGCATTGTGTTCAGGTTTGATTTTGTTTAGATCCATTAGGACAGGACATTTGAAGATCCTCAGTGATGTCTGCACTGAGGATCTGGAGGTGTGTTGCGGACCATGATGCAGCATTTCCAGGTGGCTGACGATAGACATGATTATTTCTTCCTTGGCGGTTGGTCTGAGTTCGTCTGCGCATTGGCATGGGTGTGTATGCCTGATTGGAGTGTCTGTGACTCATGGTTTTGTCTGCCCTCTTACAAAGCAGGCGGTTACAATCACACAAGACATGAGATGGAAATGAAATGAAAGTGGCATGTGTGTGAACATGGCTGAAGTGCATGGGCAGCCCCAGAGAACCTTGTGCTGTGGGATCCAGGGGCCATTTCCACGGCAGAAGTGCCATGCCTTGAAGTGTTTCCATGATGTCAGCATTTTGGTCCGTGTTTCTGAGAATCATGACGATCACCCACCACTACTGAGGAGGATTTGCAGCAGGCATACTGTCATTGAATTCCTCTGAAGGAAGTTGCAGCGCTAGCCATAGAGCGCACAATGGTGTCATCCAGACATTGATGCAGTTGTTGAAGGTTACTGAGGGATATGACGTTTGCTTGCTTGGCAGTTGGTTTGGGTGGTGGGTTTGTTGTTGTACATTTGTTTTGGACCTGCATCATGTAATGCATCATGCATCATGCTGATGCAGCCATCCATGCTTTGTTACTGTACATCCTGTTTTGGTGTTTGCTGGTATTTTGCATCATACCTGGGACAAGGCTTCAGTGATGGCAACACTTTGGTCCGTGTTCTGAGAACCATGACGATCACCTACCACCTACTGAGGAGGATTGTGCATCAACTGTACCACCATTGAGTTCCTCAGGTGAAGAAGGGTTGTACAGTCCCTGTACATCCAGGTCGTTGTACGATGCATTGTGTTCAGGTTTGATTTTGTTTAGATCCATTAGGACAGGACATTTGAAGATCCTCAGTGATGTCTGCACTGAGGATCTGGAGGTGTGTTGCGGACCATGATGCAGCATTTCCAGGTGGCTGACGACAGACATGATTATTTCTTCCTTGGCGGTTGGTCTGAGTTCGTCTGTGCGTTGGCATGGGTGTGTATGCCTGATTGGAGTGTCTATGACTCATGGTTTTGTCTGCCCTCTTACAAAGCAGGCGGTTACAATCACACAAGACATGAGATGGAAATGAAATGAAAGTGGCATTTGTGTGAACATGGCTGAAGTGCATGGGCAGCCCCAGAGAACCTTGTGCTGTGGGATCCAGGGGCCATTTCCACGGCAGAAGTGCCATGCCTTGAAGTGTTTCCATGATGTCAGCATTTTGGTCCGTGTTTCTGAGAATCATGACGATCACCCACCACTACTGAGGAGGATTTGCAGCAGGCATACTGTCATTGAATTCCTCTGAAGGAAGTTGCAGCGCTAGCCATAGAGCGCACAATGGTGTCATCCAGACATTGATGCAGTTGTTGAAGGTTACTGAGGGATATGACGTTTGCTTGCTTGGCAGTTGGTTTGGGTGGTGGGTTTGTTGTTGTACATTTGTTTTGGACCTGCATCATGTAATGCATCATGCATCATGCTGATGCAGCCATCCATGCTTCGTTACTGTACATCCTGTTCTGGTGTTTGCTGGTATTTTGCATCATACCTGGGACAAGGCTTCAGTGATGTCAACACTTTGGTCTGTGTTCTGAGAACCATGACGATCACCTACCACCTACTGAGGAGGATTGTGCATCAACTGTACCACCATTGAGTTCCTCAGGTGAAGAAGGGTTGTACAGTCCCTGTACATCCAGGTCGTTGTACGATGCATTGTGTTCAGGTTTGATTTTGTTTAGATCCATTAGGACAGGACATTTGAAGATCCTCAGTGATGTCTGCACTGAGGATCTGGAGGTGTGTTGCGGACCATGATGCAGCATTTCCAGGTGGCTGACGACAGACATGATTATTTCTTCCTTGGCGGTTGGTCTGAGTTCGTCTGCGCGTTGGCATGGGTGTGTATGCCTGACTGGAGTGTCTATGACTCATGGTTTTGTATGCCCTCTTACAAAGCAGGCGGTTACAATCACACAAGACATGAGATGGAAATGAAATGAAAGTGGCATGTGTGTGAACATGGCTGAAGTGCATGGGCAGCCCCAGAGAACCTTGTGCTGTGGGATCCAGGGGCCATTTCCACGGCAGAAGTGCCATGCCTTGAAGTGTTTCCATGATGTCAGCATTTTGGTCCGTGTTTCTGAGAATCATGACGATCACCCACCACTACTGAGGAGGATTTGCAGCAGGCATACTGTCATTGAATTCCTCTGAAGGAAGTTGCAGCACTAGCCATAGAGCGCACAATGGTGTCATCCAGACATTGATGCAGTTGTTGAAGGTTACTGAGGGATATGACGTTTGCTTGCTTGGCAGTTGGTTTGGGTGGTGGGTTTGTTGTTGTACATTTGTTTTGGACCTGCATCATGTAATGCATCATGCATCATGCTGATGCAGCCATCCATGCTTTGTTACTGTACATCCTGTTTTGGTGTTTGCTGGTATTTTGCATCATACCTGGGACAAGGCTTCAGTGATGTCAACACTTTGGTCCGTGTTCTGAGAACCATGACGATCACCTACCACCTACTGAGGAGGATTGTGCATCAACTGTACCACCATTGAGTTCCTCAGGTGAAGAAGGGTTGTACAGTCCCTGTACATCCAGGTCGTTGTACGATGCATTGTGTTCAGGTTTGATTTTGTTTAGATCCATTAGGACAGGACATTTGAAGATCCTCAGTGATGTCTGCACTGAGGATCTGGAGGTGTGTTGCGGACCATGATGCAGCATTTCCAGGTGGCTGACGACAGACATGATTATTTCTTCCTTGGCGGTTGGTCTGAGTTCGTCTGTGCATTGGCATTGGTGTGTATGCCTGACTGGAGTGTCTGTGACTCATGGTTTTGTCTGCCCTCTTACAAAGCAGGCGGTTACAATCACACAAGACATGAGATGGAAATGAAATGAAAGTGGCATGTGTGTGAACATGGCTGAAGTGCATGGGCAGCCCCAGAGAACCTTGTGCTGTGGGATCCAGGGGCCATTTCCACGGCAGAAGTGCCATGCCTTGAAGTGTTTCCATGATGTCAGCATTTTGGTCCGTGTTTCTGAGAATCATGACGATCACCCACCACTACTGAGGAGGATTTGCAGCAGGCATACTGTCATTGAATTCCTCTGAAGGAAGTTGCAGCACTAGCCATAGAGCGCACAATGGTGTCATCCAGACATTGATGCAGTTGTTGAAGGTTACTGAGGGATATGACGTTTGCTTGCTTGGCAGTTGGTTTGGGTGGTGGGTTTGTTGTTGTACATTTGTTTTGGACCTGCATCATGTAATGCATCATGCATCATGCTGATGCAGCCATCCATGCTTCGTTACTGTACATCCTGTTCTGGTGTTTGCTGGTATTTTGCATCATACCTGGGACAAGGCTTCAGTGATGTCAACACTTTGGTCTGTGTTCTGAGAACCATGACGATCACCTACCACCTACTGAGGAGGATTGTGCATCAACTGTACCACCATTGAGTTCCTCAGGTGAAGAAGGGTTGTACAGTCCCTGTACATCCAGGTCGTTGTACGATGCATTGTGTTCAGGTTTGATTTTGTTTAGATCCATTAGGACAGGACATTTGAAGATCCTCAGTGATGTCTGCACTGAGGATCTGGAGGTGTGTTGCGGACCATGATGCAGCATTTCCAGGTGGCTGACGACAGACATGATTATTTCTTCCTTGGCGGTTGGTCTGAGTTCGTCTGTGCGTTGGCATGGGTGTGTATGCCTGATTGGAGTGTCTATGACTCATGGTTTTGTCTGCCCTCTTACAAAGCAGGCGGTTACAATCACACAAGACATGAGATGGAAATGAAATGAAAGTGGCATGTGTGTGAACATGGCTGAAGTGCATGGGCAGCCCCAGAGAACCTTGTGCTGTGGGATCCAGGGGCCATTTCCACGGCAGAAGTGCCATGCCTTGAAGTGTTTCCATGATGTCAGCATTTTGGTCCGTGTTTCTGAGAATCATGACGATCACCCACCACTACTGAGGAGGATTTGCAGCAGGCATACTGTCATTGAATTCCTCTGAAGGAAGTTGCAGCGCTAGCCATAGAGCGCACAATGGTGTCATCCAGACATTGATGCAGTTGTTGAAGGTTACTGAGGGATATGACGTTTGCTTGCTTGGCAGTTGGTTTGGGTGGTGGGTTTGTTGTTGTACATTTGTTTTGGACCTGCATCATGTAATGCATCATGCATCATGCTGATGCAGCCATCCATGCTTCGTTACTGTACATCCTGTTCTGGTGTTTGCTGGTATTTTGCATCATACCTGGGACAAGGCTTCAGTGATGTCAACACTTTGGTCTGTGTTCTGAGAACCATGACGATCACCTACCACCTACTGAGGAGGATTGTGCATCAACTGTACCACCATTGAGTTCCTCAGGTGAAGAAGGGTTGTACAGTCCCTGTACATCCAGGTCGTTGTACGATGCATTGTGTTCAGGTTTGATTTTGTTTAGATCCATTAGGACAGGACATTTGAAGATCCTCAGTGATGTCTGCACTGAGGATCTGGAGGTGTGTTGCGGACCATGATGCAGCATTTCCAGGTGGCTGACGACAGACATGATTATTTCTTCCTTGGCGGTTGGTCTGAGTTCGTCTGCGCGTTGGCATGGGTGTGTATGCCTGACTGGAGTGTCTATGACTCATGGTTTTGTATGCCCTCTTACAAAGCAGGCGGTTACAATCACACAAGACATGAGATGGAAATGAAATGAAAGTGGCATGTGTGTGAACATGGCTGAAGTGCATGGGCAGCCCCAGAGAACCTTGTGCTGTGGGATCCAGGGGCCATTTCCACGGCAGAAGTGCCATGCCTTGAAGTGTTTCCATGATGTCAGCATTTTGGTCCGTGTTTCTGAGAATCATGACGATCACCCACCACTACTGAGGAGGATTTGCAGCAGGCATACTGTCATTGAATTCCTCTGAAGGAAGTTGCAGCACTAGCCATAGAGCGCACAATGGTGTCATCCAGACATTGATGCAGTTGTTGAAGGTTACTGAGGGATATGACGTTTGCTTGCTTGGCAGTTGGTTTGGGTGGTGGGTTTGTTGTTGTACATTTGTTTTGGACCTGCATCATGTAATGCATCATGCATCATGCTGATGCAGCCATCCATGCTTTGTTACTGTACATCCTGTTTTGGTGTTTGCTGGTATTTTGCATCATACCTGGGACAAGGCTTCAGTGATGTCAACACTTTGGTCCGTGTTCTGAGAACCATGACGATCACCTACCACCTACTGAGGAGGATTGTGCATCAACTGTACCACCATTGAGTTCCTCAGGTGAAGAAGGGTTGTACAGTCCCTGTACATCCAGGTCGTTGTACGATGCATTGTGTTCAGGTTTGATTTTGTTTAGATCCATTAGGACAGGACATTTGAAGATCCTCAGTGATGTCTGCACTGAGGATCTGGAGGTGTGTTGCGGACCATGATGCAGCATTTCCAGGTGGCTGACGACAGACATGATTATTTCTTCCTTGGCGGTTGGTCTGAGTTCGTCTGTGCATTGGCATTGGTGTGTATGCCTGACTGGAGTGTCTGTGACTCATGGTTTTGTCTGCCCTCTTACAAAGCAGGCGGTTACAATCACACAAGACATGAGATGGAAATGAAATGAAAGTGGCATGTGTGTGAACATGGCTGAAGTGCATGGGCAGCCCCAGAGAACCTTGTGCTGTGGGATCCAGGGGCCATTTCCACGGCAGAAGTGCCATGCCTTGAAGTGTTTCCATGATGTCAGCATTTTGGTCCGTGTTTCTGAGAATCATGACGATCACCCACCACTACTGAGGAGGATTTGCAGCAGGCATACTGTCATTGAATTCCTCTGAAGGAAGTTGCAGCGCTAGCCATAGAGCGCACAATGGTGTCATCCAGACATTGATGCAGTTGTTGAAGGTTACTGAGGGATATGACGTTTGCTTGCTTGGCAGTTGGTTTGGGTGGTGGGTTTGTTGTTGTACATTTGTTTTGGACCTGCATCATGTAATGCATCATGCATCATGCTGATGCAGCCATCCATGCTTTGTTACTGTACATCCTGTTTTGGTGTTTGCTGGTATTTTGCATCATACCTGGGACAAGGCTTCAGTGATGGCAACACTTTGGTCCGTGTTCTGAGAACCATGACGATCACCTACCACCTACTGAGGAGGATTGTGCATCAACTGTACCACCATTGAGTTCCTCAGGTGAAGAAGGGTTGTACAGTCCCTGTACATCCAGGTCGTTGTACGATGCATTGTGTTCAGGTTTGATTTTGTTTAGATCCATTAGGACAGGACATTTGAAGATCCTCAGTGATGTCTGCACTGAGGATCTGGAGGTGTGTTGCGGACCATGATGCAGCATTTCCAGGTGGCTGACGACAGACATGATTATTTCTTCCTTGGCGGTTGGTCTGAGTTCGTCTGTGCGTTGGCATGGGTGTGTATGCCTGATTGGAGTGTCTGTGACTCATGGTTTTGCATGCCCTCTTACAAAGCAGGCGGTTACAATCACACAAGACATGAGATGGAAATGAAATGAAAGTGGCATGTGTGTGAACATGGCTGAAGTGCATGGGCAGCCCCAGAGAACCTTGTGCTGTGGGATCCAGGGGCCATTTCCACGGCAGAAGTGCCATGCCTTGAAGTGTTTCCATGATGTCAGCATTTTGGTCCGCGTTTCTGAGAATCATGACGATCACCCACCACTACTGAGGAGGATTTGCAGCAGGCATACTGTCATTGAATTCCTCTGAAGGAAGTTGCAGCGCTAGCCATAGAGCGCACAATGGTGTCATCCAGACATTGATGCAGTTGTTGAAGGTTACTGAGGGATATGACGTTTGCTTGCTTGGCAGTTGGTTTGGGTGGTGGGTTTGTTGTTGTACATTTGTTTTGGACCTGCATCATGTAATGCATCATGCATCATGCTGATGCAGCCATCCATGCTTCGTTACTGTACATCCTGTTTTGGTGTTTGCTGGTATTTTGCATCATACCTGGGACAAGGCTTCAGTGATGTCAACACTTTGGTCCGTGTTCTGAGAACCATGACGATCACCTACCACCTACTGAGGAGGATTGTGCATCAACTGTACCACCATTGAGTTCCTCAGGTGAAGAAGGGTTGTACAGTCCCTGTACATCCAGGTCGTTGTACGATGCATTGTGTTCAGGTTTGATTTTGTTTAGATCCATTAGGACAGGACATTTGAAGATCCTCAGTGATGTCTGCACTGAGGATCTGGAGGTGTGTTGCGGACCATGATGCAGCATTTCCAGGTGGCTGACGACAGACATGATTATTTCTTCCTTGGCGGTTGGTCTGAGTTCGTCTGTGCGTTGGCATGGGTGTGTATGCCTGACTGGAGTGTCTATGACTCATGGTTTTGTCTGCCCTCTTACAAAGCAGGCGGTTACAATCACACAAGACATGAGATGGAAATGAAATGAAAGTGGCATGTGTGTGAACATGGCTGAAGTGCATGGGCAGCCCCAGAGAACCTTGTGCTGTGGGATCCAGGGGCCATTTCCACGGCAGAAGTGCCATGCCTTGAAGTGTTTCCATGATGTCAGCATTTTGGTCCGTGTTTCTGAGAATCATGACGATCACCCACCACTACTGAGGAGGATTTGCAGCAGGCATACTGTCATTGAATTCCTCTGAAGGAAGTTGCAGCACTAGCCATAGAGCGCACAATGGTGTCATCCAGACATTGATGCAGTTGTTGAAGGTTACTGAGGGATATGACGTTTGCTTGCTTGGCAGTTGGTTTGGGTGGTGGGTTTGTTGTTGTACATTTGTTTTGGACCTGCATCATGTAATGCATCATGCATCATGCTGATGCAGCCATCCATGCTTCGTCACTGTACATCCTGTTGTGGTGTTTGCTGGTATTTTGCATCATACCTGGGACAAGGCTTCAGTGATGGCAACACTTTGGTCCGTGTTCTGAGAACCATGACGATCACCTACCACCTACTGAGGAGGATTGTGCATCAACTGTACCACCATTGAGTTCCTCAGGTGAAGGAGGGTTGTACAGTCCCTGTACATCCGGGTCGTTGTACGATGCATTGTGTTCAGGTTTGATTTTGTTTAGATCCATTAGGACAGGACATTTGAAGATCCTCAGTGATGTCTGCACTGAGGATCTGGAGGTGTGTTGCGGACCATGATGCAGCATTTCCAGGTGGCTGACGACAGAAATGATTATTTCTTCCTTGGCGGTTGGTCTGAGTTCGTCTGTGCGTTGGCATGGGTGTGTATGCCTGACTGGAGTGTCTATGACTCATGGTTTTGTCTGCCCTCTTACAAAGCAGGCGGTTACAATCACACAAGACATGAGATGGAAATGAAATGAAAGTGGCATGTGTGTGAACATGGCTGAAGTGCATGGGCAGCCCCAGAGAACCTTGTGCTGTGGGATCCAGGGGCCATTTCCACGGCAGAAGTGCCATGCCTTGAAGTGTTTCCATGATGTCAGCATTTTGGTCCGTGTTTCTGAGAATCATGACGATCACCCACCACTACTGAGGAGGATTTGCAGCAGGCATACTGTCATTGAATTCCTCTGAAGGAAGTTGCAGCGCTAGCCATAGAGCGCACAATGGTGTCATCCAGACATTGATGCAGTTGTTGAAGGTTACTGAGGGATATGACGTTTGCTTGCTTGGCAGTTGGTTTGGGTGGTGGGTTTGTTGTTGTATATTTGTTTTGGACCTGCATCATGTAATGCATCATGCATCATGCTGATGCAGCCATCCATGCTTCGTTACTGTACATCCTGTTTTGGTGTTTGCTGGTATTTTGCATCATACCTGGGACAAGGCTTCAGTGATGTCAACACTTTGGTCCGTGTTCTGAGAACCATGACGATCACCTACCACCTACTGAGGAGGATTGTGCATCAACTGTACCACCATTGAGTTCCTCAGGTGAAGAAGGGTTGTACAGTCCCTGTACATCCAGGTCGTTGTACGATGCATTGTGTTCAGGTTTGATTTTGTTTAGATCCATTAGGACAGGACATTTGAAGATCCTCAGTGATGTCTGCACTGAGGATCTGGAGGTGTGTTGCGGACCATGATGCAGCATTTCCAGGTGGCTGACGACAGACATGATTATTTCTTCCTTGGCGGTTGGTCTGAGTTCGTCTGTGCGTTGGCATGGGTGTGTATGCCTGACTGGAGTGTCTGTGACTCATGGTTTTGTCTGCCCTCTTACAAAGCAGGCGGTTACAATCACACAAGACATGAGATGGAAATGAAATGAAAGTGGCATTTGTGTGAACATGGCTGAAGTGCATGGGCAGCCCCAGAGAACCTTGTGCTGTGGGATCCAGGGGCCATTTCCACGGCAGAAGTGCCATGCCTTGAAGTGTTTCCATGATGTCAGCATTTTGGTCCGTGTTTCTGAGAATCATGACGATCACCCACCACTACTGAGGAGGATTTGCAGCAGGCATACTGTCATTGAATTCCTCTGAAGGAAGTTGCAGCACTAGCCATAGAGCGCACAATGGTGTCATCCAGACATTGATGCAGTTGTTGAAGGTTACTGAGGGATATGACGTTTGCTTGCTTGGCAGTTGGTTTGGGTGGTGGGTTTGTTGTTGTACATTTGTTTTGGACCTGCATCATGTAATGCATCATGCATCATGCTGATGCAGCCATCCATGCTTCGTCACTGTACATCCTGTTTTGGTGTTTGCTGGTATTTTGCATCATACCTGGGACAAGGCTTCAGTGATGTCAACACTTTGGTCCGTGTTCTGAGAACCATGACGATCACCTACCACCTACTGGGGAGGATTGTGCATCAACTGTACCACCATTGAGTTCCTCAGGTGAAGAAGGGTTGTACAGTCCCTGTACATCCGGGTCGTTGTACGATGCATTGTGTTCAGGTTTGATTTTGTTTAGATCCATTTAGGACAGGACATTTGAAGATCCTCAGTGATGTCTGCACTGAGGATCTGGAGGTGTGTTGCGGACCATGATGCAGCATTTCCAGGTGGCTGACGACAGACATGATTATTTCTTCCTTGGCGGTTGGTCTGAGTTCGTCTGCGCGTTGGCATGGGTGTGTATGCCTGACTGGAGTGTCTGTGACTCATGGTTTTGTCTGCCCTCTTACAAAGCAGGCGGTTACAATCACACAAGACATGAGATGGAAATGAAATGAAAGTGGCATTTGTGTGAACATGGCTGAAGTGCATGGGCAGCCCCAGAGAACCTTGTGCTGTGGGATCCAGGGGCCATTTCCACGGCAGAAGTGCCATGCCTTGAAGTGTTTCCATGATGTCAGCATTTTGGTCCGTGTTTCTGAGAATCATGACGATCACCCACCACTACTGAGGAGGATTTGCAGCAGGCATACTGTCATTGAATTCCTCTGAAGGAAGTTGCAGCACTAGCCATAGAGCGCACAATGGTGTCATCCAGACATTGATGCAGTTGTTGAAGGTTACTGAGGGATATGACGTTTGCTTGCTTGGCAGTTGGTTTGGGTGGTGGGTTTGTTGTTGTACATTTGTTTTGGACCTGCATCATGTAATGCATCATGCATCATGCTGATGCAGCCATCCATGCTTCGTCACTGTACATCCTGTTTTGGTGTTTGCTGGTATTTTGCATCATACCTGGGACAAGGCTTCAGTGATGTCAACACTTTGGTCCGTGTTCTGAGAACCATGACGATCACCTACCACCTACTGGGGAGGATTGTGCATCAACTGTACCACCATTGAGTTCCTCAGGTGAAGAAGGGTTGTACAGTCCCTGTACATCCGGGTCGTTGTACGATGCATTGTGTTCAGGTTTGATTTTGTTTAGATCCATTTAGGACAGGACATTTGAAGATCCTCAGTGATGTCTGCACTGAGGATCTGGAGGTGTGTTGCGGACCATGATGCAGCATTTCCAGGTGGCTGACGACAGACATGATTATTTCTTCCTTGGCGGTTGGTCTGAGTTCGTCTGCGCGTTGGCATGGGTGTGTATGCCTGACTGGAGTGTCTATGACTCATGGTTTTGTCTGCCCTCTTACAAAGCAGGCGGTTACAATCACACAAGACATGAGATGGAAATGAAATGAAAGTGGCATTTGTGTGAACATGGCTGAAGTGCATGGGCAGCCCCAGAGAACCTTGTGCTGTGGGATCCAGGGGCCATTTCCACGGCAGAAGTGCCATGCCTTGAAGTGTTTCCATGATGTCAGCATTTTGGTCCGTGTTTCTGAGAATCATGACGATCACCCACCACTACTGAGGAGGATTTGCAGCAGGCATACTGTCATTGAATTCCTCTGAAGGAAGTTGCAGCACTAGCCATAGAGCGCACAATGGTGTCATCCAGACATTGATGCAGTTGTTGAAGGTTACTGAGGGATATGACGTTTGCTTGCTTGGCAGTTGGTTTGGGTGGTGGGTTTGTTGTTGTACATTTGTTTTGGACCTGCATCATGTAATGCATCATGCATCATGCTGATGCAGCCATCCATGCTTCGTCACTGTACATCCTGTTCTGGTGTTTGCTGGTATTTTGCATCATACCTGGGACAAGGCTTCAGTGATGTCAACACTTTGGTCCGTGTTCTGAGAACCATGATGATCACCTACCACCTACTGAGGAGGATTGTGCATCAACTGTACCACCATTGAGTTCCTCAGGTGAAGAAGGGTTGTACAGTCCCTGTACATCCAGGTCGTTGTACGATGCATTGTGTTCAGGTTTGATTTTGTTTAGATCCATTAGGACAGGACATTTGAAGATCCTCAGTGATGTCTGCACTGAGGATCTGGAGGTGTGTTGCGGACCATGATGCAGCATTTCCAGGTGGCTGACGACAGACATGATTATTTCTTCCTTGGCGGTTGGTCTGAGTTCGTCTGCGCGTTGGCATGGGTGTGTATGCCTGACTGGAGTGTCTGTGACTCATGGTTTTGTCTGCCCTCTTACAAAGCAGGCGGTTACAATCACACAAGACATGAGATGGAAATGAAATGATAGTGGCATTTGTGTGAACTTGGCTGAAGTGCATGGGCAGCCCCAGAGAACCTTGTGCTGTGGTACCCAGGGGCCTGCACTACACGACTCGCATGGAGTGAAGTGTTTGTGTGATGTCAGCATTGTTGGTCCGTGTTTCTGAGAATCAAGAAGTTTCTCCTGGAAGGTGATAGGTTGTGAAAAAGCATTCGCTGTCCCCTCTCCCGAAAAACATTTTTTTTGCATCTGTTCACCATTAGGGGCTGAAAAGACCTGTCACTTCTGTACTGGGCACGCGTCGCTGGACACCTCCTGTAAAAGACAACTTTACACACACACACGCACCCTTGGGAAGAGGGGGCGGGGGTCAGAACTGAAATTTTGCCCGGAGCGGTAACGTTCCCTCATTGACTTCCTCGGAGGGAAGGCTGAGGGTTAGCCACAAAGCAGACAGTGGTGACATCCAGACAATGATGCAGTTGCTGAGGGAGATCATCCTTGCTTGGTTGGCAGTTGGTTTGGGTGGTGTACGTAAGGCATGCTGATGCAACCATCCATGCTTTGTTACTGTACATCCTGTTTTGGTGTTTGCTGGTATTTTGCATCATACCTGGGACAAGGCTTCAGTGATGTCAACACTTTGGTCCGTGTTCTGAGAACCATGACGATCACCTACCACCTACTGAGGAGGATTGTGCATCAACTGTACCACCATTGAGTTCCTCAGGTGAAGAAGGGTTGTACAGTCCCTGTACATCCAGGTCATTGTACGATGCATTGTGTTCAGGTTTGATTTTGTTTAGATCCATTAGGACAGGACATTTGAAGATCCTCAGTGATGTCTGCACTGAGGATCTGGAGGTGTGTTGCGGACCATGATGCAGCATTTCCAGGTGGCTGACGACAGACATGATTATTTCTTCCTTGGCGGTTGGTCTGAGTTCGTCTGTGCGTTGGCATGGGTGTGTATGCCTGACTGGAGTGTCTATGACTCATGGTTTTGTCTGCCCTCTTACAAAGCAGGCGGTTACAATCACACAAGACATGAGATGGAAATGAAATGAAAGTGGCATTTGTGTGAACATGGCTGAAGTGCATGGGCAGCCCCAGAGAACCTTGTGCTGTGGGATCCAGGGGCCATTTCCACGGCAGAAGTGCCATGCCTTGAAGTGTTTCCATGATGTCAGCATTTTGGTCCGTGTTTCTGAGAATCATGACGATCACCCACCACTACTGAGGAGGATTTGCAGCAGGCATACTGTCATTGAATTCCTCTGAAGGAAGTTGCAGCACTAGCCATAGAGCGCACAATGGTGTCATCCAGACATTGATGCAGTTGTTGAAGGTTACTGAGGGATATGACGTTTGCTTGCTTGGCAGTTGGTTTGGGTGGTGGGTTTGTTGTTGTACATTTGTTTTGGACCTGCATCATGTAATGCATCATGCATCATGCTGATGCAGCCATCCATGCTTCGTCACTGTACATCCTGTTCTGGTGTTTGCTGGTATTTTGCATCATACCTGGGACAAGGCTTCAGTGATGTCAACACTTTGGTCCGTGTTCTGAGAACCATGACGATCACCTACCACCTACTGAGGAGGATTGTGCATCAACTGTACCACCATTGAGTTCCTCAGGTGAAGAAGGGTTGTACAGTCCCTGTACATCCAGGTCGTTGTACGATGCATTGTGTTCAGGTTTGATTTTGTTTAGATCCATTAGGACAGGACATTTGAAGATCCTCAGTGATGTCTGCACTGAGGATCTGGAGGTGTGTTGCGGACCATGATGCAGCATTTCCAGGTGGCTGACGACAGACATGATTATTTCTTCCTTGGCGGTTGGTCTGAGTTCGTCTGCGCGTTGGCATGGGTGTGTATGCCTGACTGGAGTGTCTATGACTCATGGTTTTGTATGCCCTCTTACAAAGCAGGCGGTTACAATCACACAAGACATGAGATGGAAATGAAATGATAGTGGCATTTGTGTGAACATGGCTGAAGTGCATGGGCAGCCCCAGAGAACCTTGTGCTGTGGGATCCAGGGGCCATTTCCACGGCAGAAGTGCCATGCCTTGAAGTGTTTCCATGATGTCAGCATTTTGGTCCGTGTTTCTGAGAATCATGACGATCACCCACCACTACTGAGGAGGATTTGCAGCAGGCATACTGTCATTGAATTCCTCTGAAGGAAGTTGCAGCACTAGCCATAGAGCGCACAATGGTGTCATCCAGACATTGATGCAGTTGTTGAAGGTTACTGAGGGATATGACGTTTGCTTGCTTGGCAGTTGGTTTGGGTGGTGGGTTTGTTGTTGTACATTTGTTTTGGACCTGCATCATGTAATGCATCATGCATCATGCTGATGCAGCCATCCATGCTTTGTCACTGTACATCCTGTTCTGGTGTTTGCTGGTATTTTGCATCATACCTGGGACAAGGCTTCAGTGATGTCAACACTTTGGTCCGTGTTCTGAGAACCATGACGATCACCTACCACCTACTGAGGAGGATTGTGCATCAACTGTACCACCATTGAGTTCCTCAGGTGAAGAAGGGTTGTACAGTCCCTGTACATCCAGGTCGTTGTACGATGCATTGTGTTCAGGTTTGATTTTGTTTAGATCCATTAGGACAGGACATTTGAAGATCCTCAGTGATGTCTGCACTGAGGATCTGGAGGTGTGTTGCGGACCATGATGCAGCATTTCCAGGTGGCTGACGACAGACATGATTATTTCTTCCTTGGCGGTTGGTCTGAGTTCGTCTGCGCGTTGGCATGGGTGTGTATGCCTGACTGGAGTGTCTATGACTCATGGTTTTGTCTGCCCTCTTACAAAGCAGGCGGTTACAATCACACAAGACATGAGATGGAAATGAAATGATAGTGGCATTTGTGTGAACATGGCTGAAGTGCATGGGCAGCCCCAGAGAACCTTGTGCTGTGGGATCCAGGGGCCATTTCCACGGCAGAAGTGCCATGCCTTGAAGTGTTTCCATGATGTCAGCATTTTGGTCTGTGTTTCTGAGAATCATGACGATCACCCACCACTACTGAGGAGGATTTGCAGCAGGCATACTGTCATTGAATTCCTCTGAAGGAAGTTGCAGCACTAGCCATAGAGCGCACAGTGGTGTCATCCAGACATTGATGCAGTTGTTGAAGGTTACTGAGGGATATGACGTTTGCTTGCTTGGCAGTTGGTTTGGGTGGTGTTTTTGTTGTTGTACATTTGTTTTGGACCTGCATCATGTAATGCATCATGCATCATGCTGATGCAGCCATCCATGCTTTGTTACTGTACATCCTGTTCTGGTGTTTGCTGGTATTTTGCATCGTACCTCGGACAGAGAATCAGTGATGTCAACACTTTGGTCCGTGTTCTGAGAACCATGATGATCACCTACCACCTACTGAGGAGGATTGTGCATCAACTGTACCGCCATCGGGTTCTGGTGTTGGCTCTCGTTACCAAACGCCTTTTTTTCTGAGGTCATTATCGCCGTTTTGTGTGCAAGATGTTTGTTGGCAGATCGTTCTTGCTTCCCGAACGTTCATGGTTAAGGAATGCCAATCGCATGTTAAACAATGCTCAACCCCGTACACTGCTGTAATTAAGGTGTGTTTTGACTCTGCATTTTTTTCTGGGAGGTTAGCATTGACAGGGATTTCTTTCTGCTGGTTCTGCACCGGCTCAGCCATACCCCCCTGACATTGATCCCTGCCCCCTCTCCTTCATCAGTGCCATTCATGCCGCTTTCTTGCTTCCTCAGATTTCAGGTAAGTACAAGGATGCTGAACGGCTGTATTTGAAAGTGAATGAACCTGACCTGGCCATCCACATGTACAAGAAGGCCCGTCAGTATGACAGCATGATCAGGTATGTGCTGTTTGTTGTTTTTTTTCCTTGCTGAGTTTTCAGAGGGCGCACACCGTGTGCATAGCATGCAAAGGTTTTGTACCCTCTTTCCCCAGGGGTGGGGGGGACCGTCACTGGATGAACCCCAACACCTTGCTGCGGGTCACTGTGTTGTCTTGAGGGCCACTGTGTTGTGAAGCAAAGCCACTTGTATCCCCTGTACTTTGGTTGGACACTTTAAATCTATTTCTCTGAAATGGAACGTGATAGCATAGCCATGTTTGCCCCTGGCATGAGTGTGATTTTCATCCGCTCTACAGGGGCACCTGTCGGATTGTTGTTACCCCTCAACTGGTGATGAGCAGGGCCAAGCTGTGGGATGCAAGGCTCATGTATGGTGGTAGTACGGTTCTCCTGGGAGCCGGTGGGACCGTCAAATGGCAACCTCCCCTTGGGGGGGGGGGGCTTCCCGGGGCGGGGGACGCGAGGGGTTGAGGGTACATACACTATTTTAGCCCCATTTCAGGCCCAATGGCTCAATTTTGTGATAACGTGTGCTGAGGTGGGGTGCCTGCAATTACCTCCTTCTTTTTCCCATCTATTTCTGCAGTTATTGTAACACTGATGGCCACATAACACTTACCATTTCTACCCTAACATACCTGAACATAACACATACCCCTCAGCCCAAAGTGAGCCATCTTTTCCTCCTTGCTCCAGTCTGAGTGCACAGATTACCCTTGCGCCACCAGGGATGTCCCCCCGTGACCCCCCCCCCCCTGTCAGTGGCCGGGCCAACTGCCCCAAGGAAGATTTTCTGTGGACCAAGTGCCATGGCCTGGGTGCGTCCCTCGTCTGGCAGTCTATTCGCATGTGCGAGCCACGCAGCTGCTCAGGTGACAAACCTTGTAGTAGAAGTGGAGAAGTGGTAGTGGAGAGTGCCACACGGGCTCCACGAACTTTCCTGCATATGTCCCTCACGTGCCCCCTTCCCCAACCCATATATCGCATGAAGTCACCCCCCCTACCTTGGAGGTAAGGGGGGGGTGTAGGGGGGGGGGGTAGGGGGCGGTGTAGGGGGGGTGTAGGGGGGGGTTGTAGGGGGGGTAGGGGGGGGAGGTAGGGGGGGGGGGGTCGAGAAGGTAGGGGGGGGTAGGAGGGGGATGGGGTGGGTTGGGGGGGAGGGGGGGGGTAGGATCATACACACAGAAGGCGGTGCACACATAAGGCGGGGCATACACAAAGCGGTGCACACACAAGGCGGTCTGTGGCCACCGCGGGAGTCATGTTATTTAAGGGGCCACAGGCAAGGCGGTGCACACAGAAGGCGGTGCACACACAAGGCGGTTTGTGGCCACCGCAGGAGTCATGTTATTTAAGGGGCCACAGGCAAGCGGGTGCACACAGAAGGCGGTGCACACACAAGGCGGAACACACAAAAGGCGGTCTGTGGCCACCACAGGAGTCATGTTATTAAAGGGGCCACAAGCAAGCGGGTGCACACAGAAGGCGGTGCACACACAAGGCAGAACACACAAAAGGCGGTCTGTGGCCACCGTAGGAGTCATGTTATTCAAGGGGGGTGCGGGGGCTGGCCCCCGAGTCGAGCGAAGCGAGCCGTCTGTCGAGCAAAGCAAGCCGAAGGTGGGGGGGGGGAGGTAGGGGGGGGAGGTAGGGGGGGGAGGTAGGGGGGGGGTGTAGGGGGGGGGAGGTAGGGGGGGGCGACTTCGTGCATACTATCCCCAACCACTCCTTGGTCTCTGCCACTGCCAGTTGGCTAACTGCTTGCTGGCACTTGTTGTATGTGTGGTGGCACCGCACAGCAACAGCTTGGGTGGTGCTAGTCCCATATGGCTATGTCCTTGTCATCCCGCCAGTGTTGGCCCCGGCTTTGCCCATGCTCCTTCCTTTGTTTTTGGGCACAATGGCAAAGCCTCCCTAGCCTCCTGCTGGGAGCTCCCCCTAAGGGGCCACTGCTCGACAGTTGCGAGTAGTTCTAGGGCACGTCATCCGCACCACCATACACCCCTCCATCAATGGGTGGACATCCCCTGCCACTGTTGACCCCCTCATAGCACCTCTGCCCCCCTGGTGCCCCCGGTGGGCCTAGTCATTATGGATACCCATGAACTCACCTCCCACATTCTTTGCAGCTAAGTGATGCCACCACGGACTACTACTTTGTCTTAATCAATGCACACCATTGGCCCCTTGGGGGCATTGTTGTAGGCCTTGCTTGAAGTGGTGCCCATGACATGCACATTCTTGGCATGGTAAGTAGCCTTGTGGAGGAGAGCCGCATGGATGGTGCAACTGTCAGCCCCGGTAAGTGGGCCCTTGAGAGCCGCCCTGCATGAGTTGCCAGGCAATGCGGGCAGCATGCGCAGGGTGGCCAAGTGTAGCTTGAGCGACACTTTTGTTGGTTGCAGAGTAGGGGCTCATTGGGCTCCACAGAAGGATGAGCTAGACCATGGAGTTGGACGGGCAAGTAGTCAGGACCTTCAAGAGAGGGGCTCCATGGGTTGGGCACATGGGCCACACACAGCCTTGGTGAGCCCTTCAAATGCATGGCCTACGGTTTTGGGGTTCAGGCGGGTGGAAAATTGGACCGCGAGGGGGGGGGTGTTCTATGGCGTGATTTTGTGACACCTTCTGGGGAGGGTGGGGTTGCTATTTTTTTCCGCCAAATGTGCCGGCCACAAAGAGTGTCGTGGACTGGCATGATACCCCAGCCGATGGTTGAGCGGATAGTAGGCTTGTGGCACGGGGTGTGCAACATGCCTGAGTAAGCTTGATTTTCCATTATATGGCAATGGGAGGAGGCCTTGGTGGGGCGCTGTCACTGAGAACAGCCAGAAATGACCAGGGACCAACGTGTGTAAAACCAAGTGCCACTACCATTGCCATGTTTGGTGAAATTGGCCCCCTGAAGAAGAGCCCACCCCCCTCGGGGCGGGGGGTTGGAAAAAGGGCTCACAACCAACCCCCCCCCCCCCCCCTCTTGCGGTGCAATTCCCCCCAGCCTAAGTAGCAGCCCACGCGGTATCCATATGGCCCTCCACATACTGGACTTGATGGATGTTGCCCTCCGTAGCTTCTGAGCATAGAGCATCACAAGTTCCGGCCACCTCGGCCTTGCCTGCATGGCCTCCTCCAAGGTGTCAACAAGGACCCCATTGTTTAGGCTGGAGGCCATATGATGGCACATTGCATCCATCGTCTTGAGCTGCATGGATGAGGACGGTGAATGCCCGATGGAGAAGGCAAGTACACTCAAGCAGTTGCGACCTGTGGGTGGTAATATGGTGGATGAGGAGGCTCTAAATGGATGTGTGGGTGACGTTGTTGCGGACATAGTGGTTGAGCTATGAAGGATGCTTGCAACCACGTCACAAAGGAGAGGCATATGTGTGTTGGCACCAACAATCATCACAAAAGAGGAACAAAGCGGAAAGCAATAAGCAGGCAATATGCCATGCTACTTGACACCCATAGTGCCCCTATTGTTTTAGCGAAAAAAGGGGTTGTAGGTGGTTTTCTCAACGTGCTAAAAAGGGGGTAGAAACAAGGGGGTGAGGTATCTCAGAAATCCGATGGCGTGAGGGGTTTTGGAAAACCCCTCCCTTGTTTTAAAAATGGTTCGCGGGAGGGTTTTAAGGGTGCTTTTCGGCGCAAGCACACCATTTGTGAAAAAAAAAGGTGACATTTCAAACCATCCATGCTTTGAGCACCAAATTCGCAAGACGAGGTGCTATACAAATGTCGTTTGTTGTTCATTGAAGATCCTATATTCGAACCTTTTCCCCGGCTCAAGTGCGGTGTGCTTTCAGGGGTGAACGCCAATGGTTACAAAGTGCATTCTTTCTTTCTGTTTCTTCTTTTTGTTTCTTTCTTTCTTTTTTCTTTTCATGCTCCCTTGACTGTTGGGGTAAGGACTTTCATACTTCCACATCCCCACGCTTTGGGGTGGCCCCCGGAGTTGGGAATACGGACTCGCATGCTTTGGCGTGGCCCCTTGAGATGGAGATACGCTCAGGCGGCTCTCTAGGTCGCACCCAGACAGGCCATGGCATGCAATTTGGATGCCGTTCAGAAGTACTCTTTTTCAACAGTTTGGCAGTGTCTGCTGTTTTTGCAAAATATGCATGTTGAAAAAGGGGGTGAAATACAATTAAAAGTTGGCTGGTGTGAAGTCCTAGTTTTTTTTGTGCATGAAAGGTTGTAATAGTAGGAACAGGCAACACACAAGCGCAATGCAAGTACCTCAGCATATATTATTGGAGTGGGTTCGTTCTTGTGTCTGTAAGTTTACCGTCTATGTTTGATCGATACTAAATAGTGATGCCTTGTTTTATTGCACTACCACTATCCTTGTCAAATCATGGTGGAAGTTGAAGAGGATTATATGGGTGAACTACACCCCAATCTGGAGTGTACTCTGCGAAAGAACCACCAATCGTTCTAGCCGGGAAGGGCCCAAGTGTGCGATTCTGTATGGACCTAGTCCGAGCTTCAAATGCATGTGAGGGCTGGCAATGGATACAAATGGTCTCATATGAGAAGAGTATTCCTAGTCCACTTCATAGAATGCCCGAGCGTGCCCTTGTCTTCGAACTTCCAGAGAAGTTGCACATGAAAGTCCCCAATTACCTCTTCCCCGATTGGGTAGACTGCCGATCTGCTCTTCCATTGGCTTCGGTTGGGTGGTTGTTAAATGCACTTGAAATTTTGCTGAGCAAGACCAGGCCCTAGGAAGAAACACCTTGGTTTGTTGTTATTACAACATGTCGAGCACTACCAGTGGAGATGTTTAAGTGTATGTTGGAGTCCACTTGTGTGGTTGTAGCTTTTCCAAAGTGAAATGCAAATAAGCCCCGGTTCATTGAGTCCTTGCACAAGGTTGTTGATGTTGACACATTTTACATCATTGACTGGGACACTTGGTTCCAAACAATTGATGAGGGAGGTTTGTTGTCCGTAATGAAGCTTGATGAGTGTGAGGATGAAGAGGTACCCAATACTCCTCATGATCTGGATCCCCTGGATGTTCCTGCACTAGCACCTAGGGGTACAAAACGTAAGGCTGCTGACAAGGGGACACCATGTAAGAGGGCGCTTGATGCCTCTCCTTCCAATCCTACTGATGGTAGCGGGCTCGGATAGCTGCGGGACAACGCTCATGGTGAATCTCGAAATTCTGGTGCAGGCCCACGGAGGCTGCTCCTTGTCAGCGCCCAACCCCAAAGAGGCCGGGGGGGGCTACCCCTTCCCCCCCCCTCTACAGACCCCAAAATGGTTGTACAGAACAATGGGTTTTGCGGGCGCCACAGACGCCGGAGTTTTAGGCATACGGCGGGGGGAAATTTTTCTGTTCGACCCTATTTGTCTTTACTCAAAGTACCCAGAATTTTGTGGAGATTTCAAAAATGGATGAAAAGCACAAAAAAGGATTTTGACCCCAACCCAACCTCCGGGTTGGACCTTGGTTGATGGGAGCCTGAGTTGATGGGCAATTTTTTTGGAAAAAATTTTACCCCACTTGTGCATATTCAAAATGATCAGCGTGTCATGGGGATTCTTTTTAAGGTATGTATGTTGGGGTACCCAAAGCTCCCCCCCCCCCCCCCCCCAAGGGAGCCCGGCGGCCGCGCGCCCGACCCGCCGACCCCCAAGGTTTGGGTCAACCAACCCCCCTCCCCCCCCCCCCCCCCACAACCCCCAAACAGCCAAAGAATTGATGGTGCTATGCCACCAACCGTTACTATTGTTGGGGATCTCAAAGCCCGCTAGCATGTTTCCCCTTCTCATCCTCATTACTTGCCCTTCGACGCCCCTACGGCCCCTTTACCCCACCCCCACCCCCAACCCATCTCAAGGTCCTCAAGTCAAGCTCCACCCTAGGTGAGGAGGGTGAGATAACCACCTTTGTTGCCCATATTGGTGTCCAAGGGGGTTTGCGGGCATTTCAAGTTGCCCGGAAAGTGATACGGTAGTGATGGGGGGCCCTTGGGGGGGCACATGATGCGGCGCACGTAGGGTGCGGAGATTTTGCCGTTTGGCCCGATCAAGCAGCTATAGATTGATTAGCTGGTGGCTAGGCCAAAAGGGTTGGCTTCCCTACGCTATTAGGACAAGGGTAGGAAAATTGACAATCCGGCAGAGAGGCCCCAAACTTGGGTGGTGGTTGCTCCTAAGGGTCCATCTTATGTATTTTCACCTTTGGAGGCGCCGTATAGGGCTATGGCCGGTGTGTGAGTGGGGGCGCCTCACAGCCCTCCTACCCCAAGGGCACATGTTACCGACCAATTTGGTGGGGCCCATCAGGTCTATTGGTATGCGGACCGCCCGCTTCCCAAAGCTCCTCGTCACTGGCCTAGGGAGGTTTGGGAGGCGGATTTGGTCGTGATCGATGGGCCAGGCGCGTGACCTACCTGTTGCCCGGTGTGGCTTATTGGGTATGGCCCGCCGCAACGGTAAGTGGGAATGTACAAGATCCGGGTCCCACACGATCGTCGGGAGGTTAGCCGCCTACGCGATTTGCTGATGGCCATGCTGTGCACAGATGGGTTCCAAGCCAGGGTCTCGCACCAGCTATTGGGGCTGGCATTGCAATCAACACGGTGGAAGTCCTGGGCACACCCCCAACTTAGGTTCTTTCCCTTCCAGAAACAGAGCTAGGGGGTTGGCTCGACCGCGTACACAGGCGTTGTGCCTAAGCATGGGGGCTGTACGGTGGGGTGCGGGATTAGGCAGCGGACCAGCCCCCGTAACCCGCTGGCCAACTGCCGCCCTTCGCTAGTACTTGGCGGGCTAGGGGCTCACACCAGTGTGACTGTGTCCCCACCCCTTTGGGGGGGATGGCAGCCGGACCGGAAGTGGAGCTCAATTCCCTGCCCCGCTCCCCTCCTGGGCTGCTTGAGTGGTATCCGCAGCACACGTGCGGGGTGTTGCGTGGGTCAGGACTCCATGGGGAGAAGACGAAGAGGAGAGCTGCAGTCATGATGCTGAGCCGGGTAGGCCCGCGATAAGGGCCACCCCACCGATGACCACTTCTCCTGGTCGGTGGGGGCCAGAACACACCATGGAGTTGGCGAGCGGGTGTGCCCTACCGGGGGACCGCATCTCGTCGTCCTCCTCCTCCTCCTCCTCCTCCTCCTTTATGCACGAAATGAAACAAACATGCCCAATCGGGTGAAAGCGGGGGGACTAGGAGCCATTGGAATGTTGCCAATCGGTATTCTCAATGTCCACACCATCCTTTTTTTATGGTGCAGCAGGTGCTACCCTTCTGGCAATCCAACCAATGGGGGCAAGCGGGAAAAGGCGCACTATTTGGTGGTGCATGTTGAAGAATCGGTCTGGGAGATGCTTGCTTGAGACTGGAATGTTTTGAAGTCAAGGCTTTTCAATCAGCATAAATGACTACCATGCATGTGGCACCCAAACAAAACAAATGGCATCCTTAAATGTTTCAATGGTTGTATGCATTTGCCACATGCGTTGCACTAAGTTGCACGCAGGGGGGTAGTGGGGGGGGGGGGGATGGATGGATGGATGGATGACATGAGAATTCCGAAGGGCAGCCCCCTTGGGACCCAAATAGTCATCTGTGGCCGCTCACCATCCCTATTAGCAAGCACTTCCGGAATTGCTTGGTAGCTACTCACGGGTTTTAGGCTCATATATGGTAGAGCACAAGCTGAGCCAACTTACAATGGGCAACTCTAGGTAGCTAGGGGGGGTATCTGCGCCACATGCCCGCGCCGACTGCTACTTTTACAACGGATTTACCTCGAATGGGTTGGCTTTTACCCCCTCCCAAAAGGCCCCTTGAGGAGAGTAAACCCTTCGGTACAAGACCTGTGTAAACATCCCTCCGTCTTCAGTAGACGTGCTGCGGGCCAATGGCCGGAGATGGCTAGGCGGGTATCCCACTTGTATGCCATGGGATCGAAGCGCGATGGGAGTCGGACGGACAGGTCCCACACCTGCCCCTCCGGGTCCCGAAAGACAACTTCAGGCGCGGCTGGTACAATGGCATCTCCCGCTTGCGATCCAGGGTGTCCACCAGGGCCACCACGCGCTGTGCCTCCCCCACCACCAACCCACGGTCGTACATATGCGTGCAATCCGTGCCTGCCAGGTCCCTGTGCGGCTCCACGTGTACCGTGTGCACCCCGGCGGGCAGGGGTCATCCTTCCCCGGCGTTCCCACGCTGATAGCCTAACTGTCCGGCCCGTAGAGGACCAAGACACCCCACTTTGTCACCACCTGCCGTCTCCAGCGAGTACAAAAGGTCTCCAGCCGCATGTGCAACTGTGAGTGCACGGCCACCCGGAAAAGCTGGAAGGAAAACCTGGAAAGCCAGTCGGTTATGTTGCAATGTTCTCTCAGCACATGACAGCTGTGGACATCTCATGCACACCTCTGTACCTGCTTTCACAGGCTGGTGAGTGTGTACCGCAAGGAGCTGCTGCTGAAGACACATCAGACGCTAGCTGTTCAATTGGAGAGGGAGAACAACTACAAACAGTCCGAGTACCATTATGTGCAGGTGCATTTTAGCAGGGGTTGTAGACTAATTTTTCGGGCTTATTGCATGGCTTATGCATGTGTGCACAGGCACATGCAATCAGCCTCCCCCCCTTTTCACAGATGTATGCCTTGCGGTGCAATATCAAATGCGTGGGGGTGCAGATACCCGTACAGATACCTGAGCCCAACACCCCCCCCCCCCCCCCCTGGGCCTGCGGCTACCACATACGTCTTGACAATTCACCTTCTGGGAGCCCCCCCCCCCCCCGTTCCTGCAGAGTCCACCAGGAAATAACAGCAGCCATCCGGGGGGTGGGGGGGGTGGGGGGCTAGACCGTTCCTTCCCGCGGAACTCCGGATGGTTGATGCTATTCCCGGGTGCACTCTGGATGGTTGCTAGTATTTCCTAGTGGACTCTGGATGGTTGCTGTTATTTCTTGGTGGACTCTGGCACCCCCTATGAAAACACCAAAAATGGGTTTTGGCAGCACCTTGTGCCAAAAAACACCCAAAAAGCGCCAAAAAACGCCACAACCAAAGTATTCTAACAAACCAACCCACCACTCGCCAAAATGGGTCGTGGTGGGTGTTTTTTACATGCTTGCTGTGCATGGACGTGCCTTGGCCCCAAAGGCGTGCAATTGAGAGGCATTTTCCTTTCTTCATCACATGTGTGTGCACTGACAGTGATCAGAATTTATTGGGTAGCCCAGATACAAAGAAAAAACTGATTCCCCTTGTGCTTCTGTCGCCTCACCAAATTTTCATGGTGAGCCCGTTGGGCTGTGGTTGCAGGTCAGGGCGCCAAGCCTGGTTGCGATGGCTGTCGTGATGGCATTTGTTGCATGCCCGGAAAGGACCCGGGGGGTCGTGTGCCCGTAGACACAAACACCCCCACAATGAAATGCTCTTGTCAAGTGCATTCATGACCCAACACTCTTACATCTGAAATGCATGGGTGCATGGCACAAACCATGGGTGCATGGCTAAGCAAGGGGCTATGCCTACCCTTCACTGTGCACCTCACATATGTCCACATGGATCGCACAGCCAGGGCTTACAGGCATCTCTGCTGCCTTGCTGGGAAACCTATGCTATGCAAGATGGTATGCTCCATGTACCAACTCATTTTACAAGTAGCAGTGTGGGACAAGAAAGGGAATTACAGCAGCCGCTGGTGGACCCATGCCTTCTTGAGTGGCATAAGAAAATCCAATATGTTTGCTGTTTTCACGAGGAAGGTGTCTGCTAGTGGCTGCTGGCCGGACTGGGGTGACTATGGTTGAAGATAGTTTGCAGCTGTTGGCACATGTTTTTGGGTGAATGATTGTGAAATGGAAGTTTCGGTGTGTATGCTTTCACTTTTTCTACAGGTCCTTTGGGGCCGCTTAAAGAGGGTTTTACGAATTTGCCATCACAATGGTATTGTTCTGGAGTCTTCTTTTTGTTGAAAACCTGTAGAGGCAACTGCAGAGGCAAGAGCATGAGGCAAGATTGTTTGCAGTACTCACAGTCGCAGCATGTCTATTTGCAGGCATTCAAGTGCATTTTGCTGCTAGTAAAACCTCAGCCCAAAGCTCAACAGCAGCCCGAGCCATGTAGTGGAAAACGATCAGCTGCTCCCGAGCCATGTAGTGGAAAACCATCAGCTGCTGCTGCACCACAGACCATTCTGGGTTGGACACCCCAGGAGGAGGCAATGCCCATTCCACGGGGGGATGTCTCCTCGGTTCTGGTACGCGACCCCCCCCCCCCCCCCCCTCCCTTCCCTCCGGGCCCACTTAGTTGCCAAGGGTCAATAGCTACTGGCCATACATATGGTGGCGCCGAAGGCGCCCGTAAATTTTTTTTTTCACTCCCTTTGCCCATTTTGTCCACTTTGCACCCCAACACCATCCTTGAACCCAACCTTGACTCTAACGTCCAACCCATCCTACTCCTAACCCGACCCCCAAACCTTACCCTTGACCCTAAACAGGATTGAATGTTGGGACCGAGCTGGTGGGGGAAGGAACATCATCTGTGAGAGTTCAACAAAAAAATGAGGTACGCAAGTGGATGAGAGCAGCTCAAAAGGGGCTCAAAATGAGTTGTATTCATCCGTTTGTGCACCACAACTAATTCATCCGTTTGGGCACCACAACTAGACTAGGATCATTTTTCCAAAAAAACCATGGTTTTGACCCGTTTTGAGTCATTTGTGGTCCCAAATTGGCCCATTTTCAAGGGCCTTTCAGACTTGAGAGGGGCCAAAATTGCTCAACATGGGCTCAAAATGGGCTCATTTCACTTGTTTAGGCACCCCAAATGGTCGAGGATCATTTTTGGAAAAACACATTTTGACCCATTTTTGACGCCTTTTTTGTCCCAAAACAGCCCATTTTCAAGGCATTTTTGGGATTTTAGGAGGGCCACAACGGGCCACAATGAGCTCAAAACACGCCAAAAATAGTTGTTTTGGCATTTCATGTGGTCCAGGATCATTTTTGAAAAAAGTCATTTTTTTTTTCACCTGGTGGACCTTGTTGACCCACTTTGGCACCCACCTTTGGGCTACCTTTTGCAGCTTGCCACGCCCCACTAGGCCTAGGTTTCGGGGTCTAGGCGTCAGTTAGGGCAATTTTGAGTAGTGGAAACCACCAAAAGTGGGTGGTTGCGGGTGGATTAGGTGCGCTCGAAATCGCTTTTGGAGCCACGTAGTCCAAGATATGGTTTGTTTTTGGTTTGGGGCTGTCGGCAATGTGCACAAATTCTGGGGCTTTTGGGGGCCTTTTGGGGGCAGTTCGCAGACATATCGTGGAGTTAGAGGGCCCTAGAGGGCCCTTTGGAACAAGGAAGTCTAGCTGCATGTGTAGAGTAGCCACTATTTCCCTTCATTTGGCTGTTTTTAGCAGGTTCTGGGGCGGTTTTGGGCAAAAAAGGGCCGATTTTGGCCCTAAATTGCAGATTTTGAAATGGAGGTCCGGCAGTTGCGACGCCCTTTCTCGGCCACCGTTGAGTTTCTGGGTCATATTTTGTGTGGTTGTCCCTCACACCCATAGGTAGCATCCACCAAAATTTTGGCCGAATCTGAAGCACCACGACGGGACTGTGATTTTTGCCCATTTTGTGCGTGTTTGCTTCTTTCTTGCTGCTTGCTTGCTGCTTGCTAAACCTATTAGGTCCACCCTAGACACTAAAGAGGGTTATAAAACCCAGACTGGTTCCACCAGCTTGGTGACCCTAACCCCAACCCTGCCCCTAGCCCTAGCTCTCACCCTAGGCTCAGGTTAGAGTGAGTATTGGGGTCCAAAATGGAGAGCAATGATGTGGCAAAAGCAGCCATGAACCAAATTTCGGGGATTGTGTGCAGCCCAATCAACATGGCTGGCATGGCCAAACCAACTGGCTGCAAAGGTTAGGGTTAGGTTCATGGTGATGGTATCGTTAGATGGAGGGCAAGGAGAGGTAAGGGGAGCATGTGCCCCCCCCTTCCCCTACCACCCCAAATCGCCCCACCTGGACCCCCAACCCAACCAACCCTCCCAACCGCCCCCCCCCATCGCCCCTCCTTGAACCCCCCCCCCCCCTCCCTGGGGGCCTACGGCCCACTTCTACTGGGGGGGGGGGGTGCGTACAAAAGCGAGGAGACGGCCCCCCTTTGGCCCATTCCTCACTGTGGAGTGCACAGCCAACATGTGTATGGACCGATTCATTGGCCATCACAGAGTGTGGGCCCCAATTGGTGAGTTAGTATTTTCACCCTTACAAGCGCCAAGGAGTAGGCACCAAGGAAATGGAAAGGCCGAAAATGCAGGTATGTGACTACTGTGAGCCATAAGGCATGAATCCTCGTGAACAGATTTGATAACTTCTTGTGGTTGGCAGTGTTGTCCAAGGGTTATCTTCCAAAGGACTACGTTCAAAGGACAGTGTGGACAGGGATGGTGTGGTGCATGGCGATGCTCAGCTCTTTTTTGATGCTAAGTTTTGGGGTTTGAGGTTTGTTTTCGGCGCCAGATCATACGGTGGGGGCTAAATTTTAGTTTTTACGTTGTGCGTGTACATTCAAAATGCTGAGATCCAACTATGTATGCAAAACGTGATAATTTCTTCGGACTCCCGACCTCCCCCATCCAGCCCCTCCAACGCGGCTGCTGCGATCAGACCCCAGGGGTGATTTTTTTTTCAAAAACCCATCATATGTATGTTTAAAATGGTCAATGCAAGGAGGGGATCATTTTGCGGTAAGGAGGCTGGGGTATGCGGGACCGCGGCGTGCCCCCCTAGGACCCCCCCCCCCCCTTAACTCTCAAAACAAGTATACAAAATTTTTTTGAGTGTCACGTGAGTACACTCGCTTGACACCTGTCAACACACTGTCAACACACGTGACACTTCCCCCCGTAGGCAGTGAAATGTAGGCTGGTGCAGTGAAGTGTCATGCCAGTGTTAAACAAAATTTATGGAAAATTAAACAAGTATTTTTTTTTGAGTGTCATGCAAGTCATTCGTGTGAGACTCAAATAGAAAACCAGACAAAAAATATTTGTTTTGAGTGCTAGCGCGAGTGTACCCCAAAAAAGTCAAATTGCTTATATTCCCTTCCAACCTTGGTTTTTGGGCGTTATGTGGGTGGAATGGCTACATATCCCTTGCCTTCTTGCCTTCTCGGGGGTCACCAACACGGGGACAAGATGGCCCAGTCAGGCCGGTGGAAAATTGTCCTTTAGGACAGTTCTTTTGGGGGGGTCCTTAACAAAAAAAAGGTTCCTTAAGGTCTCCCCTTGGGCCACAAGGCCACAATGGCTAGATAACCCGGGATATGGGCCCCCGAGAAGGCAGGGTTTGAGTAGCCACTTCTAATTTTGTCCCTTTGTGCAAGGACCACTGAGAAGGAAGGGGTTATGTAGCCACTCCGCCCACATATGGGCCCCCGAGAAGGCAGGGGTTAAAGAGCCATTTCTGATTTTGTCCCCTTTTGTGGGGACTCCCGAGAAGGCAGGGGTTATGTAGCCAATTTGCCCACATTTGGGCCATTTGTGATTTTGCTCCCACGCTTTGGTATGGCCCCTTGAGTTGGGGTTATGAGCTCCCACGCTTTCGCGTGGCTCCTCGAGTCAGGGTTATGGATTCCCACACTTCAACGTGGCCCCTCAAGTTGGGGTGATGGACTCCCACACTTTGGCTTGGCCCCTTGGGTTGGAGTTATGGGCTCCCACGCTTTGACGTGGTCCCTCAAGTTGGGGTGATGGACTCCCACGCTTTGGTGTGGCCCCTCGAGTTGGGGTGGCGACGCTATTCCTTGGCCCACATTTGTGGATTTCACTCGCCTTTGCCGCACGAACTCCTCATATTGCATGTGTGGTACGTTCTAGGTTACGGGTGTTTGTCAGGACATCCTGTTGTGGTTGATTCTCAAGGAGCCCCACTTCAAAGTCCTGCTTTTGAATTCTTGGCAATTTTTGGTTTCGCGACCCTATAAATTTGCAAAGGTTCAACGGCGAAGGACAGTGTGATGGAGCGGGGTGCCGCCTGGAACCAAAGGGGTAAGAGGGGCCGAGGTAGGGTGAAAGAAAAATAGAATGCCTTGTGCTTGCATCGCAACGATAGTGACTCCAATATTTTGCCACAAGACATTGTCACTGCAGCTCCTTTGGAGCACCAAGACCAGATTGGGGCACATGCTCTTTACCACGAGTGGTGTGGTCGGCAAAAAATGGCATGTATGTGCTCTGATCTGCCCACCCTACACTTGTGCCCAATGCATTTGCAAGTAGTACTTGTGGTGCACACACTGTGGTGGATGCGCTTTTTGCTTGGGCACTATTGATTGTCCCGCAAGAGGTGGGGTCACTCGCAACACAGATCTTTGGGTTCACCATCGTGCCAATGGAGAGCCTACCGCGCCCCCCACCATTGCCCATGACAATGGCAGCAACACGGCACTAGTGGTACCAACCTCTGCACGCCCCAAAAAGCTGTGCAAGGTTCACACAAGGGCCGACACGTTTGTGCCCACCACCACTCGCACCACGCATTCTGGACGTCTCAAGCAGCCCCCTCCTCCAAAGGATGGTGGGTATCTTTCCGAAGGGGATTCAACTCTAGAGGAGAGGTACACACATAATGACCCTGTGCCGCGACGCCGTCTTGAAGGCACAAGTCTCCAAGCTTGGATGGATGACCGCCACATTTGTGCCTACCAAGAGGTAGTTTGGTGCATTGGAGAGGTCCCTGAGCCAAGGGCTTGGTCAAAGGCCTGGGGCTGGTGTGCCTACCTCAAGGAGCGGGTGGACAAGTGTGATCCCACCATGTCACACCAAAGCCGCATTGGTGGCAGCGTTCATTTTTTCCAAACGAACAGCGATTGTTCGTCCGGGGTCCATTGTTTTGTTTGGGGGGGAATTTGTTGAGCCCTCTATGCATGTGTATTTGTGGGATGCCAAGGGAAGTGAGTTGTACATGCGGCCTCTTATTGAGGAATTTTGCGACAAAGGTATCCCACTAGCCGCCAAGCCTTTGGGTTTCCAATGCTTGGACGGTTGGACTTGCGGTTGTCAGTCCCTAAGTTTGCTGCACCAATTGTTGCAAACGGATCTCAGTACCGATTTGGGCAAGTTCACTGCTGAACACATGCCACCAGCCTTTGTGACATTCAAGGCATTGTGGCACCCCCAATTGTCCACACTTGAGAGGTGCCATGCCTCTTTTTTGGGTTTCCATTGCCTCTCCCCGCTCCCTACTTTTACAACAACTAACCTATTGTACAATTCGTTTTTAGGTGCAGTGTATCCAACATTCATTGGCCCCCCCTCAACCCCTTCCTCTCCTATTCCCTTTGCTGCTTGCTCTCCACTATCCGCTAATCTTTTGTGTGTTTGCCCCTTCCTTCTCCGTCGAACCCGATAGAACTAATCTTTGCCAACCTTTTGTGTGTTTGCCGCTTCCTTCTCCATTGAACCCTATAGACCCTAACCAACCAACTATTCTGTTGTACAGCTGCCACTTGCAGTGTATCCAATGCCCACCCATTGGCCTGCCCTCCTATCCCTATTACCATCCACTTGCGCCACGGCTCCATTGCCTTGCCCATGCTTGGAGTACCCAAAATGCCAGTGGGAATGAGTTTTGCCTCACTTCACCTCTCCAAGTAGCAATGGCGGTCAGATGGGTTGTTTTTTTCCCTTGGCACTCACGCTCACACTCAAAAAAAAATAAAAATTCTGGGGATGCGCTTGCGCTGACAGTAAAAAAAAAACAAATATATATATTTTTTCTGAGTGTCACGCGAGTACACTCATGTGACACCCGTCAACACTCGCATGACACTCCCCCCCTCCACAGGGCTCAAAAGGTTTAGGGCAGGGGGCTGGGGTCAGGATCTGAGCCTAAGTACCTCCTATGCTTGTGCTGCCTTTCTCTGTCACCATAGGCCAAGGAGTGGAAGGCTGCCAGCAACATGTACAGAGAGGCAGGCCATTGGGAAGATGCCATTCGTGTTGCCAAGTTACACGGCGGCGTGAATGCAAGCAAGCAGGTGCTGCATTTTTTTTGTGGAATGAATGTGTGATCTTCCTACGACTGTGATTGCTCTGATTTGTTGCATGCTGGAGTACTGTTGCCAAACCTGTCCTCACCTCCTACAGCCATTAAACCCCCCCTCATTGATGCAGGACAGCCATTGTCTCCTCTTTGATTTGTGAGCAAACTGGTTCCACAGGGGGGATTGGGTCTCATGTTTCCTCAATGGCACTGGGGTTGAGGGGGGAATCCACAACAGGCCTAAGGAAACCTGGTGGATACGCCCATTAGTAATGCAGTTTTCAAGCCAAGTCCGACTGCATCAGCAGGCAGGAGAACAGTGTGGATGGGGCCTCCGGAACACCACCCTTGTTTCACAAGGACATTGCATAGGGCAACCTGGATGCTTCATATGTTTATGCTCCCGAGTCAGAGAGACACTTCAGGAACTATGGATGGTATTACCGCTGTGAATTCATCATGGGTCACCGTCGCTGAATTTCCATGAAATTACTCCGCTTTGTTCATAAATATTTACATTCATTTGCCACATGTTGCCAAACACATGATTATGGCACAGTCATGGCTCCAAAACGTGCCTGGGCCATGTTACAGGGCATCATACCTCCTGGGTTTCCCTCGAGATCCGGCCAGTAGTTGACATCAGGGCATGGGTGCTGAGATGGCCGGGGAACGTCTGATCTTGACGGTGATTTTTTTAGGTGGTCTTTGCTTGGGCTGTGCAATTGGGAGGTGAGATGGGCGCCAAGCTGCTGACGAAGTTCGGTTTGGTGGAGCAGGCCATTGAATATGCCATTGAGAGTGGTCATTTCGACCACGCCGTGGAGCTGGCGCAGAGCTCTCTCAAGAGCAAGCTGCCGTACGTGCATTTGAAGCATGCCATGTACTTGGAGGATGAGGTTTGCGACCGTCTCCCCAGCCGCCACCTGGCTTACTGCCAATTGTCGTTGTTGGCGTGCCAACTGCTGGTGGTCCAAGGTGTTGTTCAGCGTTTTGCAGACCCTGTGTGATACGTACTCTGCCATTGTTTCTGGTGCTGTCCAAGTGAGCTGGAAATCTGGTGCAGCTCTTTTAATGATCCCTGCGCCATCCCCCCTCTCCAACAGGGCCGATTTAAGGAGGCAGAAGACTCATTCGTCAAGGCCAACAAGCCCAAAGAGGCAATTGATATGTACATCCACCAGCACGATTGGATCAACGCCATGCGTGTGGCCGATACCTACGACCCTGCCTCTATCACCGACATTCTTGTGGCCCAGGTGCTGCAGCGTGGATAGGTGAGGGAGCGAGACAAGTCAATGTGAGGTGAGGCAATTTCGGTTTCCAACAGTTGGCTGGCTTTTGGTTGACAGAAAGAAGGCAGAGAGAATTCGCATTCCCAACTGCGTGCATGCTTCTCCTTTGTTCACCAATGAATGAAACTTTTCACGCAACGTGTGGCAACAAAATGTTTCCCTTTGTTTTTTAGCGAATGTTTATTGTCTCGTGGATCGAATCATTTAGTGACTGTTTTGTCTCTTTTTATGGCATAGGCCCGGGTAGCGTTTGAGCGTAAGGACTACGAGCACGCGGAGCAGTTCCTGCTCAGGGCCAGCAAACCGGAGCTTTTGGTGAAGATCTATAAAGAGGCCCGCATGTGGGCTGATGCACAGCGTATTGCCAGGGAATATTGCCCGCAGAGGTGTGCAGCATTGTGCTCTGGTTACACTGCTCTTTGGAGTTCTGGTGCTCGTGGTGCATGGTTTGCCATGATTCTTCTTAATGCTAATTCAGGGATAATTGCAGAAAACCAGTGATAGCATTGGGGGCAGCAATGTCACTTCAACTTGAATGGTCAGATCTATGAAGCAGCCACCATAGAGCAATACAAAGTAAATATGAATTGCTGTACCGATTTTGGTGAATGTGCCACATAATGGTTGCAGATGTATCAGTGAGATTTGTGTGACCTCCCTGCATTCCCAGTATCTTTGGTCACTCAGCAGCACCCATCAATCTGTCACATGGGTCCAAACGTGCATCCTCCCTGTTAGCTTGTGAATGCAAACCTAATGTGAATTTCGCACGAATTTTGCGTGGTTCGGTGAATTCCCACATGACAAGACACAAGAGAACTTGGTATGCAAAACAAGAGATACCATCTCCTGATATAGTTCCTGTGTCAATGCCGAGGCGGTGGGCTACCTTCTGTGCACCATTGAATGCAAGAGAAATGGGGGCAGTGAAGCTATAGTGCATCGAGGAGAGGTCATCCTTGTTTGTAGTACCCTAGGAAATATTTTTCTAGAATTTTTGGGCACATAGCTACCTTGTAAGAGGGGCAGGAAGGGGGACTTTATGGCAAAATGCGGCCACATTCACACTAGGTTCAACACCCATTCAGAAGGAACTTTATCGCCCATTCACAAAGGGTACATGGTGGGTGCGCTGCAGCGTGCGCCGCGGATCCGATGCTGGTTCGTGCAACACGCCATTGTTTGGTCCAGGGGCACCAGACCGCGCAGACCCCCACACCGACATCCCCCTTCACCGCACAGACACATTGGAGGTGGTGGCAGGCCCTCCAGTGTGTAATGTCGGGGAAGTGGCATGCGCAGTCGCGTGGCCCTAGTGTTGGGGCAGCGGGACCAAGAGGCGGAGGATGGGAGCGAAGATGGGAAGAGAGAAGGGAAAAGAGACAGCTGGGTGTGGGTGCCAAGGGATGAAAACACAAAGAGGAGGAAGAGAGAAGGGATGGGAACGAGTGGAGAGGGAGAAGAAAAGGGACGCTGGAGTGGGAGGCAAGGGATGGGAACGGGAAGGGAAGGAAGAGAGAAGGAATGGCGATTGGGCGATGCAGAGGCGATGCGCGGAGGACCCTGTGGGCTTAACCTTGGCAGCCACACGGATGAGGAGGTGACATGAGGTGGAAAGGGAGGAGGGAGGAGGAGAAAAATGCGCCTGTGCAGTTGGCCAACTACTGCACAGGATAGGGCTGGCTAACTAGGACAAGGTACAGACAGGGAGGCAAATAGGCCCAGTGACTGTGACCCAAAATAGGGAGGAATGGAGGCACGATGGGTGGCAAAGAGGGATGGAGAAGAGGAGGCAAGAGGGAAGGGGCAGGAGGGAAGGGGGCAGGCCCGCCGCCAAGGAAAGGGGGTAGAGGGTGGAGAAGATGGTGGACAGAGGGAACAGAGGGAAGGGAGCAGCTGGGGGTTGGGAACCTGGCGCTCCGTGAGTGGGCCCCGGGATCGGGGGCCTGCCCATGGTAGCCGGGGCAGCCTCCACAAAAGTTGACTAAAATCCTGTGGAGGTGGTGGACTAAGGGGGGCGGGGGCAGGGGGGGGGTGTGGGTGGGTTTGTGGGCCAAGGGGGGACAACGGGGGCTCAGGGTTGAGAAAGACCCCCACGGGTAGTAATTTTTGTTTCTGGGGTTGGGGGGAGACAAGTGTCACGGTTGAAAAAACAATTCACCTTCTGGGAGAACCACCCCCCCCCCCCCCCCCCGTGCCTGCAGGGTCCACCACAGCAGCCATCCGGGGGGTTGGGGGGGTGGGGGGCTAGACCGTTCCTTCCCGCGGAACTCCGGATGGTTGATGCTATTCCCGGGTGCACTCTGGATGGTTGCTAGTATTTCCTAGTGGACTCTGGATGGTTGCTGTTATTTCTTGGTGGACTCTGGCACCCCCTCTGAAAACACCAAAAATGGGTTTTTGGCAGCACCTTGTGCCAAAAAACATCCAAAAAGCGCCAAAAAACGCCACAACCAAAGTATTCTAACAAGCCAACCCACCACTCGCCAAAATGGGTCGTGGTGGGTGTTTTTTACATGCTTGCTGTGCATGGACGTGCACATGTGCATGGACGTGTGTGTTTCCTCATGTTGCCCAATTTTGCGACCCACCAGTTGATCAACTCTGCTTTTATCGTGTATCAGGGATGATTTTCAGGAGGTTTGGTTTCCAGGAGATAGCTCCTGTCTCCCCTCCCCCCCCCCCCCCATTTGGCATTCCATGGCTATTTGCCTCCTGCTCTTTGTGCTGTTAGTGTGCGTGTGACCACTGCCTTTGCAACAAGGGTTATGGGTTTGTTGATCTTGGTGAGTTTGAACGCTGGCTGAGGTTGTGGTCAGGGCATGTCTGCCTCACACATGCTCATTAGCGCGTATGCTTTGTTTCCAGACTGCCAGACGTCAACGAAGAGTACGCCAAATGGTTGCAGCACAGTGCAGACAGTGGTAACACTGTTGATGTTGCCCAATTGTGGATTGAAAGTGGGGACTACCAACGAGCCATTGACACGTTCCTCAAAATTACACAAGGTGTGAACAGCATACAGCAGTAGTAGCACGCACGGAATGGGGAAGGGTCCTTTCCTGCAGAATGTGGTCCAAAATCAGTCTGATCAGAAGGAAGTGATTTGCACACAGGCGAGGAGCTCTGTGTGCCCATCTGGCAGGGGAGCACACAGCAAAAAACAAGGAAGTGATTCGGATGATGTTTCACATGCCTGCTGCTTTAAACAGCTCCTCTGCAAGTGAACGCAATGGATTCAGCCTTCCTTGAAGGCTGTGGAGGATACTCTAGTTTGGTGCATTACGTGGTGCAGCCCTTCTTGAAATAGCGCTGAACCCAACTGCTTGCCAAATACAACTGAACCAAAATGCTTGCCTTGGCTTTCCCTGAAATCTTGCATCCTTGCATGTGTCATATGCTTGTCATGCAGCATCTCTTTAGCATGATGGTTGTAGAGGTCGCCTGCACCATAGTGAGCACCATAGTAAGCGCTACAGGTGGGATACATGGAGATTCTGGTTGGAATTCTGTGGTGATCGTGTGTGTGCGCATTCATTCATGCATTACCTGGCACCAATTTGCAGTGCCTCCAGGCACTGCGACCACTGGTGGCTGCTGGGTTCCTGCAAAAATAGTTTCTGGTGGAAGAAGTGAGGTGGGGGGTCAAGGAGCTTTTTGGATCATGCAGGTGTTCAGACTGCCCACAAGAAAAGCCTGAAGCCCTGTCCCAAACTCAAGCATGGCGTCAGCATAAGTGCAGCAGTGCAGCCCCGCAGGAAGATTTCTGGGCGCCACAGGGTCGGCCCAGGCCATACAAAACAGGCGGACTGTTCAGAGCTCCATGTGAGAGAAATACCGTACAGAGAGTGTGGGGGGGGGGGGTATAGTTGGGGGGGTACTACCCCCCTGCCTGTCTGCTTAACACATGCCCTCCCCAGCCCTCTCTTGGAGGCAGCCCTGCCACTTCATCACTCTCCCTGCGCTGATCCAATCATCCACTGTGTCCCCTTCGCAGAGAGCACTCCCAATCACGATGACCTCGTCGATGCATGGCAGACAGCCGTCAAGTTGGCTTACAACCACTGCAAAGACCGCCTCAATGAGGTGCTCAGCATTGTGGCTCGCAAGATGGGCGAGATTAACCGCTACAACGTATGTGCTTCGCAGGAGAGGTCATGAATTGCTCATGCACTCACTTGTTCAGTACCACTTGCCTGCAGTCTGTATCTCTGTTCCCTGAAGCATCTGTTGAACCTCATGTGCTATGAAGGATCAAAGTGACTGGGGATCCGTTTGTGGCCAGGCATGGCACACTGCCACGTGCTCCGCGACTCATGTCATAGCTCTCCTTGTTTTGACAGAGATTGTTCCGCCGGATGCTCCAACGCAGGCGCGTCAGCAACAGTACTTGTTTTTTTCCCCCGGTTGTTTGGATGGGGGCAAGGGGTTGGGGCACAACCTGCTCATGCAGCTTTCCACCCTCGGCAACTCAAAAATGTAAATTTCTGAAACCGATTCACCAGTTTTGAAGCACTTTCCACAATCATCCACAAGTTTGAAGCATTTTCCCCAATTATGTAGCAACGAGACATCAGTGGACATGCAAATGTTGGCATTCTGGCCTCCTTGCGCTTCTGGCATCCCCCCCACCGCTCATTGAGGGATTCCAACTGAATTCTGCTCCTGCTGCTCAGCCCCTTGTGCTCTCAATTCTCGATCCACAGGATGCTGCCAAGATGCTGGAGAATTTGGACAAGTGGGAAGAGGCAGTGGATGTGTATATTCAAGGACACGAATGGGAGAAGGTCTACAAATATTGATGGTCTTGGGAGGGTGTTCATGGTGCAGGCATTGGACTGGGATCAGTGTCGAACAGAGGGAAATGATTTGTTTTATCTCAGTCGATGTGCCAGTTGTCTGGGTTGCCATGTTTCAGTATTTCAGCTGAGTCAGGCAGACCTTTAAACCTGATGCCTCACCCATGCCCTTATGGACCCGATGCTTCGCTTCACCCACCTCTGGAACTGATGACTCATCTACCTCTTGATTCATGCTGTCTCTCACCTTCCATAATTTTGTTGTGTTTGGCAGGCCCAGAACATTGCAGACAGGCTCTCTGAGGAAATAGCAGAGAAGGTCCGCTCGGAGCAGAAGAAGGCTCTCATGCACCAAGGCTCTGCCCAAGCCTTGTACGAGGTATCTGGAACAGGGCATATTTCAGTGCCAGGGCTGAGTCAGGTTGCCTGGGAACAACCCTCAGCTCTTTCTGGCAGCGGGTTTCTCAGTCGCCAATAGCAATCCGTATTTTACAGGGTCATGCGAGGGTGCACTGGTGACCAATCTGCACCTCAACCACCAAAGTGATAGACATCACAGCCAAGGCCAATGCAGCCCACTGGAGTGCAAAGTGGTTGTGGGCTCAGGGTCAGGGGCTGTGCTGCAGTGTGTCGGTGATTGTTTGCTGTGCTGTGGTGTATTGGTTGCTGGGGTCGTAGTGCAACACTGGTTGTGGGGTGTGCTGGGGGCTGTAGGGTGTGCGGTAGAGTATGGATGATTATGGGTGTGCTGTAGCATTGAGTGGTCACGCCTCCACCAATAGACTATAGCATAGCCGAGCCACCAGTATACTACAGTGTAGCCCACAATCACCAATGCACCACCAGACAGCTTGCAACCAGCAATAAGCACCACAG
Organism: Eutreptiella sp. 'Long Island Sound 2002'; assembly: GCA_964036045.1. Classification (NCBI taxonomy): domain Eukaryota; phylum Euglenozoa; class Euglenophyceae; order Eutreptiales; family Eutreptiaceae; genus Eutreptiella; species Eutreptiella sp. 'Long Island Sound 2002'. The sequence continues at coordinate 17,247,759 of OZ038384.1, read as the reverse complement.
CACAGCCACAATTACGAATGCACTGTAACGACTGAATACTAAAGATCTGCGGACGTATTAATTCTCTGAGCACGGACTGCTTTCCTGAAAAAAACAAACAACACCTCAAAAATAAATTGAATTTTAAGGTCCATGCCTTGAGAAATGTGACGTGGACTGCGCACAAATGAAATTCTGCGCAGAGAGAAAGCAGTCTTTCTACTATGGCTTTCCACCATCCATCCAGGGACCACCAGGAATCAGCGACATCCATCCAGGGAACATCAAGAAATGACAGCATCCATCCAAGAAGTAACAGCATTCATCCAAGTACTGTAGAAATGTAAGCAAAACAAAGCGCAAAAAAAACAACAACAAGCGCCATCTCCTTGGGGGTATTTGCATAGCATACCCCATTGTGTGAAATGGGATGCTTGAACCTTTGTAAAATGACTGTTTTGGGAGACCAGATCATCCCCCATTGTTTTTCCAATTTTGACACCTCCGCAACCTGTAGCTGGGTGTGTATGTTGTATGTTGTAATTCGTGTGATTTTTTTTTGCGGTAAGTCGTGTAAGCCCGTCACACGCATTTACCGCAAAAAAAAATTACACGATGGGATGATTTTTTTGTTACGTGCATTTACTGCAAAAAATTTTTTCACGACTTACCGCAAAAAAAATTACACGATGTGACAATTTTTTCCTACACGCGTTTGCCGCAAAAATAAAAAAATTACACGACCTTACTGCAAAGAAACAATTACCAATTTTACTGAAAATGCATGCATGTAGGCAATGTGCCCCCTGTGGGCCACTTCTGATTTTTCCCCCGCGCTTGGCGTTGGGGACCCCCGAGAATGCAGGGGTGACATAGCACTTCTGCCCTCTTCTAGGCCCCCGAGAAGGCAGGGAAGGCAAGGTTAGCCACTTCTGGTTTTGTCCCCCTTTGCATGGCGGTCCTTAAGGACCCAGTTTTTTTTTGGTAAGGTTAGGTTAGGGACTCACAATCCACGCTTTGTTGCGTGGCCCCTCGAGTTGGGGTTAGGGACTCGCAATCCACGCTTTGTTGCGTGGCCCCTCGAGTTGGGGTTAGGGACTCACAATCCACGCTCTGTTGCGTGGCCCCTCGAGTTGGGGTCAGGGACTCACAATCCACGCTCTATTCCATGGCCACTCCCACAGAGGAGGACACCCGTCCAAAGGTCCTCATCCGTGGACAGTGGCGCAAGGTGCCGGATGGCTACCCAACAGATGCATCTGGCCAACTGGAGCGTGATCAGCTTTTCATCGATGACCTGTCCAAGCAGCTAGTAGCAGTAGTTGCTCGCCGCTTGTCAATTTAACCCCAATCTTGGTGCAAAGCCCAAGTCCAGCGACACAAAAACGGATTTGATCTACAAGCGTGCATTCTGCAACTACTTGTAGCGGGTGCATGTTTTGTGGGCTGTATTTTCCTCCGCTTGTTTACTGCACCAACAGCGGAGCGTATAAGATTGCTATTATATTGGCCCCATGCCAGTGCCTTGGTGGCCTATAATGGTGGCACTAGCGTTAGCCATGGCCCTGTCAGGACTCTTTTTCTTGAGGGATGTTGGCCATGGCCCTGTCAGGACTCTTTTCTTGGGCTTGATTTTGAGTCTAGTGCCGATGACAGCATGTGAAACTATGTTATATTGGCCGAGTCCCAACTAATTGGTGGCCACGCAGAGTACTATGTGCTTTGTGGACTCGGCGTCCCATTGTTAAGGTCGCTATGTGGTGCCGTATGGAACTTGCAGCTGTAATATTGCGCATGCATTGCAAAGGTTGCATTTCTTGCAATTTTTCAATTTTTTTTATAATTCGCACGCTTTACCGCAAAAAAAAATTACACGCATTTACCGCAAAAAAAATTACACGACTAGACAATTTTTTTGTACACGACTTACATTTTTCACCAGCTGGGTATTGCTTCTAGGCGAAATTGGAAATCTCTTTTGGAGCCCCCACTGTGGGTGTTTGGGCTTGGGAGGTGGGGGCTTTGAGGGCTTATGCAGCATTCTTATTTTGTGTTGTGCGTTTTAGCGTCATGTGTCCCCTATGGGCATCGTGGTGCAAGCATGCATTTTAAAAAGGATATTGTATATATTGCAAGCTACAAGTGTGAGCGTATGTGCATGACCGGGGAAATGCGGTGCCCTGGCATCACGACCGCGAAGACGATTTCTTTTGCTTGGGAGAGGTGCATTGCACCCCACAAGGCCCCTAACACCTCCGTCTCCAAGCCACTGACGTCTGTGTTAGTGACGGGAGCCACCACCATGTGCAGTGCCAAGGGCTAGGGTGCTCACTACCCGCACTCGCCGGTTGAAGGTGGGAAGTGCAGCCTACCGCCCAGCGCCTATCCCACACGGGGCCTGTGCGCCGGGGGCCCTCGACCGCCACATTGATCTCTAGCTCGTGGAAAGCATCGGCCACCATTATGGGATGGATGGCCCTTGAGCAAGATCGCCGGGGCGCCATCTTCCCCCTGCACCAATGAGCAGGATTTGTCCACCCGGACATCCTGCCCTGTCACCCGCAGCCACTGCTCCGTGGCCCTCATGGTGCCCCAACGAGGTGTCGTCCGCATATCGTGCGGACCCCCGTGTCGCATAGGCCGCTCTGTTGTCCTCCAATGGGGGGAGCTCCCATCCTCGAGGTTTTCGGGGTCCACGTCTGCCAGGATTGGGGGTGGGCTTGCCGTCGCGGCACACACCTGCCGTCGATGCAAATCAACCTCCCACTTCCAGATTGTGGTGAGGGGGTTCACTAAAACGACGGACAGGGTTGCAATGTGGTTTGAAGATGCAGAAGGGGGCTGTAGGGTATTCGGAGGCAAAAGCAAAAGGGTGCTGTTGAAGATTGGTGACTGGGCCATGCTGCAGTGCATGGTTGTGGGGTGCAGTGGGGAAGTGCTGTTGTGTATTGGTGTTTGTGTGATGCGCTGTAGTGTGCCCGCAGTTGTGAGTTGAGCTGCATCCTCTTGCTGGCTGTGCCTGTTTTTGTAGGCTGGCAACACCATCGAGGCCCTTGAGATCTTCAGGCAGCAGGGCGACTGGGAGAGCCTCATGCCCAAGGCCCGCAAGGAGAGCCGTCGTGTCATGCTCAATTATTCAGCGCTGTGCGTGCAGCACCTGATTTTCCAGGACAAGTATGTGGAGGCTGCCAAGGTCATCATCGAGGATGGCATGAACGATGACGTACAGCACCTCGAGACTTACATGAGTTTCGGGAGAGGCTTCATCACGTTGTTGCCGGTGGATTTTGACATCATGCCTATTCGCGACCACTTCTTCCGATTATGCGGGTCTCATTCTTCCTCACTTGTAGCCAACCATGAAGCCTTTGCTCCTATCCTCCCTTCTGTTGCCACCCAGGCCTGCTGCGTATTCATTGGGTACTCAACTCACAGGTGCTAACAGGTTACACAAGAGGTTGATCGTGGGTCAAACGCAACTTTTCAGTGACAGCAACACACAAAAGGTAGAACACTTGCAAAAAACCAAATATTATTGGGCCAACAGTTTGAAACTTTTGGGACCAAATTTTGAAAAAAAATGTGAAATTTTTTTTTTGGTCTGGTTCTGCAGAAATACGGGGTTCACAATTTCTTATGGTTTGCACTGTACCAACAACACAATCCTGCACCTGCTTTGGGGCATTGTTTGTTCACCGTCTTTCATCCCTCTGCTGGTGGGAGTGCTGGTGTGGGAGGTCAGCGCCCAAGGGCTGTTGCTTCCCAAGGCCACCTTTTCAGCGGCACACTGGTTACAACGGCACACCTCACTTGCCATGCCCTGTCCCTTGACGGCAAATCCCCAGAGGAACATTCCTTTTTTTTTCTAGAAAACAAATTTGGCTGTTTCTGGTGCACAGAACGGTGGGTCTCAAACCCCCACCTCCCCCATTGCAGGGCGCATGTGTGGCGTTGGTCGTTGTGTCACTGGTGTTTCTTTCTTGCTGAGGCGCAAAAACCATGAAACGTGTTCTTCCTCCAGAAAAGACAATGCTCATGGTGTGGACGCTGGTGATTTGACCCGGGATGTCAGGTATTGCGTCATTGAAAGTTGGCTGGCCTGCGTGTTGGAACCATACAGGAGCAGTAGGAATGGGGGGGCGTTTCCAGACCCCCCCCCCCCCCCCCCGGGACCCCTGAACCTGCGCCCATGGGAGCAGCAGTTTCTTTTATCTCACAGTGATTTGTTTTGAAGGTTTCCAAAATCTGTTCCCATTGTTGTGTAGTCCAACTACTCAGAATTTTGATGGGCCCCTTTTCCCCCTCCCTGCCCCCACTTGCTGTGCCCGGTGGGGGGGGGGGACCAGCGCAGGCCTTTGCTCAGTGGCTGGTTGATACTACACCGGCGTGGGGGGGGGGGGGGGGGGGGTCTGAGGGTGGGTGGGTGGGTTTGTCTGGTTTTCCCCTGATTTTGGCAAAAGTGCAGGTACCCCTCCAGGGGGGGGTGTAAGCTTTTTTGGGTGGGTGGGTGGGCGTTGTCCATGGGCTGAGGCACATTGTGACACATGGTGTTGCTGGCACTTTGTGTAGACCTGTTTTGCTTTACAATTTTGTCATGGCCACAAAAGAATGTGAATGTGAATGTGGGATGATCATCGGGGATCATCCCATCGCAATTCGCCAGCACAAGAGGTGTAGGTGGGTGGGTGGGTCTGAGGGTGGGTGAGTGGGTGGGTCAGCCCAATTCCCTGGGTGGCCAATTTACGCGCCACCCCCCACCCCCACCCCACCCCCGCGGTATCACTAAGCAAAGGCCTGAACCAGTGAAAGCGTCTCTGCCAGGGCAACAGTGTCAGGATCACCCCCCCCCCCCCTCTTGCCCCCTGGCTTTCCCCTCACCCCACCCCCCACCCTGTCTCTTCTACGATTGCGTGTGTACAAGCTTTGATACGCTCTGTCCCAGGGAAATGAAGATGTTCTCAGACGTCGTGCCTCTGGAGGACCTGAAGAAGTTGTTCATGATCATCCATCACTACGCCGCCAGTGCAGTGGCTAAGAAGGCCGGCATGAATGAGATCTCCGCAAAGCTCATCATTTCTCTGGTCCGACACTGCGATGTGATCCCATGTGACAAGGCATTCTACGATGCCGGAATGGCTGCAAAGGTGTGCGTTGTGGATGTGAGAACATGTGTATCCGAACCCAATTTGGTGGGCTCCTTCTGTGAGACTTTGAGACCCCTTGTTCTTCTGATATTGATGACTGTGCCGCTCACACAAGTGCATTGCCTGCCCTCTCCCGCCGTATTTCGGGGCATGAATTTGCATCCATGCAGCAACTTACGAGGAGGGGGGCGGGGCTTTGCATGGTGCACACACAACTGTCAAGGCAACTGGGAGCAATTCAGCAGGAGTGGAAAGAATTTTGGGGAAAGTGTGAAATAGTGAGAAACGATAATGGGAAACCGGCTGTTCCCCAAAACCCCAACGGTATGCATGGCAACACTCCCCCTTTCACCCCCTCTGGAAGTACTAACCAGTAAACCTGCCCCCCAAGCATTTTTTTAGCGGGGTGGATAGGGGTGGGGTGAGGGTGCCGGCCTGCTATTTTTCGAATTCTGGGTGCCTCCCGCAGACCCTTCCCCCCCCACCCTTTGGAGTAGGGGTAGGCACAGAGTGGGTGTTTATTTTTTCAGGTAGTGTCCGAATCATCAGTCATCTGTTAGTCATTAGAATATGGATATGGAGGTTACCTCAGTGGTTTCTGTCCGGGACATGACCTTCATGCACCTGCCCTGCCACCCCCTCTCTCGACACTCGACGCATGACAATGTACCAAATGTGAAACACCACATGACAGTGAAAGGATCTGCATGTATTTGCATCCCCATCATGATCCTGCACTCCTTCTACAGCATCTCATCATAAAGACGCAGCAATGGATGTCACAGTACTCAACCAGCCTTTTTGACCCCTCCCCCGCAATGCCCCGCAGCGATGAAGGTTGTGCCCACAGCTGTAACCACACTGGCCCCTTTCAGGCCCTGCAGCAAGTGCTGCCTACACCACCTCCTCCAAAGGTGCCTGCATAAAAGGGCCCTGACCTCAAACCCCTTCTGCAGGACATGGATTGGGGCAACACTGCGTTTGTGTTCTTGAATCGCTTCTTGGACATCTCTGAGATGATTGAGGACCCGGATGGTGACTCCACGATGCTGGATAACACGGACTTCGAGGACAGTGACATCCCAACCCGATTCCCCTTGCCCAAGCAAAGTACCGTGTCTGAGAGCAAGCTGGAGGTGGATGCACCTGCCCTTCCCCTGTGGGACCCCCCTGCTCTAGCATGGCGTCCTATCCCAACCCAACCCAATCAACCTTGCGAGAACGACAGAAGGAGCGCTCAAACTGACAACAACAACGCCTCTCATATTGACAAGGGCTGTGGTTAAGTGAGGGAGCACCCATGTTGTTTTGCATCACATGCTACTCAAAGTGACAACACAAGTGACTGCCCAAGTTCCAAAGTGACCAACCAAGTGAGTTCCCAATTGACAACGCAATTGAATGATTTTGCACGGGGCAAGCGGTGGGAAGCTCATTCCGACCCATCCCCCCCCTCAGAAAAAAACACATGCACCCTCCCGCCAGTTGTTGAAAGGCAGTGTTGCTGCCGAGCCAATTGCGGAACTGGACCCGCAATAATTCTTTTCCCCCATGATATGCACTCAGGGCTTGGGGCTCGGAGCCCAGGTCCGTAACAGATGAATGTGGGGCACTTGTACAAGGTGTAGACGAAATACACCCACCTAAGCCATTGTCAATGGTGATTTATCTTATTTGACAATCACAAATTGCTTCTGGTCTGAAGTGTTTTGCGCTCCTGGCTGCTGGTCAAGGTTCACGTGTGCCTTGAAACTGGCATTGTTGGAGTTGTTGGGGCAACCAATTGTCCCCGAGAATGACACCAATGCGGCTGCATTGGTTGGGACAGTGGAGTCTCCCTACATTGTGCATTGCACTGTGCACTGCATTGTGGGAACGAAGGTTTCATATACTGTTTGTTGAAACAGAGTAGGCCAAAGTAGCATTTTTTTTTTGTTTTCCCCTGTTTTGAGGACGCTGAGATGGCACAGTTATGTAGCCTCTTTGATTCCTCGCTGCTTTGGGGACCCTGAGACAGCAGGGGGCTTTTGGCTTTTGTGATTCCTCCCTTCTCTGGCGACCCCCCTCCCACCCTTTTCAGGAAGCATACCCCATTTTCAGGCCTGATTTTCAGGCTGTTTCACTTTTCCCTGAGATGGTAGGGGTTATGCAGCCATTTTCACTTGCCCTTGAGACAGCACGCTTTGCGTAGTCATTCCAGTTCTCCCCGAGACAGCAAGGGTTGTTGCGTAGCTGTTTCGCTTTTCCGTAAGACGGTGGCGGCGGCGCGGGTGGGGGGGTGCGCAGCTATTTCATCTCTCTGAGATGGTAGGTGTTACACAGCCATTTCTCCTCTCCCCAAAATAGTACTGGCACGGCAGCCTTTTCACATCTCCTTGAGACAGCACAAGCACCGGTTGCACAGGATTTCATTTTTCTTGAGACAGCATGGGTTACATGGGGTTACAACACGTCACAAAACAGCTCAGCACAAAAAGCTCATTATCAAAGCATATTTAGAGGCGTTGTCTGGCATGCCCCCCACAAAACCTTCGGGTCAATTGTCATCGGCGCTGCCAGGACAGGAGTGGGGCTGTCGTTGTTGGTAATACTAAAGCCCAAATCTCCCGCTGTGCCATGTGATGGTGTGAGGCGTTGGGTGGTTTTTAAAAAAGGGGTCCTGGGGTGTGTGTGTGTGTGTGTGCTAAGCCTTTGGAAATCCGGAAATCAGGATTCAGAAAAGTGGGACAGCATTGGGGTTGGTTAAGTGTTGGAACCCACCTTTTTCCCGGTCTTACAAGTCCAAGTTTACTCTGTGTCGACGGTTTTCCATGAAAACCACTGATCCTTTTGAAACAACATACGTTGCGCTCTAATGCAGAGCAGAGCGATTTTTGGAGCTATGTGACACTCTTTTAGGTTTGCTGCCAGCACACTTTCGCCCAATGGGGTGGCACTAGCCACACACTAATAAGTCAGCTCTTTGCGCTATTGAGCCCTTATGTTGGTTGTCTTGTGCACTGTCTTTTGGGGGGTATTCCACTAATGATCCTAGTCTAGTTCTGGTGGCCAAAGGGATGAATACAGCTCATTTTGAGTCCCTTTTGAGCCGCTCTCATCCACTTTCCAGTGCGTACATCATTCGTGGTGTCCTTGAAATCTCCTAGATGATGTTCCTTCCCCACCCAGCTCGGTCCCAATATTCAATCGTGGTTAGGGTGAGGAGGAAACTGGGACCCAAGACGTGGATACATGGGGGGTCAACCAGCAGTGCAAAATGTGTGAAAAGAGTGAACCCCTTATGTGTTACGCCAACAACTTGTTTTGTGTGACAAATGTAAAAATTGGCCACAATGACAGTGAATGTTCAACTTTCCCAATGATGTGTTTTCATTGTTTCCCCTGAGTTTTCTATGTATGTGCATCTATTGAACAATTTTTAAAATTTGCAAATAAGGGGCCTTCACGGCTTGTGGTGGCGACAACACAACCATTCATGGAGCCGCTTGCTACCTGCCGGACCGGGTAAAGCATCTATACAAGTGCTGACCACCCCCGCCATCGGATGTCATGCAGCCTGGTGACTGGCGCCTGCATTGGCTACCCATTGCTATGGATGGCACATCGAGGCATGAGTCCTTGTATGTCCACTGCACGCTGGGTGGGACCGCAAGCCCTAACCAACTAACCAGTTGGTGGCTGCTAGGGGGCAGTGAACGATGGAAGACCTTGTACGCGGCCTCCCAAGAAATAAATTTCGACGATGAGTTGCGGCAGACCGCAAACATAAGTTTCAAGGACAGGGGGGGGCAATGAGAAGAAGTCGCTTTTCTTCTTCTGTGCAGTTGGAAAAGCACAAGTGCTAATCGGGGGCTGCCAAAATTGGAAGGCAAAATCCCCCGGAGCAACGGTGTGTTGGGTTTGCATGCAGAACCGTGCCGGTTGCCTTGTTGTCTTTGGTACTCAAGTGCAATAGATGGTACGTGCCAGCCCGCTATAGGCATAGGAGCCATATATAGAACTATCACAGGGGACAGGCGAGTGCCTGATTATGGCCTTCATGGGGTGCTTCGTGTGTTGTTGTGTGGCATCAATGGGACACAAGACCTCATTGTCCAACGAACGGGGAAGGCGGCTGCCACTGTTGCCCGAACCATGTTGCAGCCTATTTTGGATGAGGCACGGCTTGCTGCAAAAACTTGCACCCATGCCATATTGAATAATGAGAAGGCGAACAACAAAGGGAAGGTAAGGATGGAATGTGCGGCTGCCGTACACTTCATGCGGAACAAGGGATGGGAAAAGGTCATTGAAGCTTGCCTACAACACCCAATCGTGCGGCAACATCAGGTAGGAGGGAAAAGTTGGGAGTCGGTGTGCAAAACCTGGTGGGAGAGTTTTGCAAGTATGAGCGTGTTCGCTTGGCGGTCCGCATGGTTCACCAGGGCCGACTTTGGGCGGCTCCGGGGACATAGTCTAGCCATGGGGATTCCCCATAATGAGCTCCAGTGGGGCAAACTTCTGTGGACGCATCTTTGGATTGACCACATGTATTTTTTTTTGCAAAGAAGTGGAGAATCTTGTCAAAGTTCTCTTGCTTTGCCATGGAGGGGAAGTCACTGGAGGCTGAAGCGCATGTCGCGCAATAGCGGGGGCCTAAGCCTCCTCCGGGGAAGGCTAGGGGTGCAAGTGGTGGTGGACAAACACACCATTGATGATAGCCTTGCAGCACACGTGGTGGGATATCACGAAGAAGGCACAACATGGGCAAGGGCCCATCAGTGTACAAAGGTACGTGGGCCGTACAAGACGACGGCTTCTAACCGACATGCAGCACCTTCAGACCTTAGAGAGGCGGTTTCGACGCCGCAAGAAAAGGATATGAAGATGCATCATGGACAAGGACCAAAGTTGCCTGTGGGATGGGGTGCATGCAGGTGTGCACGGGGTGCATAGGGGGGGGGGGGGGGGGCTTTGGCAACGGTGGGGGTGGATCGAGTGAAATTCATGTGAATTCATACGAGGTTCCTACGAATTTTGTACGAATTCGTCTAAATTCATGCTCACAGCCACCATACAGGAATGCCAGGTTTTGCCCGTTTTGGTTTTGGGCACCATTTGGCTGTGGTGGGTCCGTCTAGGGCGGGACTTTCACCAGATGATGTGGAATGAAACTGGGGCATGAGTTTTACCCCTTCACCTACCTCATATTCAACCAAAAAATGTAGCGTTTTCATAAAAAAAAACACCAAAATTCAGGCAAATTTGTGTGAATCCAACGCTCCATTCAAACGACCGCTTAACCCCCGTTCACGAAGGGTACAAGAATGCAAGCGTTGATGGGGCAGGTGCCAGCTCCGGTTGTGCTTACAAGGTGGTACACGTGGTGCAAGCATAAAGGCATGAAACCGCCGGAGGACTACGCAAAGTGCCATTGTGAAAGGGACAAGGAGACCTTTGACCATTTCACGAGGTGTGAGAAGTACCTAGGCTTGGAGGGGGGGTATAGCTACCCCCTCATAGAGTGAGGTGATATCCCGCTTGAAGAGCACAAGGATGCGGAAATGGCCATAGGGCGCAGTGTTAACCGGCGGGATTGTACCGCATGGTCATCACCAAGAGGATGTGGGAGGCGTCGCGGGAATGTGCAGTGGACCCGACAGCTTGGAGACCCCCGCCGTGGCAACTACGAGGACATCCTGGCGTTGACGGAGGATGAGAAGGTGCAGCTGGAACAGGAGGAGAGGGAAAAGGGGGAAGCGAAAGGGGAAGAGGTGGAGGGGGCGGGGGGGGAGGGACCCCAGCAACGGAGGGTCTAGGGAGGGCGCCCGGTGCCTGCAACGCCCAACGTCCCGCGTGAGGCCATGCAATCCATCCCCCCAAGCATGGAGGAACCGGACAAGGGGAAGCTGAGTGTGCAGGGCACGCAGCACATCCACCAACAACCGAATCATGCTCTCCTAACCCCTCCTGCAGCATGGCCCAGGGTGTATGCCGGAGGAGGGAGCACGAAGGGACAAGGGGAGAGAAAGGGGTGAAAGGGAAGCAAAAGGGTTTGGCCAAGGGCAATACTCGTTTAGGGCCAGTCCCCCCCCCCCCCCCCCCTCCCCCTCCCCCCGGCGGTAACTGCGGCGGCCCGGGCAGCAGAGGAACGGGGGAGTAGGGAGGCACAGTATGCTGCCCTGGGCCAGGTGGCCTACCACCGCTGCCCACGTCATGGGACATGAACCCCCAGACACAACAGACATTGAGGTTGTTGTGTGCTGTATGCATGGGATTTTTTCTGCAGTGCCTGCAAGAAGGGCAAGGACATGGGCAGTGGCAAGCATATGTCAGGGGGATGGACATTGGGGGGGGGGTGATGTTCCTGGCGCCCTGCTGTCCCCTCTCCATGCACAGTCCAGTTTCTTTCCATCTTTAACTGTACCCTTCCATCAAATTGGTCTCACAGCACTACTCCAATAGGAGCAGTGATGGCAGGTCTCTGTTGTTGCACTCCAGTGCATCCATCTTCTTTTCCAGGATGCACGGCAGTGGGTGCTGACAGCATCCCTTGACAAAGCCCTTGAACACAAGCTGAACACAGCACAGTGTCCAAAATGCATGCATTCTAATTTCGAAGCCTTCCTGACATGCAAGAAATGCAACCACACCTTTGACAGCTGCGTCATCACAGGTATCAATGTGTTTCAGAATCAATCAGGGGTCCTCGCAAGGAGTTGAGCTCCCCTGTGGCCTTTACCCATTGCCCTCTTGGTGCATGCAAGTCCCTGCACAAAATCACAGCATGCACACAACATCTACCAATTTGAACATTACTTCGGTGGGCTCGGAGAAAGGATACGTTACGGAGGAGGAGAAATGATTGCGCTGTACCGTGGCTTGTCGGTGGGAAAGTGTCCGTTGTACAGATTCCAAGCTCCAGTGTTTTCCTCCTTAAGTGTGATTATTGAGCATCTTTGAATGGCAGTCTGCATATGTCCTGCTGTAGCTTACCTCAGTCTGTACCTTTAGATTGGTGGGTTTTGAAAGGTTCCCAATGGCTTGCAAATACTGATTTACTGTGCTGTGGCCGGGGATGGGGTGGGGGGACAAATACAGCAAATACCGACCCACCGTGCTGCAGCCAAGAGTGGGACGAGCAATATCCACGCCTGTGATGGATGGCGGTTTTGCGGGACTGCAGGAGGTGGGGCATCGATTCCACATTTGTATGTGGCAACCACGTGTCACGCATGAGCCCACATCCCCACATGAGTCCAGCCCACTGCTGGATGCTGCTGGACGCTGCTGGATGCTTCAGGTATCAGAACGTCGGGCAACTGCAAACAGTTGCCACCCCATGCAGCCCACAGACTTCACACCGCCCCCAGCCCAATTTTTTGGGCAAAGTATCAACAGCTTGTGCAGTCAGTACCGCAGATCACACCACTGGATCCCCAAGCCCATCTGACGCTGTCGGGTGGTCAAAGTCACGCGGTCTGCTAGGCTTCTTTGCCTGAAGCAAGGGAAGGACTGGTGGCAAGGTGCACGCGAAATGACTTGGGGTGCACTGTGCACCAGTGTATCAATAGTGATGTGTGCACCGTGCATACGTGTTGTGCAATCTTCCCACTTGGCGGGGACGCCCTGTTACAGGGGTCAAAGAATTTTTCTTTACCCCTCTACCCGGCAAGCGTCATAAAGCATCAAGAAGGTATGTGGGCGCGCCTGAAAAACATAAATTAACAAGTTCCATACTTCCAAGTTCCATATGCAAATGGGAAGGTGCGTTTTGCATGTAAGTGATGTGGATATGAGTCATAAAGCATATTGGACACCACCCTTGGGCAAGGCGGGAGTAAGTGTGAGAGGCACCAACACTCCTTGGTAAGGCGGGAGTGTGTCTCCATTCCGGAAAAAATTGAGGGAAATGTAATGTAATGTGGGATACCAACAGGTAGATAACTTGACGGGGGGACCACCCAAATGGTTAGAAACCACCCTCACAGCAAGACACAAGCGGCCCCTGTGAATATCTTCCCCTTCAGCTCCCTTCCCCTACTGTAGGGAGTTCGGTGAGAATTCTACATTAAGGCAGGCTGGCCATGAGGTGCTTGGAACTTGCTTTGTAGCATTCCCACGTGATAGGAGCTTGTCAACCCACGGCATCTAGTCCCTGAGACAGCCTCAAACATGGTGTGCTGTGCCAGTTCTACACCCTAGGAACCTCTTACCTTTGTGTCCGGTTGTCTCCCCCAACATAGTGTGTACTTTGGGCTCACCCAGCCCGTCCCAAAAGACTACGAAATGGATGGTGGGGGACAGGGGGGTGAGGGGGCAAAAGAGAATGGCATATAGTTTGGCAGGGGGTTGACCAATGCGATAAGGTAAGGCATGAGCATAGCACAAAAAGTTTATGACACGTAAACTTTCTTACCCGAAAGTACGGCAATGACGGTAGGAAGCATAGTGAAGGAAGCAGAAGGTTGCCCTTTGGCACCAAAACCAAGGTGTGCACAACACAAGTTGACAGGCAAAGTGCAAAGAGCTTTGTCAAAACTGTCGTGCCGACCCCTGTGAAGAACATGAGAACAATGCGAGTCATCTGCATAGGGTGCGGCAATTCAGGGGATGCCATAAGGACGCCCCCCCCCCCCTTTTTTTTACTATGGCATCCACTCTCTGATGGTGGCGAGACACCACATCGTGAGGTACCTTAGTTGGTAGTTGTATTAAACTCTAATACCAAAGGTCCCAGGTTCAATTCGTAGTGTGTGCAATCTTTGTGGCTTCGCTTTTTTGGTCTTTTTTGTGTCTACATGTTACCCCCAGGACTGTGCTCGGCTTCTGGTCTGTTTCATGTCCGCATGTTACCCCCAGCGGTTACCCTCCAACTGCCATCGGTTACCCCCCAACCGCTATCGGTTACCCACCAACCGCCATTGGTTACCCACCAACCGCCATCGTAGGGCGTATTGGACACTCCAAGTTTTTTTTCATTACGGCACCCCGTGCGGCAACTAGCGGTCACACTAAAGGTGTGCTCTCCAATGAGTGTGTGCAACCCCTATCATTGACAAGGAAACATGTTTTATTGTATCTTACAGTCATGCTTTTCACTTAGATTGATTTCACTTGTATTTTTGTTGTTGGATTCTAACAATTTCGGGCTGAAGTGTCACGCGAGTGTAACAAAGTATAAATAGATATTAGCAACATATTCCAAATGCGCCAGCTAGAGGCGCACTGCTGCGCTCTATGGATGCGGCGCCTGGCGCGGCTGGGAGCAGGGCGGCAGGATGTGTTCATATTGGATTACCTCCCCCCATCAGGGCCAGGGCAGCAGCCCCTGCGGCCCTTTGAGCGCTTGCCGCGCCGGCGGGTGCAGCGCGACGGGCAAGGGGCAGGCGGCGGGGGCGTGGGCCGCGTAGCACTGCTGCCGCGGGTGGCCATGTGTGCACGACACCGGGGCCCGCCCTGTGCCGCTTGCGTGCAGCGGGGCGCCGAGCACTGGTGCCAGCGGGCACACGAAGGGCAACGCATGGGTGCGGCGCAAGCGCCTGTGGCGGCGCGAGCGCTGCGGCCGTGGCTGCAGCCCGCGCAGCTGGCGGGGACCGGCTCCGCGGTGGCGTCTCAGGCCGCGCGGGGCTCGCCAAGCGCGCGCAAGTGCCCTCGCTCGCAGTCTCCCTCACCGGCGCACGCGCGTGACACGACGAGCGCGCTTGGCAAAGCGCGAGTGCACGCGACGCCCGGAGGAGCCCTTAGCCCCCCCCCCCCCCTTGTCTCCATGGGGGGGGGGCACAGCCTCAGCGTCTCAGGTATGTTGAACGAGCGGGGTGGGCTGAGGCGGCCCTTCCCGTCCTCCCCCCCCCCCCCCCCCCCGGGGGAGCATCTGGGGAGCGGCTGCAGGCGTCGCGAGCGCCGGCAGGGCGCCCGGACAGACACACACACATGGGGGGGGTGTCAACCCCACCCTCTCGAGGGCTGGCGGATATTTTTGGGGGCATCTCCTGCCGGCTAACGGCGGCGCGGGCGGGGACGTCCGCGGGGCATAGACCCGGGGGGGGGGGGGGGGGCGCAGGAGCAGGGGACGTTGGTCGACCCCCATCCCTCGGGTGGTGGCACGGAAGGGGCAATGGCGGCGGTATCCCCCACACACGTGGAGCCGGACAACCCCCACCCAGGGGCCGTGCCGGGGCATGGGGGATGGCAATTGGGGGGCAGGGGTGGCGGCAATTGCTGCGCAGCGGGATGCCAATCCCCCCCTGAGGGACAGCAAGGGAGGGTCAGGGGCTGCCAGCACAGCTGCATAGGTCAGATCGTCCCCTAGGGGGGATGCACCAGCCACAGCCACAAGCCACAGGGTGGGGCGGCGATCCCCTCCTCCCCCCCGCAGCGGGTGCAGCTGGCGGGGGGAAAGAGAGGGGGGCAGCCGCCGCACCCCATGCAAACTCTGTGCGACGAGCACAGGGCCCCAGCATGCAAGTCATGCAAGGGGCACAGGGGGGTGTGGCATTGCTGCAGCCGCCATCATGAGGGGCACCCCAGGGTGATGGGAGGGGGACAACGGTGTCTGCTGGTACATGGGAAGAGGGGGGGGGGGGGTTGCAGCTGTGGCTGGGCCCCTTTGAGGGCCGGTGCGAGCACCGGCTCCCTCGTCAAGGGAAGGGGGGTCAGGATCAGCAGGGCTGGGGGCGGCGGTGCTGCCCCACGGAGGCTCGTAGGGCCCGGAGCAGGGCCATGGGAGGGCATCCGAGGAGGGCACTTAGCCCTACGGCGGCCGTCCTTCCGCCGCGCCCCGACACACGGGGGGGCCAGGGGTGGGATAGGGCAGGCCACAGGCAGGCTCTAACCCGCTAACCCCTAACCCTCCCGTCACAAGAGCGGCCAGGACATTAAAAAGCCGTCAACCCTCGCAAATAGTACATCGTGCCACGACACTTGGGGTGGGCAGGGGGCGGGGGGGGGGAGGGGGCGGCGCAGCCAGTCCCTTACCCATAATCTCCTCGCTTAACCTGTTGCACAGCGTCCAGGACTTTAATCGGCCCTTGCCCTCGCTAATAGTACAGAGCAACCACACACACACACACACACACACACACGCCGGTGAGGTGGGGGGGGGGGGGGGGGGGGGCACGCACCAGGGGCGCCCGGCGCCCAGAGTCAGCCCCACCACTGGCGCACGGGGACGAAGCGACGGAGGGGAGAGACACCTCCCCAGGGCGGCCCGCTGGGCAAACGAGCACGCCGGCCGGAGCGGCATGGGCGTGCAGGCACTGAGGTCTCATAACCCCCAGCCGCCAGAGGCTCTGGCCTAGGCGAGGGTGACGACACTCAAGGGGGGCCAGTGCAGTCATGATGATTCTCATCAGACATCCTCTTTGGCACAGGCCCCCTCCGCTGGGCGCCCACCCCTGGACCCATGCAGGCCTTCCTCTTTAATATGGTATCCCCCCCCCCCCCCCCCACACACACATCAGCTTGCTGGATGTCACCGGATGTTCTAGTTGTGTCTGTTGTTGGGTGCATGTGCACCTCCAGCTCCCCTATCTTTGAAGCTCATGCGATGCTTTCAGGCTATCCCATGCTGAGCACTGCAGAGAAAGTGACCTGCAAGATGTGCAAGGGAGCAGCCAACCAGGCAGACTGGAACAAGTGGATCACAAAGACGAAGACTTGCCCATGGTGTGGAAATCCCCAGTCAGTAAAGGGGTGACAGGTACGAATCTGATAGTACAAAGAAATGTAAAGGAAGAGTAATTTGACGACTGAATGCTGCACAAGGCTCACAGAAGCCTGATTTGGTTCTCCTTGGACAGCTCCTACCTGCACCAGCCCTGTGGCTGGCTAGGCAATAGAGAGCCTCATTTATCACTGCACCACACTAGGGCACCACCACCAGAACACAAAGTGATGATCCACCCGTGACAAACACATCAACAACTGCATAAATGTGCGTCCCAGCACAAACCCCTTGAATATCTTCAAACAGCTGGACATTGCCCAGGCAGAGGCAGTAAATTGCCACAGAATGAACGAATGCTCACTACACACCTTTTCACAAGCAATGTTTCCACTGCACACCACTGTACAACACAGACACAACCAGCCATCAGTGCAACACAAAAAAGCTGGCACCGTATTCAATTGAACCTCTGCAACTGCAGTATGAGGCCACAGCAATTTTGAACATCTCAGCCAACAATCTTCATGAAAATGGCACATCCACAGATGCTAAATTGTGCAGATACGCATTGCCTATATGGATGTGTCAGTGGGGGATTGAGCTGTTTGGTCTGTTTGCCTACTTGGAGTTACAATTGCCAGGAATGCCTTTTGCTAACTTTGTGTGTTCATTCGTGCCCCATGCCCACAGATACACTTGTTGTCCTCCTGGTGTACAAGCTTATCACTTGCAACACAACGTTAATTGAAATGTCGGTTGGATTTAGTTGCATCGCAATCTTCATTCTGATTGCAGTCGTAGGTTTGGTTTTTGTTAAGTGTCACAATGTTGGCTGTGTTTTCAGCTGCACCATCCATTAGATTTCCAGCTGCGTTGCAAGTGCGTAAATCAATGCTCCATTTCCAGTTTTAACATGCCGTTTCCAGACACCGACACTGCACCGCAATAGCCCTACCTTACTTACCCTTCATTGTGACTGACTCTCACCCTCACCTTTATAACGGTGCTGGGCACCCCTCAGAGCAGAGCTTGGCATGCAATGGCTATTGGATTTTATGCCCATGTACACAGGTACATTTGTCGAGGAGGCTTGGGTCTGCCGAGAGTAGGTGCAGTTTTCTGAGGTGTATTGGGTCGCCCACAGCTGTATGTTGGCTACAGTGACAGCGTTTTGCGCCTGCACTGTTTAAACCGCACAGGATACGATGCTCTCTGGTGTGATTTGCCCCTATCATTCACACATTAAGATGTCTTGTCCCCCTCAAAGTAATGGGAAGCCGTCAGTTTTTGAAAAAATAAAGGGCCACTCACCTTTTGCTTTTGCACCCCCACAATGCTCACACAGAATCAGGGGGATATTCATTTCCATCCCAAGGGGCAGCATAAGCAGGGACACCAGAACATTTGGTGGGGTGTTCAGCATGTTGTTGAACAATCATACCAGCAGAAAGAATGATTCAGTTGCCTCAAACACGCATCCCCAGGTGTTTTATGGATGCATGGCATGTGTTGTCGTGTTGCCATGTGTGTGCACGTATATTTGTGGGGTACCTTGTAATGTGTGTGGGTGGGTTCATATGCATGCATGCTGTGTTGTTGGCTGCAGCATTTTCATTTCGCTATGCTATGCAGTGCTAGTGCTGTGTGTTTAGCTGAAGTGCTGTGCGGGTACATGCTTGTGTTTTTGGATTTTGTACGTTCCTGTTTGCATGCATCCACAAGCTTTGGGGAATACGATAACTGGAGCCTGCTGGAACTAGAGGCAAAAATGTGTGTTTCATTTGCTTTTTGGCACTTTCTGTTGTTAAAGCATCAGCCATTTTGTATCCTCCTCCCCATCTCACCGTCTGCTATGGGGTGTGTATGCATGTAGCCCAATCACAGTGCTTTGTTGACATATTATCGTTACAGCTGTGGATCCAGATTTTTTTTGTGATATAGAAGTGGGTGCTCCCATTGTTATGCGTTGCATGTGACAGTTTTGTTGCGGAGGGAAGGGAAGTTCAAGTAAACAGTCATACTGTGTCTAGTAGCCTTGCTTTTGATTTCATTGCTTGGTAGGTTTCACCAGGCCGAACTGGATGAAGAGGTGGCAATTGCAGGTGGTAAGCAGTGTGTCACCACCAACAGTGCACCAAAAGTGATTTTTGAGAGGTTTTCCAGTTGTGATTTAAGGGGCGCAACTATTTGGGCATCCGGCCGTAGTAGAAACCCATACTTTGTGGTATTTTGCGCATCATTGTTGTTTGTTAGTAGGTTTTGATTCGTTGCATATATGGCATTTTTGGATGTTCACCCTGTTTCACCCAGCCTTTTTTTTGCACACATTTCTTACCCCCTTCCACCACATCTACTCTTTTTCTCGGTTGATTGATATGGTGATACACTTTCAAGGTGCCTGCTACAGGACATCATATTTCCCTCCTCATATCTGAGGCCCACTTTCTCCATGGATCTCAGTATTGGGGATAGGGTGTTCTACACCCGCTCCAATGGCCTGCTACCTCCTGCCACGGTGGTTGGACGGGTGAAGACGGACTCCTCCACTTGGCCTACTACCACGATAGGTTGAGAGTGGTGAATCGGCAATGCAAGAAGGAGTCCATCTCCTTTGCCATCCCAAGTTCAGATTCACCACCTCACTGCCCAACATCTCCGCCGCCCACATAGTCAAGTTCCCCCTCCAAAGGCCTTCGGTCTTTTACCACTGCCACAAGAACCGGGAAGGTCCCCCTCATGGTCCCCTCCAGGCCACTTTGGGTCGCCTAATTCTAAGGGTGTTTCCCAGGGGCGTGCCTGGGGGTTTTTCGGGTGGAACATAGTCTAAAAGTAGTGCGCAGTGGGTGCACATTGTGCGTACAGTGCAAGGATTCTATTTCATTTGCGATTTTGTTGACGATGGGCGAAATGATTGAATAATTGCTTTTCAAAAATTGGGGTATGGGTTTGAGGTGTTTTATTCATTAAGTTTCAAATATGCACAATTCATATTTTTTTGACAAAAGTGGGGCGCAGTGTTTCTATTTAGGTGTGTGGCCGTAGAGACCCGTACTTTGTAATACTAGGGGCATCATTGTTGTTCGAGAGTAGGTTTTGATGCTTCTTCCAGATTGGGGATATGGCATTTTTTGATTCTCACCTAGTTTAACCCATTTTCCACTTTTTGCTCTCTTTTTTGCTCATTTCTACCACATGTTCTTCCCCACCATGGGATTTCGAGAAGTCAAAGGTGATGCATTGATGTTTCTTGCTCCCCATCATGGGACCTGAGGAGGCACAACTGATGTTGGACCTGAAGATCATGATCAAGGCCGAGGGAAAATCTATCCTCGTCTGCAAGTGCTGTATCATTTCCAATTATTAGTGGAAGGTCACTTCACAAGGTTGCTCAACGCCAAGGATCCTTCGTGCTAGCCAAGACACACTATGCCCTCATCCGGAGATGGTGTTCAGGGGGGCTTTGCTGGACGGCCACACCCGGCTGCCGCGGGTTTTCCCACCCCCATTCGTGGAAGATTGGCCACCTCCCAGCCACACCAACGGAGGTTTCACAAGGTTTACAATGAGACCTACGTCGGAGGTAGGGGTGGTGCAAAGGCGTTTGGAAGGGGCGTGTTTGGAGCCTTTTCAGGGAGAACGTGGTCTAAAAAGTAGCGCGCAGTGCAATGGCGCCCCAAGGATGTCAGAGATATTTAATAAAAACACTAAGTGTGTTTGGAAGTGTTCTTGTTGCACAAATAGTGTTTTTTGCAATACGCACCATGGGGTGCAACACGTGCTGTGCAGCGGTTGTGTACAAGAATGCACTCAAGGTAGTGTGGAAAGGAGTCATAGTGTGGCAATGGTTTGATATGATCGTTTGCGGTTTTTTTGTAGCTCATTTGGTGTGTTTGAAGCAGCCATCCAACAGAATTCGGTAGGGCATGAAGTTAACAGTATTTTACAGTGGAAATATTAATTGGTGCTGATACCAGTCAACCAAGGGGATCGTGTGTTGGTAAGGATTTTTTTTACGGTAGCAGGATGGTGCACCATTTTTCTTCGTAATCATGCGCCATGATTGTAAGGCCCGCGTTCCTAACCGGTGAGATGTCCCATGATCGTTCTGCGTACTCGGTTACATACAATTTTATTCCGTATTTTAATCTTTTCACCGTGGAATGCTAACAGGTCTAGCTTGTAAGGTAACCAATTTTCCAAAAGGTGTATCATTTGTAAAAGGAAAGTTAGCGGTGGGGTCAAAACGTCATTTTGGTGGGCTATTGTGTTGCTTTTTCGACATAGTATTTGTTTTGTTGCGCGCTTTGTGTAACAGGGTATCACATGAAGTTGCTATAGAAGAAATGAGGTCGTTCTTTTCCGCCGAAGAAATCATAAGTTTTTCATTGAGAGTTTATTAGACCACAAACAAATGTATGTGCAAAAATGTCACAAGCTTCGCGACATCCGTGTGTCAATTTCTGCTGCTTGAGATGTAGATGCTGCGGGTGCAGAAATAGCACCTTTATTTTCATTTACCGAAGTTTTTGTTTTCATCATGCATGCGTACCAACATGAAAAAAAACGCCCTACAAAGGGCGACCGATTCATGTAGTCTTTTTCTGCTACAACCCTATCATAGGATATGGTGTATGGTGTTTTGAGTTCATTAGTTTAAACATTTTGATCGTACTTCATTGTAAATATATGATCACATGCTAGCCATTATGCAAAGTTAATCTGTTGCTGAATAGTTACTATTCTGTTTACCGATGTGACATACGCCAAGAAATTTTTTATGTGTAGCTCTCTTCTGCTTGGTTGCAAGAGGGTTGTGCACCCTGAAGTTTGAGTGATATCGAAGGCACAATGTGTTCGGAAACAAGACTTCGTCCTTTGACAAGTACGCTTTCATGGTTTGTGGGGTCCAAAAAGCCCCAGGCTTTTTATCGCGCATGGTTCTGTACGGGATAGTTCCGTGCGTACTTTGTCACAAAGTGATAGTGGTATAAAATGTACACATAACATGACGTGTTCAAGAAGTAGCTGTGCAAAATGGCCAACAAGACAACCTTGTGTGCTAAGTGATAAAATCCGTGAAGCTCCATGAAAGCATGGTTGCCGACCCAAAGGCAGCGAAGAGATTGGGTTAATAACATAGACATGTTGCAACAATTGTTCAACCCAACCGCCTACACTGCATGATCAGCATGATATGTTTTTTATTTTGCAACGACGCTGGCCATAAATTTGGCGAAACTTAATTCCATACGGTTAATGTGCGAGTGGGGTACTACAATTTGTTAATCCACACAATGTAAATCTCCATTTGTGTCGCTTCTTTCCACATGTGTATTCCTGACACACTCATCCATGACGAGTATTTGCTACTCTACAAAGTATTATACT
This sequence comes from Eutreptiella sp. 'Long Island Sound 2002', assembly GCA_964036045.1. Lineage (NCBI taxonomy): Eukaryota > Euglenozoa > Euglenophyceae > Eutreptiales > Eutreptiaceae > Eutreptiella > Eutreptiella sp. 'Long Island Sound 2002'. Next base: position 17,225,601 of record OZ038384.1, on the reverse strand, counting down.
AAATTATACTGGTTTCACCAGATTGGAAAACCAACACCAAGGCGAAGCACACTTATTGGATATAGCGATTTAAAAAATATGTATACCTAAAAATAATTACATTTGTTAAGGGCCCTTAAATAGACGCTTTTAAGGCGGACGGTCGATGTGTACTTTTACTTTTCATTTCATTGTTCCTGTTAGGGTTTTGAGTAGCAAAGTAGCCAACGCGCGATGTCGCATCAAGCGCGCGCGAGTCTGCAAATGTTAATATTTGGCATCGATATGTGAAGAAGCTGTTCAACGCAGTTATGTAAGATACTTCAATGTCTTTTGAACGGGGCTTATCTTTGGATTGCAGAATTCCTTTCAAATTGGTGCCCCGCCTAAAGCTCCTTTGACAGGTTGTTAGGTTTTGAGAGAACAAGAAGATTTACAAGAAAGGAAGGGCAACCATAACAGCTGGTAGCCCGCCTAGGTGCTAAGGAGTGCATATTCCTTGCCGTATTCAATTCATTTTGCTTACTTGATCGACTGGTCAACGCACGAGTCACGGCTTGATGGATGGATACCTTTGAGGAAAAATGTATGCTGCACTTTGTCGGAAATTGCCTATTCAAGGCCGAGGCGCCGCTACACCAGCAATTCTTGAACTCGCCGCATCAGTTCATCACGATGCGTATCACCATCGGTGAGACAAAATGGTTCCCTTGGATGTGACACGACCTTCTCAGGCTTCGAACTTCGAATACAGACCTTAAACAAGGACTTCAAGCAGAGGAAGGAAGCTACAAAGATTGAACCTCAAAGCATGCGACAGAGGCTGATCTTGAGGTCAAGATTGAATAACTGCGACAGACACGCGACATTCGCAAGTTTGAGGCTTGATATTTGAGGTTTGATCTTTCGGTTACTAGACGCGTTTTGGCCTGAGAGGCAGGCTAGCTCGCCGGCCAAGTATTTTGCGTACCTCGGGAACGAGTGGGGGCCCTTTGAAACACACCTGCTCGTTGGTGAGAATTTTACTAGGTTCACGGGGCTCGGAGCCTTGTTCCCACCCGGCTTCCCCTTTTGCCACTCCCCGGTCGGTGTGCCCCTAGCAACTTAATGTTAGGCACTTAGCCATTGCGTTGCCCACCTCATGTAGGATTGCCCGGAGTGCCGGCAGTGCTAGGCCCGTGCTACTAGCTGGTCGCCAATGGGACCCCCGAGGTTGGCGTGGAGGCTGCATAGCCGCGGAGCTGGTGCGTGGGGGCGGTGTCGTGCTAATGCATTGGCAGCTGCATTGCCCTGCTTGTGTGTTCGCGGCGCGCGTGGTTCGTCACGGGTGGGGCCGTGCCCTTTTGCGGTCATTCCTCCCCCCTTGTCCTCATGTGTTCCCCCCGGCTTCCGCGGTTGGTGTGATGAGATGTTCGCGCCGAGTTTCCCGTGTCCTCGCTCGCGCGTACGCCAGTTCTTGTGGTCTACGCGTTCCGCGGTCTTCGTCCCGTGGCCCTTTTGGTTCACGCCGTGTGCCCTTCGTGTGTTTGTGGGCTCTCTTGCGGTGCGGACGCCCTTGTTGTCCTGCTCAGCCCCCCCCCCCCCCGCTTCCCTATGTTCGCACTACGCGAAGTCCCCTCACGACGCGCTACATGTTCACTGTGGGTACTGAGAATTCAGACTGCGGACTCAGATGTGGCTTCAACGCAACGAGTGCAACTCCAACAAGGTGTGGACGTCTACAAGTCGACTTCGAGTGCGTCAATGTTGAAGCTACATGTAACACTACAGAAAGGCTTATTGAGAACTCCGTGCTTTATCAATGACTACATCCGATCGCCGCAGCGGCTGCTGACGCTATTTATGCTATGCCCGCACCCGCACAACATTTCGCTCCCGAAGTAACTTGATCCTCTTGATAGTTGATCCATTGTTCCCAATTTGCAATGAAACACCAGGGGTATCCAAGCTCAATCCCACTCAATTCCCTCAGAGCACAACGTTGACACAAACAATTGAAAGCGAGATGACGAAATGACCAAAGAATCCTATACGGTTCAACAATGATCGAGCAGAACTTCACCAATGGTCCACCAAAATCCACAAATGATCCACCACTGGTTGACAAATGGTCCTCGGTCCACGGTTCACAAATGGGCCACGGTCCAACAGTGTTCCAACACGGGTCCAACACGGGTCCAATACGGGTTCAACACGGGTCCAACACGGGTCAACCCGTGACAAAAGAAAAAGAATTCACATATATGGGCATATGAACTTGCACAGTCCAACCCGGGCCAAGAGAATACACCCTTCCATCCTCTACCCCATGCCAAATCATCCCATTGGATTCACATAGTGCTAGTCCGTCAACAAAAGCAAAGCCAAAAATTCCACAAGCGTGAGTAAAACTCAACCTACTCTTCCGGTCGGACCACATGCAATGCAAAGGGCGATTTTCTTTGCTCCCCTAGGCGTCTTGACCTCTAGCAACCACATCCACTTGCTGAATGCGGCCGGATTCGTCAATCCTCTCCTCATGGAGCAGATCATCTGCTAGATTCATGACATTTTTGACATACTCTCTGTGAGCATCGCACACCTTATCTGCACCGGACACCTGATCCACACAATGATTGCCCCTTCCAGGGCCACGGCCGCCCGGTGAGGGACCTCGACCGGCGCGACGCCCCCTGCCCTTACCTGAAGAACAGATCCCTGACGGGTTTCCCTTACCCTTGCCCTGGGATCCCTGGGCATTTCTTTTGTTTCCACCGGATTGGGGGGTTTGGCCTGGATTTCGATTTCCGCCACCGGGGGTGCCATTTGTATTTTTCTGGCCACCTAGTTGCCCACCGGAACCGGATGGGGTCCGATTTCCTGTGCCTTGGGTACCACTAGGGCCCCCAAGATTTTGTTTCCACCGGAGGGGGTCTGATTCCCTTTTCCAGCCTTCCCGCCGTGCACCTGCTGGGCATTTTTGTCTGAACTCTGAGGGAGATTACTGACATTTTCCCCGATAACCTTGTGATCGTGGGCTGACCACCGGTGATTCTCTGTGAATGTGACTTTGCTTGGCCCGTAGAACCGAGCAACAAGAAGCTGGGTGTTTACTTACAGCCCGAAGGAACTTTGGGAAAAGGTTGAGCGGCTCGCGGACGCCGCCAACCAAAATTACCGTGAGGGCCTTAGGGGTGGTAAGAATTCTCAGCGAAACCCCCAAGGTGGCGCGACTAAGAGCAACAAAAACGTGAATGACACAAAAGGTGTCCAGCAAGAGTGTGGCATCTGCCTCTTGCCCTTAAGCACCATCCATGAAAACTGACTCCCCTATTGAGGACTTGGACAAACAAGTCCCGATCCTCATCATGAAACTTAATTTTCCACGTTTCCTCAGTGAATGTCACGTTTGAGAAGGACGTGGGAGACCACTTTTGAAGTGATTCTTGAACCGAAAATTTTTTGGTGGAGGCATTGAAGCCCTCCACCTCCGCCTACCAGGTCTTCACCTTTTCTTCGGATTGTTTGTTCCGAAGGGTGGCGGCTGTTTTAGAGTGGATTTTATCGAAAATTCAGCATTGGAGAACTTTTCGCCGGAATGATCAGCCTCCTGGACCATATTCCAGAAGCGCTGCTTCTTATCCTGAACCTCATGGAGGATTAATCGCGAGAATGTGGCGAAATTCTTGAGCATCTGGTGATAATGATCCTTTGGCCGTCGGAATCCCCGTACCTCCAGCAATTCCCACAACTCATCAAAGGTAAGGGGGGAACTTGTCTCTTTGCAATCGCTCGACCTTCGAAGCCACGTGTTGGCTGGCGGTGCCTCAAGGCAGTCCAAAATGGCCGTCAAGAATTGATGCTCGTGAAGCTTTTGCGTTTTAACCCACAGTTTGAACTCTCGTTGGAATTGAGGCCAACGTCTGGGGTTGCCATTGTACTTCGGTTGCTCAGCAATCTGATGGTGCGTTTCAACCCACAGTTTGAACTGTCGTTAGAATTGAGGCCAATGTCTGGGGTTGCCATTATACTTCGGTGGCTCCGCAATCTAATGGTGTCTCAAAGAGGTAGGGTTCAGAAAAGATTCCAGCCCAACACCGCCTGTAATGGCGGACACCTTTGCGGTATCATTAGCCGCACCAGCTCCGGCGAGGGTCTGGGCGAGCAAAAGCTGGGCTAAGGCGTTGTCGTCATCAGATGCACGGGTAGTGCGGGAGGCAGTTCTCTTGCCATTATGTGCCTTTTCTCTGGCTGCTGCCGTCCTACTCTCGGCACAAGAAAAATTTATGCTTTCCTTGAGTTTGCTTCTGCTGATCTGTGCATCGGTGGTCTTAGAGTCCACTTTGATCTTGCGTTACCATCACATCACACTGTACTTACCACCACTCATATTGCAATGTGCTCTTGGGCCTTTGCACCGTTGAAGCCCTAACAAACAAAAGTATGGTTCACTTTGATGACATTTGCGTCATGTGTGTGCGACATGTCTCCAGCCTTCTGGAGGCTCGACCTAAGGTGATGTTTACTGCATGTGTGTGCGGCACAGCTCTGGCCATGAGGAGGCTCGACCTATGCCGTACATTGTTATGGCCTTTGCAATGACGTTCGTGATCTTTTGCGGTTCTCTGGCCATTGCAATACTGCGCACATCATTACAAGATGTTGATTTCGTGTCCGGCATTATGTAGCATCTAACATAAATGTACTGCTGGCTGTAGTACGGACGGGTGGTGAAGAACACAATTAGAACTTATTGTTTGCCATTAAGATCTATTCATTTTTAAAAAAAAATCGCAGCAAACTATGCAAATGTCCTAATGACATTAAGGACACATCTCTCCGCAGTGGCAAATTTCTGCAAAATCTCTAGTAGTGGTCTGCCACTTCTGCCAATGGTGGATCTGAAAAGGAAAATGAATTGTTTTGCTCCTTGAACTATCTGTTGCACAGCATCTTCACAGATTTTGCCGCTACAAGAATCGTCCAACCCCGGCATTTCAAATGTGAAGCTCTATATGGGCACTTTACCTGAAGCACTATTTCTGTATTTGCACTCCCGCTCAGTGTGAATATCGAACAAATGAAGAGTTGGCAAATACATCACTGTAGGTTAATGCACCTTTTCACACCATGCTACAAATGTTGAAACCCCATTCAGTGTAACTTATGCAACTTTTGGGACGCCAAAAAATGTGTTAACAACAAAGATTATGAACAATGCAGCTAATCTAAAAACAAATGGCTAAAAATGGCTTTGTACAAAGAAAATAGCCTGAATATCTTCGACAAATGCAAACACGTTGAGGTCCAGTAACTTGGGCAAAAACGGGGTACTATATTGGCGATCCTTTGGATGATGTTCAAACCCAAAAATTGAGGTGATAGGGCTAAAAATAGACTGATTTAGAGAGAAAAATGTTTTTGCCATAACAACTATTGAACAACAGTAACAAAACATGCCCCTTATGGGTCATTTGTTGGGCCACCGTAAAGGGTTTCAAACCCACGATTCCCCGAAACACCAGGTTTTAGAAAACACCTCATAAAGACCCAAAAATGAGGTTTCCAGCTTGGGTGATTAGTCAATAACCTTTTTCACCTGCTTGCAAAATTGGCGCTCCAATGCTTGCAGTTGTTGTACACAAGACCACTGGCAGTGACAATTTTGAATGAGCAACGCATATTCTTTTGTTTTTACCTCCTTTTTTGCAGATTTAGATAATCAATCCCATGCCAGTAGAGAGCATATACTGCATACAAAATGATGTACAAACTCCTTTTCTCATTATATGCTGTATGTTCTTTTTCCAATGCCTCCCCAATGAATCAACCAATCTCAATCAAACCAGCACAAAGCGAACACATCATGTGCAAAGAGAAAACTTGCTTTTCCCATTCACTTGCGCAAATACAGCAGCACTGAGTAAATATGTCTCTGCAGGACAACCATAAGAAACCTGGATCCCCAGGTGCCATGCACATGCGACACTGACATTGATGTAGTAATGCAGCCTTTATGGGCAATACCACACTTCCATCGTGTCGCCCCTTTCTGCCACCAGCGACAACTGACACACTGTATTTACAAGCACTCTACATGCGAAGCACCTCATCCGAGCACTGTTTAGAAATCCCTGAATCCCACAAAACCAGAATGCCCACTACAATATATACAATTTCAATGCGTGTTTGTCTGTGTGTGATCACGTTTCTGAAGCATACAGTACTTCTTTATCCATCAGCCGAAATGTGCAATTGCAACTTCTGCCATACATTTGCATTCGCCATGGGTGTGTGCATTCGTCATGTGGCTCTTCACCTGTGCCCAGCCCCAAAGAATGCACAATCCACAATTGAGATCCCCAGCTCAGAATTCACGTTTTCTGCAAACTATGTGAACGCCCCATCTGAGCAGCCAATTTGCAAGGTGTGAACAAACTATTGTGCAAGAAAGGGAAATCATCAACAAACAGTCCTAGTGCACATGAATTGGCCACATGGATCTTCATCAGGTGGCCTGTGCTCGATTCGTGGATTGTCTACCTCCCTGCACTAACACTTTTTTTTTTGCTGCAGCCTTAAAGCGAACATCAATTTGCACCAGGCACAGAGTGGTAAAGCGTTGCCAAGGACGTGGCAGTGGTCAGGAGGTAAGGGCTCTAATATCCCTACCTGAATGCCATGCATGGTCCCTAGCCCTTCAGTGCACGATTCCTACCTCTGCTAAACATAGATGGAGGCCACAACTGCAGTTTTGTTGTTGTAGCATGTCCTTTGGGACCCAGAAGAGCAAAGGATCGGCGAAACAGTAAGAACAGCATCACTGCTCCACTCTGAGCGTCGTCAAGACATGCGGGGTATGCATCCCACTACCATGGCATTCCTAAAACAAAATGCTGGTCGAAACCCCACCATAGTGCACTGCACAGCACACAGCCTGCACTACCATCAAGATTTCCTCATAATCTTTGCTTTCCACACCCTGATACAACCAGTTCCCTTCTGCTTCTGTTGCCCTGCATGGCGCTCATTCCTTACTTTGGCATGTGTTTTGGCACGCAATTGGGCTTGCTGTTATGACAGGATTGAAATCATGTGTGCAAACAGAGGGCTGGGGAAGGTGCAGCTGCTCTTCAGAGCTCCGTCATCCGAACAAGTTTCAAAGAGGCACCACTACCAACATTGGTACGTCCATACAACAGGCTTACGGTCCCCCAGAAAACAGACGGCTCACCAGCTGCCCTGGCACTCAGTTTATGGCTACCAATTCGGTCCAATTGCTGGCAAATACACATTCAGTCTATCCTGCGGAAGCTTAAGCCCCAGGGGTGCGGGTCAAGCTATCATGTGCATTGTGGTGTTTTGTGTGGTGGAAAACAATCCCCCCCCCAAAGGGGTGAACCCCCCCCCTCCCTGAACGGGGATAACCCCCCCCTTGGGGGGGGGGTTTGTACAATACCCATAGGACAAAAAACTCCCCTCATCCCCTCCTTTCGGGTGAAAACCCCTGTGGGGTGAACCCCCCCCCAGCCTTAAAACCCCCCCAAAATGGTGAAACCCCCCTTCACGGGATAAATCCCCCTCCCCCCCCCATGCTGGCATGCCCCAAACCATTTTCAAGCAACAAAATCCGGGCCCAAAGTCAAATTTCTTTGCGGAGCTCCCATGCAGGTTTCAGCCTCATTAGCTCAAAAGCAGAAATTCAGTGCTTCGACAAGGCCATGTATGAGCACAACCCATGGAAAATCTGCCCATGCCTCACCCAAACCAAATTTCTCACAACAGGGCACCACAACACAAAATGTAGGCAACATTCAGCATTGGGAGCTGTTGAAGTTGGTTGCATGGGCACAAGAAGACAACCAAGTCATGCATACAAAGAGCAATGTGAAACAAAACACTGAGTGTACACTCACATGTCATTTTGTGACATTCGATTCTAATGCACTTCGCACATTGCAGATTGGACAGTTGGCAACCAAAATGGTGCGTGGCGATTCAAATTCTACACCTTCAAATAGTGTCAAAAAATGACGCAACAATTGACAGTAGCACCCAGTTTCGTAGGATCACATATCACAGAATAACGGCTGCCCTTGTCACCGAGCATGTTTTGCCCCCACTCTAGGGAAAAGCCGCCCCTATCACCACTCTTGTTCCGCAACCCTGTCAACCCTGTTGCAGCCTTATGTCCACTTGGTTCCCCACCCACGACGTAAACCCCATCCCACATCCTGTTGCCAAAGCAGGTCCATCTCAAGCCCTGTCCCAACCCTGTGTCCATCTGGACCTAGAACCACTTCTCAAACCCCATCCCAGACCCCATGCCCCAACCACATATGTAAATTTGCATCCAGCCTGGTCAAATCACAATTCATCCCCACACCATATAGACACATGGCAGCCTGTCCTCTGGTTCCCGGTTTGCAACGCCCAGGTCGGATAAAACCACCCCGGGGACCCAAAACGGCCTTAAAAGGGCTTGGGGACCCCCCACCCCAAAAGCACAAACCCACCCCCACAAAAACACAAAACCCCCACCATGGCAGAATGAAGCCATGAGGGGGGGGCCCTGTTGCATCACAACACAATCCCTTATACCCCCCCCCCCCCCCCAAGTTGTCCTCAACACAGGCAACAACACACACGCACATGTGTGTTGTTAATTTCAGCTTCACGCCTTGCAAAGATGTTGTACAGCACAACATATGGTCCATTGGCAACCTGCAGCCTCTAAGAAGGGTTGCACACCCCCCACCATGGCCCCTGTGGAAACCATGGGCTACTGGTAAAAGGGTGAACACCCCCCCCGAAAAAGTGGTGAAACACCACCCCAAATGGTGAGAAAAAAACCCCCAACCCCCGCCCCCAGAAATAAAGCCCCAGTTTAGGTGAAAAAAAACCCCCCTCTGTGGAGAAAAACCCCCTGCACAGGGGGTTTTTCCTCCCCTACCAGTGTTATGTGGTGGCTGACTGGTGTGCTGAACTGTAGGTTTGTTTTAAATCCGCACTGCAGACACTGCAGTGCCTGCTTGTGAAGAACGCAACCAGGCGAATCAGACCTGCCTGGCACTCCACAGAATGGATATTAAGGAAAATCAGGGAAGAATACAAAATGGAGGGTCTTCACAATGATGTAACCCACAGTGAATGTCACGAAGTATCGGGAGCAGAAAGTGTCAAAAACCTCGAGTCCCTGTCGGATGCCAAGACTGGCACGGCCGTAGATAGACAAGGGCACCGCCACCTGCAAACAAGAGAGAGAGAGAGAGAGAGAGAGAGAGAGAGAGAGAGAGAGAGAGAGAGAGAGAGAGAGAGAGAGAGAGAGAGAGAGAGAGAGAGAGAGAGGGCTGCAGAGCTCACTCTTTCGACATTTCATGTTGTGGGCCAGTCTCAGACAGTGCACAACCAAACAATCCAACTCGACAACATCCACGGTGGAGGCTGGGCTGCTAGTGGCTCCATGTCTCTCCTGCGCCTTGGCCCTTTCTGCACTGTGGCTTGCGTCTTGTGAGGGAGCATCTTGTACGCATGAGGTAGATCAGCAGCAGCCCATGTCCTTTCTCAGCCATGGTTGGCTGTGGGAACCACATGGACCGGCTCTGGACTTGTTAAATTCGGCCCAGCCCCATTGGTGGTGGTGGTGTGGCAATTGTATGGTAAGGCTGGCAGTAATGAGTGATGGTGGTGCACCCGCCCCATTTCCTGCCAAATATGGGTGCTAATGGTTCACAAAGTGTGGCACATGGGGCTGAAAGAGGGGAGGGCGGGGTGCTGATCTTTGCTTGCTTGGCGGTGAGTCTGAGTAGTGGGTTTGTTGCAAGTCATGTGGATGCCCCAACACATGCTTTGTTCCTACTGTGAATACTGTTCCGGCGTTTGCTGGTAGTCGGTATGAATCATAACTGATGTCACTTTGGTCTGCGTTCTGAGAACCATGATGATCACCAACTGCCTGCTGAGGAGGATGGTGCCACAGCTGTACCACCATTGAGTTTCTGAGGTGAAGGGCTGTGCAGCCCCTAGACATCCACCGCTCGGTTTGCTTTGAATGGATTCAGATAACGTTTGGAGAGCCTCAGAGATGTCTGCACTGGATTGATCCAGGTTTGTTGTGGACAGTGATGCAGCGTTTCTATGCAAAACTGCCACCCCCAATGGTCGTAATACCCGCTGTATCTGCCACATCCAAGGCCCCCCCCCCCCCCCACCAACTGGGCACCGGTAGTGGCATGGGATGTGGTAGGGCATCGGGCGGCATAGGCCATACTGTTCTCAAAGCTGCACTTGCACGAGCGCCGCTGCTGGTGCTGGTCTCCGCCTCTGTCTTCTTCTGCTTGAGCCCATCCAGCTTTTCCGCGTAGCGGGCGTTGAAAGCCTCCATTTTAGAGCCCATATCACCGTCACTCTTGTCCATAAGGCGGCGCATCTCCTGAGTGTTGCGGTGAAAAGCAGATCAGCAGAGAAGCAACTTGGACAAGTCAGTTTTGCGAACCTGTTTGTCAAGTGGGTGCGTACTGCACATCAGGCGAACCGATCGAAAAGGTATGACATCCAGTGACGCACCAGTGTGACAATCTCCAATGTTGCGATGCGCCGTCACCCTCTGTCACTCTCTCCAATCTGCTTTTGCCTTTTGTCCCTGCGTTGCCCTGTCACTTTGGACCACCAGGGATGTGCTTATCCACGGGAAGGGGGGGTTGATCTGGCGGACCCACCCACCGAGGCCAAACCACCCACCCGAACACAACCAAAAAAATTGCCTCCAGGGAAAAATGAACCTTTGAATAGAGAGCGAAAAACGAGAGGCACATTTTAGGTACACAAAATGTTTTGTGCCGTCATACCCACCCACCCGTCCAACCCCCCGCTGTCTTGTAGACTGGACACTAAGCCTCGCCTCGCCTGGGACTGTGGTGGAAGGGGGTTTGGCAGAGTGCAGTGGGAGGGGCTGTGTGGTGGGAGGGCAATGGGCCTGCATTACTGGGATGTGAAGGACAGGAATGCAGTGGCTTTTGGCGACACCTTCATCTGCTCATCCATCACCGAGTCGATTTCTTTCTCGATCTTTGCGACCTGCCCCTTCCCCAATGTCCCAAACACCCCTCCAAGCAGGCGGCAGGGTAATCCAATCAGAAGGTCCAGGTAGATGGCAAGGATGGCGACCACTTTTGTAGATCCCAATAGAATGAAATTGGCCCCCACCTAGTGACATGCAGATCAAGGGCTAAATGTGGCCAGATGGCATACAGATGTCTCAAGCGTGGATCATCTGTGGAAATCACTGAATACATTTTTGGCGCGGGCACCCGTGTCAGGGTGTGCTCTCTGCAGAGTCTTCAGAGGCATGCACTGTGTCAGTGCCGCGATGAGTGTGTTTGCTCGCAGGGTCAACAAGAACTGCAACACTGTATCGCAAATCGGGGTATCGAAGCCGACACCACACGGGCACATAGGGCTGTAAGAAGCCGAAACAATTCGAAGACGAAACACATCCCCCCCCCGAAAATCAAAATAGGGTTGGCGGCCAATGCACGATTATGCATTTCCCATGACCGGGCCCATTTCCATTCCCCATTCCCCATGAGCGTTTTGACCGTGCATCAGTGGGTTCAAAAATGGTTCAACCATCTGGACCTTTTGGGGGAAAGACAATGTGTAGCCAGTTGACAATTGTGCAGTAGTTATGAAAAGCTTGACTTGCCTGCCTAACAACGACGGTTAGAGGTTAGTTGACGGCCGGTAATTGCCAGCAAATGGCCTGAAATTCGTGGCCAACTGTCACAACTGGCCTTTGCGAGCCACACAACGCAGTGGCAACAGTTTGTTGGTCAGTTCAACATCAAGCTCTGTTGGTCAACCAAGGACCACGGCGGCGGCCCTTAGAGGGAGCTTACCGCACCACGCGCACCGCACATCGCACCATGTGTGCACCGAGCACTCAATGTTGTGTGTTGTCTTTCGTTTTCCCCACAAATTTTCAGGTTGGCAGGGACGTGGTGGCCTAAGGGGTAAGCACACAATGACGGAGGCCTCCAATCCACCTCTTCACCAATGCCATGGTGGTTGTCGCTGCCCACACCCCCTGCCACGAGAGGCCGCAGGTGGATGATGAGAGGATAAATATGCACTTTTTGGCACAGCTGCCACACCAAAGAGGCATGTACCTTACGGTCTAGGAGTGCCCAAGTCCGCAAGGTACAGTTTCATCATTTTCGCATTTTGAATCACTACCATATGGGGTGCCTCGTCCCACAAGGCAGCCATTGCGCCTGTTTCGCAGGTTGCTCCACTACCTCATAGAGGCCCGCTTCCAGGAGGCAGCAATATCAATTCTATTGCCTTCGGCAGTGCACCTCGAAGAGAAGCTGATAGTCAGCCAATCAGTCAGTTAGTCAGTTAGTCAGGCAAACAGTTAGTCAGACAATCAGTCAGGCAAGCAGGCAGGCAGAAAGAAACACACAGTTTGGGTTTTTTCAGTGGCGGACTCGGCTACAAGCAGTGGGGAGCACATTGGATATCAGAACAAGCAATGGTTGAATGGTAATGCAGCCGACCTCCGGCATGCAGGTTAGCGGTTCGATTCCCGGCCGGCCCACTGGCTGTGCCGGCCAACTTGTCAGCTTTGCCAACTCTGACCCTTGTTCAAATCCTTTTGGGCACAAACTTTTGACCCCCCCCCCCCCCAAAAAAAATGTGACATCCAGTTTCAGGGGATAGAGGCCTCATAATCAAAAAATCCATTGGGGGATCGTTTTATTCATAATGTGCGATACTATTAATAATGATTTTACACGGGGTCAATAACATGCCTTGGGGTATGCTACGCAAATGACCCCGAAATAGGGGGGGATTTACAACGCACGTGCTTGCGCTTAATCTAACAACCTCTCTTTGGGGTGATTTAATTGTCTACTCCTCCTCGTTCTCATCCTCGTCCTCACCCTCATTGTCAGATGTAAGTGATGAGCCGGACGAGGATGCTGAAGATGAAGAGGAAGAATCCGAGTCGGTACGCCGCCTTGTCGCCTTCGAGAGGTTGTAGATGTGGCCGAGGTAGTGTTTGAATACTAACTAGGCATTGATGGTCGACAAAGAATGCCCCCACCCCCTTGCCCTATGCGCTCATCCTTGCAAAAAGTTTGTGCTTCTCATTGTGGGTTGTTGTTTTCCAAAAGGGGAGGGATTGAGGCACCCATGGCCACCTGGGACAAGCCAACCCAACATAAAGCACAAAGCGAGGAGGAAGCACATGAAACCCAATAACCATAGCTATCTTGATAACAATTTGGCCCATCCGACGTAAGTTTTGGGTTCTAGGTAAGGACACCTTTCCAATTCTAGGAGAGTTTCTGCAATCTGGCTCCACCAATGGGCTGTTGTGGCATGCAGCAAATTTACCCACACGCCAACAGTGCGCCAACCCTTGCCCCCCAACCAACCCACCCGAGTCACGAGCAACATCACCCCCCGAAAAGTAGCCAAATGCACCAACTTGCCCTATACAATTAGGTATTGTGTTCCTCATTGTGAAAGACACTTTTGTTTACAACTGCACACACAACCTACAATTACTAGACCCTGTCTACTTGCAGCTGCCAATGTCCATAGACTACAGACACACGTGTTGTGCACAGGTCAACGTTGTTGGACTCGCTCTTTTTGGTGGTGCACCACACACACCAACCCCCCCAACCATGCCAAACACACACATAATATGCAACCCATGCTTTGAAACATTTACAAAACAATTGAGTAGTGGTGCGAGGGAAGATTGGTAAGCCAAGCATCTTTTTTTGGCCGAAATGCCCCTGACCAACACTATGCTAAGCAACCATTGCGGTTCCTCCCCGCCGTGGGGACCCTGAAGAGGCAGAAGCCCCCAAAGAAGAGAACAAATTGATTTCTCTAAATGTGTTGTGAGTGATGTGCATGACAGACTAGGTTCAAGAAGAAAGATGGTCTCCTAAGCAATTTGATCTCCGGGATACCTTCAAAGTTTAAACTTACCCACTATCCACAGATTTCTACTCTACATGATGACAAAGAGGAACCCAGAAGGTTAGGTGGCACATCTTTTCTCAAAAGGTGTGCTTGAATGTAGATCCAAGAAGGTGTAGAAATGTAGATCCAAACACCCAAGCTCCCAAGCTTCTTACACTTGAAGCGGATTTTGTTCATGCTCTTGTCATCATCCTCTCCCTCTTGCACCTCCCCACCCAGCACTCCCAGGAACTTTGTTTTATGCACCACCGCAATGCCTTGTATTCGCGTTCCTACTGGCTGTTCCATGGCTAGAAATTCACTTTTAATCGCGCTGCATCTGAGGTTGGCCACCTCCATAGGCGGGGGGGGGGGGTACGGATGGGGTCGGACCTTCCCCCTCCCTGTGTGAGCATGTGTTGCTGCTGTAAAATGGTATCCTTCCCTGCACTCAAGTGGCCAGTTTGCATGATACTGTGGTCTTTGCCCCGTGGGCACATATTTTGTGAAGCGTGCTGGCACCGTCACTGTGGTGGTGGCAGGCTCTTTGAAACGCTTTGTCAACCTCAATCCAGAGCACCAAAGAGCCCCTAGCCCAAGCCAAGACCTTTGGGGACAATTTCCCTCCCTTGGGACCCGCTTGGTGCCATACACCGCATCCTGCCAGCCCTGGTGAAGCCACAGCAGTGCGTGGGAGAAAAGGAAGTATTATGTGCAACGTCTTCCGCGCTGCAGCATTGCATTGCGTAGGGCCAGGGGATACATTGTGTGAAGTCGCTGGGGTTCACTTTGCTGAGTACACTTGCCCGAAAAATGGCCTCACTCAGCCACACTCAGTCGGTCAGATTGGGGCCAGACTGGATGGATTTCCTATTGCAGGGGTGTGTGTGTGTGTGTCAATGGTAACCCCCGAAAACCGGGGGATCTGGGCCTCGGGCTCAGTTGACTGGGACCGTTGATCAGTCAATATGAAGTATGGCCCCAAAGATCCCCAAGGGAATTTCTTGCGGTGGAAAATGGTGAAAAATACATCCCTGAATCAGACAAAAGATGATTGTCCAGACCCCTTCCTTGCGCTGAATCCAAAAACAGCAATTGCACTTCTACTGGTATTTGGCCATACTGAAATTTCTGCAATCACTTCATGAATGTCTGCCGTGCCTCGATAGGCTCTGTGAACAACAACAACAGTAGCATATATCTGCGTCCTGTGTATAGTCCTTTCGCGTACTTGTAGGCACAGTACAGCCCTTGCTAGACTGCTATTTTAATGCTGATATTTGGGGTCAGGGTCACCTCCGCACCATCCCATCTGGGTAATTTGTGGCAGGGGGTCCGGCTATGGGGCTCTTTTGCCCCAGCCGCATGTGCAAATCCGGGGCTCAGAGGCCATGGGGCAAGACATGCGGAAGCGTCCACACCATGAAAACGATTCCTGCGACGTATGTCTCGCTGGTCTCGTGCAACGGGAGGATCCATCCCACGCCCTTCTCTGCAATGAATGGCGTGGCCGTTTCGCGGACGAAGCTCTCCAAGACACAGAGCTCTGTGCGCACGCGGATCAGCACGTCGTTGATAAGAGGCCGGTAGTCCTCCACTGTCTGGTCACCGGCCACGCCCGCTGCCATGGTCTGAAAAGAGATGGCAGAGAGGCGGGGGGAGGAGGGTGGTATACCGAGGAGGGAAGGAGCAGGTGGGCGAAAAACACAGAGACAACCAGATAGCAACAGAGAGAGAGAGAGAGAGAGAGAGAGAGAGAGAGAGAGAGAGAGAGAGAGAGAGAGACGGAGGGAGAGACAGACGGAGGGAGAGAGCTGCAAATAGGTCTGGGTGCAATGCCCACCTGAGGCTCTGGCCGCGCCTGCCACATTAATGGATGCAAATGCATGGGAGAAGGCGGGAGGAACAGAGAGACTGGGTGAGGAAGATGACAAGGAGGAGCTGGCTGGGGCTTCTGCCCGGCATCATCCCGGGCTGCAGGCACACAGGTGTCACGGCACCACGAGCTTGCACGTGTATGAACGAGGGGAGCGCCGCCAAGAGGCAATCATTGCAAAATGGTTTCCGAAGAGGGTGGGGGGGGGGAGGAGGTTGGGCGGGCGGGTTGGGGGGGGCTGGGGGGGGGGGGAGGGAGGGAAACAGATGCGGACACAGGTAGAGAAGCATATACAAACCTGCCCGATACGGAACACGCCATCGGACGCTGGGCAGACCGGCTGGAAATTGAAGACGTCGATATTGGCATTGGCCTTGGCCTCAGAGACCGCAGGATGTGAGAGAATGACTGTAGCAGCGGTGATGATTGGTGCGGCGTTGTGGTGTGGTGTCGTGGTGGCGGTCTTCGGGGTCTTGACCAGGTCTGTGGCATGGGGCTCAGCACGGAGGACAGGCACAGTGTGGGAGGGCTGCGTGTGTGGGGCCAAGGTGTGGTGGACTGGGGCATACGGGGCCACTGTGCGTGGGTGGAGGGACACATGGAGGAGTGCAAAGAGGAGTACAGGGAGGAGGGCCGCGAGGAAGAGCAGACGGGGCTTCGGAGGTGTGTGGGCATGGGTTTGCATGGCATCGTAATAGCACTGATGGACGGATGTCAGCTTGGATTGCAGAGTGGGCAGAGGTGAATCGCAGAGGACCATAGTGCACAGAAAACCCCTTGAAAGAAAGCCGCACAGTGACTGTTTGGAGTCCCCCTTCCTGCCGCATGACACAAGTCTTTAATTCTAGCTTGAAAATCAATCAAAACCATGGCGGTACTCAAACCAGGTGTCCCGACCAAGGCATGTGTCCTCATGATCAAACCCTTTGATGAAAGAGAGAGAGTGCATATTATGGAGCATAAGCTTTGGGCTTCAAGGCATTTGGGCCCTACCGGTGTTTCCCTGAGGGTCATGTGGTACGGAGCCTTCGGCACCGACAGAGCTAGAGGCTTTGCCGCTGACCTGGGTGATGATCAAACCCTTTGAATGGACGACACCCGGGTGATGGACTCCCACTTCGTTGTGACCCCTCGAGTTGGGGGTATGCTCTCTCAGGTTTTGGTGTGGCCCCTTGATTTTTGGGTTATGGACACCCACCCTTTGGCGTGGCCCCTAGAGTTGGGGTGTCATGCTTCCGTGTGGCCCCTCGATTCGGGGTGATGGACTCCCGCACTTCAGTGTGGCCCCCTGAGTTGGGGTTATTCACCCCTATATTTCGGTGCGGCCCCTTGAGTGGGGGTTATGGACTCTCATGTTTTGGTGTGGCCCCCTGAGTTCGGGTTATGCACTCCCACGCTTTGGCGTTCTCTTGGAGTTGGGGTTATGGGCTCTCATGCTTCGGTGTGGCCCCTCGATTCGGGGTGATGGACTCCCGCACTTCAGTGTGGCCCCCCGAATTGGGGTTATTCACCCCTATATTTCGGTGCGGCCCCTTGAGTGGGGGTTATGGACTCTCATGTTTTGGTGTGGCCCCCTGAGTTCGGGTTATGCACTCCCACGCTTTGGCGTTCTCTTGGAGTTGGGGTTATGGGCTCTCATGCTTCGGTGTGGCCCCTCGATTCGGGGTGATGGACTCCCACACTTCGGAGTGGCTGGCCTCTTGAGTTGAGGTTCTGGATTCCCAATATTTGGCCTGGCCCTTGGAGTTGGGGCTATGGGCTCTCATGCTTTGGCATCGCCCCTTGAGTTGGGGTTATGGACTCCTGCACTTCGGAGTGGCCCCTCCAGTTAGGGTGATGGACTCCGACACTTCGGAGTGGCCCCTAGAGTTGGGGTTATGCACTTTTGCGCTTTGGCGTGGCCCTTGGAGTTGGGTTCATGGACTCCCGCATTTCAATCTGGCCCCCCGAGTTGGGGTTATGGACTATCACGTTTTGGTGTGGCTCCTGGAGTTGGGGTTATGCCATCTTGTTTGGGACACCTAGTTTGATCATGAGGGCACTCCTTTTGTTTGGCACACCGGGTGAATTTGGTCATGAGGACACGTGTGGACACAAGGAGGCAGGCAAACACACAGAAAAATGTACTCTTCGAATGCATTCACACTAATGTGAAGCATCACTGATACCCGGTTTGTACATGAGGATCTCTGTCCTGCTCGGGACAGCGAGTGTATTGATCAAGAGAGGTGTCCTTGTGATCAAACCAGTGTCCTAATTGAGACAGCCTCCTTGGGGTGTGCTGATCAAAATGGGTGTCCTCCTAATGAAGACGGGTGTCTTGATGAGCCAACCAAGTGTCTTGATCAAACTGGGTGTCCCAACCAAGAAAGTCGTCCTCCTCATCAAGCTGGGTGTTGTGATCAAGACATCGAGGGCTACACCTGCGCGCCGCAGGGCAGGAATAATCCTCTTAAACTGTAGAAACAGTGAAACTTGCAACAAGAAGGAAAAAACACCACTCCATGACCATTTGGAGTACCTGCTTGTACAAAACCCACTGAGTGAACAACACAAGGACCGCACTTGAGCCGGGGAAGAGCTCCGAATGCAGGATCTTCCCTGAGCAACCAACGACATTTGTATAGCGCCTCGTCTTGCAAATCTGGCGCTCAAAGCATGGACGTTTGCTGACAGAGAGGCAAAGGGGAACCCCTACCTTCTCAAGTAGCAACATAACCCCTGCCTTCTTCAGCATGACCACATGGGCTAAACTATTTTTACTAACCCCTTCAAATGCACCAAAATGTAGAGGAAGCAAACTTGGTACCCATAGACTGTGGGCGGAACGGCTACATAGCCCAGCATTCCCCATCACCCCAACCCCAAGCCCCAACACACACGGGTTAGCGGCGGGGGGGGGGGGTCAAAAAAAGAAAAAAGAGTCCCCAAGGGAGGTATTGCACAGTGCAAAGGGGTGGAGTGTGAAAAAGTAGTGAATCCAATAACCTCGAATTGCCTGTCTTGCTTGATGTCAGGATTATTTCTAACGCGCGCCGAAGGCGTGCCGCAGGTGCACCGCAGGTGCCGCAGGGGTGTAGCCCTCAGTGCCATCTTGATCAAACCGGGGCTCCCTGCTGAGATAAGGCACATGTTCTCCAATATGTGCATCGTGCATTGGCATCCAATAATGCACCATCATCTTTTTTAATGCCATGCCTCTCTTTTGTATATATTCTAGAGGTCATCTTTGGGCTGCGCAAGAACTGTTGCTGTAGATGATGCGTTCCTGTCTTGCTGTTTTCGTTTGGTACTGATGGATAGGGCTTTTGGTGGTCCTTAGAGGGTGGCGATATTGGTGCTCTATCTGTAGTAGGTTGCATGGTGCATGCACAGTGCAAAAACTGCCCCCGATACAGCACTTCTCTTGTCAAATGCGCTGTCCTTTTCTTGGTAGACAGGAGAAAGAGCACAGCGCCCAAACAAAGCCATGGTAATGATGGCAGCGATGATGGTAGGGGAGACAACAGCACTGCCACCTGGCACGAGAAAGACAGCTTGCATGAAAGCTTGCATGCACCACATCCAATGATGGATGTACCAATGACAGCAATGACAGCACAAAAACCCATCATTTATATCCTCAGTATCAACAACAGCTGCTAGTAACACATGATCAAGCACATGGCCCCATGGACCATATAGGTGATGACATGTTCGCCCGCAGATGGTAAATTGTGCAATGAAACAAAACGCAGACTGTGCTGTGGAGATCCTCTCTAGGTCTGTTCAAACAGTGTATGAGTGTACTAAGCAAAAAATGGCACCATCCTTTTGATCAACGTATTGTGATGGACATTAGATCAGCACTCACCCAGAACTGGGCATTCAATCTTCGATCTTGCCCACCCACCAACAGGTCCTCATTGATGCACTGAATCAACACACTCATTCTTGCCACAAACTTGACGTGATCCTTTTAGCTCACACATTCAATCTAAATGACATACCGTATCTCATAGCAAACGAAAACACACCAAATTGGATGCATCATGGTCAAACTGTTCGAAAAGCTACAGGCAACCGTATGCATGGCCATGCTGCTGGATCTCTCATCATCACAACCAAAAATTGATTGTTAGGCAGAAGCGATAGTGGCACCCATGTGAGGTGTGCCACAATAGGGGGGGTAAGCAATAAACCCCAAAATTGCGAGCCCTCATTTATTCTTGTCACATCGAGTAGCGGGGAACCTAGGGGGGTGGAATGGTGTCTCCAGACCAAAAATTTTCCTGTTTATCCTCTGGTGACACACACCCATTCTTCATTCGTTACTTCTGGTTGGTCCCAAAAATACAGTACCATGCAAATATTAATGATCCGCGAAATACTATTTTTTCATCGGATATTTTGAATTCTATTTTCGCAAAGTTGTTGCCGAAGGACCCAAAGCCGGAAAAAAACGCAATTTTGTTCGCGAGTCATTTTTGCATACCTCTTTTTGGATGACCGAGGCAATTCTTTTTTTGGTTTAGTGTTTGCAGTATTTTTTTGCGTTTGGCCTCCCTTTTTTTTTGGTTTTGTTTCATTCATTTTGGTGCCCCCGAAAAGGACCTGGGCTACCTTGGACTCTGGGATCGCAGTCCATACCCCACAGACACACAAATGTGGATCAGTTGGACTGTGGGACTGCAGTCCATAGCACAGACATGTAGACCAACAAACAAGAGTACACCCCCCCCCCTTTGTCGTTCCCCACCCCAGGGAAGACGGTCCCCCACCACCCCCTGGGGGACGGTCACCAAGTGACGGTCCCCCCCCCCCCCCTGGGGGACCGCACCACCACCGTACACGCAGGGCGGAGAGGGAGCACGTGGCAGTGAGAGGCGCCGAACAGACGCACGGTCGTGCAAGACGGTCTTGCCATCACGGTCATAAGTGATGCGGCGATATGCATCACCGTGCTCTGAATGTCCAACAACCTGCGCCAAAAAAGGTTCCCCTGTGGAGCGGATGAACATCACACTTGTCCCAAGGGGAAACATGGTTGGGCTATCAAGTTCCATTTCAGCGAAAGTGAGCAAAATGTCCTGCCATGAGTGCAAGGGATACAAGTGGCAGTGCCCCACAACACAGTCACCCACACAACAACACAATGAGCCGCAATGAAAAATTTTGGGTTGACCAAGTGACGGGCCCCCACCCCCCCCGGGGAACGACAAGGGGTGGGGAACGACAAAGGGGGGGGGGTACCAGATGAATCATGTCTACCAGTTCTTCTCAAACCCAGTTTGTAAATTCGCAAGGATTGCATGCCCTGGCAGAAGCCCCATCCTCTGGAGCTCAGTTTTGGAGATGGGCAGTCAACTCTGCCATATACCACGTACACCTGCACGTGCCATTCTTTCCACATCGTCTGAAAGTGAAACAAGCAGCACAATGGGGTGCAATGAAAGTAAGGGAGGGGAACTAAGAAGAGGGATGCAAAAGCGTGTTCAAGTGTGAAAGGGGGCAGGGGGAGAATTTGGTTTTGAGAATTTCCATTTGTGAAGGGCATGCAGCTGAAAATCAATTTTTTCTAATTCATTTAAATGTTTTTGCGCTTTTTCACACCTTGCGCTGCAAACTAATTAAATGGCACAGTAAGCCCCCAAGTTGAAAGACAATTAGGGCGCAGTGAGGGGAGTATTGGGGGAATGTTTGCCCGGCGCGCTACTTTTGTATTAACTATCCCGACTTCAGCCCCAGATTTACCCTCCCATGGAGAAGCCCCCCAAGTAGACCACATTGCACTGCACACCTTCCCTACAAAGCACGTTGCAAAATAAAGCAATATTTGTGACTTCAACCACTCCAACTGTCATTTGTGTTGCACTTAACAAACAACATTGGTCCCACAAGTGTGGGTGTCAATACATTCATTACAATAGTGCTCCTTACACTCATCACAAACTGCGACGGTGGAGCGCTTTTGGCAACACAAAACACACACTTCCGCCTCATCCTCTGCCTCATCTTGCGTGGCGGCCGAGTTGCTTTGGTCAGTCCAAACCTGAGGCGGGACATGGTCCCATGGTCCGTAGGGGGGGTGACGGACTTGCCTCCGGATGCAAAACTGAGTGAAATGCAACAAAATGCGGACTGACTGGTGCAACTCATTGGGGCCGCCACGCCAGATGTTCCTAACCAAACCCCAATGCCACAACCGAGCAAACAGCTGCTCAATGCGTGCCCTGTACCACCCATGGACATCATTGTAACCTTGTTGGCGGGCTGTCAAAGTGCCATTCTTTCTTTCAATGAATGGCACAATGACATGAATCCGGCCTTTATAAGCGCCATCATGGCCCCCAACTTCAAAATCAAAGAAATCCCCTCGGGTACGAGAAGGTCCGTACCCATCCCAAATCAAAACATCTGCTGATGTCCCGGGGGCCAAGGGGCAAATCCATACAATGTTGCCCAACATATCAACGGCAACAGTGACCTTGTAAACATGCGACGCATACTTAGGATTCCACAGGTCTGCACTCCATATCCCGCCAATGGAACTGATGGGCATGGAGTTTGTGAAATGCGTCATAAAGAATGGAAAATGGGGACAATGGTTGAAAGGATTCAACCTGTCGGCCCATCGAATCTCTTGAACAACATGGTTAAGGTATTCGCGAGCACGGGCAACACTCTGCCGCCAGGCAACCTCCGAACCTTCTGCGTGAGACATGAAAGCACCGCTCTCTGCCGGTGGGGTGTGTTTCATCCAGACGGTTGGGGCCCAAAAGAGGGCGGAAATGCTACATCACCCCTGCATTCTCGGGGGTCCCCAACAAAGGGAACAAAATCGGAAGTCAAAACCTACGCCGGGGGTCACCATGATGCCGCACGCAACGAAGCGTGGATTCAAAGATTGTCCTAAGTGCGCCCCCTTAGCGCACCCCCTAAAAGGTCACCGGTGGGGCACGGGTCCAAAAAGATGCCCGGCGCGCTAACATTCCCCCATTGTGGTCAATAAGCCACAGTATCGGCCCCTAGTGAGTAGGGTCTCCCAATATATTGCACAATATCCCCACCCTTACTTTTGCTTTTGCAATCTCAAACACATACCTCCCCCCCCCCCCCACACCTTGTAATAGCTACGCAAAAGTACCAAATTAATACGGTCCCTACGCCTACTATAGCATAGACAAGGGTGTGGCTTGCGCGCAACACATACAACTACCGACACACACGTGAGTGAGTGCATGGTGTGAGTGCACCTTAACCTCTGCCCACGTTCCCAAAGGCATGTAAACACAAGAAAGTGTTTGAAACATGAAACTTCAGGCTCACACCCATGTTCCTACGAGCACTGAGGCATGAGAAGCCTACAAATGTTCGGCTTGGAAACTCTTCTTGCGATCATACACCATGCAGAACAACTGCACATGCTTACCAGTTGAAGATGCCTTTGAAGATGCCTTTGCCCGAGGTTTAGGGGCTGGTTTGGGCTCGGGGTGTGTGACCACCTGCCCACCCTTCATGTACTCCAACACCGCAAACAGCTCCCCCTTCTCCGATGGTCCCTTCATTGTGGCATCCACACACTCACTGGTGAAACTTGTGAAAATAACCTGACGCCCAGGTTGAAAAAGAGAAGATTGCATAATGAGCTAGTGCAAGAAAGGGGGATATAGTGCAGAAATATACCAAAAATCAGAGTGATTTGGGTTCAAGTGGGCAAACACTCACAACAAATGTGTCCATGACCCGATGTGAGCGGCAAATTTGTCACCAAACCCATGTCTTATGTGGCTGCACTACATTTGGTACCAAATTAAAATTAGGTACCAAATCAATACGGTCCCTACACCTACTGTAGCTTGGACAAGGGCGTGGCTATTACAAGGGGGGGGGGGCTACATGCAAAACTGATTGGGCACACATGAACACTTTGGAATCCTTGCAACTCAAAATCTGGTCACCTTCACCTCTTGAGGGCGTTTGTGCACAACGCGAGCACAACGCGGGCACAGCACACACGGCGCAAGCACAGCGCGCACATTGCAGGGAGAAAATGGGGATTTTTGCTACCATTGACAATATTCTTGCCTCTGTGGACCATACTACATCCCCACAATGTTGCACAACCTGATGTTTCACCCCAACCCACAGTCACGGGCGGAACCCATCCACATGTCTCGAATGACCTTCCAATGCCATAGATAGGCAAATTGGTCAAACGATAGTGTTGCGCTCCTTCTCGTTCTGGCGGGAGTGTGCCGTAGTCTTCGGAGCGCACGCTCTTTTGGGCCTCGGCTTTGATGTTGAGCGTGAAGGCGATTTGCCCCGTGAGCGTGAATGTCCTTGACCCCAATGCCGACCACAAATGTGACGTCCGCTGTGCCGGTAGAGATGGTTGTGACACAGACGTAGACGGTGTATGACCGCCGCGATGGCGGGGGATCGTGCCGCTCAGCCTCTGGCGATGCGAGGAGACTACGGCCGGGCTGAATGGGAGAGGGTGGCGGTGATGGTGACCGCACGCGGTACTCCCTGGGCTCACTGTTATTGATACTAGGCACTACTATGCATTTGGGATATGGTATTGTACAAACTTTGTGCACGGCGCGCGCGCAGCGCGGGCATAGCGTGGGTACAACGTGCAATACGCCCCCCTTGTTCCCCAGTTCCTGCCCGTCGTTTGCATAATTGTACTTGGGGGAAGTGCACTACACGTTGCTGAAGGCCGCTTGGTGACCACCCCTGGTGGGAGTGGCCTCAGAAGGTGATCCCTCTACAATCAGCACGCAAATAGGACCTGACCAAAAAAACTTAAAAAAGACGATAACACAGAGTCACTGTGCTTCCACAAGGCTGTGCCCGCACAATGGGGGGGTGTAGCAGTAAATGCCATTGAGGAGAGGCATTAGGATCCCATTGTTGTTGTTGTTATTGTTGCTGCACCGATCCTCAATTGAGTTTGTCGTTTGTTTTGATTCCGGCGATAGTCTGCAGAAGCCATGAATTTCGAATTTCAATCGTTGTTGAAGGTGGGTGCAATGATCTTCTGCTATTTTGTCCATCTTGCACACAAAAAAAAGGCACCAGAGTATCTTAGTATTCATATGGATCTGTGTTGCAGGTCTTTCCCTTTGGTGCGGGCATGGAGAGGCTGGGGTTCTGGAGAAAATGGAGGCTCTATGGCCGAGCCTGGTACCCTGAGCCAATGCGAGCACATTGCATTCTGAGAAGACCAACACAAATAAAATAAGTGAATTTCAAAGCATGAGTGAACTGGATGTGGTGTGAAGTGATGCGGGTGGATGTAGGTGTGCTCAGGAAACTTAAGTCGTTAATAAGCGAACGAGGTATTGGATGTGCATCGGAAGTGGGCTGTGCATAGGTGGAGGACTGTGCACAGCAGCCTCAACATGGTTTGCACAGCTAAATAGGTGTGCACTGGGGTGGTTATGTGCACAATGCTGGGGCTGCCAGTTGAGGATTCCAGGGACAAAAGCCTCAATGCTACAAAGCCTCGGCGTATGATGCACTGCCATGGCACGGAGTCGCATTGGGGGTAGAAAGTGGTGGTGTACAGCTGAAGGAGAGAATGGTGTGATGGCACAGAGATGGGGGGCAGAGGGACGCCAGGCATTGGGGTGACGGGTTTGCAGTCATCATATCTAGGGATACAGCTGCAAGAGGCCCGAGAGTGATGGCATAGAAGTATTAGTACAGAGGTGTGAACAGCAGAGAGCGATGGTCTGCGGTAGCGCTCACACATACCACTATGGTCAGAACCACTTGCGATAGACATGAGCCAAATACACATTTTGAGGACACGACCAGCGAAATGACACCTGCAATCCATCCCGGACCCGAACCAGCGGTGCTTGAATGGTAAAACAACAACAACAACAACAACAACAACAACAACAACAACAACAACAACAACAACAACAACAACAACAACAACAACAACAACAACAAACATGAACCTGGTATAAACTATTGCGCCCAACATTCTTCAAAGCACTGCTTGACCCATCATGTGCCGTCGGGTAACCACCAACAAGGACCGGTTGCATGCAACCGGCGACCAATTGCCGTGCAGTCGAAATATTTGTGTGTCCCGAGGTACACAACTTCTTTTTTTGGGATACACAGCCCACACACACACAAACAAAATCTGGGATGCATACCCCTTACACAACACACCCAGAGGCTCCCTACACGTTGACTCATTGTACTATGGTGCCCCACTGTAGTCCAAAAGAGCTATGGTCCTTGGGATCCACAGAAGATGCACCAAAAAAAGATTTTATTGCCTTTGGCAGGGCTTGAAGAGAGACGAGCGACATTGTAGGCAAACAGGCCCAAAACGGTGCTTTCAGGGGCCAAAAAGCATCACTACAAGGGCCTGGCTGGTGCTACATGACTCACCATGGGCTTTTCTGTATTCCTATTGTCACCAAATGATCACCCAACAACGGTCCAAGGGCCCCCAAGGGTTTTCGGAGGTCATCCATAATTTTTCAGCCAACCCAGGACGGCCAAGTCCTCACTACTGGGGCCGCCAATCTTGGAAAATTGGAGATAGCACCCGGGACCCCCGTCATTGGTTAGGGGGTCCATATAGAAGAAAAAGGTGGAATGGGACCTGGGCCTGAATCGACGCACAGCGGTGGCTTTTGGCCAACCTACCCTCCTCCCCCCCAAAAACTTCTACTCAGGTACAGGGGAGGGGGTAGAGGGGTCAAAATCGAAAAATCCATTGAGGGTTACTTTTGTCTCCCAAAATGATGATTTTACAAGGGGTTCTACATCCAATGTCAGGCATTGGGGTGTGCTACGCGAATGACCCCCCCCCCCCCCGAAAAGGGGGGGTATATGGCGCCCGCACCTGTGCTTGATCTAACAACCTCTCCTCAAGGTGATTGTGGAATACACACTGGGTGCAAAATTATTTGCTGGGATACAAAAGATACACAAAGGGGAAAAAATGAGATACAGACTAGAATAAAGACTGTCACTCAAATGCCAAACACCACTGGTGGGGTAGCGTGCTCCTCAACGTAACAGATCTTCCGCTTAATAGCCCTGGATTGCCCTCAAATCAGGGGTTGGATAGGAGAAATTACATGCCCCTTCAAACGAAAATGTGTTTAGCGTCAAAGCGTCCTCCTGACACAAAGCAAAGACACTTGCAACACAAAAGGGTTAGAAAAAAAATTTGCTCTGCAGTCTGTGCAAATCCATTTGGGGGATGCAGTGCTGCAAATCCTCCACAGAGCATGTCCAACAGCAGCTACGCCATGAATGCCTCCAGCCGACGTCCCAACCTCTCGGAAAGCTGAAAATCCATCACAACAGCTGGTCTAAAATTCTTGTTGTTGGTCTTTGATTCCAAACAACGCCTTTCAAACAAAGACAACACTTGGTTTCATCGAGGGTTGTGCTGATGAAAATAAAAACCAACAGCTCTTGGGCAGCTGTCAACGTAAACCTTCACAAAGGCGGCCACAACTCCTGCCGGTTTCAGACCGAACTTCAACGGATCATGTGAGTGAAAACGGGGGAAAGAAAAAATGAAAATCTCATCCTTGGAAAAGGGGCGTGCCACATACTGCGTCCTGCATTCCCCAAACAGATCCAGAGGCTGGGGCCGGGTGAAGAGCTGGTCAGCTGCGACCCTGGAAGGGAATTTCTGGCAGCAGAGCCAAACATAATACACTGGGCATAGAAACACAGAGGACGGGTGCAGCGCCTGTACTCGGCCCTGCCTGATGGCGGAGGGCAGAGGGGTTTAGGAAGCGTGACGTGACTGGGACTGGACAATCCTTTCGCAGAATCCAGGGCACCGCTGGCGGTGGGGTTTGCATGACAGCACCGCAGAAGGACCCTCTGGCAGCAGAAAGCCCAAGTTTCGTGTTGAGAAACACGAAAATCTGCAATGCTTTCGGCCCCCACAACAGATGAGGTCCTCTGGGGATGGGGTCGGCAGAACAATGGGGGTCCCAAACTCATTCTCATGTTTTCTTGTGACGCCCGGTGGCCTGGGCGTAGATGAGCATCACTGCCACGCGGGTGCCATCAGCTGTGTCAAAAACGAACCCACCACTGGTGGCCGGCGAGCACTCAGAGTCAGCGGGGTCGTGAGGCAGTGCCTTCGACCCAAGGGTATCAGCCTCCCGGCCCACCATGACAAGCCGCCGTCATTCACCTGCAATCTGCCATCAACTCAGCACCAAAACCCTCGCATCTCGGCGTATCATTACATTTGGCACAGAATCAAATTGCAGGCGCCATTCCGTTCCAGACCAATACGCTTCAGTCACCCATTGTATCTTCAACAACGGCGTGCCTGCTATCTGCCTTTTGGCCTGTAAAATTCTTGGAGGGGTTTTTGGGCTCTGGCCGCCAGTCTGTGCGTCGGCTTGACATCCTTTCCCCATGCATAACATGTGGGTATGTTGGTGTGTCCAATACAGAGGCCTTTGTATCGCAATATTTTGGCGTCACGAGGATCCTATAGACAAGGCTCCGGGGGTCTACGAAGCAGCCACGTCGGCTTCACTTCTGAAATGGGGAAATCTCTGCGGAAACTTGGGTTGTGAAGGGGTTGAGTACAAGCCTCAGGGCCGCGCTGGCAACACCGAAGCCTGCCTACCCGCAGCTCCTCATTGGAGACTGAATGCTTTGGGCACATAAGCGGTGCCCATCGTCCAAGCTGCGCAAGAGAAGCACAGGAACTTAGCTGAACAGCTCCAAATGGGAACAAAGCTTTGTCTGGGAGACCTACAACAAGGAAAAGCTCCGGACGCGGGCTGCCGAAGCGTTCACCAATCGACAGATGAACAATCGTTAAACGGGGAATCCCCCTCGCCGTATCCAACCCACCCCTTGTCTAGGCCCAACCACCTCGAGGGATCCGTGGGGCCCGGCTGAGAACAACGCTGGTCGTCACCTTCCAGAATCGCTCCAGGAAACATCTCAGTGACTGCCGCGGAGTCGCCAGCATGGCCCACACGAACGGCGTTGCAGCGTCAGCAAAGCGCCCCTTGGCCCCCTCACAAAGGGTATGCGGCAAAGTGCACCATGGCCATGGGGTTAGCGATGGTCTAGGGGCATTTGCACGCAGAAATGGGGCCGGGGCGGCAGGAAGGGGGCCTGTGGTGGGCAGGATCTGCAAGGACTGTCCGATGTGGACCCATCGGCCACAGCCGCCCCTTGCCTGCCCAGCAGGTCCTTACGGGTACCTGCCCTGACCTGCTCAATCCCCCTGAAACACCACCACTGGCCCGGTAATCTCTGGGCAGCATTGGCGACGACGCCGCCCCGACGTCCGCCCGACACACCCCGACGCACCAGACACCTCTGACTTCGGGACCCAGTTCTGAAGGGCAGTCTGCAAAGCCAGGCCGATTTTCCAACTCTAAGACGGAGGGTTACCACAGCTGTCGCCTGCGCACAGGGCGCGCGGGGCAGACACTCCTTCGAAGGGCAACATTGTCAATGGCGCGGGGCTGCAGATCTTCAGCAACTTGGTGATGGGGATGAATGGCTGCGGCTGGCACAGTGGTGGACTGATTCATATTCCTCAGTTTCGCGAATTTGAGGTAGGAAATGCGCTCTTTGGGACCCATCGGCCCTGCGCTTTGCACGTGTGAACATTCTACCTGCCGCCAGCGCGCAGGGCACACACTGCCACCCGCACGATCATAAACCGCCTCAGTTGAGCCGCCTGCTGTTGAAGCTTCACAAGGTCATGGGATAATGTCATGCCTTAGTCACCGGGTTTTGCAATCCCATACTCT
Organism: Eutreptiella sp. 'Long Island Sound 2002'; assembly: GCA_964036045.1. Taxonomy (NCBI): domain Eukaryota; phylum Euglenozoa; class Euglenophyceae; order Eutreptiales; family Eutreptiaceae; genus Eutreptiella; species Eutreptiella sp. 'Long Island Sound 2002'. The sequence continues at coordinate 17,196,009 of OZ038384.1, read as the reverse complement.
ACAGAGCCTTGATAAGACGCCAACCTAAATTGACCTGATGGAAAATCCCGGAATCCATCGCTGTGGCATCTGGAAAAACAACGCAGAAAACGTAAAGAGGAAAGAAAATGTGAACACAATCCACCAAAATGATGAAAGCCCAAGGAAAAACAGTCGTGGTACCAAGGCACCAATGGACGAACGACCGCTCGGAACGAATACTGAAGAGAACCGAGATACAGCACAAGGCACAGGCAGAAAGACAGACACAAGATGCTATTATTCCGCGAAGGTACACAACCGTGCCAGCTGCATACAGCCTTCTCTGTGCCCGTCTGACGCAAGTGGGTCAGTGGCAGCCTGGAGCTTGGGACGCTGTGGTGGGGCACCCTTCCTCCTCCCTCCTTGCTTTTTCAACCTCTGACGATGCTTTTGGATCGCCCGAGTTTGGTTCGTAGCCAAAAGGCTGTTGCATAACACCACTTCTATTTGGCAACACTGGCTTTGCAGCGTGATGAGCATCCTGAAATCCATCATAGGAAGCGATCATCTTGGGCCTGGGGCTGCTGAATTGATATCATCATCGCGAAACATTCGTTTGCGCCCCAACCTGAAAAAGGTTCCGGCATCGCGGCCGGTGCTGGTCATCTGCGATTTCCGGCATCTGCACACCAGGCCCACGGCAGCTTCCGTCATCGGGACGCCCGCCCTCATGATCCTGCCTTGCTGTTGAAACCCCAACCCCACTGCAGGCCTCTCCTGCCTTGGAAAACAAACTCAAAACTTGTGCCCGCCGGCAGTCTTTTGGACTGCCTGCATTGCAAACGACAGGAATATGTCCCGGGCCCCCTCTGGGACTTTCTGGAGGTAGTGCATGAATTTGGACTTCTTGCGGCCTCGCGCCTGCCGCTCCCTCTCCAGTCTGCAGATCAGAGCATAGAAAGGGACGACTTCGGTGAACAGCCTCGTGCTGCTCCATGCGTGGTATGGGACTAGCTCGCCATTCATCACTCGCTTTGCAAGGCCAGCCATGTGGACGGGGCTGCTGCTGCACCGCGCACCACCAGCATGTGCAACCCAGAGGCCACACGAGAGGCGCACGAGGGGGATGAGCCCCTTGATGGGGTCCCACACCTGCGAATAGAGGGTCCAGTGAAAAGCTTTCGGAGGTCAATGGACTGGCTTGGCGCAGGGGGAGGCAGGGCCGGGGCGGGTAGAGCAGGGCAGTGTTGTGCTGGGCAGGGCTTGCAGAGGGGCCGTTGGCTGAGCCGGCCACCCAGCCGCTCTCTCGCTTTCCCCAACTGGATCCCGCAGTGCTGGCCCGCTGCAAATTTGCTTTTCAGGATTTTCTTCTTGACAGCACACACCTTTAACCTGATTTTTGGTTTGGATCCAACTCCTCGTTTAAGGGCAATCCAGGGCTGTTCTAAGGGGCTGATCTGAAACGTTGAGGAGCACCCTACTCCACGGGTAGCAGTTGGCGGCTGAGTGATGCTGCTAAACAAGACCATCTCCATCGCTGACCCCAGCGATTTGTATGATTGCAGGGTTGACCAAAAACATCCCCATCCTTGCGAGCCAGCGTCCTGGCGATAGGGTGCATACCCCATGGTTTGGAGAGGCAGCATCCCTTGTGCAGCAAAGCACAAACGACAACAGAGTATAAATTACTACCTCCTTCTGCCCCCCCCCCCCCCGCGCACGCCCCCGCAGGATGCATGGAGACGTAGTCAAGACCCTGCAGGTTTCGTTTGTTGTTTGTGAAAAGAGCTAGGCCACTGCGGCACTTTATATAATGCAATAACACAAAGGCATTCTTACCCTCCACACTTGAAAGGCTCAAAAGAAAACTGCATGTGAAGCCCATCAACACTGGCAGGGCGCCACGGGGGCAGTCTGCTGCAACGGGAGCAGAGGAAGGAACATTCCAGTCTTACCCACAAAACTGCACTCCCCCCCCCCCTTTCCCTCCACTAATGACCTCGATCAACAAAAAGCAGGTCAACTAAAAGACATGGCACTGGACATGGACACGGGTTGTGCCCCCCCCCTCCCCCTTGCGCAAGCACAGCAGCGGTCCCAAAAGTCCAGGCAAAATAACGGTTCACCCCGTGCTTAGACAACGCCATGCATGCGCGCGACACACGTGGCAGCAAAGCACTCGGGGGCCTCCAACGCTATGCAAAGTATGGTACAATGCACAAGCAATACTCCAAATATTCTGCTTGTCCTTATCCGCTGTCGGGGGCATCAGGTGCCATGGACTAGAAACCCTTTCCAACCTTCCGCCTCATCTTGAACAATGGGACATGCTTGCCCTTCGGAGCTGGCTTGGGAGCAGGTTTTGCAGCAGGTTGAGGCACAGGTTTGGGCTTCCTATTCTTTGGCACAAAGCTATCATCCACACTGCCCTTCGTAAAAAACAGCTTGTCTTCAAAAACATGGCCCAATCCCCAAACACCATGAACGGCTTTTGCCCACACAATCTCCACTTCATTATCCCAATAATAGTGGCAGGCGCAAATAACAGTGGCAGGCGCATATTCCCCGTACGTGACAGCCATGCCGGGAATAGCAATGTTAGCCATGGCTGAAATTAACATTGAAGCACAGGCCGGGCGTTGAACTGCTGTTTTTATGAAATTGTGGGACCGCTGTTTTTTGTGGTCCTGAATGGAGGATTGGGTGTTTTGTAGAGGGGAAGAGGGGCCCAGTCAGTTTTGGCTTGCGCAAGGGGGGGGGGGGGGCAACATAGTAACCCACCGGCGTTTGTGGGACCAGCCTGCCAAAAACCTTCAAACTCCGTTTGCAGGGCGAGTGCAATTCTGTGTCAGGGACAATGGGCAGCAGGGGATATACCATGTTGACATCTGACGTGGCAGCAGGATTGCGAGGCTTGGGAAGCGACAGAAGGCTGGCCAGCTTCTGCCGGCAACTTGAAGGCGACAATGATCCCGAAGGTGGGCCAGAGGGGTGCACACTTGAGTGCGCCACCGCCATAGTCTCTTGGACTGCACCTGCACCCTGTGACTGTGCACTGCAATTCTCGGGGCTGGTGGGACGCGTCGCGAGTGCAGCAGATGTCGAGTTCCGGTTCGTGCCCACCAGGGCCTCTGTGTGTGGGGGCTGATGCGGAGAGTCAACACCATTGGGGTCTGGCTCGCTTTCTTGTGCGGGTGCGTTCTGTTGAAGAGACAATTTAATGTATGCGAACCCCAAACCCTTGGCCAAAACTCATGTTCAAGAGCCGCGCTGCTTTTGCGTTAAGGATCCTAACTTTAACCCTGGATTTACCCTCCCCTGGAGGAGCCCCAAGTCGACCAAGACTGGACCGCAAACCTTCCCTACAAAGCACGCATAAGTCGAAATAGCAGAATTCAACATCAATGTGTATTACTCATGTATCGGCTAATGAACAATCTTGCCCCGAGTGTGGGCATCAATACATTCATCACAATAATGCTCATGGCACTCACCACAACCTGTGATGGTGGAGCGCTTCTGACAACACAAGACACACACATCTGCCTCCTCCTCTCCTTCATCTTGCATGGCGGCCGAGTTGCTTGGAGTTGCTTTTCTCAGCCAAAAATGAGGCGGGACATGGTCCCATGGTCCATAAGGAGGGTGACGGACCTGCCTCCAAATGCAAAATTGCGTGAAATGCAACAAAACATGCACAGACTAGTGCACCTCATCAAGGCCACCACACTAGATGTTCCTCACCAAACCCCAATACCACAACTGCCCAAACCAATGTTGAATGTGTGCCCTATACCACCCATGCACATGATTGTACGACTATCTTAAGACTATTGCCTGGCCATCAAAGTTCCATTCTTTCTTCCAATGAATGGCACAATGATATGCATCCGGCCTTCATAAGCGCCGTCATGGCCCCCAACCTCAAAATCAAAGAAATCACCGCGGGTACCAAACGGTCCATACCCATCCCAAACCAAAACATCCTTTTTTTTTTTTTGACTGACTCCAGAAGTTCAAAGAGTATCCCATCCCAAACCAAAACATCCGCAGATGTCCCGGGGGCCAAGGGGCAAATCCATGCAATGTTGCCCAACATATCAACGACAATAGGTGCCTTGTAAACATGCAAAGCATTAGTAGGCTTCCACAAGTCAGCACTCCATAGCCACCAATGGAACTGATGGGCATGGAGTCCGTGAAACGTGTCATGAAGAATGGAAAAAGGGGACAATGGTTGAAAGGATTCAAACTGTTAGCCAAGCGAATTTCTTGTACAACATGATTAAGACATTCGTGAACACGGGCAACGCTTTGACGCCAAGCCACCTTCGAACACCCTTTGGTGCCTCACGTGAAAGCACCAGTTTCTGCGGGTGGGGTGTGTTTCATAAAAAAAAAAAAGAAACGAAACAATGCCACCGGGCCGAGAAGCCAAGGATGACCATATTTCATCCAAAACTCCTCCATAGTGTATGCATCCGCACCCATCCAAGCAACTTGGGTACATATAGAGGTGGAGTCACAATGGTTCTCCCACCACTGCACACCACCTTGTTACCATCATTGTAAAGTGGGTGCAAAGGGTGGGCCAAATTCTTAGACACAACGTGGAGATACTCCAAGATCTCATTCTCCGTCTTCTTGTTCTCCCTCTCACGCCCTTCTTCTATGTACTCTCTCTCGGTAGACGGTGGTTGCGTAGGCTTGGGCTTGGGTTTTGCGGCGGTACGTTGAGGTTTGGGTTGCAGTTCACGAGTTGAACTAGAACTGGAACTGGAACTTAAACTAGAACTGGAACTTAAACTAGAACTGGAATTGGTTGTTGGCTTAAACATTCCAAGAATGTTGTGTTGCCCTTTGGCTACTGGTAGTGGAGCTGATGAACTCCTCTTCCGAGCTTCTTTCTCCAGGTCCTCTTGTCTTCGAGTACGCAGCCATGAGACCTCCCCATAAAAGGCCATAGGCGCCACGATTCCTCCCTCCAAATGCGCTGTATCCTTTGGTAGGTGATGGCCCTTTCCAAAAGTGAGGATGCGCCGCACCACCGTGGGCACTTGGATTTCCTGATTTGTGTGGCTAAGATGTTCCTTTGCCCAAAAATCAATGTGCATTGTTCAATATCGGCGCATGAAAAGGGTTTGATCAAGGGGCCCACATTTCATTAAGTTGATCCATGAAAGCAACCTCTCGGTGATTTAAATCCCCAACCTTCTTTTGGATGTGGTCCATGTACTGCAGCACGGGTGTGGCATGCGGAGTACCACTACCAGCAGAGATCTTGGACTTCCTCAAGCGGTGAGCACCACCCGCCTTGAAAACCAGCATTAGATTGTTTCCACTTCGTGTGTGCAACCGCTTGAAATTTGCGACGGTATGCCACACAATTTGGATGTCGATCGGTCGCTATCCCAAAGTGGGGTAAGAAGACCTAAGCTGCCTGGTTAAATGGCTTGCGACCTGTAGAGGGAGTGTTCTCTTCAACCCTAGGCCCATTGGACATCCAATAGTTGCAGTGGCAAAATCTTTGACATTTGGCGATTTTCTTTATCCCGTGCACGAGCCTTCGCCAATGTTTGCGAAGCATGCTTTCCTAGTTGTACATGCTCATCATTAGACAATGGAGCCGGGGAGGGCGTGACTCCGGGATGGGGAGTGTGAAGATGGTCATGTTGGGGAGCGACCACGAATAGGGCTTCCAGTATCTTTGCCCCCGGGGGGTCCAAAGGGAGTTCCGGAGGGACTTGTGGAGGGACGCCCATAGCGCGAACTAATGGCAATGGTGCCGGAGACTCCAAATCGGGGAGGTCAGAAAAGACTTCCGCAGCCACCTCCATTGATGGTGATGGTGGTAGAGACTTGAAATTGGGGATCCCCGGAGGAGATGGGAGTCCATGGGGCATCGATGATTGACGACCCGAACACCATCGCGATGATATCTAGCTCCACATGCCCATCGTGTGAGAGGCTACTTTCACTTTTCACTTTGCGGGTACCCAGATCTAGTTGACTTGGTGTAGAACACCTTGTCCCCAATGCTCAACTCCATGACAAAGAGGTCTAAGGACACAAGGGGCAAAAACTGATGCTCTGCAGCGGACATGCTAAATGTATCACCATGTAGCAAGCTCAGCGTGCCCGTTTCACAATACACACACACACACACACACACACACACACACACAAGGGCAAGGTTTTGGTCCCTTATAGCCCCGAAATGCATCAAACTTCAAATGTATCACTATAGTACCAAATTGGGTACCCTTTTTGAATGGCATGCACAACAACACACACTAATTCAGTAGAAATGCATGCAAAGAAATGTAACGAAGAATGGCCCGGTTTGCTCAACAACACCGTAAGATTGAATCGAAAGCAAAGGATGGTTAGGTTCGCCGTAGGTATTGAAACCACTGAAGCATAGGCCAAGATGGGCTTGGGTTCCCCGAAGATACTTCCTTAACACTTGTCCCTAGAAGCACACAGTATACGTACTTCAGCTTCCTTTGTCACTTAGGAGTGGCTGCTTAACCCTTGCCGTCTCGGAGGCCCACGTGTGGGCGGAATGGCTACATCACCCCTGCCTTCTCGGGGGTCCCCACACAGGGACAAAATCAGAAGAGGCTACCTAACCCTGGCCTTCTTGGGGGCACTAAATTGGGTGGAATGGCTACATCAATCAATATGGCTACATCACCCTTGCCTTCTCGGGGTCCCCATGGTGGGGAGAAATTACTATGGGCTACATAACCCAGGCAAAACGCGTGGATTAGGGCTCCATATCAAAAATGGCCCAAAAAGGTGCCCGGCGTGCCGACACTCCCCCAATGGCCAAGCCCACGCACAGAGTATTGCACGCATGGACATTTTCTACCATTCTGGAATGCATCCCCATTGACCATTGCCAACGAATAGCCAATCTGCGTGTTTGGATCCATACTGCGAGGATCATATGTCAACAATCCTTTCATTGTATGAAAGGATCCCTCAGCAACACTGGTTGTCATTTGAGCGCATTCAAATATTCATTAGCCCAGCTTGTCTGACCCATGAAAGCGCCTACATTTTCCCACCCTTGCAGCAGGTCACACTCAGGACTATCAATGACTTTCTGCTTCCAATGCAATCGGCATTCACAGGACGTATGCAAGAGCTTTTGAAGCTCTGGTGAAGGCAAATTAGGATAAGACTGGCAGATCATTTGGCATGCTGTCCCGCTGCCTGGGGTCAAACCGGAAATTCATCAAAAAACGGCAACTGGGACTATTTGTATTTGGCAACAACAGCCAACACCTTCTGTCCTACATCAACAAGCGGCTTCTGGTAATATTGCTCCACGTCCACACAAGAAGTAAGACACGTGGTCACTAACAACTGTCAACTGTTAAACAGAGCCCCAAAAATCCAACAAATCGGGGCACAAAATCGGGGACAAGTGGGGAAATTGGCCCCCAATTTGAGGGGTTGCATACTGAGGCTCATTCAATATGTGAATGAGGGAGGCAGAGGCCCTTAAGCACCTTTTTTTTCCAGATGCCCCCCCCCCCCCCCACCAGGGTCCATGCTCCATCCCAATGATTACGCTGTGCAGTTCAGAAAAACATCCTCAGCTCATTCCTGCACAGGCCCCCTTGATTTTCCTTGCTGTGGCTACAGGGGATCGTGCACTTCTGTCGATTCCGACATTATCTGCCCATTTCCTGCATATCATCCACCACATCCATCGCCGCACGTCATCAGGCCACTGCGTGCACCCTGTCCGCCCATTCACCTCTCCTTCCCCCTCCACAACAACATTAATCACCGATGGTGGGGCCGGGGCGCTGCACCAACGACAAATGAGTGGTAATCGCAGGCGGTTCATCGGCGACTGGCCACCGGTTGACCGCCAGTTAAACCGCCGGTGGTGGACCGCCGGTTCAGGGGGCGGCAACGGCACTAAAAAATTCTGAACGGGGCCATTTTCAATTCCAATGGCCGCCATCTGTCAGCAGGCATTCAACCCCACAGGGGCGTCGGAGCGATGAGTCATGGGTGGCGCCCGTCTGCACCTGCAATGCTGCATCTGCTGGGGCGACGTCCCCACTCTGCATCCGTGCTCTCGTGATCCTGGACAGCTCACGACTGAGAACTCCCGCAGCGGTGGTCTCCATCCAACAGTGGGCGTCCGTCAGTGAGAACGGGTGGGACACCCCCAGCCCGTGCTCCAGGTCTTGGTCCCAGTGCAACCCCAGCGATGCTGCACTGTCCGTATCGTCTGTTGTTGCTGCGAAGCGGGGGTCTGCTTGAGCATACGTCGGTGCGTTGACCTGTGGTGGAGAAGGAAGGAGGAACCACCAGGCTGCATGTCTCTCAATACTTTGTTGCACCCCAGGTACAAGCAAAACGTATGTGATCTGAACACAACAATACACGAATACAGCAACCTCAAATGCCGCAAGCCCAAGGCCGCGCAAGTGCTACCTCATTGAACCTTAGTCACATGATGCAGAGACAGGGACATCTCTGCACAGGGGTGGTATTGGTATTTGGTCCGATTTGGTTTTCATCCACTATTGGGTTCTCCTGAAAAATTTGACTATTTTGAGTATCGACACCTGGGGTGAAAACCCATTTTTTCACCCTCTACTAGATCAAGCAAATTTTCCTCAGGGCGCGTTCGGCGCCCATGGTCCGGCTTCCAGCCAATTTTCAGGGAGGGGGGGGGGAGGGGGGGGGATCGACGTCAAGGATCCGGGCCCGCCCCCCCCCCCCCTGTGGGTTGGGGTTTAGCACAGATGTCACTTCGATCTGCTGTGAGAAACTTACAGGAGGGTGCCTTGGCAGGCCCTGGGGGGGCTCGATGTGCATTCCAATGTTTGCCCCAATGATAATCACGGCGCTCCAACAAGAATGTGCGTAATGCAGTAGACTGGGGTGCGCAGCCCCTCACCCAACGACACCCGGAGGTCCTCACACCCCCTGGCACCCGCGGAGCAAACGAACCCTCTCTTACCCCCTGCAGCGATGGCACTGATACCAAACGAAGAGGCTGTGCAATGCCATGGAACAAGACGTCGGCCTGACTCAGAGTGTCAGCAAACATGTCCAGGGCCGTGAGGCTGTCGCATGCGCTGCGGAGGTCCATTGGGTCCGCGGGAGGGGGCAGCGGCGCCTTGGAGCGCGCCAAGTAGCGTTTCAAGGGGCCGGCAGTGGGCGGAATGCGGCCTGTGCCCCGGGGCCCAGATCCCGTGGGGACAGAGAACCGGGCCACGGGCTTTCGGGAGCGCTTGGACCGGCCCAAATACTCCGGTTCAGCGTCGTCTTCGTCTGCAGCGGCCTCAAGCTGTATGTACAACGTGACACAACAAGGGGGTGACAAGGGGGTGGGGCTGTGCACGTTGCAGCAGACAGAGGTCATGGGCTGCGCACATTGGCAACACAGAGGCGTCTTGGGCTGTGGAAATTTTGTATGGGGATCATTTCACTGGTGAAAATTTCGGAGGGGGGGGTTTCAGCACCGTTGGAAATCCCAAAGCTCCAACTGCCTCACGCACATCATAATGTGCAAGCCCATGCTCCGTTGAGAGTCAGAAAGATTTGCCAATCAAATTGCCACTGAAAGCAGCATTAATTCACAACATCTGAAAGAATCTGCTGTTCCACACACTTGCCACAGTAAGCAGTGCCATCGGCATCTTCACTGCCCTGCCGACACCCTGAAATGTCGCCAGGGGAAAATCTCGCCACCTTCCTCAAAGACGAAATTTCCCTGCCCGAAATCCCTGCCCTGTATTTTTCTTTTCGCTCTAAAGTGTCCCTCACAATGGCATGAAATGAGAGCTGGTATACCTGAATATTCAAGTCAAGGAGAGACATGTCCCGCAGACAAGCAGCGTGGATGGAACCTCTGGAAGACCACCTTCCACCTTGTGTCACAAAGCCACCTCCCAAGACCGTCAGGAACGGGTTCCCTTGAAGGGCATAGCTGTGGCACGTTGTTTATCATTTGTTGCGTCTGGCCCCCTCCAGAGGGTGCGGTCACAAAAGGTAGGGGGTGCCCCAGGTTCCCAAAGGAAAGGAATTCATTTTTGGGAGCAATACCATGGGGTCATCGCCATATCTACACCGAACTACACCCAGAACAATATTCGGGGGGGAGGGTGGGAGAGATGCAGAGACTGATGACAACCCTTTGCATGCTTTGCCTCACACAGACACGTTGCGTCGGGCTGAAAGAGAGGCGACACCTTCTTGGGCTCATCCTCTTGGCTTGTCACCTGTGCCTTTCGCGGAGGACCTGCATCCGCCTGTGCAGCCGAGTCTGGGAGTGCAACAACAGCAGGGGCAGAATCGAACGACTCATGGCCATCGACAGGAGCGGCAGGGCGACTCGGGCTTGTGTCACTTCCGCATCCCACATCCTTCAAATCCTTGGGCTGAACAATGGGAGATTCAGAATTGGAGCAGCAAGCAGACGCTGCATGGCATTTAGGATTCGGGATGCTACGAAGACTATAGGACCGGCTCAAGAAGGCCGCCCACCAACGGCCTGTGGCTCAAGACGGTGTGAAGGGCGTCCGCACTCTGGAAGCCAGATTCCGTGCAGAAGGAGTGTCACGTATTGCGAGTAATTCATGCCAATCGCTCGCATTGCTGGGGCACCTCAAATGCATTCAATGTGCCCGAGGCTGTCCCGAAGGCGTCAACTCTGGTATGCTTGGACAATGCTCAGACAAAATCCTAACCCAGCCAGAATTCTGATGAACTTCTGGGGAAAGTTCCACGGCAAAATGAGGAAAATGGAAAAACTGGGGAAAACCCGGGAAAACAGGTGGGAAACGGGGGGAAATTGGGGAAAGGGGGGAGGAACTGGTGCACATTGGCATTTGGCATGAACCACAATGAGAGGGGGATGCACAGGGTGTAGTTTGCTAAGATCCTGATTGGATGCGAGTAGTGTTGCAGTGGCAACGTCTGTTGTACATGCAGAATGAGTCAGAAAGTCAGAAGGTTGACATTCATGTTCATGCAGATGCAGCATGAGTTGTGGGTACACCGACCATTCTTTTAGGCCCAAATGCCCCTAATCCACGCTAGACAGCGCCCTATCCAAGACTTCCTTGCCCTTGGCACCTCAAGAAGGCAAGGGTTATGTTGCCACTGTGACCCCCCACACGCTCCAATATTGGGACAGCAGTGGTTATGTAGCCACATTGATTTCTTTGCACATATGGAGACCCTGAGACGGCACAGGTCAGATGTCCGCTGGGTACCAATGCGAACTGTTGCTGATTTGTGGCACTTGGGCTTGGTTAAGAACATCTAGTATAGCGGTCCAAATGGGTTGGGTAGTTAGTCCATGTTTTGGTGCATTTTGTACCACTTCGCATTTGGAGGCAGGTCTACAACCCCCGTAATGAACGATGGGGCTTCCCCCTCATGTTTGGACAATTCAAGTCTGTGCATTGTGCTGTCAGAAGCACACCATCATGCTTTGTGGTGAATGTCATGAAAATTATTCTGCAAAGTGTATTGACCCGTGCACACACTTGTGGGAAAAAGACTGTTTATTGGGCATAATACATGTCGCATGTGTCTGGCAACTGGAATTCACAGATTTGGTGTCATGTTCTGTGCTCCAAATGGATGGGTTTGGGGTTGATTCTGGTCTGGGGGCTCCTCTAGGGAAGGGTAAATCTGGCCTAATGTATAGGATACTTGGTACAAAAGTAGCGCACGAGGCACACACTGAGCGAGCACGCCCCCCCGTTACCTCATACCATCAACCAACCATGCACACACATCAGGGGCTGCAACTGCACATGTGTACATATGTGTGTATGTGACGCCTATTCAATTCAAATCATGCTCAAACTGCAAGGTTCAACAACTACGTCCTATGACTATGCAGACCGAATCATAAGTTCCAATGTATGTGTGCCCCGTCATCGGGCGTCAGGAAACCGGGTTGAGGCTGACTGTCTGATCACACGCAATGTGTGTGTGTGTGTGTGTGTGTGTGTGTGTGTGTGCATGTGTATGTGAGTGTTTTGCTTTTGACTGTCTATTCGTTAGCCTTTTGCTGAAGGGTGGATCTACCCCACAAAGCAAAAATTGGTGGAAGGGCTTGTTGCTAGCTAAAGAAATCGAACCCAAATATTGTGCCCCCTTGGTGAATCTTATGTTTCTCCCCAGTACAAGCTTTTTTGATTTGGTTGGGTTGTGGGTTGGTCAGGACTCATTCACATGCCCCTACTCCCCACCAAGCCTACTGTCAAGCACCATGATTACAATCACGTGCAGTTGGTCCTCCTGGGTCCTAGTTCGCTTCTACCTACGGAATTCTGTGCGTGAAATGGGTACCACACTGTGGTGCATGGCACAAGGTGGAATCCTCACAAGATCTCCATTCCTTGCTAGACACTAGTGGTGTGTATGCTCCTTGTTGTTGTTTAGCAAAGCCTAGCACCTATACCTTACTACATGTGACCGTCGTTCTGCATCATGTGACTAAGGTTCAATGAGGTAGCACTTGCGCGGCCTTGGGCTTGCGGCATTTGAGGTTGCTGTATTCGTGTATTGTTGTGTTCAGATCACATACGTTTTGCTTGATTTTGTTGGGAATTAGCCCCGAACCACGATCCAATCAATCATATGCCCTTCTCTAGCACATGGGCGTAACCACTTGTGTTTGATGTCTTTCACAGTCAGACAGAACTCCTTTTCATGGCGTATGATTTGTGGCAAGTCAGTGCATGCAACTATAAGAGAGTCCCCCCACCAGGCACTGGTGGTAGTGTGCAACAATGCCGTGCACATTTGATCAAAGACGGGCACGGCAAAGATTGGTACTTCAACATGGAGTTGGCGGATAGTGCCATGTAACCCATTTTTACTGGGTCATTAGCGCCGACCTTGAACTTTTTCGTCCCTGTCCCCGCTTATGTCGTCTCACAACACACACCACACAAACACACACACACACACACGCGCGCGCACACACACAAACACACACACACACACACACGTCAAGAACCACGAAACAAGAGCAGAGCAAGAAAAGCAGCCAAGAAACATGTGTAAACCATGTCCGGAAGGGTTTTCAGAGCCCTGTGCAGGTCGGACCTGCGGGAAGCAGCCAGCAGGTAAGCAAAAGACAACAGGTGACCGATGCTTAGGGCCAGCTGCAACTTGGGTTCACCAAATTATCTCTCTCCATCAGCGAGCACCTTGGTGTGACGTCTCATTGCCATCGCCACTTCTACAGGAGGTAGGCCGCTGCACCAAGGGTCTAGTCACAGAACAACAAGTCTCACATACCAGGGTAGGGGGCTGTAATGCCCTCTCACTACTAGCACCAGATCTTGGCCTCATGTGGACAAGCTTCATGGCTTGCATTGTGCTTTTGCACTGGTTGATAGCAAACACGGCTAAAAGCCAAGCCGCACAAGTTGATGGTAGAAGTATGGGTATTGTGATATGCAAGCAACTCAGAAAGGTTGGCGTAACGAACAACCTCGAGTTCGTGAAGTCATTCCTGAATGCTGTGTTTGTCGAGATGCGGCTTACCAACAGGTGCTACGGCCCCTAGCCGTGGAAGCCTAGAGATGGACTCGTAGCCTTGATTCCCGCTTCATTTGCTGCAATGCTTTGATCACATATTCCCATCCTCGCTTGTAGCCCTGCGTTCTTGCGCCAAAGGTTGTGGCCCATATTTCTAGAAGGCCACCTTTGAGCCCGGACCAAGCCTCCTGCTTCTACCTACCACCAACCATGTTGGGTGGGTCCGGATAGGTATTTGAAAACAGTGGGCATCTGGTAACTGTGTAGCGGTGAAGTTGGGCTTTTCTGTGTGTGTGTTTTGCGCAAAGGCTGTTCCGCTTTGCTTGTCCGGGGAGATTGGGAGCGCAACAAGTGGAAACCACTATATAAACACAAGAGGGCACAGCAGCCAAATGTGCAAAGTGCATTGAAGGCCACGAAAGCCACCACTTTTGCATCTTCCTCTAGTTTTGCATTTTCCCCTGTCCCTGCCCCTGTTCCGGTGCCCAATCTTCTGACGGGAATCAACCTTCAAGTGCTGCTCATCAACACGATGTTAATGTGCCTTCCGTTAGTAGCAGCGATTGCAGCAGCGACTGTGACATTCCTGATAGTTCTAGTGATAGCTCCGTGGAAGCGCCCCCCAAAAACAGCAGAAAACAAAATTCACACATGCAATTTGCAAACCAAATGTAGATGTTTTTTTATGTAGATGCATTTTTTCACTTCACTAGGGTATCGGCAGTATGCTGCATCCCTAGCGGCTGGTGGTTTTGCCTCAATGCCCGAATTATCCGTGGCAACACAAAGAGCTCTAATGTCATGTGGGCTACTTGAGGGACATGCTTTGTGTTTGCTAACAGACTTGAAAAAACGCCGGGCTCTTGGGGTTGTCCCCAAAAAGCAAATGGCAATTCCAACAGATTTTGATGCAGCACGAAAGAAGCATCTATCAAAGCAGTAGATTCACAATTTTCCACAACACCTTGTTTTCCGTTGTGTGTTTATGGCAAATCATTATCTGTACTTTTCAGTGCAGAGCCCCACCTTGCCAACTGTTTAGGTGATTATTTTGATATTCGATGCTATGCATTATTTATGAATGTCAACTGGAAAGAGGCAGGCCACTGCAAACAATTTATGCTCATAAAGAGAAAAGAGCAAGGCCCACGAGCTCCTTTGCAAGGAGTTACGGTTCAAAGTTTGAACCTATCAGCACCTGAGATCAACTTGACCCTCATCACTAGCAGAGTGTGGCAGATGGGTCTCCCCTGCATTGTGAGTGGCACCTGTGGCGAAGCTCTGCCAAGCTTGCAAAGCCCTACAAATCACAACCCTTCTGGCAGTGTGCGCCAAATTTACCACACGAAATCTAGGGGCTTCCGTTGATTTCCCACAGCCAAATCAACCACAGCCAATTTGACTTGGTACCAACCCCCCCCCCCCCCCTACGCCCGCCTCTGTGTTTGCCCGCCCCGATGATCCTATCCGTTGAGGCTGTTTGGTGCTGGTCCATGCCGTGTTTGGATGTGCGTGCATGCGTGCATGCGTGCATGCGGGTGCGTGTGTGCGTGCATGCGGGTGCGTGTGCTTGTGTGTGTGTGTGTGTGTGTGTGTGTGTGTGTGTATGTGTTTGGTTGTCCGTGTGCACGTTCCCGTGTGCGTGTGTCCGTGTGTGTGTGTGTGTGTGTGTGTGTCGCCTGTGTGGGCAGGTCTGTGTGTGTGTGTGTGTGTGCTCATCTGTTTGTGTGTGGAAGGGCATGAGATGGGGTCAAAGGGGTGGGGGGTCCGAGTACCCCAACATATACACCCCTCAAAATGATCCATATGCCACACTAGTCATCTCTAAGGTACATCTCAGGGGCAAATTTTGTTCCAAAGAAAGTTCGTTGTAGCCCCTTCTTTGAGCACCGCTTGGCCTGCAGGACTACCGTTTGATGTAGGCTCTGTCCCCTATTCTGTTCTGGACCCTCCCCCAATGGTTTGGGGGCTCACATGGGCCCCTTCCCCCATCCATTGCACACACCCCTCCGCACACAGGGGACCAGCAACGGGTCCTCTCGCAGCCATGGGTCTTCACGCGGCCATGACTGCAGGGAGGGGCCAGGGGAGCTATAGACAGCTCAATATGTGTCTGCCAGTGTGCAACGGCCCAACCACGAAGCCTTTCGACAAGCAGCCACTAGTGCATACCCCTGGTACGGAATTCTCGGATTCAAGGCTCGGTACAACAGCTGGTGAATGTGCAGCCGACCGAGACTGCTGCAGCCTGGCATCCACTGAGTTGGCCATGTCAACATGGGCAGCTGCAGGTCTCTGTGAATCTTCGTCATCGACCGCTGTGCCTGTGACAACTTCGGTGCTACCGTCGGCAGGCTCAGAGGACTGCCCCGAGTGAGGCTCAGGGTCCCCTTCCCCAGGAGCAGCGGGTCGGTGTGTGCTGCCGGGTGCCCCTGCGGAGTGCTCCTTCCCAAAGGCATTGCGGGGGGTAGTGGGAGGCAGTTTGGCAAAGATCATGTGAAGTGCGTCCGGGAAGGAACGGAGGCAGTTCTGGAAGATCACGTCCCAGTCCTGCTCTGCAAGTCCGTTCATGCCTGGGACCATGGACCTGGCGACGCGCTGTTTCAGGGTAGTGCAGGTGCACACGGCAGGCGGCTCTGCAGATAAGTAAAACAACAGGAGCAATGCAGGCTGCAGAGACTCAGAAGAGTGAAAAATGTAACTTGTGTACGAAAAAATTGTCTGTGCATGTTTTTTTTTTTGCAGAAAGGTTGTGTCATCTTTTTTGCGGTAATATCCTGTAATTGCTCTTTGGCGGTAAAATTGTGAAATTGGAAAAGAAAAAAAACACGGAACCGCGGGGGCCGCTGCCAGCCAATGTGTGACCCCAAGGGGTGTGCGACAGTTTTGGGGGGCTGTAGGGGGGGGGGGGGGCTCCCCCCCCCTTGGTGGACCCAAACCTTGGGGGTCGGCGGGTCGGGCGGTCAGCCGCCGGGCTCCCCGGGGGGGGGGGGGGTCCCCAACATACATACCTCAAAATGATCCCCATGACACGCTGATCATTTTGAATATGCACAAGTGGGGTAAAATTTTTTGAAAAAAATTTGCCCATCAACTCAGGCTCCCATCAGCCAAGGTCCGACCCGGAGGCCAGGTCGGGATTAAAATCCTTATTTGTGCTTTTCAGCCATTTTTGAATTCTCCACAAATTTCTGAGTATTTTGAGTACAGACATAGGGTCCAACACCAAAATTTCCCCCTGCCATATGCCTAAAACAAAATCTCCGGCGCCCACAAAACCCATTGTTCTGTACAACAATTTTGGGGTCTGTAGAGGAGAGGGGGGTACCCCCCCCCCTTTGGGGTTGGGTCCTGACCAGGATCCGCCCCCGTGCACGGAACACTTCAAAAAAAAATTGTTAGGGCATGAAAATTTTTTTGCAATAAGGTTTACTGTAAAGGCAAGTAATCTGTTTTGGAAAAATCCCTCTTTCGCAAAATGTATGCTTGCCGGTTCCATACAGCACCCCATAGCGGCCCTAATGATGGGACACCGAGTCCCCAAACCACAAAGTTCTCATTGTGGCCACCAATTAATTGGGACCCAGCCAATATAGGAATATGGAGGTCTGATGGAGGTTAGCTACCAAAGAGAAATAGGTAGATTATACACTCCACCAGAAAGGGGCAGCTGATACACTACTACAAGCAGCGGAGCATGTAAAAGCACATTTGTAGACACCACCTTTGGTACACCAGATAGGTGGAGGAAATGTAGGAACACAAAAAGCCTACAAAACGTGCAGCTACTACAAGTAGTTGCACAATGCACGTTTGTAGATGAGATCAGTCGTTGAATTGAAGGGCTTGGGCTTTGCACCACGATTGGTGTTCCGCTGACAAGCCTCATACAAATGAACCTTCAACTGCAAAATCAGCTCACACTCCAGCTAGCCGGATCCATTTTTGGCGTAGCTATCCGGCTCTTGGACCCACTTTCCACGGATGAGGACTTGCTAACGGGTGTCCTGTTTTGTGGCACCAGTGGCCATGGCTGATTGCCCCTTGGGCTCTGAGACTTCCATACTTCGCTAAGAGGAAAAACCCTTGCCTTGGAGTGGAGTGGCCTAAACACTCTCACCTAGGTCTCAAAAAAGGCACCCTTTTTTGTGCAGCAAACACAATTACGTTGTATATGTGGTGAAATTATTTTTGCGGTAAACCCGGTAAACGTGCATTTTTTTTTTGCGGTAAATGCCGGCATTGTGACATACCTCAGCGAATGCCCCCTAGTATGCACTGTGGCATGCACAAACCGTGAAAAATGCATCCCTAGCTATCAATTTCCCACCTTCCCTCCCTCCTTCCCTTTGTGCGCGCGGGCGTGTGTGTGTTTGTGTGTGTGTTTGCGGGTCTGTGCAACACCCAATATCATTGCAACAACAACATAGCATTCACTATCATAAACCACAACTCTACACCTGTCTTCGCACTGCAGCAATGTTTGGATTTCTCACGCTTTCTTTGTGTCCTTTCCTCCCTCTCGGCACGCCAGAAGACATGCACTATGCACAATCCATGCTCCTTCCTGCCATGCCCTACATCCCAGCATTCACATGGCCTACACACACACACACACACACACACACACACACACAACACACAGTAGGTAGGAGAGAGAGAGAGAGAGAGAGAGAGAGAGAGAGAGAGAGAGAGAAAGGTCTGTGACTGCAGCCCTTGCCTTTCAACCGTTCCTCAAGACAACAAGATACACATGGTTTCGGGTGTTTCTTTACCAGCCCCCAAAGGCTAGCTCCCATGCATCACTGAGCGGTGGTTGCATGTAATCTCGAGGGCGAGAGCGATGCAAATGACCCCATGTTTTGCCCAAACGTACATAATAGGATGCAACTCCACGGGCTGAGCATGATTGGAATGCCTTGCCTAGGCGCACAAAGAGACATGCACAGACACACATGCGCATGCTTTGAATTGTCTTGGGTGTCACAAGCACGGACACACACACACACACACACACACACACACAATGATCTTTGACACCCAGAATCACTATTGTACTCAGACTCGCAAATGCTATCCCCAGCATGTGCAGGGTCAGGAGCACAAGACCAAGACTTAACATATTTCCCCTCATCCTTGAGGCGTGAGTATTTCAATCCCCTTTCATGACCGCCTGGGTGGTAGTTGCCGCTGCCTAAGCACCCAAAGGTGTGCAGAACATTAAGATTGTGACGGCGCCACCCAGGTCCATCTGCCTCCGTGTTCAAGTAGTGTGTGTGTGCCAATTGCCGATTGCCCTGCCCTGGGGGTGGTTTTTCACGCAATCAGTTCGTACCTTCCGCAGTTTTGTGGGATTTGTCCTGGTGCCTCTTGGTGCCGTTGATTTCTCTCCCTGCCTTGGACCTGCATTAATCCGGCTCACGGCCCGGTATATCAAGAGGCATATTGCGCATTTCCCTTCGCTTGTGTCGTATGTGGGTTGGCCTGTCACTGTGTGTGCTTTCGTCTCACACCTGTTGCCTATCGCTTGATTCCCCTGCCCTTGGTCTACTTTCGTCTGGAGGCCTCTTGGCTGCCTTGTGGCATGTCCCCTGACGCGCCTCGGCTTGTGCACCTTGGACAACGCTGCCCCCACCTTTGCCAAGGCATCCGCCTCTTCATTATACACCAACCTTTTGTGTCCATAGACATGTGTCATTGAGATGGGTGCTGTTCTGCCCTGACACATATGGTATATTTCTTCCCATAAATCGTGATGTCTTCTTTCCCGGTGCCATCCACCCGGTGCGTTTATACATACACAGTTTGGAAAAGATGTTCACGCACCATTTTGAGTCACTCTATAGCCACAGCTCCTGGGATTGTGACACCCGTTGTATTGTCGCCCTAGCTACTGAAACTTCCGCTCTATTATTTGGTTGGGTGCCTGCCACTAGCTGGCTTACATGTGGGAACTCTCCATGTGGGAAGTACACTCCAAATCCTCGGATCCACCTAGCCATGCATGAACCTTCGCATCCCCCAAGAAGCCGGGTACCGATTCCACGTCGGACAGCTCCTGCAGGAAAGCTTGCCCCCTTGTAACATTTCGATCCTCGTCTTCACTCATATGTGTTCACGCCGGCAACCGGTAGTCATCCGACTCCATTGGGCATTCGTCGTTAGCGTCCTTTGGTTACCTCTGGTCGTTACCTTGTTGTGGTGCCAGGGCCCTTTCTCCCGGGAAATCCAAGGCGGTCGCCGGACTGTTCTGCACCATTTCCTAATTTCCCCATGGAGCTTCTTCGGCGACGTGGACATCCTCCTCCATATTGTCGTCTGGGCAGGAAGAAAATTGCTTTGCCGGGGGGGGGGGGGATGGCACGGAAGCCCATTTGCCCAACCCCCCCCTCCCCCTCCTTGGTTGCCGTGCCGGGAGGGGGGTTTGGGCTGGCGCTGCCCTACCTGCTGTGCCGGGGGGTGGGTCCGACCCCAACATACATGGCTCAAAATGATCCCCACGTCGCGCTGATCATTTTGACTACACATATGTGGGGGAAAATTTTTTCGTGAAAAAAATTTCCGGGCCAAAATTTGTGTTCCGGCACCTTTGGCGGCAACATCCGTCCTTGCACAAAACAAACGGCCCGGCACGGAAGCCCATTTCTGGAACCCCCGCCCCCCCCCCTCCTTCGTCGGTCGCCCATGCCATCCCCCCCGGCAAAGCAATTTTCGGGCCGCCCTGCCCCTGGGGGCTCGCTCCTCCCTCTGGCCGTGTCTTCTCTCAGGATGAAGGACAGTGTTGTACTCCACAAATCCGGATATTACCCAACCGTCCCTCTGTATGTGCTGCCATTCTCGTTTTCGCAGTTGTGCCTTCTCTTTCCTTTGTTGTTTCCTTTGTTGTTTCGTACGCCACTCTTGTGCCTCTTGCTGGCCCACTGCCGCGAACTGCGTCTTCGCGGCCCAGCGCCGTGCATGGTCAACCGCTGGGTCCTTTGCCAGCGTGTGTTGCTTATGCGGCCACAACCACACCGCCAACACTTCGGCCGTGTGCGCTCCTTCTGTTAAGTCTGTATTGCCAAACCATGCTGCTGCTTCCATGTATGTGGTTTTGAATGCCATGACCACATTTAGCGCAGACACCTCCATTCTGCGCACCGCCTTTTGACATCTCACGGTCCACAACCGGTGTAGCCCCGACCACCCGTACAAGCCGCTTGGCGGCGTGAGGGATATCATGGGGTTGTCCGCCACCCACTTGCCCACATCCACTCCTTGTACGACCGGCGTTGTCACGTCCCTACACGCCGCATACAATGACCGGACCATTGGACAGCTTTTGACGAAGTCGTAGACTGTCTCCTGTGCTCCACACCATGCACACCCCTCATCGATGTCCTTCACAAGACGGACACTTTGGCACACTTGGAGCTTCTTCCACGGTGCTTTGTACATGAACTTCTGCGTGATTGCCGGGACGTTGGACTTCAATAAGGCTGGCCACACTGCCGGGTCCTGTCGATCCGTTGGGCCATTTTTGGAAACCAAGCCGACTTCTCCCCTTTTAGCCGCCACTCCTCAAAGCTTGGTGGCGCTGCTCCGCCAATTTGTATCACCTCGTCATCTGGGGCCTCCAACAAGTCCACTACAATTTGAATTGCGTGCCCTTATGTGCCGGTCTTGCCGCCCGAACCATACTTGGCGCATCCACTGCATTCACCTATCCTATCATTGTTGCCCACTAGCGCCACCGTGGCACCCTGAGGGTGCGTGACTCGGACACCAAGAAGACGGAGTGCGCTAACCCAAGGCTTCACCGCTGGCCCATTGAGACATTCGCTCCACTGAGGACCTTCCGCAATGTTGAAAAACTCAACAACGACCCCACCAATAGTCCCTCTGCTCCACATGTTTCTTGTGCCAGTACCATATGGTGCACAGCTAGCTCCGTTTCGGGAATTCCCCCCCCTTCACAAAAACTATGCGGCGCTTGAGGTCAACGGCCTTATTTTCTGCCGATGTCGCCTGCCCTGACAAGCATCTCGCCAGTGGTTGCATATGTGCCCACCAACAATACAGCTCCGGGCTGATGAGTTCTCGTCCCCCTCCGTTCATGGACTTGCTCAGCCCCACCAGGCTCACCGTGAGGGAGGTGACATTCATCACCAGCCTGACAAACTTCTTTAACTATACCAGGACCTTTTTGGACATCAGCACCACTGTCACCACATTCTGCAGTGTCGGGTACACCCACTAGTGTACCAACTGGATCTTGAGACCCAGCGGCAGTGCCAGACCGCCAATTTTCTTGTAGTTGAATCGGATTTTGTTGATGTTGTCCGCATACTCCTCCCCCTCCTACATGCATCCTCCTAGAACACCCACGAACTTTGTTTTGTGCCACCACTGTGACCCCTTGGACGACCACACCCGTCGGTTGTTCCAAAGCTAGCAGCTCACTTTTCTGCGCACTGCAACGCAAGTTCGACACGTGTCCGAACTCATCAAACAGTTGTAAAACTTTTCTGAGCACTACCTCCCGTGGAGGGATGTCAATGACAGAGTCATCCACATACAAGAACTGCTCAAGATGCGGCCTTGCCGCATGTATGCGCCTGATGAGGAAACTGGGAGCAAAGGCAAACAGCATTGGAGAGAGCGGGTCCCCCTGCCGTATCCCGGCCTCCAGCGTGAACGGGTCTCCCACCGCGGCACTGCCCACTAGGATGGATGTCAGTCCCTCCAAGTACCTGGCCACCCATCGCACCAGTTTCAGCGGCACCCGCATTTCCGCTAGTCCAGCCAACACAAATTCATGCGCCCTCTTGCGGTACGCCTTCTCCAGGTCTGCTCCAAAGAACCATCGTTCCGCTCCGCACTGCGTGTTTACAATGCGCCGCAACCACCTCGCAACGTGGCTCATCATGTGCCGGTGCTTCATAAACCCCACCTGCTGGCGAGGCACCAGCTGTTGCATCATGTCCTTCATCACCGCCAGAACCACCGTGGAATATATCTTGCCCCGTCCATTGAGCTTGGTCAAAGGCCTCATCTTCAGGCCCTAGAGACCTATGTTAGAACAAATGTGGTTAACTTTAATTTTTCGTATATGAACAACATTAAAAATTAACAGGCCAAAAATTAACACATTAACGCAATTTCGGCTCATTTGCACCAATTTGTTTGTGCGTGCAATGTGCCCCCTTCAGGTGTTTGGGTGGTCAAAGGGTGCTCAACGGGATGCTAGAGGGGTTGCATAGTCCCAAATGTGGGTTTGTAGGCCCACACATCCCTCTCCGGTCCCCCCACCCACCCCACTCCCAACCTTTTTTTTCCCCGTGTGTAGCTCTTGTTATGTCTTTCTCTCGTGACACCATTCTGGAGGTTAGCATGACACTTACGTGTTTGAGTGGGCCCAAGAGTTTGCGTCACCCTTTGGTCTTGCAACTCCTTGGTGAGTGGGTGGCCTCATACCCTTTGGCCAAGGCCCGGTGGTACCCGGCCACCAAGGTTGCCCAACTCTCCGTCATCTGCAACAAGCAAATAGAGGCTGTGAATCAATATGCCTCCGTCCTCTTCCCGGCGCCCGAGTTGATCGGGCTACTTATGGATTTGAATGTCCCCAAGGCAGTTTCCGGCATGTGTCAGAGTTCATGAGTTGCCAGGGGGCCGCTAACCCCGCCGCCACGGGCCTCCCATCCCATGACCCATCCCTTCACGCGACCACTTCACGGACACATGGAAGGCACACACCAAGCCCCTTGAGCTAGAGCCACCCGTGAGGTATGAGGGTCCGTCCAAGGACCCAATGGGCCAAGATGGTCACGGAGAAAACACATGAACACTTAAAAGGTATCTTTCATGTGTGCTTGTGCATTTCTAGAGAGTGTTAATTTTTGCTGAAAACAAGTAATTTTTGGCCCATTAATATTAACAACGGCGGCGTGTTAATTTTTAATTTCTAAAAAAATAATCCGCATTAAAACCAAAAATTAAAGCCGCAGACCAATTTAATATTTTCACACACACACACACACACACACACACACACACACACACACACACACACACACACACACACACACACACACACACACACACACACACACACACACACACACACACACACACACACACACACACACACACACACACACACACACACACACACACACACACACACACACACACACACACACACACACACACACACACACACACACACACACACACACACACACACACACACACACACACACACACACACACACACACACACACACACACACACACACACACACACACACAAACACACACACACACACACACACACACACACACACACACACACACACAAACACACACACACACACTTCGGCGACAAACAGAGCACAGAAAAGACTGGTCTGGATGTACTAGATCTCGTCGGGTGCAAAGCAGAACAAAAACAATAGCATGTCCCGCCTGCACTAGGCGCCTTTCTGTGTGAGGAGAAACAGGGCCAGCAGCTCAACGGCAGCCTTGGGCAAGCCCGCGGTCACGCCTGCACAGCAAGCCGAGCGTAAGGCTCTGCAAATTTACCTCAGGGTGGGTTCACCCCTGTCCCTGCCCACTGCACCAGGAACCCGGACGATAGACCAACAGCGTTTGCTTCTGGTTAGCTACCCTGTTGCAATACTACCAGGTGCCCGCACGTCTCTTCACCAACGACAGCCTTGAAACAAAGCAGGAGGACTGGAGGGCACAAACAGGAAAAGCACGAAGTCCCGTAACCGGGGCTCCACACACACACGCATACAGGGTGGTCTCTGGCAACAGTTCCTGAGGTCTCTGTTTACTATGCTGTGTTGGTGTGCGTGCACACAACACACACACACACACACACACACACACACACACACACACACACACACACACACCGGTGGGACCCCTCCCCCAACCACCGGGTGAAAATGACACCCAAACCCATAAGGCACCCCATGACGGCAGGATTTTCCAGGAAAACCCGCTAACCCCCCCCCCCCAAAGGTAAACTTTTTGTTAACGTATTAATTTATGCAATTAAAATTAACCATATTGGTTTTAATGTAGGTCTCTAGGGGGACCACCAGGGGTCTGTTCTTCTTCGGGACTTGGGTGCGTATGCCATGGTCCAGTTCCCTCGGGATGTACCCAGTAGCCAGCTATGGTTGTGTGTGTGTGTGTGTGTGTGTGTGTGTGTGTTTGTTTCTGTGTGTGTGTCCATGTGCGCGCGAGTGTGCTTCTGTCTATCTCTCTGTGCGTGTGCAAGCGCGCTCTGTAATATTGACAGGGCATGCTCATCCAGTCATTCACGACACTACAGTACACGAGGATAAGCCAGCCCCCTGCCTTCTGCATGTGCACGCGCTAATGTGGGGAATGCAATACCACAGAGGGTCAGAGGTGAGCATGTGCATGTGTGCTAATGTGTGCTTTGACAGAACTACAGCTGAAGTGCAGCGTCCACACCTGCGCCGGCGCCTCGTGGGCCCTCCACTTGTCTACAGTCTGCAGTCCATTTGGTACCTGCACACCGCAAAACCTGCTGACAGAACTCATCCCAGGGGCCAAGCCCCAGATTGCGCTCCAATACCCAATCGGGCCCCGTGTGACAGACCCCAAGGGGGGCATTTGCTCGAGACTCGATGCTGTTCATGCCACCAGCAATTGAAATGGCGCTGGCGCTCGAGCAAGTGCCGCTGCCTGAAGGGTTTGGGGACGTAGTGTTTGCGATTGATGGAGCAGTGCTGCGGGGACTAGTCCAGTAAAGTGGGAGGCTTGCAGAATGCTGAAGCCACATCTGCAACTCCATAAGAATCTGTGGATTTGATGAGCAAACTTGGGCATAGGGCTAGCATGTTGTAAGGGGGCCGGGACAAACATGATTGCAAACACACACGTGCACACACGCATTCTGCAAGGTGCCAAGTATGGACCGGCACCTCAGGCAGAAAATGCTGTTAAGAGCACCGTGCACTGCTGCTGGAACTGTTTGTCTGAGAGGGTTCACCATGGGTTCCAGCAACAACAACAGCAACTACAACAGCAACAGCGACAGCAACAGCAACGACAACAGCAACTGCAGCAACAAAGCTACAGTGATAGTAACAAAAGAGCAGCAACAGCAGCAAAAGCAACAGCACCAGCACCAGCAACAAAAACAAGGAAACCATGGCAATGATACCCTTTGTCCATTTGTGGTGTCCTTCAACGCTTTATGTTCTCTGTTGTTGTTTTCTGAGCAAAATCCGCCTGCTCATCCTCTCCTTTACCTTTGTGATGCACAGTTTCCCTGCCAGTTGTGCAGGTGGCCTCAGACACATGTGATAGAAAATGCAACCCCATGGTCACCCCAGCCACATCACTGGGAGGTGTGGGTAAAGCAGTACCGAAAAGAAGGGGTCTCCTTCTCTTTCCAACAGGGCATTCATGATAGACAACGGTGGATGTGCCTTCCCAGTGCGTATGTGCGAAAAGACAAGGGGTTGGGGGTTGGGGGTTGGGGTTGGGGTGGGAGTGGGGGCACCATATGAAAGATAGAGTCAGAGCGAACAGAGTGCTCCTCGAGAGAGAGAGAGAGAGAGAGAGAGGAGGGCGTTGTAACAGGATTGCGGGAACAGTGTCCTCAAAGTGAATTATTTGGGCGGCGTGGGACAAACACTGATGCATGTTTTTCAGTTTTCACCCATTTCTGCTATGTTGACATGTTTGGCGACCTTAGGGACTCTGTGGTACCCACTGTGAGGGGTGCAAGTGGAGATGTTGTGAGAATATACACATATTAGTATACCAAAGAACAATTTTTGCAGCCTCTAGCTTTGCCTAGGGCCGGTCATAGCCCGTGTGAAAGACACCAAATGACCGTTTCCACCAATCATGACCTACATGTGTTGTCTGAAAAATGCACTTTTTCCGCTGACCCTTGATGCTCCTGAACGACACCTGGGCTGTTGTTGGGTGATCATTCGGTGACAATGGGAGTACATATAAATCCAAGGGGAGCCATGGAGCACCAACTAGGCCCTCTTGGTGGGGCTTATTGGCCCCTGAGCGTATAGCAGCCCCTGCGCCTCAATTCAGACCCTAGTCCCATTCCACTTTTTTGTTCTATATGGACCCCCTAACCAATGACTAGAGTCCCGGGTGCCATCTCCAAGTTTGTTACATCGCCCACCCTTGTAGGACCAGTGAGGACTTAGCTATTTTCAGGCGGGCATGGGTTGGCTGGAAAATGGCAATTCCTGGACGACCCTATGACCAACCCCGGGGACCCTTGGGGTGCACGTAAAAATCCATCTGCGGGCATGTAGCACCAACTGGACCCTCTTACTGGGGGTTTTTGGCCCTCAAAAGCGCCATTTTGGGCTTGTTTGCACAATAGTCGGCATAAAATGGTTGCCTTACAGCCACCATCGTGTGTCGATTCAGACCCTAGTCCCATTCCACTTTTGTTTTCTACATGGACCTTCTAACCAATGACGGGTCCCGGGTGCAATCTCAAAGTTTCCAAGATCCGAAAGGGCCCCACCGGGGGAGGACTTTGTCGTTTTCAAGCAAGCATGGGTTGGCTGAAAAATGGATATTTCTGGGCGACCGTAAGATCAACCATGGGGTCCCTTGGGCTGCAGTTGGGTGATCATGTGACCATAGGAGTACATATAAAGACACGGCTGAATTTTTGACAAACCGTTCTATCGCCCCTAGGATGGGTTTCATTTGGTGACAATACGGGTACTTGAGCACCCATGGGGACCTCCATAGTGGCCACTAGGCCCATGTAGCCCAGGCCATGAGCTCCAAATCCGAGGGGCTGCTGTCAGGCCACCGGCAGAACGGGGTCGTCCAAGTCACACGGAATTCGCTGTTGGTTGGTCCTGCTTAGAGAGGGGTATTGTTCGCTGGGATCAAACAGCTATAAGCAGGTTCTCCCAGTGACATACCCCACTGGTGTTCGACCCACGTCTGTACAGTCGTATTCTCCTGTCCTCATGCCCCCCAACACACCTGAGCCCCCCCAGTCACCCGCTCACCCACTCGCCCCCCCCCCCCCACACACACGCACAGGCACAAAGCTACAAACGCCAACACACCTACACACATTTGCACGCGTTGTTAGCCGATTGTGTGCTGCCCAACTTGAGACTTGCTCACTCCACCGACCGAATTGTGTACTACCCCAAGCGCTTTGGCGCTCACCCCCAGCCGCTTTTTCTGCTTGAAGGAGGTGCTGTTCCCCACGATTCCCATACCAGGGAACGTCCTGTGAGGGTTCGCCCCATCAGTTACATGTGGGACCAACCAGAAATTCCATTTGGCAAGGCACCTCAAAGAGAAGATGATTACCTGTTGGCCGGAGGCATCCTTGGGAGCGGGGAGAGGGCAGAGGGCTTTGGGCTTTCGGGGAGTCCATGACCCGTGCTACGTGGGCCTAGTGGCCACTACATGGGTACCCCTATTTTCCTGAAACGACCACCCAAACCCATCCCAGGGGCAACGGAAGGGTTTCAGAATTTTCGAACATTTTTGGGTGCCCCTCAACTGCCAAAGCAACAACAATTTTGGGGAGTTCAGGGGGGCCATGGCCCGGGCTACATGGGCCTAGGGGCCACTATGGAGGTCCCCCATGGGTGCTCAAGTACCCCTATTCCCCCCAAATGACCACTCAAACCCATCCCAGGGGTGATAGAAAGGTTTCGGAAAAAGTCGGATTTTCGAAAAAAAAATTCAGGCCTAAACACCTAAACAACAACAATTTCGGGTCTGTAGAGGGGCGAACGTTGGACGTACCCGCCGCATATCATATCTGTAGAAATGCAACATCATCCGCGAAGACTCAAACGACATGCACATCCCTTGACACAGCATCAGCAACTGCAGGTGCACGACAGCCCCGAACTGAAAGCTGCAAGGGAGGGCCTCTGCTGGTGGCCCTGTGGCCGGCCCACTGCTGGTCCTGACTTCTGCACTGAGAGCTGTGCCTGGCGTGCTGCATTCCACTGCACTGCCAGGGCCGGTGCTTGTCCGGGGCCGTTTCGACAGCTTGGACGCCCAGGGCTTGCTCCCCTTGGTCGGAGGCTTGGGCGTCGCAGGTTCACTTGTGGCGCAAGGGACCGCAGTTGGAGCAGGAGACGTGTCCTGGGGCCGGATCTGCAACTGGGAAAGGTGGGGGTGCTTCGCACTCCACGTGAGGGTGTGGGGCTGCAGCAACGTGACCAGGGGCGAGGGCTGAAGGCTTGTGAAGGGGATGTCCAGGACGTAATCCGCATCAGAAAGCCCTGCAGGGGGTGCATGGGTCATGGTGATTAGGGACACGCACACGCCGGCACTGCTGCCCCAAATCATGCGCATGTCTGCTGTGCACGGCTGGCCCTGAGGGCTGCAGCACGGCACTTCAGTGAATTGGCAGCACAACGGCACATTGTACTCGGAGGTTCATAACTGTAACACATTTTGTGCGTCTGGCACCGTCCAGAGTGCCCTCACTCAACGCAACAGAGGCCCAAGCTCCTCAGTTCCAGAACAAAACGTATCCCCCCCGCGTCCCAGTCCCAAATGAACACCCCATGTGCACATGCCCCATGTATTTTGGGCTGCCCTGCACCAGAGGATGAGGGAGAGGAGGCCAGGGGTGCAGAAAGTGTGTACCCCGCCCTCCCTCTTGCAAGGACAACACTAAAAATCCCAAAATTGGACGGAAACAACACCTGCTGTTGTTCAGACAGAGGCGTCGTTCTCGCAAGAGGGGAGGGGGGGGGATGTGGGCAGAGATCTGAGTCGGGGCGAGTTAGACTTGACAGGCGCGCTGTATCTTGCGTGTGGTGGTGCTCAAGGCATGCGGTCCTCATTGGAGGAGCCCCTCGCAACGCTATGGAAGTACTCGGGCACAATGAAAAACCCTCTCCACAATGGCGCACCATCCACATTGTGGTGGTGTCAGCTCCTGCGCAATGGAAAATACCCCTCCGCAATAGCCAAGCATCCATCTTTCCGCCGCAGTCTCATCGTTGTTGTGGGCTGGCCGCTCGACAAACTGCTCAAAGGTGGCAATGGAGGGGCGGGGCGGTGGGGGGGGGGGGGTCAGGTGGGGGCCCTTTGGAAAGGGGGGGGGGGGGGCTCGTGCTTTTGGCAGCACACAAGGCCCTGCCCTTGTTGGCAATGGCAATGCGAAAAAAAGATGAGGAGGCAGTGGGGATGGGCTTCCCCGCATTGGGTGACCACGGACTGAAAGAGCTCCCAAATGGGGTAGGCACAGCCTCCGTATCCCGGACCACCCGTATCTTGGGGACATGCGTATGGCTGTCAGCCACCTTTGGCTCATTGTCCTGCTGGGGCCAACCAGTGAGGCACAGCATGTGCAACATGGCAGGAAACTGTGAAATGCATTGATCCCTCTCCCTTACCGTGATGCAGTCTTTAGGTCAGTCTGACTGCATCAGGCAGGCGGAAGGACAGTGCGGACGGTGTCTGCGGCTGACTAACCCCAGGCGCTCACTGGAAACGTTTCCCTCGGAGGTGCTCAAATGTCCGGCCGTTGCATTTCATATGTGACACCTTGTGAAAAGCCATCCTTCAAACACGAGCCCCTTGTGTAATATTTCGTTTTGTTGGGGATGCGGGGCCCTGAGCCACCCGTTGCTCCGTTAGCCATACAACAGCGTGAAATCCACGCGGGTCTCGTTCTTGTGGCCCTCCTTCCGTATGGGTCGACCTCGCGTGAGGCGATTCCCGGTGGCCATCCCTGCACACCCCTTACCCCTCGCCCTCGCACACACAACCACCACAACCACCACCACCACTGCCACCACAACTGTTACCACAACTATGACCACAACCATGTCCATAACCGAAAGAGTATACCCGGCAACTTTGTGTTGCATGTCAAAATAATCGGACATTTGTTGTCGTCGATCAGTTGTCTGACTGCTGACAAAAAACCTTGTTCGTCTTCAAAGCACACGTCTGCCTCATCAAACAACATGACTGTGTTCTCCTGCGAAAGGTACGTGTATGAATGCCAGCTGGATGAGCATGGGCATGCACTACATCCCGGTTGGATGGGCCTGGGCACGACAGAACGCAACTTCAGACGAACGTGCCATCAGGAAGCACTGCACCACATCAACGTACATGCGCGGGGAGATGCAAGAGGAGGCGGGCGTGAGGCGGACGAAGACAGTCAAAGAGTGCCTTTGACGTTGGCTACTGTGCTACACGAACAAGGGGCCACACCTGCACCCCAGGGTCGGGTTTCTCGCTCCATGCCCCCAAATCGCACCATTGCGCTGCCGGCAGGGAGCTCGAGCCAGGGCTCTCTGGCTCAATATCCACCTTCTTGGGCCGCTTCGCCTCGGCGATTTGTGGATCGGGCCCCAAACCCTGCGAAACGGAAACGTGCGCATATACCATGCAGGGGGAGGGGGTCTGAAAGGCTGATAGGCTACCGTATGGTACAACCGGTGCCCAGCATCATGTCTTTTGGGTGACTTGCTTGTTGGTTGAGGTCAGTTGTGGGGGGAAGGTGTCATGTGACTGTGAAGTTTGGATAGTGCTTTCCATCAAATCTGAATAGGGAACCGCAACACACGGGTCCAAGGGCTCGCATCACACATCATGAGGCGCTTCATCCTCAGGATTTTTCCACCAGCCAAAGGTCCCTCAAAAACTCAGCCCCCCCCCCCCGCCTGGGGGGGTCTTCCCCCTGACCTCCCCCTCCTTAAAGGAACTCTGCACCTCCCCCCCCCCCCCCCCCCAGGCACACGGGGCATACTCCACTAGCACTGAGGCGGGCAACATGCCCGGAACTGACAACTGATAATTACAGCGCTGAAGAAAATCCGATTGCCTTCGGTATGGCACCGTACCCCTCACATCCCAAAACACATTCCTAACGTATTCGGCATGGTAGCTAAACCTGGTTTGTTAGGTACAAAAACAATTTCTGCCAAAAATACTGCACAAAGACAACTTGGTGTTGCCAGATGATTTTGTTTTCTGACAAAAAATTATTGGCAACAAAATTTGTCTCCAATAGAGATTTTTTCAATGAAACTTTTTCCTTTCAATAAAATGCATTTTCCAAAAAAAAATCCGGCCAAAAAAGGAGTCTTTGAACAAATTTTTGTGGCCTTGAAAATTTTTTTTTGCTGCTGGTTTAAGCTGTTCAGTGGCACTTGACCTTTCGAAAATTTGGCCTTTCCAAACCCCTTTTGTGGGCTAGGCTAGGGAATAGTGAAAAATGTAACTCATGCAGAAAAAATTCATCAACTTGTGTACATTTTTTGGTGGTAAAATCGTGTAATTTTTTTTTGCGATAAGTCGTGTCAATTATAAAAAAAAAACAGAAAGAAAAGAAAAATTGAAAGAAAGTTATGTAGACACTAGGCCCACTTGTGGGCCATTTGCTCATTTTGTTCCTAGCTCTAAAGCCTTGCGGACCCCACACGCGACAGGGGATATGTAGCCACCAAGGCCACTTGTGGGCCACTGCTGATTTTCCCCTCTGCTCGTAAGCGTTGGGGACCCCTAGACGGCAGGGGTCCAGGTTTTGTTGACTATGTGTCGAGCATTGTTAATGTTGATCGCGCTGTGCGGGTCATTGAACCGCCTAGTGATGGTTTGGAGGGCGTGACTGAGCCTCTTTGCCCTCGCGAGCCCCCCCCCCCCCCTCAGCACCCAAGTTGAGGGTGCACTTTTGGGGATCGAGGAGAGTGTTCAGGACACCCCCACCCCACTCAAAGGCAAGGATACCTCCGCCGAGCAAAGCGTGGAAGGCCCGGAGGCCAAGGCACACTTCAATGGCCCCTCTTGCGAGAGAGGAGGACACCCGTCCCAAGGTCATCATCCATGATGAGTGGCGCAAGGTGCCGAATGGCTACCCCAAAGATGCATCCGGCCAGCTGGCGCGTGACCAACAGTTCATCAATGAGTTAATGAGTTGGCCAAGCGGGTGGTAGCTAAGTTGCGCGTGGCTTGTAAGTTGAACACCGGTTTTGGTGCAAAGCGCAAGTCCATTGATACAAATCTAATCTCATCCACAAGCGTGCAATTTGCAACTACTTGTAGCGGGTGCATGTTTTGTAGGTTTTTCGCTTCACTATATTTCCCTCCGCCCATTCAGTGTACCAATGGTGGAGCGTATAAGCATGCTATTATATTGGCCCCATCCCAGTGCCTTGGTGGCCTATAATGGTGGCACTAACGTGGTCCCTAACGCTTCAGAGCAAGGGACAAAATAAGCAATGGCCCACAGATGGGCCTAGTGGCGACATAATCCCTGCCGTCTGAGGGGTCCCCAACGCTTCAAGCTTGGGACAAAATGAGCAATGGCCCACAAGTGGCTACATAACCCCTGCCGTTTGGTGGGTCCCCAATGATTCAGAGCAGGAGACAAAATTAGCAGTGGCCCACGAGTGGGCCTAGTGGCTACATGAGACCTACCGTCTGTGGGGTCCCCAACGCTTTAGAGCAGGGAACACACAACCCCTGCTGTCTGCGGGGTCCCCAACACTTTAGAGCAGGGGACAAAAGCGACAGCGGCCCAAGAGTGGGCTATCTCTGGGGTCCCCAACGCTTCAACGCTTCAGAGTCAGGGGACAAAATCAGAAGTGGTCCACAAGTGGCCCTGGTGGTTACACGACCCTTGCCGTTTGTCAGGTCCCCAACGCTTCACAGTCGGGGACAAAATCAGCAAACGCCCACGAGTGCGCCTCATTGGCTACATAACCCTTGACGTCTAAGGGGTCTGCAACGCTGTAGCGCAACGGGAAAAATAAACATTCACCCACAAGTGGGCCCAGTGGCTACATAACCCCTACCGTTTGGGGGGGTCCCCAACGCGGGGGGGGGATCAGCAACAGCCCACAAGTGGCCATGATGGCTACATAAACCTTACCGTCTAGTTCCCAATGCTGCAGAGCATGGGACAAAATCAGCAGTGGCACACAAGTTGTCCTAGTGGCTACATAAGCCCTGCCGTTTGGGTGGTCCCCAATGCTTCACAACAGGGGACAAAAGCAGTACTGGCCCACAAGTTTTCCCAGTAGCCACATAAGTACATAAGTTTTCCCAGTAGCTCTTGCCATCTGTGGGGTCCCTAACGCTTGAGAGTTGGGGACAAAATAAGTAGTGGCCCACAGGTGGGCCTCGTGTCTACATAACCCTTGTCGTCTAAGGGGTCCCCAACGCTCTAGCGCAGGGGAAAAAATAAGCATTCGCCCACAAGTGGGCCTGGTGGCTACATAACCCCTGCCGTCTTGGGGGTCCCCAACGCTTCACAACAGGGGAAAAAATCAGCTGCTACCCACAACTGGCGTGGCTACAAAACCCTTGCCGGCATAGGAGTCCTCAACGCTTCACAACGGGGGGGGGGGGATCAACAGTGGCCACAAGTGGCCTTGGTCCTTTCCCACAACCAACACTCGGTGAACTTGAACGATTGCGACCCCACACCTAGGGGGTGACCTGATAGACCTGTCCAAATTGCTGATGTCTGCACAACAAATGTGTGATAAAGATGCCAAAGATGAGGAAAAATGCCACATGTGGTGATGGGCAGCAATGCATATGGGCTCCAATGACATGAAAAACACCAAAAAAAAAACACAAAAAAAGCCAAAAAACGGGCAAAAACGCAGAAAAAACGGGGGGGGGGGGCAAAAAACGTGTTTTTTCCATTTGACGGGCTGACCGGGCAGGCAATTAGCCCAGGCCTGCCTTGGTGACTACATAACCTATGCTGTCTGGGCGATCCCAATGCTTCTGAGCAGGGGGGGGGGGATTCGGTAGCGGCCCACAAATGGCCATGGTGGCTACATAACCCCTGCCGTCTGCGGGGTCCCCAACGGTTTAGAGCGGGGGACAAAATGTGAGGTGGTCCACAAGTGGCCCTGGTGGCTGCATAACCCCTGCCATGTGGCCCCAACGCTTGAGAGTAGGGGACAAAACCAGCAAAGGCCGACAAGGAGGCCTACTGGCTACATAGCCCCTACCGCTTGAGGGGTCCCCAATGCTTCATAGCTAGGGACAAAATCAGCAGTGGCCCACAAATGGGGCTGGTGGCCACATGACCTATGCCGTCCCGGGGGTCCCCAACGCTTCATAGTAGGGGACAAAAGCAACATTGGCCCAAAAATGGGCGTAGTGGCTACTTAATTCGTGCCGTTTGGGGGGGTCCCCAACACTTCACAACGGGGGAGAAAATCAGCAATGGGCCAAAAGCGGGACATGTGGGTACATAACCGCTACCGTCTGCGGGGGGTCTTCATCAGCTATGGCCCAGAAGTGGGCCTAGCGGATACATAAACCCTGCCATCTGTGGGGTCCCCAACGCTGCAGCGCAGGGGAAAAAATTAGCATTGGCCCACAAGTGGGCCCGGTGGCTACATAACCTGTGCCATCTAGGGGGTGCCCAACGCTTCAGAGCTAGGGACGAAATCAGCAGTGGCCACCAAGTGGGCCTACTGGCTACATAACCCCTACCGTCTGTGGGGACCCCAGCGCTTCACAACGGGGGAAAAAATCAGCAGCGGCCCACAGGTGGCCATGGTGGCTACACCAACCCTGCCGTCCCGGGGGTCCCCAACGCTTCAGACCAGGGGACAAAATCAGCAGCGGCCCACAAGTGGCCCCGGTGGCTCCATAACTGCTGCCCTCTAGGGGGTCCCCAACACTGCAAAGCAGAGGGGAAAATCCGCAGTGGCTCACAAGCGGTCCGTATGCTCCCCGAAACCCCTATGTTTATCAAAGACGCAAGGTGATCTGTTGACACCATCGCTCCATCAATGTGACGACTATGGCCCCGGCTCAACATGCAAAGCTTGGTAGGGAAGTCTCACCCTTCTATTGTGCTTCAAGAGGAGGGGCGTTACTCCCTTGGCAAGAAGCAGCAGAGTCTCAACGGCCACTTGGTATTTTTTGCCGTCCAAATGACCTTGGACTTAGCTCTTCATTCTGTCGCTCAAAGGGCACCCACACACATCGCACCATAGTACTGCAATACAAAGATCATTGGTGCGGACACTGAGGGGATGACCACGGAACTGCTCCTTCTGTTTCCAAGGGCCCATAGTGCAATACTTTGCGCCGGCACCATCTTTTCCCTTACCACGTGCTTTGCGGCGGGGCGGAGTGTTTCCATCATTAGATATGGGCTCACAAGGAGGGCAAATTGATGGCATAGCATGTGACATGTCTATTGGAAAAGGCACAATGTAAAGAACAAAAGTGGCAGTGTTGGGTAGGTATGTAAACACTCACTGACTACCAGACTACCCTTTAGTAGAAATGCACAACACCACTAGAATGTTTCCTCTTGAACATCAAACAAAGGGACCTGCCCAGAAAACGCGAAAAAAAGCGAAAAATGCGGAAAAAAACACGGACCGCATTCCTCCCCCCTGCTAGTGGCTACATAACCCCTGGGCGTACCAACGCTTCAGAGCAAGGGACAAAAACAGCAAAGGCCCACAATTGGTCTTGGTGGCTACATAACCCCTGCCGTCTGTGTGGTCCCCAACGCTTCAGAGCGGGGGACAAAATCAGCAGTGGCCCACAAGTGGGGCTAGTGGGTACATAACCTCTGCCGTCTCGGGGGTCCCCAACGTTTCAGAGCAGGGGACAAAATCAGCAGCGACCCTGGCCCATTCCGGCATCATTGGTGGTGGACCACCTCGGACAACGGCAGGGATTGAACGCCACAGGGGCAGTATGCCGCAGTCGTGATTAGTGGGATCAACATCCCATTCTTACGCACAGAAGTGCAACCTGACCCCCCGCTCTCAAGAGACACCAATGACCTTGATGAGAAGTGTCACACAAAAGACATGGCACTGGACACAGGTACACATGTAGTGACCCAGCATCAAACAAGCTTCCCGACCCTACTCGGCAGGCACGTACTGTGGTTCACAACTCAGAGCGTACCTGTGATACGTTGGGTAAGGACTGCTGCTCTGGCGGTCTTTTGCGCTTTTTCCCATCACCGTCAGGGCCTGGGTTTTGTTTGTTGGGGTCGAGAGGGAGGAGCTTTAGAGCATGAGGTGTCTGTGAGAACAAACACACGAAAAGGGAATAGCAGCAGCACGCAGGAGGTGGCACTTTTGTCTGAGGGCTCGCGGTGTCGGACAGGGTGAGACCAAATGTGGGTTTTGCAATGCCGGCAACAACGGAGTGCTGCTCCCCGCTAATGGTTGAGCGGACAATGGACAGCGGTGCCAGGGCCGGGCATGGGTGATGACTTGGAATTGGGATTTGAGGGTAGGTTTGGACACGAAGAATGAAGATGAATTCATTCCACTGTGTTGGGGTGCATCGCATCATTTCTGTTGCATGTGATGCTTGTATGTCCAGTGTTCTTCTTATCGTTCAGTCCATCAGCTATCTTTCCAATACCGCAAAAGTTGGAGGGTGCTCACCACCACCGATGTGGAAAATGTAATGCAGGGCCAGGGGGGTACCCATCAGTGGTGCGCAGCATTTCCAGACGTTCTGCCATTGGTTTTTACTTCGTTTTTTTGTGCAAGCACCCACACCCAGGGTAACACCTCAGCCCCACGGCGGGTCGACACGTGGCACTGCAACACAGTGAACACTGCTCCTGCCTACAAGGAAGACAGGCCAGGCATGCTGTTGAAGGGGGGAAGTGGGGACCCCCCCCCGGATTGCGGCGATTGGGTCTGCATGCAAGGGACACGTTTGGTGGGGCGAACCACCTGCAGTTTCTCCGCAGGCGCAGTCGACTTCATGGATGACGGCGGGGCAGGCGCATCCTTGGGCTTGCCGCCCCCAAAGAGGGCGAGCACTGTCGCCTGCTTCTTCTCCGCCTTCTCCGCTTTGTCCTTCCCGTTCTGCCCCCCTTTGTCCGCCGCCTCCACCGCCTTCACCTCTGCCTCGGCGGCGGTCTTGGCACCGGCGTTGCCCCGCTTCCCTTCTCGCTTCTGTGGCTGCGACCCCGCGACGGGGGCCTTCTCATTCGCTGCATTCTTTGGTGGGGGCGCTTTGGGTGTGGGTGCCGCAGCTGCGGCTTGAGGCTTTGAGGATGGTGTGCTCTGGTTGGCCTTCGCCTTGGGGGCAGTCTTGCACTGTGTAGGGCATTGTGTAGGGCAAGGGCACGGGACAGGCCCCGGGGGGGGGGGGGGTTCAGTACTGCTGGTGGTAGCCGAAGAACAGCTGTGGGTTGTGCGTCAATCCGTGTCGGTTAAGCGTCACCCGCCATCGGTGACCTGTCGCCAGACCGCGTTTTAAGGGGTGGGGAAACACTGTGGCTGGCCAGTGACCAGCCCCCTTTTTCAGCCACACAATTCCGTCTGGGGTGGCACTGGTATTCCCCAATTTTCATGTTCCGGCACGGCACATGCACCGGCATTCCACTTTTTTTTTTTGATGTCATAGGCCAAAGACCTGACATGAAATAAATACCGATAGACCCCCCCCCCCTTCTGTAAAACAGGAGTAGTTGGGCGCAACGCGCCCTTAAATTTTTGTGTGTAGCAACACTCTGTATCCTGTGCTCATGGTGCATTGTTTGTGAAATAGGGTGGGACAGCGTTTTTTACCTGAGGGCCCCTGCCCGCACTCACTTTCTGGCAGTGGGGGAGGGGCCCCACTGCGGCCTAGGAAGCAAAAGCTGACCCCCAATGGTCATGCTGTGAGATTTGCCTTCTCGTACTGCTGGCAACGCATGCTTCTGCCCCATTCAGGCCCATCGGTCTGAAGCTCTGTTTTAGCTGTCAAAAATGTCAATTTCTGTGGTGCAAGTGCACTCTTCTATCAAAGCGACAATGCTGATCTTTGATTTTGACTGTCGACATCAAGACCTATCCAGAGGTAACGAAAATCCAATTTGAGACCACCGATGCAAAGGGTTTTAAAAACCATGGGGGGCACTGTAGTTCAGTTCTAGACACCAACCCCCGCGGCGTGGGCGGGGGGGGGTCCGGAGGGGGTCAAAAATTTTCCCCATTTTGGGTGCATTTTTCAGTTCCCCGTTTCATTCTGAACATTTTGAATATACACAAGTGGGGTGAATTTTGGTTTTATCACTCACAGCAAATGAAAAACAGTACCCTATTCTAGCAGAGAGTCCCTAACCCCAACTCAAGGGGCCACGCAACAAAGCGTGGATTGAGAGTCCCTAACCCCAACTCAAGGGGCCACGCAACAAAGCGTGGATTGAGAGTCCCTAAACCCAACTCAAGGGGCCACACAACAAAGCGTGGATTGAGAGTCCCTAACCCCAACGGAGGAAGCATACACTAAAAAAGGGGGCTGCCATTGGCGCCATGCAAAAAAAGGGGGGCGCCGTTGGCGCCATGCCCCCCAGCCCACTAGAAATGGCCCATGTGGGCCAAGTGCAAAATTTCCAGGTTGGCAGTTCTAAATAGTATGGACCGGGGGGGGCAGAAGGGGGGGGGGGGGGGGGGTTGGTGTCGGGCCTCACAGGTAAGCGGCCCCCATGTTAAAAACCTCATAACATGCTGCAAAATTGCTTTTTCGCAAAACAACGCAAATCACTGGTCTGCGGTACCAATCGTCGATTTCGGCGATCTAGCTGCGAGACGCCAACACTTGAACTCATAATCGTGTTCAGCATCAAAAACCATGCACATTTTGCTTTTCATGTGTCTAGCCGGTAGGCCGGAGGCATGAACTTTTCGGGTTTTGGTGAAGTAGGCTCAATTTGGCCATTTTGGCCTGTTTCGCATGCCTACTGTAGCAAACCCGGTACTCTAGGATTACTTTCGAAGTGCATTTGGGCCCAAACGATGTGGAAAGCATCAAGGTTGCCCCCTCTAGCCTCCTTTTCACACGAAAATTGAGGGCATAAAAATTGTAAAAATTGGGACTCACGTTGGTTCCACTATCTCCACTGCACAGCTTTGGCAAAGTGCTATATCACAGCCTAGGGATTGAACCTGTGTGTGTGCCGGTCCTGTATGGGACTCACAGAGGACATCTAAGCAATTTTTCATGGGTAGGGCCTCTAGCGTCTAGGGAGAGTACACAAGGGCAAAAACTCATAGATACAAACCTTTTAGGCTGCATTTTAGGGCACTTTCATAACACCAGCCTGCCAAAATCATGGGTCCCCCCCAAAGTGTTCCCGCTGCACCTCTGGACTTCCGTGGGAGTTCAACCAAGTATATGTGAGTAGTTTGGACCTCGAGGGCTGGGGAAGGTTTGCCAGCTCTCGCCCTACTGGCTCTGAGTGATATAGGTTGGGGGCTTGGCATTTCGATTAAAAATGGCAGTTTTTGGTTTGTGGGTCCATTCATCGGAGGTCGTTCTCAGCAATATCGTGGAGTTAGAACAAACAGTTGGGCTCATGTTAAAGCCGAGGAGGAACCCTAACAGGATAATAGGACCCGTCGTAGGCCATCTTTAACTCTTTTTTTTTTTTTTTTTGCAAAAATGAGGTCTTTGATACCCATTTTGGGGTAAAATCAAATCAACTTTTTGTATATTCGAATTATGCAAACGTGTACCTCCCTCCACTTAGTAGGGTAAGAAGCCCAAGTGACAATGCATGCTCAATCGAGTATATTCGATCCATTTGGACCTAGAGGCATGGGAAAGACACCTAGTTTGCCTTATGGGACCATGTTATCCCGTAGTTTTGCTGGTCGGAGATTTGGCATTTTGGCAAAATTGGCAGTTTTGCTTTCATGGGGCATTTAGACATATTGTTGAGATAGCACTCCAACCTGGGCTCCTTTTAAAAGTCTAACAGTCTACTTTGATGGCAAGATGGAGCTCGTATCCCTAGCTTTGAAGAACACCATGAAAAATGCCACTTTGGAAGGGATTTTACAGTTAAGTTTTGTATATCTTTTGGCGTGCTTTTTGCTGTGTTTTCAATGCTTTTGTGTATTTGTTCATCTAGCAGGAGTGATGTAGGCTTGGTGGGATGGTGGGATTATTCAATTTTTCTATTACATTGTTTCGCGTTTTGTGTCCATATGTGAGTGACCTCCGAAGATGCATCTTTGCTAGACATTGAGTCTTGCATAAATGATTGCTTTTATCCCGTCACATTTGCCCAACTCTACGTGCTCCTTGATTAAGACTTGATGAAGAAACCACACGAGTGTTCTTGTGTAAATATTGTTCTTACCATGCTTGATGACAAATGAAGCTTTAGGGCAGGCTATTGTGTGCAGCATTGAGGCACACCTTCGTGCCACCTGATGTGCGACAACGTGAGCGTGTGTGTACATCCACCACTGGCTGGGTGCAACTCTCTTTCTCCCATTTTTAAGCCTACTGTTTCCATTGCAGCCTATGCATGTGTCGATTTTACTCCCGTGCTGACCGTTGCTGGGTCTTGTCACAGGCCGGGCTACCCCCGGAGCTTGTTGAAGCAAAAAATTCTGCCCTCTAAAACCCGTCCGGCCTGTCGCCCGCCATGGGGAAGGCGCCAGCAGCATTGTTGGCGTCAATCGCTGGAAGATGGGCGTGGGGCTGGGATGGGGCGGCTGACACGGGGGGCACAGGAAGGGGCACCTCTTCACTCTTGGACCGGAACAATTTGGCCAACGGGCCGGGCTTCTGCTTGCCATTTGTCTCACACCCGGCGTTTGGAGGGGTCGTTTCGGTCCCCTGAACAAAGGCATGGAAAAGGCACTGTGGGTTGGATGGGGACTCAACGGTGAATTGCGCACTGCTGTGGGTGGTGTGGCAGGCCCCGGTGGATGGGCTACGCGGTCCTTGCAGGACAGAAAACGAAAGAGTCTCCGCTGTCTTAGTTGGAGGTTTTTTTTGCCGTGTGGTTTGGTGGTTTCTTCGCGATTTGCAAATGGGAGCTTCCCCCATGCGGTGCGCACGCGCTGGACACATGATGTTTCCTTTGACACCAACAATTAGTGCCCTGAATTCGCAGGTCCCCGTCGATGAGTGTTGGTTGGCTGACCTCATCTTTGACACCTGAGAAGGGTGTTCCGAGAGGCGGGGCATGCGCAGTGCATGTAAGAGCCCCCAATGCTCGGGAAATCTTGATGCACCGTCGCATGTTCAGACTCTGCAGGTCAATGGGTAGACAGACTGTCATGGGCCCTGGGGGAAAGTGGGCCAGCGCAGTTGCTGTTTGTTTGCTCTATTCCAGAGGTGTACTGCTCAAACACTTTTCTGCTTCCCACAATTGGCGGCTGCTTTTTACTGGATGTTCTGTGAAGTTGTTCCTGTGATTCCAAAACTTAGAAATTTCCAAATTGAACGAAAAACAAACCAGACAGAAAGCTGTTGTTCCGCATCTCCCACTACCCCTGCCATGTTGAGAGAACCCAAAAAGTCTTTGGGGGCTACTGTGCACCCAACGCCTCTCGGAACACGCTTGTCAGGTAATAAAGATATGAGGTCAGCCAACCAACACCCATCATTCGCTAGTCCAGGACGCTCTTTGCTGGTGTCAAAGCAAATGCCATGTGCTTCTTCATGGTGTTTGGTTCAACAATGTGCAATACCCTGGGAATCGAACCCCATAAGGACAACCCCACTCACAGCTAATGTCAAGAGACCTGAGAATCAGCTTTCTTGCCCCCAAAGAAAAATAAATTTGACATCCCCTGTTCCTTCTTCTGACGTTTGTCTGGACCCTCATCCTTGACCTCCAAAGGACGCTTGTCCTTGTCCTTTGCAGCGTCTTTCGCCTTCACTGCCTCTTTGTCCTTGCCTTTCTCTTTGCCCTTCCCCTTGCCCTCGCCCTCTTCCTGCCCCTTCCTCTTCCTTGGCCCCTTCTCGTCCTCGGCCTTGGGTTCGTCCTTGGCCTTGGGTTGAGTGTCTGCAATGGTCTTGAAAATGTCTTCGCCGGCAGGAGTGTCTCGGGTGATCAGACTGTACGACTTCGTCGCCTCTTTGAATAGGCTGAGTACACTCTTACCAGTTCTTCGCACGCCTGTGGATGGCAGGGTGGTGCTTGAGTGAAGGAGGGGGAAGGTTCGCAAAGGGCGCCTTTGATTAGTCCAGTTCCGAAGTACATAGGAAAAATGTACAGACTTTCAGGAACTGCATCAACAATGTTGTACAACAATTAATGCAAACAGGTTCCATGCAGGGCTGGGGGAAAATTGGAGGAAGGGGGGGGGTGGTCATCAGACCCCCTTTTTCCGAACACCCCCCCCAGGTCGGGCTCTTCTGTCGGAGACCAAATAAAGGCACTGCGGCAATGGTGGTGGTACTTGGTACTTATGTTTCAAGACACATTGGTCCCCGGTCATTTCCGGCCATCCCCCACGATAGCGCCCCACCAGAGCCTCCCCTTGCCACAAATCAGAAAATCCAGCTAAGTACAGTCTGTATCAGAGTCCGTTGCAAAACTGGACGATGTGGAGTTCGAGTCGTTGGAAGAGATGGAATCAGATTCACTCTCCGGACTTGAGCTTGAGGTAGAATCGGAGGAATCCATTTCAGATCTTGAGCTACTAACCGTTTGAGTTGGGGCATAACTTGGGTCATGAATGCGGCTTGAGGTGTTTGAAGAAACTCCTACGCAATCAGGATACAGCCACTCATCATCAGGGGTACACAGCACAACTGATGACATCCGCGAGGCGCAGAGTGTGGCCCATCACACAGCACAATGTCATTGCCATCCCTGACCTCGCCGTCCAAACACACAAAACACACAATGTGCTGAGCCTCATCATCATCATCATTACATTAATCACCTTCAAGGACAGCAGGTGCTTCAGATTGCAAGCCATTGGACACATCATGATGGGATACTAAACTCAAAATGTGCTTTCCTACATACACACTACCACTGATGGCATCGCCAAGCACATGCTGAAACC
This sequence comes from Eutreptiella sp. 'Long Island Sound 2002', assembly GCA_964036045.1. Taxonomy (NCBI): domain Eukaryota; phylum Euglenozoa; class Euglenophyceae; order Eutreptiales; family Eutreptiaceae; genus Eutreptiella; species Eutreptiella sp. 'Long Island Sound 2002'. The sequence goes on along the minus strand of OZ038384.1, from coordinate 17,152,717 downwards.
GACGCAAAGACTCCAAATGGGCAACAGAATGTTTCACCGCAAAATCCTTGATAGCCTTAGAAACATTTTGCGTCACTTGCCACCTCTCTTGCACAATTGCATTGCGTTTGGGACGGGGTGCAAAAAAAATGAACTTAATAAACATGGATGTGTTCCTCATTCCAAAAATCTTCAAAAGAACTCGGGAAAGGCTTGTAAAGATGAAACAGTAAACCAATGAGCTGTGACATGCTCACAGGCAAAAATCTGGTGGCTGAAAAAAGATACTATTTTCCCCAGGTGGTGCAAAAATCACTGGAGGTCACATTAACCTTTTCAAAAGGTTGGAGTGCATATTTTGCTTAGCCCACTTTATAAGGGGGATGGGCATCGCCACTCCTGATAAGGAGCCCCAGGCGTCCTCAATCATCAGTTTTTTCTTTTCCTCCCTCCTCTTGTTGCACCAACAAGAAGGTGGTTCAAGCCCACCAGAGCAGCAATGGATCAAGGATCAAACATGGACTGCTGGTCCCCGGCATGTGGCACACCCCTTGCCACATGCCTACTATCCGCTTAACCATTGGCGGGGGTATCATGCCAGTCCACGACACTCTTTGTTGCCGGCAATTGTCAAATGACACCCCACAAACGACCCCGAAAATACATGTCCAAAAAGTGCCTGACAGAGGAGCCCCCTTTTCAAAATACCCCCCATGGGTCCGTGGGCTCTGCCGACCCCCCCGCTCGCCTCCTGGAGCAATTTTCCACTTGCCCAGAAATTGTACTATGGCAGAGTGTGGCGGAGATAATGACAAAAGAAATGCATCTTGGGACACAGCACACAAACTCAAAGCAGCAAGTTAGAGACTAGGAAGGAACTAGGATAGGGACAACAGGATAGGGACTCAGAACTCCACCGAGATTTTCAGGACCTCTGCAGGAACTAAGCAACCCACAACCCGCTGTGTGGAACTGCACAACGACGACAGCTGGACCACATGAAGCACAAAGAATGCAGAACAATACTGCAGTATGGCGAGCGCTGCAGTTCTTTACTTACAGTCTGATTCAGATTAGGATGTGGGCGCAGACTCAGAACTGGTGCTTGGTGAGTCACCATTGCTGTCATCTGTGGCATTGTCAGACCATTTCCCATTTGCGCCTCAGCCTTTGCTTGCACAGATCCCAGACCCTGCATGATTCCATGTACCATGCAAAGTGGACGCACTGCGAAATCCTCGCCCCTTTGCACACAGGCCCAGAATTGGAAGGGGAAGCGGGGCTGCTCCGTCTTATTTACTCACTCAAGTACAATCCTGTGGACGGGATGGGGCGGATCCCTGTCACCTGCGACTTGACCGGAGCTGCGCCACAGGCAGTCGCTTAGCGCTCGCATATCCATCAGAAGGTGTAGGCCACAAGAGCAAGAAAACACAGGCTGCTGCCAACACATCCGGCTCCATGTTCTCTGCACTTGGACCTGCCACAATGGCTCGGCGGTCAATGGCCGACGGGACCCGTTGGAGCAAGAAACGGGTTGGGATTAGGCAGCGTGCCCCAGGGGAGCAGACATGTGAGGGTACCAGGCATGCTGGCAACTGCCACAGTGGAATAGAGCTAGAAAAATGTGAAAAGAATCAGAGGGCAGGAGGAGACAGAGACAAACAGTAAGATATCCTAAACTGATGCATCCCCCTCCGCTTTGCTCTGAACCAACACTGCACTGGGTCTAGCATCACTGGGTGTTGGAAGTTGGTGGTCCTGCAACCCGCAAACACCCGTGAGCCCTCAGCAGGCGACTGACCTACAACCACCTCCCAGCCTGCTGCACCCGAGAGTGAAAACAATGCAAAGCGTTGCAATGGTTTTGTTTTCAGTTGTTTTGACTGCCAGATATGCAGTGTGTATGAATGGCGGGGAAATGGCAGTTGTTTCGTGGATTGCGTGAATCTGGAGGAAGGGTTTATCGAAGGGGACAGTGGGCAGGGGGGAGACAAGGGTTCGTAGCTGGGGCGGGGGGCTGCAGGAACGTGCTGATTAATAAAAATACAGCGGGGGGCACAATCACAGTTGCTGTTACCTACTTGGAGAGAACAGTGACTTTCTTCATGACAGCACTTCGGAAGAACCCATGTCCTTGCGGACAGCTTTGATGCTGTCAGCTGGCCAAAGAGGAACCTCCCATGCTCCACTCCTGACTCCCCCGGCGCAATCCAAAACAGCAGTCTCAATGAGCGAAGAAACTTGGGAACAAACGGGACAACAAGGGACAACAAGAAGTGCCAGGCAAGGTGGACATACTTGGGTTGATTTCAATGACCCTGTAGCCCATTTCTACACAAGACGTGTACACGCTCATAGTCTTGCCACTGCCAGAAGGCCCTGAGAACATAGCCCACGAAAAGTCAATGTGTCCAAACCCAGCCCACAATAGAAGGCAAACCCAAGCCAGCAGCTTTTCTTGCCCTGCACCGCAAAGCGGCCTAATACTGTGCACAGGACCAGGGGCTTCTTGTTGTCCATCCTCTGCCCTCAGGTTGATACTAATTCCCAAGCGGTTGCGCACAGTGTTGCTGTTTAAGGGCCGAGTTTCCCAATTTCGCCCATGAACAGACCGGGGGCCCGAATGGGCCAGCCTGCAAACCATTGCCCCGTGCCAAGATGAGCCCCAGTTGGTGAGTCCTTACGTGCACTTCCAACAGCAGTGCCAATGATATCTACTGCACCACCACCATACCACCATGGCGCAGTGCTGCACCCACCACTTCCAGTGACATACGCACCCAGCAAAACCACCCACACATGCACACCACGTCACCATTACCGATGACGCATACATGCAGATTGCATACAGATTGCACATGGCACCACGGGTGCCCAGTGGTGCACGCATCACACCACAACTACCAATGATATTTACACGTGGCCATCTTCCCAAGTCCAGGGCCTGTTCATCTACACTGACTCTCATTTCAAATGCCGATCCCTCAAAATTGGTCATTCCTCGTTCCTTCAGTCCTCCACATACTCCAGAACTTACAGTGCAGCCAGCGGTTATGTACAGACACACCGGCAACGCCTCAGTACAAAGAAGAAGACGACAGCCAGAATGCAGATTGCACACACCCAACTTACTCAACCGCTGTTTGGGGGGGTACAAGTGTAAGGCAGGGACACTGGGCATCGATGGCCACCCCAACATCAGCAATGAGCAGACCGCAGGACCCTCCCCACAGGGGGGGCATAGCAATGGGCCATATGCCGACTCCCTCCCACTTTCCAGCCACTTTCAGGGGAGGTGGGGGGGGAGAAGGGGTTGGTTGGTTGGTTGGTTGTAAAACACGACTATGGCGGCTGGTTGTGGCCCCCCACTTGGGGACCTTGCCGGGCAGACCTATGCCACGTCCAAGGAAGGAAAGGTTGCACGCCTTTACTTCCCCCTGACCGTTCTCCTCACAGCGGGTCCAGGGGGTGGTGCACCTCTTGCGCCCAGCGCGACTTTCTGGGCGCCCATCCTGGCCCCCCTCCACTCTCGCATGTGGGTACCATCTTGGCGCCCCTCTCACTGGACCACCTTGTACTAGGTTACCGGCCGGGTCCTAGCTACCCTTCACCCCGCGACTCCAAAGATCCAAAAAGCTGCCCGCGGCAGCAGCAATGTCTCGCGCACGGTGTACTCCTTGCGTGCTGCGGCTCCACTGTCGTAGCTCCATGACTGCTCTTCTCGGGTATTGAACCCAAGTCCACACCACTCACAACGTGGGCGCTGACCACTCGGTCACAGTCTCCATCCCACCAGCTCGGTCATGCCGGGCCGGGCAGTGGCATGGGGGCCCGCTCCAGATGGCCCCCTACTCCACCACCTGCCTCTTGGCCCGCTTCTTCTCCTGCTTCCACGGTAACGCTCAGAGGCCGCAGCTTGAGCGCATGGGGCTTCCAGGAAACCCTTGCGTGCCTTAGTCTTATGGCCTCCAAGGTAGTAGCCTGTACCTTCAACGCTCAGAGGCGGCAGCTTGTGCGCCTGGGGTTTCCACCCAGATGCACGGGACTTGCATGCCTTAGTCCTCAATGGAAATCGAACCCGGGTCATCACCGCTCTCGACCCGGGCGCTGACCACTCAGTTACAGTCTCCTTCCCACCAACTCTGACATGCCAGGGGCCTATGGATTAGCCCCTAGCCTCCCTTTCGGGCCGGGCAATGGCGCGGGGGCCCTTGTGCCAATGGCCCCCTGCTCCACCATTTGCCTCTCGGCCATCTCCTTCTCAGGCGCTCCTTGGCGCACTCCATGCACAATAGCGCCCCTTGCGCACAGCCATGCCCTACGACAGAGGAACCAAAAAAAAAATATGCCTTACACACCTTCGGGGCGTCCCGTGGCATTGCACCGGTGGTTTGCCTTCGTAGCCGAGGCACAAGGCCGGCACACAGGGCGCCACCTCCGGCACCCCACCAGGGAGCCTCTCTATCCGTCGCCATGAGAGGGAGTATCACCTATCGTGCAAACATGAATACTTTTAAAACACGAATATTTTGCGGGGAAAAAAAACAATTAATATTTAGCAAAATTTTTGTTTTTGCCACTAAATAGCCTCAAAAATATTTTTTTGCGATTATTTTGAATTTGCGAGCCAAAAACTGTGTATTCCACCCATAAAATAAATTTACTCCTTGCGATTAAATTTTGTCCGACTGGCATTTTGCGTTTGATACTGTGTCCTCAATGCTGCTGTTTGCTTCAAATCTTGCAGGGACCAAACTTATCAGCTGTCTTGCGGTTGTCCACCTGATGAAATAAATGGGTTCCATGCACAACAAAGCTTGTCACAACATGACGAACACACACAGAACTCTCATCAAAACCTTATTGGACTTCTGTTTATTAAATTAACCTATTTTTTTTTGCGAAATCCTGTGTCCCGAACGGCAGAATTATTTAAAAAATTTGCGTTTCTTGTTTTTTTTTGCGCCCAGAAAAAAAACACTCTGGAATTAAATATTTTGGCAAAATATTGGAGTTTGCACGGTACCGGGTACCTGGCGGGCCCCGGTTCCCGCTTTCTCCGTCTGCTTCTTCTGTCTCCTCCTCTTCCACTACTCCTGGCCCTTGCGCAGCTATGTAGGAGGGCGGGCCGTCCCTCCCACTACCATCGTGAGGTTTTTATGCTAGTGCCACGTCACCAGGTGTGAGGGGGGGGGGGGTCTGGGGGCCGGCCAGAAGGCGAGGCTCCTAGACCCCAACATATATGGCTCAAAATGACAGCCTCGTCGCGCTGATCATTTTGAGGTATGTATGTTGGGGTAAAGAAAATTTTCAAAAAATTTTTTTTATCCCAAACATGGGGGTCCCAGTCGGCAAGGGTTGGGAAGGGGGAGGGTCCAATTTTTTTTCATGATTTTCATGCATGATTGAACTCTCCATAAAATTCTGAGTGTTTTGAGTATAGACACATGGGGTGAAAAAGCGTTTTTACCCCCTCCCATAGCAAAAAAATTAACTTTCCTGTGCCTTCGGTGCCGACAGCCAGCACTTCTGTGCCACTTTGGGAGGGGGGAGTCGGTGTCAAGGGCCCGGGCCCGGCCCCCCCCCCCCCCCGTGACCCTCCCCTTCAACACCAGCCCCATGGGGATCCAAAGTATGGGGACGAGCGCACCATCAGCAGCCCAAGACTCCACCCTCTACGAATCTCCAAACCGCCCCGTTCCCGTTTGGGAACACACAACTCTGTGTCTTCAAATCCGGTGGAGGTTCAAACTCCACAACAGGAGTACAATTCGAACTTCGAAAAAGCACATCTATGCCTTCTGAAGGAATCCCATTTGCTCACAGCCAGGCCGTCTGGATTTCCAGTGGCGTGGAGCACGCACTGGGCATGCAATCCCGCCCCCATGCAGACCTCGCAGCACCAAGGCACTGTACTCGTTCAAATCGCCAAACTCTGCGGGTGGCTGCAGCGAAGAGAAGACGGGGCCTTCCTCCAGAACGGTCTCGGTGCTGCAGAGAGACAAAAGCAATACCTCAGAGCTGCAGGGACCGGACCGAAACAACGACCAAAGTGCAACTCGTTGAGGCCCCCACTTACAGACAGGACCACGGATTGGCACAGGCACATGCACGGCACATGCAACAGCAGATGAAATGTAATCAAACGCGGCTCCCCACAAAACTCCCCAATGGCATCGGCCGGTTTCTGCAAATCCGGCTGCCCAGTGGGGGAGGGGGAAGCCCCCCCCCCCCCCCCCCCCCAGCCCTCCAGCCCCTCAGCCCCACCGCCAAAAACAGAGCTCTGAGGGGAAACCCCATATCGACCGCCCAAAGTGCAAGGCAAGCCCCCCTCCGCCCCCCTCCGCCCCGTGGTGATGCTGCAAGGACCGCGAGGTGCAATGTTTCTTGTGGTGGTTTGTACGGAGTACTAAAGTTCCACAGGCAAAGCCAACAGCCCACCAACCAAAAAAGCCTCCACTCAGCGACCAACAGCCGCCATAAAACAGCCCTCAACTGGTTGGCGGTTGAACATCAGCTGTCGACGATTCGCGGTTGCCCATCGGCGGTTGGGGGGTCATCGTCAGCGGTAGGCAGTTAACCGCCCATGGCGATCCCGGACTTTCCAGGACATGAAATTCCAAAGCCCCATTAAAAAACGCCCTGGTTCCGAGCCTTTTTCGCAAATCAGTGGCATACGAGGTTCAATACGGGGCACAAAGCAAGCAGCCACGTCAACTGCGCAACGAAGACTTGCGCCGAAGGCGCAGAGGCAAATTTTGCACAATCACTGAAGGCGGGGGGCGGGGGGGGGCGGGTCCGGACCCCATCCCCTCCTTTGGTATGCCACCCTCACCCTGTTCTCCTGTAGCATGCCTCCGCTCAGTGGCCTTTGAATCAGCGCTCTTTGGTGACTTCGTGCGTTTGAGAGCCTGTGATTGCGACGAAGGCGCTTCCTTCGTTGGCTCAAGCTTCCCCTCAGCATGACTCGTCCTCCACTCCTGGGGAACACAACATCAGAGGATGGGCCGCATCATTGCAGAGTGCCCTCTGTGCTGCAGCGGAATGAGGGCAGGCGGGGGTAATCAGTTGGTGCATGTGTGCCTGTCTCCCCACATCTGCCCCCTGACCGGAGGTGGGGGAACTGGCAGGGGGGGGGGGGCGGGCAGCCGCCAGCACAGACAGGGCACGAATTGGTGCGGGCATGGGTACTGGGTCGCGCGGAGACATGGCTTTCGCACGGGCATATGCAGCGGCAGATACAGAGGCAGGTGTCAGAGCACAAGCTGTGTGCCCTTGCGCAGATGCAGAGGCAAGTGCATGGGTAGATGTAGGGGCACATGCAGGGGCACATGGTAATATGAAATAACGCAGTCCTCAATTGTGCCATGCACAGTGTTTCAGCATGTTTCCCCGTTTTTCACTGATTTCTGTTTTCTGTCACTTTTTCTCAACTGTTCGTGACCCCTTCCAGGAATTATGCAGCTCTGCTCAAATGCACCTCTGAGCGTGCCTAGAGGGTCGACCCTAATGATCGCAGGAGGCGTACCCTGTGCACATAGGGCACAGCATGCATGAGGGCCACTTATTGCCCCCAAAGTACCCACCAATCCCTGGAGAAGGGGGCAATTAAAGGGATGCATGCCTCCAGGGCATGCTCAACTTGGGATATGTAGTAAGGCAGCAGAAGTGCGCAACAGCTGTGACGAGGTGCGCTCTGTATTTTATGGGTGTGTTGTGCGGTCTGGCGGTAGCTAGCATTGGAGAGAAAGTGTCTCTATGCTGACTGTTGCCTTGACTACGCTGAAGAAGGGGAGGGGGCAGGTCAGCTTGGCAGGGGGAGGATGACGAGGCGGAACACCACACGACCTCAAGAACATCGGAATTGCACACATGCTACATCACGGACACCAGCCCCCTTGTAGTCTTGGCGTACTGCCCCTACGGTCAGCAAAGCCGTTGACATCCCCCTAGACACCCTGCCGGTGCTGAACAGCTACCCAACCGCGCACAGTATATGGACTATCATACCAATATTAACGATTTGTGGAATACTAATCTTTGTGTTAGGTGGTTTGAATTTTATTTGTGTAAAATTTTTGCGGTGCTTTTTTTCTGCGGAATTGAATTTTGCAGAGCTGTTTTTGTTTTTCTAAGTCAAGGTTTTTTTTATTATATCCTTTTTTTTTTTTTTTTTGCTTTTGACCTCCTTTGGGCGGCCGGGGGAGGGGGGTATGTTTCATTCGTTTTGGTGCACGGGGGTTGCCCCTGGCCATGACCCGACCCCGAGGGGTGTTCAACCGTTTTGGGGGTTGTAGGGGGGGGGGGGGGGGGGCTTCGTAGACCCAAACCGACCACCTTGTTGTCGGGCACCTCCGAACAGTTGGGTATGCGGCCCAAGTGTGATCCGATAGTTCGCACCACCCCTTACCCCAAAAGAGGGTAGGGTATCATCGGCTTGGGTATCCCTAGCCACACCGGGAACCTTTGGCCATGAAGTTTTGGCAAATGTGCAAGCGCACTTCCCTACAGGAAGGAGAGTCACAGTGTTGCTTAATTTGGTATGTTTTCACACCAACTAATTTCCACCTGCTATCGCATTCGTACTCTTGCCACGGTTCACTCTCCTGCAATCATTTTTGGTGGGATTTACTTGAAATGTGCGCTTGAATTGCCTCATCTGTGACGGACCGTAACACCATTCCACACTCACAATTGCACTGCCTTGGGGGGCATTCTAGGGGAATGTTTGCCCGGCGCACGCCCGGCGCGCTACCTTTGTGTTAAGTATCCTGGCTCCATCCCCAAGTTTATCCTCACCTAGGGAAGTCCCCCAAGTAGACTGCACCAGACCGCAAACCTTCCCTACAAAGCACGTTGCACAAGCTAAAATATGAGGGTTCAACGACGCAAAATGTCACCCAAAATGTGATTAACAAATAAATTATTCCCACAAGTGTGGGTGTCAATACATTCACAACATTAGTGCCCCGTACAATCATCCCCAATAGAAGGGGACCAAATCAGAGGTGGCTACATCACCCCTGAGTTCTTGGGGGCAGATAGTTTGGTGGGTGGGGGGGGGGGGGGGGGCAACAATAGGCACGAGTGGGGAATGGTCTAAAAAAGATGCCCGGCGTGCTAATACTCCCCCTCTAATGGCTCAGACACCATGAAGGAAGAATGGATGCAAAGGACGCCACCGACGGGTAGAGATGTAGGTGGCAGCGGCGCATGTGACACACACCATTGGAGTACTATTTTTCAGAAGTGGGGCGCCCCATGGGCAACGTACACAACCCTACGGCATTAGTGTGCACGAAGAATACGAGGCTTAAGGCAACAACAACAACTGAGTAGGCAACACGCAACAAAGAGAACAACACCGGCAAAAAAAAAGGGCACCAGAAAAAGCCCTTACTTACTCCCAACATCTCCGCACTGCATCACTTACCAACAAAGCGTTGGGTTTGTTGTTTTCACTCACGCCCTAGGCAAATCTAGCCATTCCAGTAGAAGGGGGAGGCGGCCGGGGTATCCTCCCCTACATGTTCAACATATTTGTGTCACAAAAGAGGATGTCCATCCTCTCCGGCATCTTCTAAAGAGCGACGAACGACATTTGTGTAGCACTTCGTCTTGCACCATCTATTGCCCAATAATGGATGGTTTGATGGAATTACTATGTGACCACCGGCACTCGAAGAGCCCAAGAGTGGGCAACACAGAAAAAAAGAACGCACTATATAACCACCGATGCTCGAAGAGCCCAAGAGTGGGCAACAAAGAAAAAAAAAGCGCACTATGTAACCACTGCTCGGTCCCCAACAGACAATGTGGGGGGTGAAATCTGAAGTGGGAAGTAAATGGGCAGAAAAATGTTTTTGGCATATTTGAGATCCCCTGAAAAATCTGAGCATTTTGAGTGTAAACACATGTGGTGAAAACGAAAATTCACCCCTGCCGTAAGACTAAAACAAAACGTCTGGCGCCTGCGGCGCCCACAAAACCCCTTGTCCTGTGCGACTGTTTTGGGGTCCGTATGGGGGGGGTGGTCCCCCCCCCTGGGGTTGGGTCCCGGCCGGCAACAACCCCCGTGTTTTGGTGCCACTAAAAAGGGACCTGAAATACCTTGGACTCTGGGGTTGCAATCCATTCCTACACAGGCACACAAATGTGGACCACTTGGAGTGAAGTTGGACTGACTTTTGTCTAGTTCCAAAACTCTGGGTGGCAGGGATGGATCTAACTGGGGGGTGGGTGCCCCCCCCCCCCCCCTGTTGTGACGAGGCCTCACGATATGCGTCACAAAAAAACCCGGTCACAGATTGAGCCACGCAGGGTACCAGGGTACCAGGAGGAGGCAGGCAGCACAACCCTTCAAGAGAGGCATTCAATGCAAACCATTGCATACTCCAACAAACAGTTTTTTTTTGTTTCTTGGTAGTCCACCAGGGTTCTTATTCACTGTCACTGTCACTGTCAGTACCACTTTCCTCGTCACTGACAGTGAGGGCGCTTGAGCTGGAGGCATCTGTGGAGATGCTTCCGAAAGAGGACAGGGAGCTGCCTGAATCTGAAACCTGTCCCAGGTTATCAACATACTCTGCAGTTTCTGGGAGAACGCGTTCCCTGGCCCGTCCTTTTCCTTTGTCCTTTTGAGGCTTCCTCACATTTTGAGAAGAGCGCCGCCACCGACCACAGAGTCTTTTGGGTGTCACAATATTTTCAGAAAAGCTGTTTTCCCACTATGGCCTATTGTATTTTTTGCGACATGTCACAATTCACTACCCCCCCCCCCCACCCCCTGAGTGGCGCACAAATTAGATCCATCCCTGCTGGGTGGTTGTTTATCGTGGATTGGGGAAGGGTTTGACAGCAGGGGGCAGGGGTTTAGGGGGGGTTGGTTTGCATGTATCTGCCTGAGGGTCCCCCCCTTGAAGGGGGACCCGTAGAGATCTCCCACCACACCCCACCAGCTGCAAAACTGCCTGAGCCTGCGAAGCATTAGAGGGGGAGGAGGGAGAGGTCCAGGGGGTCCTCCTATGGTTGTGCACCATTCTAATACATCCTTGGGGCAGGGGCCAAAAACTCCTGTCGTCGCTCCTCCTCCTCTCCTTGGAATACGGCTCATTTTCATTCGCTTTATTCGCCCATTCATTGTGGAAAAACAACAGCTCCTTTTGGAAGCAGTAGCTCGACACAACAGTTCCCGTCCTCAATTCGCAGATTGAAAGACGGCCCAAAATGGCTGTTTTTCACCACTAAATTGGCCCTAGCATAGAGTCACAGCTTGGAATATGGCTCCTACATGGCTCATTTGCATACCTGTTATGCCCTGTTCATTGTGGGAAAACAATGGCTCAATTTGGAAGCACAATAGTTTCCACCTGAATTTGTAGCTTCAAACACAGCCAGCCTAAAATGGCTGTTTTTCACCACTAAAATGGCCTGGGCATGGAGTCACGGCTTGGGAAATGGCTCTTCGATTACTCATTTGCATTCCTTATGCGTCTCATTCATTGGAGAAAAACAATTGCTGGATTTGGAAGCACCAACTTGGCACAACAGCTACCTACTGCCCTAAATTCTCAGGACGAAATGGCCAAAAAGGGCTGAAAATGGCCATTTTTGACCATATTTTTTGGCCATTGAAAGCCGCCAATGGCTCCATTATGGTAGCCAAGTTGGGAAACCACCGATATCAGACCTGGGGTTGGAGCCCTCAACCTTGAGGCGTTTGGCAGTGGTTTCGAACCTTCGATCCAGTATTTATTACGAACCTGGAAATCGGGTTGGGAATCGTTTGCTTCACCCACTCAACCTCCCGGAGTCCGGTCGGCAGTCAGTGGTAACAGCGTGAACACTGTGACATTGTGCGGCGAGACTTGTCCACTTGCCCAACTCACTGTTGCACCAAAAAAGTATGGCCAATATGGAGACAATATGGTGATCAATCCTGCAACGTTTTAATTTGGCAGACTGTCCATGGGCACACAGCCGCGTGGGTGGTGGGGTCGATGTTGGATGATAGTGCTGATGCAGGATGGTGCTGGGTGACGGGGAGGTGATGCTCAGGTTGTGATGTGAGATGGTGTCAAGTACACAAAGCAAAATTCAAGGGTTGATGGTTGCCGAATTCCTGGACGCCCCAAAGCGTCACAGCGAGGTGAGCACACCTTCAACCACTGCTGTACAAGGTACGCGCTTTGCATGTAGCAGCCCGCCTCGACCAAACACGTAGGGACATAGGTCGTGGTCCACAAATTGCATTCGACAGCGGGCTTGTCGACATCGCGTGCCTCGGCTGTTGGACAAAGACAAATCGTGAGGCAAAGTCGATTTGGAAAAACTGCAACTACCCGTTCCAATCGAATCTCCAGAAATAGGCTAACTGCCTACCACCTCCTGCTGAAGGGAGTCCCAGTACCCACTATTGCAGCAATCTGCCCTGCGCGTGTACCTTTGTATTAAGTATCCTGGCTCTAGCCCCAAGTTGATCCTCACCTAGGGAAGTCCCCCAAGTAGACTGCACTGGACCGCAAACCTCCCATGCAAAGCACGTTGCACAAGCCGAAATATGAGAATTCAACAACACAAAATGTCACTCCGAATGTGATTAACAAATAATATCATTCCCACAAGTGTGGGTGTCAATACATTCACAACAATACTGCTCCTTACATGCAGTCATTCCGGGACTGTGAATTTCACAGGATTCTCTCCACTGCATCTGATATATGAAATGCAACACAGGGCCTGAGAGTTCCGGTCGGTCTGGGGGAGGGGGTAGCAATAGCGCGCAATGGGGCATATGCAATACCTGAAGGATCAAAGCGGCGGGTCAGAAATGAGTAATACAGCCGTTTGAGCTCCAGCAGCAGAAGTCCGAAGTGCTGCACCGACTGTTGAATAGAAAACGTGCCAGTGCTGGGTATGCCGGAAACGGTCAGATATCATGCAGGTTGGAACCCGGTGGAAGAAATGCAAAGGATGGAGGGACTGGAAGGTGGACATGATATTGTAGTGAGATAAGGGGACCGCACACATGCTCAGACAACCACCAGCACATGGGATCTTCAAAAAATCACAGCATGGATTTGTGTGGCTAGTGGGAGAATAATTGATTGAACATGTGCAAAAAGCCATGGTGATGCAACTGTTGTGGCCTTCAATGGGGTGAGCCGAGGGGAAACCGACAGGCCAAGAGTTGTCAAGGTGAAATGGAAGGGGAGAGGGGGGTCGGAAAAAACCTCAATGGGTGGGTGGTCTGCTTGTATTCTGCTTGTCACCACCCTGGTGTTTGGGGGGGAAATTCACCCACTGGGAGGAGTTTTTCTCCATTTTCCCCAGCCCCATAAAATGAGACCTTTTGTGGCCTGGGCTCTTCCCATGCACCAACACTGGCTCTGGGTCACAGAGCGTAGTGTTCCCTTACCTGCGCAACAGTTGGGATAGGGCACGCCAATGAATCTCGTGAGGGTGTGACCTCTTGTCGGCATAGCCACCGCGGTCAGGCTCACCGGGCTGTGCGATGGTTTATCCAGCTGTGACCAGGTGCAGCATCTCGGTTGGGCTGCAGTACAATTGTCTGCCCCTCACGTGTTTGGCTCTGCTCCTACCACTTAAACACCCTGATCTCTTTGCATTGAACAGCCCAACCAGCATTCCAAAACAGGCCACGGCGGGGAGGAGACCAGGGGCTGCAACACTTGATGGCTTGTCAACAGTGCGAGCATACGCAGCGCTCAGCGGTCCATCGGTGTTCCACAACACACGCACACACACACACGACGCGTAAACGCCAACACCCACACCTGCCCTGAGGTGGGCACGCACCCACACATACCCCCACAGAACCTCCGCCCAATTTTGTTTGGGAAGAAATATGGGACCCGGGGGCCGAAAGCAGTGTAGGCAGCAGCACAGGCGATGGCGGACACAGAGGCAGAGGCAGGGCAAGAAGAATACAGGCAGGGGTGAAAAGATATTGTTTGGACAAGATGTTGTCTGCCAAAGAGGGGATGAGGTAGACTCATAGCGCATATGAAAAGGAGAACAGAAACTCTCCGACGATTCTGTGCATCGTTGTGACAAGCGTTCTTCAAGGGTCCATAGGTTCCATGCCAAGAAAATCTGACTTGCCACATCAGAGGGAAAACCGGGAAAACCTGGGGGGAAACGGGGGGCTGGGGGACGGGGAAAAGGAGGATTGAACAAGGAAATTGGGGCAAACTGGGGTGGGTGGGAAAGGAGATGGTAATAATGGATGAACGCTCTCAGAAACTTCCCCTGAGGCAGCAGATGGTTGTGACGGCGGCTGCGGTTGTTCGGTGGAGGGCAGGCATGGTGCAAGTTATCATACGCAGATTGGCGAGATGCAGGACTCATTGCTTCCCATACCTCATTGACTGGATAATCCTTCCCACCTCTCCCACCAATTTGGCCCGCATCAACACCAATATCCCCATTTTTTGAGGTCCCCTTGGTTGCCTTGTGCTTGGCAAGAGACTGACCTGGGATCCAACGCTGAGAGTCACATTGGTTGGCAGTGACAAAAGAAAGAAAGAAATGCCAAACAGTATGCTGTAGCAAGTCAGCCATTGCCTGCACAAGGTGACAAACGGATCAAGGTGCAGGCAACAACCAGCAAACAGGGAAATACGCATGCAATTTCCCCGTTTTCCCCGTTTTCCATCGCCATGCCAAAAATTTTTCACTCGCCTCGTGTTTCCGGGCATTTGGAACCCATGGACCCTGGGTCCTCAACACCCATACAGCACCTCCCTGAATGACACATCTGGATGAGAAAAAGGGGTGTTCCGCACCTGTTCCTGTGACAGGGTGTCCTGCAGAACGCACTGCAGGCAGGACTTTAAAACATCTGTGACCCTGTCCGAAGCGATGTAGGCTTGCAACTGCTCATGTGTAATCCTGAAGATACACAGCGTGCGTTGGGCATGTCAACGATGGGCAGTTAAGCGCTGGATGGTAGTTTGGTACAGGCGCCATGTCTGAGGGCTACAGGGGGGGGGGGAATTCGCACAGGGGTTTTTTCGCACAAGAAAATTTCGCACCGAATTTATTTCGCACAGTGGCCTGAAAATCCCGTGGGAAATTTCTCACCCTTCCAGGATTGTACTGTTTGCTAGTGGTAGTTGCACTGCCAAATTCAGGATTGTTTTGCGAATTCCCAAGAGCTTCCAGCTGGGCATTCTTCATTTTCAGGGGGGTTCCTGCATGACCTGGATCTCAATCCCATGCCCCAAACACACCTTCCTTCTGGTTGTTGTGCAGCTACAAACATGTGGACACCAAAAACCTCTCTCAATTTTTGAAAAAAATTTTCACCCCTTAGGCTCTATGTGATTCTTGAGCAGCACAGAGTCAGTGATGTTGAGTGCTCTAGTGGTATGTGTAGTGGTCTTGCAAAATAGTTACCTGGGTTCAATTCCCGCTGTCTACAACATTAGCACCAGTCTTGCAGTGGTAAGCCTGATGGGAAAATACTTTTTTCCTGCACAAACAAAGCCTCCCACCCTTGCAAGTCGTAACACTCGGGCTGCGAATCAAGTTTGCCTTGGAAAGGAAACAGTTGAAGAACTGTTGGACTGAAAACAGTTGAAGAACTGTTTGACTCGATACCACTCGGGACATGATACAATAAGTTTGGGCTGCAAAGCACAGTTGCAGAACTGTTTGATAAAACATGACTTCAAATTCGAAAAAAAAGGTTGCACTGAGGAAAACAGAGAGGACCCAAATACCACTACTTGCGCGCCTCCTTTCTGTGCCGTTTCTTGCGCAAATCCATAAACGAAGAGGCATCCAATGGCCTCTTACTGGCCTGTTTTTGAGGCACCACACCTAGGGGACGGCGCTTTTTTAATTCATCAACGATCCGCAGTGCATGGCCATCCAATACTTTGCAAGATTTCAAGGACTTTGCAGTGATCAAGGCCAGCTCAGCCATGCAAGCAAAACCTGCCTGAGCCAAAGCGGGGGCATAGTGTTTGTATCCAAGGGTGCCCAAAAAGGCCACAACATCTGCACCTGCACTTGGGACACACTGTTGTTTGGTCTTTTTCGCAGCAGGCTCACTAGGCTCACTATCACTGCCACTATCACTGCCACTGTCACTACCACTGTCACTGTCACTGTCGCTACTACTACTGTCACTTTTGACATGTGCTTTTCCGTTACTACTTGTAGACGCGGAAGCAGAAACAGGTGCAGGGGCAGAAACAGATACAGAAACAGATACAGCAGGTGAGCTGGCATTGGGCAATGCCTGGGACGACGAAGAGGCGACATCTGTTGCCGGGCTAGGGGGGGAACCCTCAGCATTTTGTGCTCTCAGTTGTGTTAGCACTGAACTCTGACGCGCCCGCTTTCGAATATGCAGCCCGCTTTGCACTTTGATTGCGAGCGTCAACAGTAGCTTTAAGGTGCTGAACCATTGCGGAAACTTTCTCCTGCCGATCATCAGTTTTGGGCTTGGGAGCCAAAAAACGAAGCATGGCGTGTACAAAACTGCAAGCAGAGAAAAGCAAGGGGTTCTAACTCCTCCGTCGCGCGCACAGCCTGGCGAGCCACCCCTGTGGTCGCGTTTTGTTTACCTCGGTTTGGGCGAGTGGGCCTGTTTTCCCCTAGGAGAAACCCTCGGCCCGCGGGTTTACTCCTTTTTGCCAACAACATACAACCAAATTTGAATTACAAATACCCTGGCAAACAAATGTCCCGAACTAGCCCCTTTATCTGCTTTGGGGCACATTAGGGCGTGATTCATCATTTTCTGAAAGCAAAGCAAGGTGCAGAATGAGGCATGAGACAGGGAAGAGGGGGGGTGAGCACCGAGTGAAACCCAGAAGCCCACGGAAGGGGGGGGGGGGGAAGAAGAATCCCTCCCGCGAATCCGGCGAATCCCCAGTGCCTAAATTTCGCACCAGTGGCTAAATTTCGCACCGGGTTTATTTCGCACAGAAGCCTGAAAATTGAGCGGGAAATTTTGCACACATTTGAAATACGAAATTTCCCACAACGAAGTATTCCCCACGCGAAATCCCCCCCCCCCCCCTGTATGTGCCATCATGCTGCGGACCACCAAGCATCGGTGCCAAACCTCGGGTGCGTGCCAACGACCTTTAGGTATGCTGTCGGGTGGTGCGTATACGGTGTGGCGACTTGTGATACCTCTGTGGCAGTAATATTTACTGCCTCATATTGCCTGTCCGATAGAATCTGGTGCTAAGATGTAGGCATGAAGCGTGCTTCAAGGGAAACGAGGGACATGAATTGGTAGGGTGTGTGACGTGCACCAGATGAGGAATACCTGGAGTCCATCAGAGCGCAGAGCAGAATCACTTGAGAAGGGTTGTGCAGCAGGTCGTCCGGATGTGAGCCGCTGCACGGAAATTTAGACCTTCGCTGGACTGCAGCGTGTCATAGGGGGAAGGACAAAAGACTGTGGAACAAGAATTGTGGCATGTACAAAAAGAGCACAAAATACCAAGGCCCCTTTCACAACATCCATGTACCAACCAACAAACAGATGTCTGGTTGACCACGACTGCATTTGGTCAACTCATTGCCCAAAGTGCCGTGCAACATCATTTCTGTGGACACATATGCACAATCCTCCAAACGCTCACCTAGAGCAATCTTTGTCCGCAGAGGAAAACCATTCGGAGTCCGGTGGTATTTTATTTGTTTTCTTGGTAGTCCCAGGATAAAGTTGGCACAAGGCCAGATTCACATATGCCCAAGCTCTGCCTGCCATAGAATTATCATTGAATCAATGTGTTGAGACAGTGTGCATCATCAGAATACAACATGATGGATCCATGATCTTGCCCACACTCAGTGCCCTAATGCAATGATTTTGGCCTACAGCACTCACTCAGCCACAGTCGGGTCAAATGCATGCCACAGTCTAAACCTGGCCGACAAGAAACCCTCACCAAGCCTGTAAGTACCCTCTCCACTCTTTGCCACCCACCACTATCCCCCACCCCCAAAGCTCCCACGCCCAAGTAAACCCTGGGGCCGGTGACCTTGCTGTGGTGTGGGGGCCCAAATGGCGTCAGTCCATCACGAACAGACCGGAGAAGGGGATGGAGATATCGAATTTTGGATTGTATTGATGTTTGGGGCCATGAGCAACGGATACTGGGCTCACACATGCCCCCGTGACACAGGCATATGGTCATAGCCACAACTCACAGTACATCGTTTTGCCTTGCTGCACTGCAGCACAAACCAGACCAGTGCTGAATGTTGCCTCGAAAGTTGCCCAACAGACGGCGCCCAGGGGCCCTGGTTGCCTCAAGTTGCCCGACTCCTCTCCTCCCCCAACCCCCTCCCCCTCTCTTCTCTGCACCCTGGTGCCCTGCAGCACCCATAGTGTGTTGCCCCTAATTGAGTTGTCCCTATGGAAATAGCCTCTGGGAGTGGCTTGAGGTCTGCGGAGCCAGTGAGGCACCCAAACAGGGTGTGTGTACATTAATAAATCACTCCCTCCCTCCCTCCCTTCCCTCATTCCTCTGATGTGCCCGTTGGCACCCAGGGGGCCTGGGTGCTTCAAGTTGCCCTGTGGCTGTTCTAAGTTGTTCTACAGCGGTCCCAAGGGGGGGATGGGGGCTACTTAAAGTTGCCCACCATACGCTGACGGGTCACAAGCTCTATTACACGAGAGCATAAATCCCGTGGGTCAGCTAAGCCGGAATTCAAGAAGCACTACTAGTAAGGACTGCGAGAGAATGGAGCTATTGGCCTGTGTCCCTAGGAGTTGCCCCCCAAATCCTCGCGCCATCCATCCATCCATCCATCCATCCATCCATCCATACCCCCCCTCAAAGGGGATAGTTGCCAACCCCCCCCCCCTTCATGGGAGATGGTGGCATCACACAACCACAACCCAGCACCCCACCACACAGCACAACGCAATGCACAAATACGGCATACCAAGCCGACACCGCACCACCAACACACCACAAGGCACACCAAGCGAACACCGACATTGTAGGACATTTGGGACCTAACAGGGGGACTGAGGTAGCCAGAACAGTGCCGGGGACCCGCTCAAACGTGACCTAGAGACCGGGGGCAAACCGGCACTGTGCATGGTGCTTGGGACACACAGTAGAAGGGGCAAAAACCACGCGCCTTCGCAACCTTTGTACTAGGGAAAGGCCTGAGGAAAGGGATACACCTAGTGTCAGGTAAGCCATTAGAGGCTCCGGCCAAAGGATGGGCCACACGCACAAACTGTGGGGCAAACCCTCCCGGATGTGGGACTCCAAACCGCACCGACTGTGACCACACTCACTGTGACGACGCCCTTCTCCAAGATGGTGAGCCGCTTAGTTGGGGGCAAGAACGCGTAGATCTTGTGGGAAGGGGCCGGAGTGCTACCACACGATAAGCCAACCCCCCTCTTCAGCGGACTCGCTTCAGGACTGAGTGGACCCTCTTCCTCTATGTCACAGGGCCGATGCTAGGGGACCAGGGTAGCCTCCCGAGCAATCGACAACACCTACCTACCAACCTACCTACCTACCAACCTACCTACCTACTGAGACGGATACCCCGACGTGCCCGCGACAGGGAAAGAAATGAATTTAATTTCATTTGTACACAATCAGCCGCCCATCTTCTAAGATATCCTTCCAATTTCTGTCATGTGTGCCTCGTTTTCCCATCATTTGCTACCGAATCTCACGCCTCAGTCACTGCCAACCTGTGATACCCGTTCCTTAATCCATCTCCGCACTGGAGTACTCATGGAAGGAGGGTGTAACTTCGGTTGCCACTGATTTTTGGCTCATTCTGCTTCATTATAGGGCATGTTCAGACGTTCATGTCAGAATCCATCCCCCCATCTCAGATCGCTGAAACAGAGATTTGCAATCTTTTAAATGACGATCAGAATTCATGATTCTGACATCAGTCCATCAAGAATTCAAAGGCGGATCAGATTTCAGTTTCCATTCAATCAAATTCGCCGTGATTTGCAAGATGATCTCCGATTTGGTTGTGCGAGTGTGTGTTCATTTTGTGTGCACATGCGCGTATGCCTTTGAGAGGGACATCGCCGACCGGAATCACTAAGGGCGTCCGAGCAGAACATAATGTGCATGCGGAGGCATCCTGGCTGCATCGTCACCACTGTGAGAGGGTGAAGTGGATCTTGCCCGTGGATGTCCGGTAGTAGCATGCTAAACTCGGAGGGGGGTGCGCCCGTATCTCCGGGGAATCTGTGGGGGGGTCACAACTCCTTGAAGCTTGGACATCCGAAGTGAAAAAGGGAGGTGGGAGAAGACTCGGATGAGGTAGGCGGCACTATGGGGTGCACAAGGTTTGGTTGATACCACAACATGAAAATTGCTGTACACGGCAAATGGGAAGCAAATATCATGAAGCCACAACACCGCCAATCTTTGCCATGATAACCTCCCCAATTTAGTGAGTGAAACTAACAATCATGCCGGCACCGAATTTGGATGTTCAATCAGACTGTACGGCAGTGAAAGCAATTCAATAAAACTACCCGGCCAAGCAAACTGCATGTGGGCAACAACTGTTGTGCCATCACATAAACAAACAAAACCTGCTCTTACCTCTTTCTTTGGTGGTCCCCCACCCCCCACGGAGACAAAGGTGTACGGGCAATGAATCTATCACCACACCAAAATTCCAGCGACACCACAATCAATGTTTGGAATGCAGGGAATGGGCCTGGTTTCAGCACTTCGTACCAACTTAACAACAAAATGCAAACTAAATCGCTTTGGCGCAAACTATCAAGGAAACAAGCAAGAGAACAAAAAAATTCCGTGCACGTTGATCTATTGACACCATCGCTCTCTACGAAGGAGAGACCATGGCCCCAACTTGATGTGATGTCAAGAACCCAACTTGGAATTGGAGTTTGAGTCCCGGTCGGAGTCCGAGTTGGAGTACCACTTGGAGTTGTAGTTGCACTCAGATGTGGACGAGCCGGAAAGATCTACTTAAGAAAAAAAATGGCCTCGTGGGCCATAAGGCCGGTACTTAACGTTGCGCTTGTTGATGAACTATTGGATGGGACCATAGCCTAGACCATCCATTGAAGTTGCCAGATACCCTCCTCCTAGTTCAACTTGCCCAACTTGGCGCAGACACCGCGGCACAACCCCAAGTGTATGCCAATCCTCATTCTCCGTCTTTGGGATGGGGCATAACACCATGCTTCTAGGAATCGTGGCCTCTCCCTGTTCTAAATCCCCATCACCTCCCTATTCTAACGCCCTTTGAGATGCGGGCAATTTTCTTTCAAGGTTGTTGTATTGCTTCACACACCGCACGCAAGCCCAAAGACCAAAGCCAAGAGGACTCAAATGGCTCTAAACCTTGCTATCCTGGAGACTTCAAAGCGGAGAGAACTCAAAATGGCGAACCGGAACCATGTTGAGTAACCCATTGAAACCAAAGTGGGAAACCCATGAAAAAGCATAAGAGGGGAATTCACCGAAATGCATGCCATCTTGCGGTGTTTGGGACTCCAAAGTGGCGAGGAATAATGTGGTAACATAACCCACGCTGTTCTAGGGACGGGCATCAAATGCACCATTTGTGAAGGGAAGAGCCCGAAAAGGTATAATTTACGAAGTAAATCCAAAGAACAATGATACATGGGGGTATAGAGTGTGTAGAAAATTGCCTATTTGTATGCACCCCAAGATGTCCTCTGCTAGGAGATAATTACCAAACGTACTCGCCGCATGACAAGCTGCTATGTCGTTCGCATAGATAGCCACACCTCTCTTTTGACCATACCGGTTGATGACGTTAAGAATAAGCCGGTAAGGTTTGAGCTCTATGCCTCCATGGTTAAACACAAGGCACAAGTTGGGTGCATGTTCAAGTATGTTCTACCTAGGAGTGTGATCCGATTTGTTGGGTATATTAAGTTGCAACTAGGCCTCACATTGTAAACCCCCCCCCTTGTATAAGCTACGCCATTGTACGGAATTATTACGGTCCCTACGCCCACTGTAGCTTGGACAAGGGCGCAGCTTGCGCGCAACACATACAACTACTGACACAACACGTGCGCGTGCACATGGTATGAGTGCACCTTGACCTTTGCCCACACATATATTTGGGTGGCAAACTTGCATTTGGAGGCGATGAAAGGGTGAGGCTCATCACGGACTCCACCAGTCGCTTGTGCTCTCTCAAAGGGGGGGGGGGTCATCGCTTCTTACGGGCTACTTGAGCATAGGAGCGGCGATTTTCTGTGTTTGTTTGTCTCAGTGCTTCGTATTCTGCCTAAGTGATGAGGGTCAAAGAGAGTCCCAAGGACGGATTTGTCAGGACTTTGCTCCGTTGTTCCCACGGGGGGGTGATTACAACCGGTCCTGATGCGACCCACCCCCCAACTATCTTTCAAAACTCGGGGGGGGGGGGGGGGGGGGGGGGGGGGGGGGGCAGTTGGGGGGGGTCCAGCTGGGGGTCGGGAGGGGGGGGGGTGTTCCTCCCGGGGGTCGGGGGGGGGTTCCTGCCGGGGGTCGGGGGGGGGGTCTGGCTGGGGGTCATGGGGGTGTCCAGCCAGGGGTGAGGGGGGGGGGGGGTTAGGGTTAGGGTTAAGGTTAGGGTTAGGGTTAGCCCTCGGGTTAGGGTTAGGGCTAGGGTTGTGGTTGCTATAAGGGCCTGCAGCCCTCCTGTAGCCCTCCTTCAGGTCAAAATTTTTTCTTGTTGTTTTAACACAGATATGATTTCTCTACAAAATTTTGAGCATTTTGAGTATAAACACATAGTCTGAAAAAAAATTTTGGCGCCTTCGGCGCCAGACAATTTTCTCTAGAGACACTTGTTGGTGGCCGACCCGGCACCACTATCTTTCAAAACCCGGGGGGGGGGGGGGGGGTGGGGGGGGGTCGCATACAAGGACCGGGCCCGGCCACCCCCCCGTGGTTGTTCCTTCGCCCCTGGAGCTCCAAGGTGGCAGTGTCATGCGGCCTAGGATTGAACCTTGGTAGACGAATGAAAGAATCCACGGCAATTTGGGCGGAGTGTAGGAGTTTCTCATTGTCAGGTTGAAAGACATGGTGTTGAACCCGGTGTAGCACAATGTTGTAACCCCCCATACTACATGTGCACCACTACCTAGACTGGGTGGAAGCATTGTCGTAGTGATCATCGGCTATCCAAGCACTGCTGCAGTTGTAGCAACAGTTCCTAGTGATGTTTAGGGCCTTGACGGCTTGAGGCATCAACTTCTCCTCAATGTGTAATGTGTACAGACTGGCGGCCGCAGAGGGTACAATGCACGCCCCTTTGTTGAGCTACACAACACTGCTCAGAATACGGACTGTGGTGTGCTCCGGTTTTAGGCGTTCTTGTATGGAGGTGGTTGTGGTTTGTATCACCATCAAATTTCGGGATTGCCCCGTTTGTGTAGTAAGCCACCGGTCTACATAGCTTTGAAACTATGGCAGGGCACCATGGTTAGCCCTGTGCCAGCTAGTAGGGATTTACGTCAAGTCGAACTTCAACCAATAGATCAAGGTGAGACGGGGAGAGTACACGAAGAAAAACTATGGAGGGCAGGACTTGGATGGAGATCGATAACCCACCCTACCTCAGAGTAATGAGGATTGAAGGGCTCTCGTGCGGCAACACGTATTTCACGGCTTGTTTGCTATTGTGTACAAGGGCTTTGCATTTTGTAGGCTCCCATTCCGACTAGATCCGAGCATGCGATTGCAGTACATCATTGTGAGTCTCCAAGTGGAACAATAGCATGAGATTATGCAGGCCTGCCTTCGCAATGGGGCAGGGGGGGAGTGTTGTCCAACTTGATTTCGTAGGTTTCTCAGTAGAGTTGACGGATTGCATGGCTTGGACCGTGCGGAATTCCTTGGCAGCGAATTCTCCGATGGGGGCCAGATGGCCTGGTCCATTCGTTGGCGACCAAGTGAGTAGATTTAATGTGAACATGTTGTCGCTGCAACTGAGTCTGCTGCTCGATTACGCAATGGATCATCTGCCCATCGAGGTGTGTCAACGGTGAAGAGCTCGACTAGTTGCTCAACAAGTTCATCAAATTGGTTGTGTATAGTTTCTTTTGGATCTCGATGTAAGCTATACGCTTGGCCTTATCCTTTGAGGAAGCTAGCGTGCGCTTGCCTTCATATAGCTGAGAATTAAATTGTAGCATCTAATCATGTATGGTTTCCAATGTAGCATGTTGGAATGACATATCTAATTCCTAAACTGAATGCTAAATGAGTCGAATTTCTGCTTATAATTTTGCCTTGTTTCCCCCAGAGGCGGAGAGCTTCTTTTTGGCAGAGGGGTTCCTGTGCAAAGATTTGGCAGTCGCTCCCGAATCGCCTAAAAGTATCGCTTCCATAAGACCTTTCGCTCAGCATTCAGGCTGCGTAGTTCTTCCACAGAGAGGTTCAACATCATTTTGTGAGCGTCAGAAGGATTAACACATGCAGAGGGGTCATCATCTTGCATTCCGTTCTTCCTCAATGTAGGCCCAGATGTCGGATCAGGGCCTTGGCTTCCTCAAGAGGTTGGTTTGCAGCGATACGCCCAATCTAGAACAGGTTCCTTGGGAGGTAAAGCTTGTAGAGAAGGTATTTGATGTGGTCCGTCGCTGGAGCCCCCAGTGATTGCAGAAAATCGGTAGTGAGGTACACCGGGCAGCATGCAAGCACTAGATCAGCGTCAAAAAAATGGGGCATGTTGACTGCCAGGCGTGCCGCTTGCTACACGTGTCCATCTGCGGACGGGGTTCCCCTATCCAGCTTGCAGGCATGAAGCAAAGAAGAATCCTACAAACAAAACCAGACACTCAGAATGTTAGCGATGGTGAGTGAGGGTATGGCCACTCTTTTTGCGGTTTTCCTTTGTTTTGTGCGCCGTGTGGTGTCCCCGGGAAGGGGGTAGGGGCAGCCCCCCCCCCCCCCCCCCTCTTGGGGAAAAATTCCGTTTCAACCAATGGAAAAAGGGCGGGGCTAGGAACCCAAAACTGAGTGATTTGGCATAAATGGGATCATGATTGTTGGGGAAACATGCACCTCACCCCAAATGGTGCATTTGGGACGGTTTGCAATGTTGCTTCCCAGGAGGTATGGGAAACTTCCTAGGATAACATGCAGGCCATAAAGGGGTTGCTGAAATCGGGTGCACAAAGGGGTTGCTGAAATCGGGTGTAGACCATACATCCTAATCAGGAACCCATGGCTAATTGCACTTCCCAGTGGACTTCCACGATATTGGGTGGCACACAACAGTCCGCACAACAAACGATCCATAAGACACGGGTTCACTTGTACATAGTTGTTAGTCCTTTCTTTGTCGGTTGTGACTTTGGTGCTTCACTCCCCCCATCTTTTGTACCCCCTTTAACCCCTCATCTAAGGCATACATCTCTAGGATATGTGCCATTCCCCTTTTGCTAATTCGGGGGTTCCGCACCGACCAACCCACCCCTAAAGCAGTTTTGAAGATGGGTTTGAAGGGTGAGTTCCGTCTTTCCACTGGTACGGAACTACACATGTACATACTCCTATACTTCCTAACAAACCATGCGATGTGGGCCATCATCGAATGGAGCCACAAAGTCGGCTTCTACTTCATGACCTGCCAACACACATCAAGTCGTTTGGCTTCTTGGTCTGCACACGCCACCTCCGCGCCACTCAAGAACGCCTTTTTCCTCCTCAATGCGTGCAGGTCTGCCACACTTTGGATGTTGAAAAAAAAACAATTGTGTACACCTAAACATTTCCAAAGTGCAGTTCGGGTAAAACTCCTACAACAACTCCACCACACGCTTCTGGTACTCTGTTTTCTGAAGGAATAGTCTAGCCGATGTAAGGTCTCTGTATCTTCCTTTTTGAGGTCGGAGGGCGATACGGTCAACCGAGGTCTCTCCCAACCCGCCTCCCCGCACAAGCTAATTGAGCAAATCATTATCTGTGGCAATACTCAAATTGTCTCTCGTCAGTCCATGTGCAGCTCTACCCATGCGTCATCATCGAGCATGGCTTGAAATACCGTGATGTAGTTTGCCTTGGCTGTTCTCTGCATGTCCTCGTGGGTGCTTCCCTCTCGTACAAAGACCGTCAGGCCCGTAGCAGGCCATGAATCGTCCCGGCCCTCCCCTTCTTGTTGGCCAGCGTCTTCGCCACCTCCAGCATGAGGGCTATCATGTCCGCCTGGGGCTCCCTCTCCATTTTGTCTGGCGTGTTGCACGTGCACAGGGCACCAGAGCTGGAACCCGTTCCCCCTTTGAGGGGCCGTGACCACGTAGCCCCAGTGTGGGGCCCCGTCCTCCTCAGCCCCTCCGGGCACATCCACGTCGATGCACACCCTTCCAGCCGCCTCTCCGCCTTTTGCTCCCCGATTTCCCTTGGGGCTTCATTCTCGCATCGGGTCGCTTTGGTCGGACACTCGCTTCCCCAAAGTTCCTCGCCCAGCTCCATGTACTTTTCATTTGGGCTCACATCAATGAGGTACAGCATGACGCTTCACTTGTGGTCCCCTCGGGTTCCAATGCCATCCCGTTCCAACTGGCTGCCATCGAGCTTCGGTCCCGCTCGCTGTCCATCTCTTTGGTTCTCGTCGTTCCCGCTCTTCATCGCCCGCTACTGGCGTGTCGTCATCTCCGGCCTGGAGCCCGTTTCCGCGCCGATGTTCTCACTAGAAAAAAATTTCCGAAGTAAGTTACTTGGTAAAAAACCCAGCCACAGAGGGAAAACTTAGTAAATAAATATTTTTTCCTAAGTTTTCAAACTTACTAAAACTTTTTTCATTACTATGTTTTACCACGGACTAGGGAAACTTGGGGACAGCACCGGAAACCCTAGTCATTGGTTAGCACGTCCATATAGAAAAAAAAGTGGAATGGGATTGGGGCCCGAATTGACGCAAAGTGGTGGCTAGACTAACCAACTTCTGCCCACTACAATGAACCAGGGCCAAAACGACCCTTTTGGGGGAAATAAACCCACAACGAGGGCCGAGTTGGTGCTACATGGCATCCGATAGATATATATGTACTCCATTGTCGCCAAATGATCACCCAAAAAAGGCCCAAGTATCCCTGAGGACCGTTAAGGGTCGTAGGAAAAAGTGCATTTTTTCAGCCAGTACATGTAGGCCATTTCTGGTGGAGACAATCATTTCGCGCCTTTTGCACAAGCCATGACCGGCACTATGCAAAATTAGAGGCGGCAAAAAATGTCCTTTTCAACTTTTTGTAACCTACTAAGCGTCACAACATCCCCCTCAAAGTGGTTACCACAAAGTCACCAACGTCGCGAAGAACCGCATAAACTGCTCATCCCAATCCGCCCAGACAAACCAGTGAGCACCCGGAAACACTTTTTTTTGACTCGAAATTGTCCAAACCAAAAGATTCTTGTTTTTGGACCCAAAAAAGGGGCCACGCCCAATCAAAGAAGTGATTCTCAAGTGGGGGGTTTGGGTTTGGGTTTGGGACCCTTGTGCCAAGACGTGTGGCGGCCGCTGCCGGGCTGCGACGTCAGCGGTTGCACCTTCGGGTCCGTGGGGCCACAGGGGTGGAGCCACTGCCGTCTTCGCGATAGACGGGTGAAGCAGCTTGCGCGGGAGTGCCTGCCATAACCCCCCTCCCCCCATGGCTCTGTCCGCCAAGTGCGCTGTGCAGTGCTGTGTGATGCTTCCGGTGTGAGGGGACGGTGCGGAGGGTTCACCCGGTGGAGGAGCGGGCAGCGAGCCAGGGGCACCAGGCCACTGGAGCTCGTTGCTCCCCATTATGTGGCGTCGTCCTTCCCGGGTGCTGGTGACTCATGGCGAGGGTCACCTACTTCATGGAGGGGAATACTCCTCGGGCTGCGCCCCGGACCATCACCATGCTGGATTGTTCGCACGAAGACATGCACAGGTTCGTGAGCAAGACAGGGCACCGAGGCGAACACAGATGTCAAGTCAAAGGGGCCCGAGAGCGCCCATGTCCTGGGAGAAGGCACGTGAGTTCTGGGTCAAGGACCGTGGACGCTGTGACCAGCACCTGGGTACCCATGATCTCGTAGACCTGGATATCACGGAGCGCAATCAAGGTGCGTACCGCAGTGTCAGAAAACACAATCAATAAAGCTGATTCCCACCGGTGAGCCCACAAATGGACATCCGGCAGTGCATAGGGCAGCACCATGGTATGAGCTACCGTGACTGGAACCACTGGGCCCGAGGCGGAGGAACTGGGCCAGGGGATGGAAGAAACTGGGAGATATGCAGGCGCAGATCGAAATTGCAGAGGCCGCGGAGCACGGTCAGCAACAGGACCGTCTGTGGCAGGGTCATGGGGGCAGGGGCCTGGGGGAACCGTAGGCGTGCTTCACTGCAGACCTAGGATCCTGAGGTAGACCGGACCACGCAGACAGAAACGTTCTCAAGTTGGGGGTGGGGCTTCCCAGTGTGGATAGGACCAGCGCAGTGGCTGGCACAGCCGACACACAGGGGGGGTCCTTCGGGTGCTCTGGTAGGGGTGGGGGGGGGGGGTATGTGGCGCTTTCCCATATATGGAGGCCTAACTGGTTTTGATCTAACAATTTTTGCAAGTGGATCTTTCAGCCAACCTATGCCAACCTGAAAACGGCGAAGACCTCACCGGTGGGGCATAATCTGGGAACCTTGGAGCTAGCACCTGGGATGGCAGTCGTTGGTTAGGGGGTCCATATGGAAGAAAAAGGTGTAATGGGACCGGATCGACGCAGAGCCAGCCCCCCCCCCCCCCAGCCCCCCGAAAAAAAATGGTACACGGCTACAAGGGGGGGCTAGAGTGGTCAAAATCCAAAAATTCAGCGGGTGATAATTTTGTCTCCCAAAATGATGATTTCACAAAGAGTTAGACATCCAATACCATACCTTGGGGTATGCTACGCGAATAACCCCAAAATAGGGGGCATACGCCGCCTGCAGCTCCACTTGATCTAACAACCTCTCTTCGAGGTGATTATACAGTACCACCTGTATCCAAGGGGGGTGCATTCTGTACTATGCACTCTGTCACAAATCAAAGGTTGTGGGGTCCAGTGGGAAGGGCCAGCGAAGCAAGGGTTCCAGACTGGACACCCGTGTTTCGCAGAATGACGCTTTCCTACCTCACCAAACCTTCATGAACCTATGTGCACGGCCGGTGGCCCCAGAAAAATCAAGAGGGGGCGACACGGGTAAGACGACTGTGGGAGCCCAGCCAACATCAAAATATAACAACAAGATGGAGGATTACCTCCCTGGCGTCCTTTAGCCCAGCGCCTTGGGACAGGGCATTGGATCAATGGATAATTCTTGCCCCCATACAATGCCCTCCCCCCCATACGCCCCATCACTCACCTCAAGCAGCCGCAAATCCAGTAGTAACACGCCAACAAACCACCTGCCAATACTGCCCAGAACACAGGTGCAGATGGCCTGCTAATTCTGTAAATCAACATGCTCGAGGAAAAAGCCTTTGATCTCTTCCCACACCATGGACGCAACAAAATACAACCAGAAGATTCAAATGCATCCCATACCACGCCAGGAGAGTTGACCTGTGCATTGGTACCCATGCCACTAGAATGTGTGTACCTGTAGTGCAACTGTAGTAAAGCTGTAGTGCAATCCTTAACGTTGGGCTTCTTGGTATGCCCATCCTGTCAGTCATTGGTGGTGGTGGGGTGTTTATAAGCTGTGCGCATCCTACACCACGTTGCGGGTTTGGGGATAGCCGTTATTTTCGTGGTATCATTTTATTTTAACCTGTTGCTTCTTGTTCCATTGTACCCCTAGAGCACACTGTGAGTCAAAGACAAGGAGGACATGCAGTAGAGGAGGAGGTGGGAGGGGGTCGTCGAGGGGGAGGTGGGGAGGGGTCCAAGGGTGTTGGTGGGTCTGCAGAACTTACACCCGCACTGGGTTGACCTAGAGCATTGGGTCGACATCGCCCACCCCCCTGTTGACTACCATTCGTCGTGGGGGCTTTGGAACTGGGCACTTCCTCTTTCCGCGCCAGCCCTCCATCTCGGGCTGGGGGGGGGGGGGGGGGCTTGGGCGATGCCTGGAGGATGGTCGGGGAGGGGGGGGGGGGGGCAAACTCCCTCCTCCTGTGGTTGTCAAGCGCTCTAATGTATGCTTGGACACAAATCCTTGAGCTGTGTGGTGAATTGCATGGGCAGTGCCAGGCTCCACACTGGGCTTCCAAGGAAAATACCGAATTGTCTCCCTCCCTGTTTGTCATGCTTTCTGCAACGTAGTTTGCTCCTGCTCTCCAATTGGGCCTGGCCTGAGCAGGCGTGCCTATCGATGCGCAATTATCATTCAGTAGTCGCTGTTGGCGGACGACGTAGGTAAGACCAGTGCAAATCCGGTGGATGCATTTGAGTTTTCTTGAACTGGATGGGGCCCAAGGAGTGGGTCCAGGGAACTTGGGTGAGAGAAGGCGCGTCGGACAATGATGGAAGGAGTGAGGCCTACGATGGGATGAAAAAATAGGGCAACAACGACATCGAGGGTGGGTGGTCATTGCAACACATCTGGACAGTAGACGACTGAACCTTGCGAATGTTCGAGAAAGAAAGGGGGCAATCATTAGACTGACCTGAATCCTCTCAGCACAAACAACACTGCACTCAGGCTGGCCTCAACCCCAGGCAGCAGCACCGAGACCACAGGATGCACACAGAGCAGGTTGGCCTTTAGCTCCATGGGAACCTTCTCTTCTTGCTTCCCTACCGCCGCACACCACTGCTCTAGAGCTGGAAGGTGACCTGCTTGTGCTGGATTGGGTTCCTTCGAACATCGCCTTTGTGTCGGATGGCTCATGGTCCCCGTCTCATCGATGTGGGGGAGCAGCAAAAACAAATGATTGCCCCAAATTTCACTTGTACCCCAGTGCTCTCCCTCTTCTTTGCATCTGTGGACTTAATTGTCCAGGCAGTTTTATATTCATATTTGCAGTCAGTAGCTGCCAATAGACGCTATGTTATCTTGTGCTGCCCTGTACTTTACATCTGGGTGTCAACATCAGTGGCAAGCGTGTATGTGTTGTGGTACGGGCTTCAGCCCAGCAGTGCATGTGTTCGAACTGTGTTGTGCATGCTAAGGTGGGTGCATCACACCTGTGGCTCTGGCCATAATTCACCCATTGGAAAAGAGCTGTGGCACCAGTAAATGGGGCAAACAAACTGCAACAAGCCAAGAAACAACTGCAAACAACCGCAAACAATTGCAAACAACTGCATTTAAACACCTCAATTCAAAACTGCAAATCCATAACTTTCATATGCCCATTCTACCAACTATCAATCGCCGTAATCTCGCTCTCTTCGTTTGTTGTAATTGTTCCGTTTGTTGTTCACTGGAGCCCATTGATTCGTCCAGAGGACTGTGTCGTTGCTGTCTGGCGTCCTGTGATTTGACTCCAATAGCTCTGGGCTACGGTCCCCAGACTCTGCCCCATGCCGCCCCCCCCCCACACCACCCCTGATAAGTAGGAGCCAGCGGTGTCACCTTCCGAACCACCCCCGCCGCCGCGGAGGTGATTCATCGCTGTTGTACCCTCCATGCCCCTTCCCATGCCCATGCGCAAATCCCGGCCCATGCACATGGCCCCTGTTGTTCTGCTCCTCCGCTTGCACATGCGCCGCAATGCGGCTGAACAACTGCTTGTTGAACATGTCCTTGGGCACGCCGTGCTGCGTCATGTGCTCCGCCATGTCGTCCCACTTTTCGACCGTCCCGCACACAGGGCAACGCACCGGCCGCTTGGGGCACTGCTGCTCCATGTGGTGCTGCAGCCGCCCCCGCGGCATCACTTGTCCGCAAAAGTCACATTGGGTGGGCCATCGTGAGCACTCCTGCATGTGCTGGTCGGTCTTGGCCCGAGGCACCTTCGCATTGCAGTGAGGGCAGTCCATTTTCGTGAACGGGCACTCTTGCAGGTGCTGGTCTATGCCCCCTCGAGGCCCCACCTCCCCACAGCCCTCGTTGGGGCACTCCACTGGGGCTCCAGGACACTCCTCGGCCTTATGCGTGTCCAGCTCCCTCCGCTTCATCCGCTTCCGGCAAAATTCGCACTGCACCGGACGCTCGGGGCAGACTTCGCGGTGCTCCCGCTGCAGCTTGCGTTTGATCATCTCCCCACAGCCGATGTGGCAGGGGATCTCCACCTCGGGGCATCGCGTGGCCTTGTGCTCGCTCAGCTTGCTCTGCAGCATCGACTGCCCGCACCCCGCGTCGCACTCCACAGTGCGGTTCTCGCAGGTGGCGGTGTGCGCCGGCAGATCCTTCCGGGGGGCCTTGAAGCCGCAGCCGTTGGGGCAAGTGACGCTGGCTTCTGGGCAGACGTCGGCAATATGACTCTCGACCTCTTGGCGCTCCATCGTGGCACCACAACTCTGGGGGCATGGGACCTCCACGAACTTGCAGGTCTCCAAGTGATGCTTCAGATCCCGCCGCAGCAGCTGCTCAGGGCAGTCTGGCATGCTACAGCTCACCATTTTGAACCTGGGATTATGGAAAGCCGGTATGTGCGCGCGGTGCAGACTATTTGTATTGTCAGATCGGATGAGCCATTCAGCCTGACGGACAGTGTGGCTGCGGCCAGCTGACCCCTCTTTATCTTCCGGTTGTGATACGACCGTCTGTTACAAGGCATCTATGCCTCGCTGTGGGGTAAATCGCTGTTCTGGCGGAGTGTGTTGCACAGCAGCACTACAATTCGGCTGCCAGCCCTTCACCATCATCAGCAGGACATAAGCAGTCCGACTTTCAACGTCTGGCAAAAGCCGTCCAACAGGTGCTGACTGAAATCGATTCACTGTCAGGCACGTTACTGCCATCCAGTTGCGTTTCATGCCCAAGAGCTTGGCAAGTGCCAGCCATCACCCCAATGCGAGGCAAAGATGAACACCTCCACACATCCACACACACCACTACTGGGATGAACAGTGAGACAGTGAGAGGTACGGTTTTGCATGAGTACAACATGTTTGCTCTTCAAGTCATTGACCTGATGCTGTTGGTGGGCTGGGGTGGGTGGGCGTTTGGGAAGGGGGGGGTGGGCCCATAAAGGCGGTAGGTTTGCCGGTTGGTACTTGGTTTGACACTCTTGGTGTGTTGTGTTTTGCATGCTTTGGTGGTGCAGTGTTTCCGATGGTCGCCGTATTTGGGGGGGGCTGCAGGTTCGAGGGTGAGAGTGGAAGGCTTGTCCCAGTGCTTAGGATTGCAGCACACTGCCCACATGGACAGGCTTCACATGCACTCATTTCCGGACTGTGAAGTTTGAAGGGTGCTCTCCATCACATCTGATCTGCAGATAAAATCAGTTCCATTTAAGTGTCAACCCCTTTGGTGTGCTCTCATGTGGATGGGGAGTACGTGCATGCAATGATGAGAGATGGGGTGGGGGAGGGTAACTGGGGCTCTCATGGTGGCATCACACATTGTGTGGTTTTCACGTGTATACCCCAAGTGTGTGCTCCTTCCGGTGCCAGTGGAGGGGGTGGGGGACATGTTGCGAGAGCAAGGGCTCCAGGACGACCGGAATGCACGAACCGTTGTCTTACAACACCACACACACGTTGTCCAAGCATCTAAAAGTCTAAACAGTGACTGATGCTCAGGGCCAGCTCACTGACGTCACTGATTTTTACGAAAAGCCAGCCAGAACAAACTGCAGAACCAAGGCCCAGAAATCCCCTTATTCTCACCCTATCATAGCACTCCACAGGTGCTCCACCGAGCGGTCGACGAGGCAATGACCAGGCTTCCTGACGGCCATGAGCCGTGAGGCCCTTGACAGCAGGTAGCAGTAGGTGCCAGCAATCTTTTCTTTCACCATTTCAGTGGTGTACAACGGCAACACACATACACTTCTGTCTGCCTGTGTAAGGGCACGCACACACACAAACACACACACACACATACACACACACAAGCGTGCGTCCCGTCCAACAAAATGAACTGGATGCAAAAAGCCCAAAAGGATGTTCTGGGTCCCTGACACGCGCAACCTCCTTTGGGAACTGGATCCATTTGCCATGCAAGACCGGTTGGTGGTTTTGTTGTACGGTGCACATGGTCCAGGAACCAACAAAGGGGAGAGAACTACCTGCACCGCTTTTCATGCTCCGTCATATCCTGCCTCAGCATGTGCTTACCACAGCCCTCGTTCGGGCATTCCAACTCCTCGAGAGGGCAGTCCTGGCGCAAATGAAGCGCCGTTTCCTTGCGCTTCCCCTTCCACCCGCACTTATTGGGGCACGACACCAACTTGTGAGCACAGTCACGTTCCACGTGCTTGTCAAGGTCCTTGCCGCGAACCTGCTCGGGGCAGCCTGGGGTTGGGCACTCAACGATCTTGTAGCCGCACACCTTGTCATGAGCAGCCATAGCCTTGCGCTCCATCCGAAGCCCGCACTTGGGGTGGGGGCATTTGATTTGCTTTGTGGGGCATTCCTACAGCAGCATTGATGTACGTCTGGGTGGATCTCAGGGGATTATCACGCAACCACTTCATCTCGTCCGAGTGGAATCGAACGCTACAACGCTAAATTACAATGCCATAGGGCTTTTTTTGCGGGACAACTCTGCTGCATTCTGCAAGGCGCGTTGAAGTGGGTTGATGCACATTGCAAACAGGAAGGTAAGCAAGGGCCGTTTCGTGCCAAAATGGGCCAAAACCAGGTCCTGATTGACAAAAAAAGCATGAGTGATGCCCCTTGGGGACAGCCTCTGGTGACTTGAGACAAGGGTCATGCCGGAATTTCGACCCCTTTTGATTGCTTTCAGATGGGCCTATACATACTCATCGCCCTGGGTGATGTCCAACATATGCAGTGATGTACGTGTGGGTGCTGGTGGATGTGTGGGTGTGTAGGTGCATGGGCGCGGGAGATGTAACCCAAGGACCCGCCACTGATCAGGGGCTGTTGAAAACAGAAGGTGATTCAACCCTGTCAGGCATAGTAGCTGCGATTGGCACCAAGTTTTGCCCATCCTTGCACATCTGCCACCAAATGGCTTGTTTGGGTCCATAATTGCCCCCGGGGAGGGGTTGGGGGAAGGGCTAGGTACAGCTTTTGTCACCAGATGACGACCCAACCTGTCCCTCATGATGTTGGCACGGGTTGATTTTGCAGCTCATTGATGCCGGGAAACTCGGGGCTAGTGCTACACGGTAGGGGAGGCCTACAACGTAAGCTGGAGGGAAGGTAGCCACACTTCTTGAAGGGTGGGTGAAAACTGGCTTGTGCCTACGGGTGGGGGCTGCAACACCCCACCATGACCTCCCGTTGGCAATTAGTCTGATGCAAATGTCAAAGAAGATACATCATCTGTTGAGTCAGCACAAACGTGGGAGCCCCTCTATGTCTCTTGCACACAATGATGTCAATTGTAGGCTACACTTTCTCCAAATGCTGTGTAGATCCGAGAGCAAACGAGGAACAGGCACCAACGGTTACTACGCGCGACTCCTGGCTTGGGCCCTCGGACCGTAAGGACCCGTGTTCCAATGAGCGGTGGTGTGTGTGTGTGATCCATATCTCTCGTATAGCTGGTTACGCAGTGGCCAGGGGGGGGGCGGGGCGGAAAAAAATTCCTTGTTACGGCATACAACGTCATTTTCGCAGGCAACCCCCGGGAGGGAGGGGGGGTACGAAAAAATTTTCCTTACACATATATCCAAAATTTCCATGAAATGTGGATGTTTCTAGCCGAATGTTATTTTATTGCATAGAAAGCAAACATGACAAGTGACAAACGGTGCACGTTGATCTCTTGACACCATCGCTCCATCAATGTGAAGACTACGGCCCCGGCTTAACGTGCAAAGTGTGGTAGGGAAGTCTCACCCTTTAGCTGTGGCTAAGGAGGAGGGGCGTTGCTCCCTCGGTCAAAAGTAGCAGAGCCCCAATACGACTTCTTTCTCCATACCCTGTGGATCAGGCAACAACATGTCACACAATGGCTAAGTACTTGGTTGTACCATGGTTGTGTGTGTGTGTGTGTGTATGTGTATGTGGATGTGTGTGTCGCGGCACTCCATGATTTTTGCACGCACATCGCAACCAAAATATGTGCCCATAAACCAAACACGATGTTTGTTTTGGGTTGTGTTTGCCTTCTTAGGAACATGGTACAATTCTTATGAGAGAGAAAAAAGATAATGTGCAAAATCAAAAACAAATGCACTGCTCGCGTCGGAAGCACCGTGTTGCACATCGTTCGTCCATCCCCCCTACCATGGCACAACCTTGAAATTGGGCACTGTGTGTGTTGCCTGACCCACTACATGACAGGGTGCCCATTTCTATCATGTAGTTGTTTCGCTTCGCATGTGGCAATGTTTCGCGTTTCGAGTCGTTTCGCGTTTTGAGTTGCCTTGCCTGTTGTCACCCTAGTAGCTACCGCTTCTTGGCCTTCCCACCTTGGGAAGCCGCCGGCCGCTTCTTGCGCTTGCTACTAATTGGCTACTTTTTGGCTGGGTTTGGCTGTCGCTGTCACTATCGCTACCCTCGGAAGCTGCTGCTCACTTGGTGCCCTTCTTTGCAGGTGCCTTCTTTTTGACTGGGTTTCTGCTGCTACCGCTGCTACTGTTGTTGATGCTGGTACTGCTACTTGTAGTTCTGACTGAACTGCTGCCGCTGCTACTGCTACTTGTGCTACCTCCGCACACAGCAATTTCTCCCCGGATTCACCAACCGGTGCCACCCCGGTGCAAGGGGGGTTCATGGAAACCGTCCCCATACCGTCAAGGTATCTCCAATGAACCTTCTCGTGTGCATGCCGCACCACAGGGTATTGGCCACGCAAGGCATTGGCATTTGGCACACCAAGTGGCAGTGCTCCTGTGCACTTCCAATCGGCACCTAGGGCAAGAGCGCTGCCATCGGCTTCTGGGCTTGTTGGAACCTCATCCTCCCCTTCAATCTCTCCATGAGGGGGCGCATCATCATCTGCGGGCGGTGCAGGTGCAGCAGCAGCGGAGAAGAATTGCGTGATTGGCAATTGGTGCTTTGCCTTCAATGGCGGAGGGATGAAACCCGCCTTGTGTTTCGTGCCCTGGCAATGGGTGGCAAATTGTTGTGTGTTGGGACCCGCCAAAATTGATCGCCGCTCCCCACAAATGCAATTCCAACCATTCGTAGTGCGGTTTGCCCGTGCAGCATCTAGTGAGGAAGAAAGCAAGTGAGTTGACATTTGCTAAGATCTGAAGTGGAAAGGAAGATGGGAGTCTTGGGGGCTTGGGATGCTAACCTTGGGTCTGTACACTTCATGACCTATGCACAACGCATACATCCTGTGAGAGGAAAGCAAGGAGCACAACGGGACAAGGGCACGAGCATTGGCAGATTTTTGGGGCAGAACAAATCATCACATGCAATGTGCACAGAGGTGATCCAAATACATTAACTAATTTGGTGCAACCACTACCAAAATTGTACAATTTGTTGTCCAAGAGAAAAAAATTTCCAAATGCTACAGTTTTAGTGCGACAGTTTTTTCGCGACCAACCCCTGGAGGGGGGAGGGGGTACGAAAAAAATTTTCTAGGCGCGAAGTTTTTTTCCACCACCCCCCTGCTTGCGCTCCAACTAGGTGGAGTGTTACAACAAATTTCCTGTTGGCATGTCCTAAGCGCCTCAACCCCAACCACCGGACACCTCCTTGGGTTGTCCAAAAAAGGGTGCACCACTCGACACACGCTAATTTCACCCACCCCTCCAGAGCCGAACCAATAGACTCCATCATTAGACGCGGCCAACACCGAAGGGGCAGGTCAAAACAAAAAAGCAGTCAGTTTGGAACAACATGGGTGGTCGTGGCACTGCATGGGTCCCACGGGCTTGCTTGTACTCCGTTCCATCACCAAACAATCCTCTAGTCATGTCCCAAGCCACCCAAAGAAGATTTAGAAAAAGAATCTCGGGTTGGTTAACAACCTCACACTCAAATGAGAGAGGGGTGGCGGGTGGAGAGAGGAGGGGGGGCAGGGAGAGAAGGGGGGGGGGGGGAGAGAGAGAGAGAGAGGGAGAGAGAGAGAGAGAGAGAGGGAGGGAGAGAGAGAGAGAGGGAGAGAGAGAGAGAGAGAGATGGGGGACAGGAATAGGCCCAAAGGGAGGGGGTATGTTGCATTTCTCAGGGACACAGGCACTCTTGATTTTGATTTAATAACTTCTGCATTCTGGGCATTACATGACGTGCAGGTACCACTTTTGAGGGTTTTTGAATCTTGACCCCCCCCCCCAAAAGTTAGCTGGTCCGAATTCGACCAGAGTTTTGGGGACATCTTATCTCATACATTTATGATTTCACATATTTAAGTAAAATATTGAAGATTGAACCCTCATCGGGCACGCTCCGCGAAATTCACCGGAAAGGGGAGAATGCCTCAGCCACACCTGCCCAGTCTCCCACTTCTGAGATGGTTGATGCGGGCCGAGTTTGCGAAATGCCAAGGAAGGGGGCGGTGTGCATACTATGTGAACAACCTTGCTTGAAAGGGAAAAGGGGCAAATGCCGCCCCCGGGCACCAAAACACCGTCAACGGAGCCCACAGCCCAGCCCCACTTTTTGGGGGATCCACTGACTCCATGTCCACCGGCATGGGCAAGAAACACAGTAACCGCTGGCACAGACCTCCTCATGCTCCTCCAGCTTCCCCCTCAACAAGAACTGCCCACATCCGTGCTCACACTTGACCAATGCGAACTGGCAGTACTTCCGCAAATGCCGCTCCAAGTCCTTGCGAAGCAGAAACTCCGGACAGCCGGGGGTGTCGCAAGCGACCTTCTTGTACTGGCAGCTGGAACTGTGCGTGCTGAGGTCTCGCCGGGAAATTGTCTCCCCGCAGCCGTCGGGGCACTCCACGCAGTGCAGCTCGCAGACCTTACAGAGAATGGGGTGCAGGCGCAGGGGCAGTGGACAGGGCAGTGCACGCGGTCCGGTGTAGGGCAGTGGATGCGCTGGGGTAATGCGTGGCTGAAAACGGCATTTGTTTGTGCACCCACTCTAATCAACAGCGCCCTGAAGCCCTCCCAAAGGCTGTATTTGGCTCCATCTCCCATGCGGGTGGGAACGCAGGCCCAGTGCCTGTTTGAAGCCCTTCCCAAGAGGCACAGTGGCGCTTGAATTGGGGCCCGGAGCAACAACACCCGGTATGAGGCTGACCCCAAGAGCCCCAAATCCCGACTCGGGGGACGGTAGTCCACCTCACGCCTCCCCTCTGTTGTTTGGCTGCTGGGGACGTAGCGATTCCCATCCATTGCTTCTCTTCTACGTCACAACTGCGTCGCGG
Organism: Eutreptiella sp. 'Long Island Sound 2002'; assembly: GCA_964036045.1. NCBI lineage: Eukaryota > Euglenozoa > Euglenophyceae > Eutreptiales > Eutreptiaceae > Eutreptiella > Eutreptiella sp. 'Long Island Sound 2002'. The sequence goes on along the minus strand of OZ038384.1, from coordinate 17,113,432 downwards.
CAACTCTTCCAACGCCAATGTGACTTTTTTTTGCAACAGTCGCGGGCGTTTGGACTTGGCGTTGCTTCAGGCAGTTTAGAGGCTGAGACTGTCCTCAGCAGTGACCAATCACGCCTGAGCCCCCTGGGTCAGAGCTCGTTCTCTCCACTCCAGCTCTGCAGCGATGCCCAGTACTTTCGCCAGTACGGCCTGTCCCCACATACAAACCCATCCAGAGCAACACACCGCCCGGAGGCACGCCTCAACAAAACACAACCGAATACCCTAAAACAGAAGCAGCAACCGGCAATCACACTCCGACTGTATGTATGGGTCCCCAGACCCCCCTCCTACTACGACGGAACACCTCAAGAAAAAGAGCAACCAGCGGTAGGGGCAATAGGTGTGCCAGAGGCAGTCGGCGCGCAAGAGGTAGAGGCATCGCACAAGACGCACGGCACGCCACACTTCAAAGTGTTCGTGCATCTGCCGGCGGCAAGTCAGGGCCCCGCACTTGTTGTAGCACAGGAGCGGGGCAAGGGGGCACGACTGCTGCACGTGCGTGAGCAAGTCCCGCTTGAACAGCAGCCGAGGCTGACATCGGTACGGGCACACGAACACATGGTGCGCGGCGCTGTCCAGCGCCGGGCGCGTTTTGCTGCGGACATCGCAGCTACGACAGATGCGGCACGTCGCCCCTAACCCAAAATGCTGCCGGAGCTTGCCCGGGAGGGCCGCAGTGTCCAGGGACCGTGTGCACCCCCTGCAGACTACTGCCCCACAGGCCCCGCAGTTGTGCCTCCACTTGAACCAACTGTACGTCCCCCCGCACTCACGGCACTGCCCGACGTCCTCGTTCTGGACCTCCCACTGCGGCAGCGCCAACGGCACGTCGCTGCCCTTCAGCACCTCCAGCAGCGCCAGATGATCACGCCACACGTCCAGGGCCCCGCAGGCGGGCATCTCCACGCCCCCCACCTCCTCCGGATGCTCCTGTTGCCGTGCGCCTGGGCCCCGTCCATTGGACAATGCCCCATTGGTCATGGCACCCCCCGGCTCATGCGCCGCCCCCTCCCTCGCCTCTGCCGCAGAAGGCCCATTTGTGTGCGATTGGGAAGATGCCTGGGAGCCCGGCAGCGATGGAGGGGCCCAGTGCTCATCGATAGTGTCCCAATCCTGAATCGCCCGCCACTGTTCCAGCGCCTGACGAGAATGGTCGTGGTGGCACTTAGGGCGGCCAAGGGTTGAGGGTTGTGGGGAGTGGAGTCGGTCTCAGACCACCGACGCCCCCGATCACTGTGCAGTCAATGACCAGAACGGCATCAATTCACTTTGTGCAGTGCACCCGTTTGCTTTTGTGCCATAATCCCGTGTCCTGATACTCCTGAGGGCGGACTTAGAGGCTGAACAGGCTTCAGCCTCTACATCCGGACCATTCCGGGCTGGTCATCCACCAACCCCCCCCCCCAAAATCGGCGAAGAAATCCCAACGAATCAGCGGAGCAATTTTTCCGCAAAACAGGTTCCAAGTGCCCTAGATTTCAGTCCCAGGCCCTAAACACACCTTCCTTGGTTGCTCTGTAGTTGGAGTCATGTGTAGGGGGGGGGGTGGAAAAAAAATTCGTGGAAACGGCATACAGTTTTTTCTGCGCAGCCAACCCCCGGAGGGTGGGGGGGGTACACAAATTTTTTCCTTACACATATGACCAAAAAATTTACCAAACAAAGCCGTTTCAAAGCAAAAATAGTGCTCGTTGATCTTTTGACACCATCGCTCCATCAATGTGAAGACTACGGCCCCTGCTCAACGTGCAAAGCGTGGTAGGGAAGTCTCAACCTTCAACTGTTTGAAGTGTTATGTGCCAAAATCAGCGCTGCGTCCCTCACGCATCCATTTGCAGAGTGCTTTATTGCGTGGCACCTCATAGCACGGGTTGCAAGGCAATTTCTCGCCAGAATCACCAAAGCGTGCCTTTCCAGTACATGGGGGGTCCAATGACACGATCCCCATGCCATCCACGTACCTCGAGTGGACTTTCTCATATGCATGCCGCATCACGGGGTATTTGCCACGCAAGGCATTGGCATTGGGAATACCCAAAGGGGGGGGCTCCCATGCACTTGTCCCGGTTGTAGCGGTACCTTGTGTCTCCGGGTCATTTGCTGCAACCTCATCTTCCCCATCGCTCTCTATCGGAGGGGGCACCTCCTCCGCCACCCGTGGGGGGGCAGCAGAGAAAAATTGTGTAACAGCCAATTGGCGTTTGGGCTTCAGCGGGGGGGCTGTACCAGCCCGGTGTTTCCGACCCCGACAATGAGCAGCAAATTGCTGTGTGTCCGGACGGGCCAAAACCGATAGCTGCTCCCCACAGATAGCCGCTCCCCACAAATACAATTCCACCCGTCCACGGTGCGGTTCGCCCATGCAATGTTCAACGGAGAAGAAAGAGAAGAGGATGACATATCTAGCATGCAAAGCAAAAACACACTTACACTTGACCTCTCCTCTAATCCAAATGACGAAGCACCATAACGAAATTGATGCATCAATAGGTTCAAACAATTCTTTATATGCCATGTGCCAAAGGGAAATGCAGACACGTTCACTAATTTGATGCAAAGAATTCAATCCTTGTACCAACATTGGTCCCTAGAAGCAAAAAAAAAAAGCACCCTCACAAATAACCTCTACCAAAAGCACAAATTTGAAATGATCAATGGGTTCAAACAATTCAGTACATGCCAATGTGCAAAGGGAAATTTGGTGCAAAGAATTCCATTTTTGCACTTGCGTAAAAATTTTTCCAAATGCTACAATTATGGTGGGATAGCTTTTTTTGCGCAGGCAACCCCTGGAGGGTGGGGGGGGGGTACGAATTTTTTCAATGCGCGCAATTTTTTTCCACCCCCCCCCTGGTCATGTGGAAACCCAAAATATGTCTCAATTTTCGATTGGTCTGTACATTGTTCCTGAGGACGAGTATGGCAGTGTAAGGCGATGGTCCATTGGTATATGCCGTGGTCTGCAAATTGGTTGGCGGTGGTGCAATTCTCGGACGGATTTTTTTTCTTGCATTTTTTGTCACTTGTCTTGATGGCAGCAGTAGAATACCCTGCAACAGACGCTGAAGGCTCCACAACCCCAGATTCCATGGCTACATGGCTACGCCAGACACAACTCAAGGAGCCGAAGGCACCTGCAGCCCAGAATCCCTTGATTGGGGTGCTGATGATGAGGTGCTTGAAGAATGGCGGCCGAAGAACGCACTGGGGCATGCAGAGCGAACACACAAGTTGCAAACTGCCCCCTGACCAGCATCAGGGTACTTATCCCGCAGAAAAGTTTGATCACTGGAGGGGACAATGAATCCCAGGAGACCAGAGATGCGTCTTTTTTGTGGGCAGTAACAACTCTTCATGGTGCCCATCTGAGGGAACCGATATAGAAAGAAAAGGTATCATCCAGTGTCCCAAAGTAAATGATGCAGATCTTGGATTGACACCTCCAAATCAAGTGTTCTAGAATCCCAGAAGCCCCAACAAATCGGCAGAACGAATAGGGAAAATCACAGAAACCCAACGAATCGGCAGAACAAATCGGTGAAATTCAGAAACCCACCAAATCGGCAGAACAAATCGGCGAGGTCGGCCGAATTCGGCTGCCGATTTGCGGGGGGGGGGGGGGGGTTGATCCACCCTTCCCCACCCTCGTGCCTCAGCTACGGAGTTCCTTGTCCCTCAAGAGCACGCCAGCCCATCTCTCGATCAGACTTTTGGAAAATCTGCCAAGAGCATGTCCGGCGCGATTGACTTTTGACTGAATTTTAAAAAGATGTAGAATTTTGTCTGCCATATGGAGATGCCAGAGGAGGGGCTGCTCTCGTCGATTCGGCGTGTACCACCTGCTCACGGCTGAGGCATGTTGTCAACTCGTTGCCCTTTGCTGCAGTAAAACGCTGCGCACTTGGGGCATGCACAACGACCACACACGAGCAGAGCGAACCAAGCCATATCAGATGTAGATCGCTACAAGCAGGAGGACCGAGAGGACAGAACAGCCGAGTACTTTCTATTATCCCCCTCAGTGCATGGCACATGGGGCAGGTGCGTCACCCTCTCGACCCCGTCACGACAGCCTCATGAGATCCCCTCATCCCCTGTTCCCCCTGATCACGTTGTGTGTTTTGGCTTGGGACCCGCCAGAGGAGAGGGTTAAACACCCTCATCTGCCTGTGCAGAAGGGTCCTCCACAACTCTCCACCCCATCCACCCTCTTTTTTCGCGGCTGTTCTGGAGCTCGTTGGACCAAATGCGCAGGATGAAATGACATAAAAGGGATGCAACACGAAGTATGACAGCCGCGCGGGTTGCGTGTGTGATGGTATGATTGGCACCCGGCTTCCACCAACCCAGACACACCTGCCCCGTAAGTGCATAACATTCTACTGCAGCAAAGGGCAACAAATTCACAACATGCCTCAGCCGTGAGCGTAGAGGTGGTACACGGCGGATCGACGAGAGCAGCTCTGCCGCTGGCATCTTCATACGGCAGATGAAATTCTATGTCTTTTTTTAATTCGGCCTTGGGACCCAAGCGGCACTTTGTCCCAAGGCGATGGCGCTGGATGGCGCTTGGTCTTGGTCGGATTTTCGGCCTCTGCCAATCCGCTGCCCGAAAGTCCGACCGAGAGACGCTGTGGCCTGCTCTTGAGGGACAAAGAACAGTCTCTAGCTGAGGCGCTAGGGTGGGGTGCAGGGGGGCTAGTGCCAGGATTGGTCTGGACATAGAGGCTGAATCCTCTTCAGCCCTCTGAACGATCAGGATTCTGTCAGTGGTTGCATGGTCTGCCAACGTGAGAAAGATGAGTTGGGGTTTGAGCACCACGCGCTTGCAGGACCAGGTTTCTATCACCCCAGCCATCACTTGCTATTTGAGTGATTCCCCGTTTCCCAAAAGGGCGAACGAGGGGCCAGAGGGTTGCAGACAGTTGTCAATGGCTGGCCAGGATAACACCTGGCGAATCATCTGCGTCTCTGGCCGCAAGCGACTGAATTCATGGCTACACGCAATGGCAAGGTCCAGCCACCGTTGGGCAAGTGCAGGGGGCCATTCGGACGCTGCATTGCAGACACTGGTGGCCTTGGAAGCCTTGGAGACAGCCTCAAGCACCCAACCCCGAAGCGTGCTGGCCCTGCTGGACTCGAGCGCAGGCTTGCCAGTCAGGGCTTCCAGCATCACGATCCCCTATGGAAAAAGAGAGGGGAAAAGGGAGGGTTCCATAAAGGCGCCACAGGTGCAGCCTCCCTTATATCTCTGCTTGCACAATTAAATAAAATCATCAAGTCAACAGTCAAAAAAAACAGTCAAGCACGGCTTCGGCCTGGACTACATGAAATAATTTAATACCACAAGCCGTTGTCCTTAGGATAGTGCTTGAACAGGGGATGGATCCAGGCACACACCGCACATTGTTAGAAATGTACAGGGTGTTTCAAAATCATGGGCCGTTGTGCCAGCTTTTCCGCAGCTATAAACGGCATCCTCCAAGCATGCCCTTTGAGTGTCATCCTCATTAACCTTATGACGAGTGTGTGGAAACACATGCTGGATGCTCAGGAGCAGGCGAGAAAAATCTGGAGGAGGCGGGCAGTAGCGCCCGTGAGTCGGTTACACCACGCGAAATTGCAGAAAAAGCGTCGCACATGGGGAGGCGTATGTCCCCTACCGCCGTTGCGGAGGGCGGCGCCACCACCGAGGGCGCAGGCGCCTGGGGGGGGGGGGGGGGTTCAACTGCCCTCCCAGCCCCATCAGCCCCGAGCCATTGAGACTCTCCGCCCACGTTGGGCGCTGCTCCCCCCTACCGGGACGCCCGCTGGACCCGTAGCAGTACCTCCCACCTAGGGCAGAGTGCATTGCACCCGGCCGCGCCGAGCCAGAGGGTTGGGCGTGTGGCAGTCCGGCCGTGTGTTTTGTGGGGTTTCACCATTTTTACCAGGTCTCCCGGTTGAGCCTGTATGGCCACACTGGAGTCCTCGGATCGGGTCGCTCCCCGTTGGTGAGGCCCACGGTGTGTGTGTGTGTGTGTGTGTGTGTGTGTGTGTGTGTGTATGTGTGTATGTGTGTGTGTGTGTGTGTGTATGTGTGTGTGTGTGTGTGTGTGTGATCTGTACTTTTAGAGGTGGATCCTTGTGCAGCGTTGGGCTGGACGCCTCATTTGGCTCAGGTCTGCTGAGGCCTCTTTGTGACGTTGTTTCCCTCCCTTCTGCGGAATCAGAACCTCTGTATTTTGCTGGCTAGGTATCCAGAGTGTTTGCTCTCCCGTGCCTCGTCACGAAAAGCGGGCGGGTGACATCCTCGGCCACGGTCTCCTCCAGCCCCCGTGGAACTGGGGCTGGTGGGGACGGAGGGGGGGGTGTTTTCGGCCTCCTGCGTTTGGGGGCTGGAGGGGTGGGGGGTTGGTGTGGGGACCTCAGCAGACCCGTAGAGATACGTGTAGGCCCCTGCAGGCGTGGTCGTTTGTTGGGCAGTTGTGCATGTGCAGCAAGTGGGCGCTTCCGGCGCGCAGGCACTGGGGTGCACACTTTATGGTGTCCCCGCTGACAGCAGTGGCGCACTCCCCTTTGCTTGAGTGTGCACCTCGGGCACGGTGGCAGGCCATGCAGTGGGCACAGTTGCAGTTGCGGTCTGCGTGCTATGTGGTCATCAGCGTGATGTCCCAGCGCACAGCATGCTTCAGCTGTGCGCCGAAGTCTCTTGCAGGTCGTGCATGCGTCAGCAGAGTGCTGGGCACACTTTGACGGATCAGCCGGCGGCGCCGGTGGTGGCGCCCTGTGTGTGTTTGCGCGCCTGCGTGTCCCGGTGTAGGGGCGCTGTGGGAGCTTCCCATCCCCTATCACAGGGAAGAAATCAGCTGCAAAGGAGGAGCAGCCCCCCCCCCCCCCCTTTGGCAAAAGTGGTCTGCTCCGAGGACGGAGCCAGCCCCAACTGCAGATTCCCCTGGAGTGCACGCTGTAGTCGATGCTCCTCCACTTCCTGCGCTGTTCTGCGTGGCCTATGTGTGTACGGGCGCAGTTTGTGTATTCTGTTGAGACCAACCTTGGTGGCCCACGTGCGCTCACAGTATGCCGCTAACTGCTGAACGTGCATGTTCATGGCACTGCAGCAGGTGAAATAGGGGCGGCAGTTCAGGCCGCAGAGTGCCGCCCCCCCCAAAGGAACTAAAGAGCTGCAGCGTGTGACCACACGCGCTGGATGCAAATGGCCTTTGGTGACCAGGCGCTGCGCATTTGCCATTGCCAGTCGTAAGACCCGGCCTCTCTCTTGCAGTGAAAGGGTGGTGCCCTTAAATTTTGCCTGTGGAGCGTGTGGGAGGGTGCGTTGCGCAAATTCCTCAAAGTCCAGTGCGAGTTCCAAGAACGTCACTGTGCCTGGTTCAGGGGCCCAGTGCAGTTCCCTCAGCCAGCGTAGCAGGTCCGCCAAAAAGGGCATTTCCCACTGCCATTCCACCTTCGTAGGGGTACGCAAAAGAAGTAACCCTTTGTCTTCCGGTCTGGGGAGGGGTCCCACCAGTTGGTGGTACGGGTATTGCCGAAGCTGCTGTGAGAGGCTCGACCCCATGAAAAGCATGGGGGATTGTGTGTCTCGTAACTTGCGGGCCTGCAAAACGGCTACTCACATAATGTGCAGAGCTGTCATGAATGCGAGCGCTGTCCCTGACTTGACGCTGTCTGTGTCTAACTCTGGGGCTAATCCACAAAGTCGTAAACATGGGGGCCACTGGTCCATGAGGGGAAGGCCTGTGATCTGTGCTGCCGCCGTCCTGATGCCCGGCAGGTGGGCGTCCCGCACCGTACTCCAGGCTGAACACTGCCAAAAAATGTGCTCCTCGTTTTCCGGAGCATTGCCACAGTACGGGCACGTGGATGTGGCTCTCATGCCACGTTGATAGGCCCGGAGGGCTGTCCAGGTTGCTCCTGATAGGATGCCCCGCAGGATAGAGCGCTGTAACTCTGTGGCAAATGACGCTATGCTGGGCTGGACCAGGCGCCGGCATGTGGTGTAATGAGCCCCCGCGAAAAGGCGGGGACGCCTCTGAACCAGGCTGTCCAGCATTTGCGAGCGCAGCTGTTCACGCACCTCGTGCTTGATAGTGCTTTTATCCCCGTATAGGAGGAGGGGTTCCTGGCGCCCAGGCACTTTCCATCCCCACCATCCCTGCGTAGCGACCCAGCCACACTCCTGTGCTGTGGACATGGCTCGGCCGTATGGGCCGGAGCCTTTGTGAAATGTTGTCATCTCCCAAATGGCCTGGGCTGTGATCTGTCCAGCACCCCTGGTGCGACACAGCTGGGATAACCACAGGATGCGATGATACTTAAGTACCAAGGTAGGTGCAATCCGGTGTCCTTTGCACAGCAAGGTGAAAAAGATTTCTTTGGCCCTGCCGGGCCGTGACCGTCCCCAAATGGTCTGCATGACCTTAGTCTCGAAGGGCAGGAGGTCTTTGGGCCGAAGTGGCACTATTTCTGCTGCGTGCAGGCCAGTGGCCGTGATCATTGTGGAGATGATGTCGCATCTCCTTTCAAAATTGCCCTGAGCGCCATGCACCCTATCCAGGAGGCTGCAGGCTCTGGAAATCCTTTTCTTGATGAGCGGTCCCGAACAAGTCGCGTCCGTGGTGCGGACCCCCGCGCCCAGGGACTTAAACTCAGAAGAGATAGGGAAGGGCACCCCCTGTAGTGCTGCCTTCACTGGGTGACGGGCGTCAGACGAAAAGCCGACAGATTTCTTCGCGTTCACCCCTTGACCCGTGTCCTCAAGCCAGTCAGTGGTGCAGTCTAGCAGGGGAGTGAGGGTATTGCTTCCGGCTGCAAACCCATAAGTATCATCCGCATACCCAAGGGCAGTTAGGATAAATTGCAGGGCCTGCGCTGGCTGATCGCTGGGGGGGAGGGCCTGTACTGCGACTTTGTGTGTGTGTGTGTGTGTGTGTGTGTGTGTGCGTGTTTTGTTAAGGTTGTTAAGGTGAGTGGGGCTTCACCAATTGGATTGGTGTAAGCACATTGGATCAATGTGGCCGGGTTCTGGGGGACGGGGGGTTGGAGAGGGTCTAGGCGGCCTTTATGGTACCCGGGAGCCCCACATTTCTTGCACACGGTCAGGTGTCCGTATTCAAACGCCACCCCCCCTCACCCACCCTGGCGCATGATGCGATCGCCACAAGGAAGACTGAGCACGGTCAAGGGCAAAGGTCGTTATTTCCCCTGTTGGGGAAGTGACCCCGCAAGTGGATGTCCCAGGGCCCAACAGTTGCTGTTGGGGAGGGTTTTCCCACCACCATGGCCTCTTGGACTCACCAGGTCAATGGCGAGGGCTGTTACCCTCCTTGTCTGTATGGACCCAACACAGAGCAGTGAAACAGGGAGAGCCCAGGGGCTCCGTTGGCACAACCCAGTGGGTGGACAACCAACCCACCCATCCGGGGTGGAGGATTCCCTCCTCAAAAGGTGAACAAGTACGTACACCCAAGTACCAATCCGAAACTTACTCCGCAAAATGATCAGACGTCACGCTGATCATTTCCATTTCGGTAAAAATGTTTTTTTGAAAGAAAATTTTGCCCCTCTGGGGGGGTTGGGGGGGGGGGGTTTGCCAAGCAGTGAAAGTGGGTTGGGGTGGGGTAAGGGTGGGGTCCGAAAAATTTTCCATGTTTTTCATGCATATTTGAATTCTAAATAACCACCTGAGCATTTTGTGTACACACACATAGGGTGAAAAAACCTTTTTATCCCCTACGGTACCCCCCAAAAAAGTTTTTCGGCGCCTTCAGCGCCCAAACTCCAGGCTAAAATCTGAAATTGCCAGAAGTCGGGTCTGAGAACTCAGGGGGGGGGGGGTGCAGGTTCTGAACTAGGGGGGAGGCCTTGGGTCATGCATTCAATCGTTTGCTGTTGCCACGCAGGGGAAACCAGCCCATGGCCAGCACCCTCGCTTTGTGTGGCTTGAAAGTTGGGCCAACTAATTCAAGTGTGTGGTAGGGGTAGGTATGTTGGGGTTACCTCCCCAGTCCATGAGATGCGCTGTTGCAAGTCAAGCAATTTTCTTCTGCTGCAAGGCGAGTAAAGCGAAAATAGATCAAGTTGTATCATAAACACATGAAACCGCATTTTGTAATAATTTTTGAATGCTTCCCCTCCCAGGCAGCAGCCAGCCTTTACGGAGCATCCCCAAAACACTACGCATTCAACCCCGGGGGGGCGACTACAACTGGTCCTGATGCGACACCCCCCCCAGCTATCTGTCAAAACTTGGGGGGGGGGTCCAGCCGTGGGGGGGGGGGTCCTGTCGGGGGTCGGGGGGGGGTCCTGCCGGGGGTCGGGGGGGGGGGTCTGGCCCGGGGTCAGGGGGGCGTCCAGCCAGGGGTGAGGGGGGGGGGGGGTTAGGGTTAGGGTTAAGGTCACCGAGCTGGTGGAACCAGTCTTGGTTTTATAACCCTTTTTAGTGTCTAGGGTGGACCTACCAGGTTTAGCAGCAGCAGCAGCAAGCAGCAGCAAGCAGCAAGCAGCAGCACGCGCGAAATGGGTAAAAATCAGATTTCCGTCGTGGTGCTTCAGATTCGGGTGAAATTTTGGTGGATGATATCTATGGGTGTGAAGTACAATCACACAAAGTTTGAGCAAAAAACTCAACGGTGGCGGCCGGGAACGGGATTCGCAAGTGGCGGACCTCAGTTTCAGAAACTGCAGTTTAGGGCCAAAAACAGATATTTTTGGGCCAAAAATGCCCTGGAACACATTCAAAACGGCCAAACGAAGGGAAACGGTGGGTACACTCCACGTGCCGCTTGACTTCCCTGTGTCAACGAGCTCTTTGCGGCCCTCTAATTCCATGATATGTCCCGGAAGCGGCCCAAAAAGGCCCCCAGAAGCTCCAACTGCCGATAGCCACAAACCAAGAATAGGCCATATCTTTGGCTACATGGCTCAAAATGCGATTCCGAGGGCACCTACTCCACCCGCAACCCCCCACGTTTTGTGGTTTCCACCCCTCAGAATTGCCCTAACGGACGCCTAGACCCCAATAACTAGGCCCACTAGGCTGTGGCAAGCTGCAAGCTCAAGCCCAAACAGGTGGGTACCCAAATGGGTCAACAGGGTCCGAAAGGGGTAAAAATATGACTTTCCGCAAAAATGATCCTAGACCATGTGCGACGCTAAAACAAGTGTTTTTGGACTGTTTTGAGCTTGTGGTGGCCCATTTGGGTCCTCCAAAAATCCCAAAATGCCTTGAAAATGGGCTGTTTTGGAACCAAAAATGGGTCAAAAATGGGTCAAAAACACATTTTTCCAAAACTCATCGTAGACCATTTGGGGTGCACAAAAGGGTGAAATGAGCCCATTTTGAGCCCATTTTGGGGCATTTTGGCCCCTGAGAAGTCCAAAAAGCCTTAAAAGTGGGCCTCGTGGTGATGGGGTTCAGGTGCATTTCACTTTGTCAAGAGCCATCAATGTGTGAATCATTCTTGATGTCCCTCACCATTCATATCTAATGTTCCCTCCCCCACCAGCTCGGTCCCAATATTCAGTCTTGATTAGGGTTAGGGTTAGGGCTAGGGTTAGGGCGAGGGTTAGGGCTAGGGTTGCTGTTAGGGCCTGCGGCCCTCCTGCAGCCCTCCTTCGGGTCAAAATTTTTTCTTGTTGTTTTAACACAAATATGAATTCTCTACAAAATTTTGAGTATTTTGAGTATAAACACATAGTATGAAAAAAAAAAATTGGCGCCTTTGGCGCCGGACAGTTTTCTCTAGGGACACTTGTTGGTGGCCAACCCGGCACCACTATCTTTCAAAACCCAGGGGGGGGGGGGGGGGCTGGGGGGTGTCGCATACAAGGACCGGGCCCAGCCGCCCCCCCCCCGGGCATTCAACAGCAGTCAGTCAGAGTCGCCGGACAAGGCCGTGCTTCCGCAAGACGGGTGGGCCACAGCACGCCAAATCTCATTCTGAGGTATGTTAGTACGGGTTCAGAAAAAATGTGAGGCACGAGGACAAGGAGGCGCCTAAATCTAAAGATACCAAACAGTATACGTCCGTACTCAGGGTCGTTTGCAACGTGTTGCTGGCCTCAGGGTCACGATACCCTGGCTCCATTGCGTTCGCGGAGGCTTCCATCGGCACTCCGTACCAGCCCAACTTGGCCTTGTCCCCCACAATGAAGATGTTGGAAGCCCACACACCACAGTGTGCGACCGGGGGCAACAGGCTGTGCAGGTGCAGTAGCCCCAGGCTGATGTCACTGATCACCCGCAGCCGAGGCGCCCACTGCCACGGGGCCGTATCCGCAAGGGCCTCCCGGAGGGTGTGCCCCTCCGGGAACTGATATACGATGATGCAGTGAGTCAGGGTGACATAGTGCGCGATGCAGGGCACGACATTGTGATGCCGGATCTTTGGGAGCTCCCTGACCTCCTGCCAAGGGTACAGGCATAGGGAGAGGCACAGCCAGAGGCGAATTGCAGGGGCAGGGACATGGGCACACAATGGGGGAATCCTTGCACTGCACGCGCACTGCACGCTACTTTTAGACTAGATTCCCCTGTGAAGAGCCCCCATACCGACCCCTTCCAAACACGCTCAAAATTGGGCCACCCCAGCTACCCAAGTTCAAGACGGTTGCGTACTACCCGCCCACGCCGACCTACTGCTGGTCCTTACCTGCACACCGCAAGTGCACTCATTGTTACGGCTTGTTCTAAAGCCCATGAACACTCTTTGCGATTAAGGACCACGTACTACTATCGTACTGCTATCGTTATCGCTAGCGTACTGGGACGACGTGGTCGTCCACACGCTACCGCGACAGGACTGCTTTCGATGAAAGGACCTCACTGGCCGTTGCGTTGTTCGTGTTAGGGAGGTAACACGTGGATCTTGCTACCCCACAGGTGGCCTGGGTGTTGGTGCGTAGTTCTGAACATGCCAACACACCAACCCAGAACGTGCGCGTCCTCCCTCGACCCCAAGCCTCGACTTTGCACCAACTCGAGACCCAGGGTTTCTGCACGGCTCCTCTGCACCGCATGACCACGACCGCACTAGGAGGTGTGTGCCCCCCGCCCGCCGCATGGCTGTCGGGTGTGTGAGGTGCACCTGCGCCTGGCTTCCCCAGAGAGGCAATCCGTGGGCCCTTAAGGCCTTTTTGAGACCGGGAAGAACCACACAAGACAATTTTCCACCTCCCCTGCAGCATGTGAATTTGCATTCACAGCACATGGCAGTTGCTGGCACAGAGAGGTCTGAGCAACTTGAGGTTGTGCCCCATGCATCAGGTGAAGGTGCAGAGGTGTGTAGAATTCCACAGAGGCGGCAGGGGTGCATGCGAGAGCACAACAAACGTACAAGCCAAGGCACAGGCAAGGAGAACAGAGAGAGGCACCTCCTTCAGCCGCTCCGCCCCCTCCAAATCCAGCGGCCGTGCCAAACGTCGCACAGCGACTGGTTGCTTTTTGAACCGGCCTCGGTACACGTTCAGAGTGGAGGACACGAGCAGCTCCGGGCAGAACATATTCGTGGAATCCAGAATGGCTTGGACCTGAGGGTCCATGGCCTCGGCCTTGACGCTGTCCGGAGGCTCCTGGCGCTTGCCACACATTGTGGACTTGACCCCATTGAGGCTGCTGTAACTCCCTTTCACCCGAACCGGACACTGGAAGACCATCCTTCGTGCTCAACGTGGGACCTCCGTGGTCGCGCCAAGGGCCATGAAGAGATACTGCAGGATCGCACAATCGGATCACTAAGCGCCCCTGAACGGCACTTCCCCCAGAAAATGTCAATTAATCAACATTGTCTTTTTTCTTCTGGTGACGGATGAAGTTTGTACGAGATATACCTCGCCTGCCCAGTGAATAGTGACTGTGTACCCCAGCGTCAGAGGAGACTGTCACCAAATGACACCCCCCCTATGCGCTACTACCTGCACCTTGCCTTGGCCATTTGTGGAGGCTTCTGGAGGCATGCCGACCATTCCAGGAAGATAACATGTGCAAAGATTGGTGTACCGCGGGGGGATTCAAGTGGTGGAGTGGGGTACAGTCTCTCTCCAACCACAAGCTCCGCCGAGAATGCGGCTGGGCCACCAAAGTGGACACCTGTGGAGTGAGAACATCAGCAAAACAGACATGAAACTAATCACTGGGGGGTATGCCGTCACTGGCTTTCCCAAAAATGCAGGTAAAAAAAAAGCAAAAAAAAAAAGGGCAATGAAAACTGCAATGTTCCAATGTGAGATTAAAAGCCTGCAGGTGCTATATTTCTGCAACTAGTGTTTTCGCACAGCGCCAATTATTATGTTGCTTATCCCGGGAAAACCCTGAAAACCACCCACCTACAGAAGCATGCATGATCAGTTCAAAACAGCATCGGGGGTGCAGAATTCAGGACCCTGGGACCCGTGGCAAGCATCAGACTTGAAAAAAAATCCCCCGTGTACCAGCAGGGGCTGCAGGGTGCAGACTTCAGGACCCTGGGACCCATGGCTACCGGTGGTGGAAAACAGCCGACTTTTCGCGGACACAGCGGGGGCGCGCATCAAGCAGAGATCCAGGTTGTCTAGTCGAATCCGTCCAAACATGCCAGGATTCCAGACATGATGCAGAAGAGGGAGAGGGTACAGGCTGTGCGCAAAGCTGAAATGGAGGGGTCCTTCCGTCCTCATACAGCGAGCTGACAGCAACTGGCCTTGAAGTTTGTTGTTGCAGCACGCAGCGACAAAACAAAGGCAGCCTATTACACCATGTTTGCCTTGGTAGTTTGACTCACCAGACACCCGCATGCATCACAATACAGCACCTCACCACCCAAATCATTGTCCTTCACACTGAAAGGGTGCCGTGGATGTTGCACCATCTGCTGTGACCAAAAATGGTACAATAATTGGCACCTACACCACCATGGGCCTTGCCGCATACATTGTGTCTGGGTGTCAACTGGGCATCACCAGAAATGGGGTTCTCCTAAATAACCTCCTGAGTATTTTGAGTATAGACACATGGGGTGGCAACCCAATTTTTCACCTTCTGCCAGATGAAGCAAATTTTTCTTATGGCACACAATTAAGCAAGGTGAAGGTTACATGCAAATCCTCCTTGCGAAAAAAAATTCCTACAGGGGGTGGTAGTTTTTTTTTTGGGGGTACCCCCGAAGGAGGGGGGGGGGGTACGAAAAAAATCGTGCGAATTTTTTTCCACCCCCCCCCCTGCTTCTGGTCATTGTATGTCAGGCGAGGGGGTCCAGGGATGTGGCCCCAGCGTCCACAAGTGGTGCCAAAGGTGCGCACTGTTTTGGGCAATTACACCCCCCAAATGGACCCTCACAGAAAGGCACCGGACAGCAACATTGGCACCAAGAAAACAGCTGGAAAATGGGCATCTCATCAGTCTCTTGTAGTCCGAATTGAATCAGGATGACTGCTGGATTTGACACAGCAAAATGATTGATGTACAACATACAGATGCCCACCTGTATTCATACATGAAGCTGAGCAACAATGCTCACCATAAAATATTGCATGCAAAATTGACAGTCGCTGTCACCTTATAAGGAGTCCCAATATAACTTGGACTCCATGTGCCCTGTCCGCCTTCACCAATTGAGTCAATCGCCGGGGCATCCAACACTCCAAGATGATGATGTCCATCTTTACGCAAGCTCTCTATTATTCACATATTGTTCCATGTGCAGCAACATGCGCGTGGTCTCATGCAATTCCTGCTCACCACCTTGACAAACGTTACGCACAACCTTCCACTGCCACAACTGTGCAAAAATGTGCTCCACACGGGCACAGTACCAACCGTGCACATTGTTGTACCCTTGTTGCCTGTAAGTCAACTTCCCTCTCCCCCAAAAAGGCACCACAGTATGGATGTGTCCCTTGTATGCCCCATCAGGTTCGAATTGGGAAGACGTTCTGGGTGATGGGGATGGGCATCGAATGTGAAACTCAAAGCGGTGGAGTGCAGCACCTTCATGAATCACTGCCTTCCCATTCACCTCATATTGTATGCGTAGGGCATTGCAAGGGTCCCAAAATAGTAGCAGGAACCCACTCAATTGCACTGCTGCGGTTGTAGAAGACAGGGCTATAGACCAAAGAATAGCATGTACAATTCAGTCCTCAGGGCATGTAGGGTGAAATGGGGTATTAGCTCAGCAACCTAGCACCTCACGGGGCAACAACAAAAAGAACAATGGTGTCAAGTAAATTATCTCGATAAAAAAAGGCGTGGTGCACGCACGGTGCATGCCACTCCCCCTTAGCACTTGGAAATTTGTGAGTGGGGCATTGCCCGGAGCTTTTGCAACCTTTTTGACCGTTTGCAAGTGCTTGTCGGGCCATTAAGGAGAATTAAGTGATGTGAGCTGTGGTAGACCCAAAACGTTTGCATTATCAAATTTAACACCTGAATGAGGCATAAAGATCCCACTCCCAGCTGCAGAATCATGCCACAACAGCAAAAGCCCCACACTCTGTGTCAACCAAACAATCGAGCCACCAATTTGAGTGCTGGTCAAAGTTGTGGAAACGACAGGAATGGAGCGGGGGCTCCTGCCCTGGTAGGACCGTGGCCCCGCAGCCTATCAGGGCACGATCTAAGACATTTGTCAAGGTGAAATGCAGAGTCTATATAAGTGAGAGTGGCGCATCCAAGGTAGGGATGCCCGGCTCTGGGCCGATGCTTTTGGGGCGAGAGAGTGGGCACTGAGGGGTTGAAAGGATTACAGAAGCGATGACGAAAGCGTCAGATGGCGGTTAATTAGACGGTGAGATGAGCGAGGAATGCTCATGAACCAGGTATTGTGGGTTGGAGGCGGTCACTGTTGGTTGGTTCCGAACCAGTGGGGTAAACTGAATATGCCCAGCGTGGGAAACAGGGCTCCGAGGAAGGGGGCGTACGAAGAAGAAATTTGAAACTGAGTGGGATTTTCTTTCAGAAGGAATCATGGTCTTCCGACTGCAGAATATGGGCTTTGCAATGTTTATCAGTGCCCCATTAGGTGCCTGTTTGGCTACCTCCTCCCAAAATGCTCTTCACAAATTCAAACGGATGGCGCCCAATGGCGCATCTTGGTATTGCACAGCCGGTGGTGGTGTGCAACACGACGTTTCGCCCAGCCCCACTGGGCCCCCAAGGGACCCAAACGAGGATTTTGGACCATCTTATGGTTGGTCTAAAGCACAGAGTCAGAGAGCAGTGCACTTAAACAGAAAGAGGCTTTTCCCTTATTGAGCAGGCATGGCAATGGTTGAGCGACCATCGCCGTCCGTTAACCACCAACCGTTGTCAGTTAAATGACCGGGACATGTGGGGAAAGGGTCTCTAGCATTGCCTTGTGGACTCAAAGCACACGCTTCCACAGGCCCCTGTGGAGGTGTGTGCTGCTGACTGTGGTACAGGAGGATGCATGTAGCCCAGGAATTGGAAGGGGTGAAATTACCCCCTACCCCTTTCCATGGGCCAAGCCTGCAACCCAGCTCTCTCCCTTCCCCAACTGCCCCCTGCCAACGGCTTTGGTAACCCCAAACCCTAATTGACCGCTTTTCTGACCGCCCAACGCATTCCCGATGCAGCCCCCCTGCACAGCAAAGCGTGATCTATGTGCGTTTGCGGAGTCCTGAACAGCGACCCTGTTATCTCCAAACACTCTAGAAAAGGTGCTTCGTGCATGAGAGTGGGACGATGGCACCAGTCACACAGTATAACATATTGCCCAAATGATGGCCTGTCACGCGCCCCAACCCAGAGCCATGAGGTTGGGAGGGTGCTTGCCACCACTGACCATGTGGGCTGTGTACCACAGGGCCGGGGGAGGTGAGCATCACCAAGTGTTACCCACCAGAGGTGCGCTGGCGTTGTCAGCCTGTGGGGTCAGCTAGGCACCGACGTTGGAGCAGTCTGGCGACGGCATGCACAATGGAGTGCAGAGGTGTGACTGTGACTGCTGGACCATGTCAATATCCTGAGTCTCCACAGCGGGAAAGGATTGCCTCCACCTCACCATGCCCCCCCCCCCCCCCTGCCCTTTTCGCACGATAATACCCCTATATCGGCATGTACACCAGCTGAGGCCGTGAGGGAGTGGGAGGTCAATGAAACCCATTTGACCAGCCCGCCCCACTCAACCCTCCCACTACACCCATGGTGCCGGAGGTGACCCAGACTCCTTTTTCAGGGCAAACGCAAATGGTCCTCAGGGAATAGCGCCGAAGCAGGGTCAGACAAGTCAGTGGCTTCGGCGCCGGATTTGATTCTGATGACCCCTCCTCTAACGCGTCCGGGATGCAGTTGAGGGGATCCCGCCGCTTACCTATCCCTCATCCAGTCCCCAAAGCCTACAACGGTGTACAGTAAGCAGCAGGTACTATTCCATAAACCCCCGTGTCTGTGCAGGCCAACAGCCACTCGGAGTTGATGGATCCCGCAACGTTGACGGTGTCGCCGGCGTTGAGCGTTAGGACTGTATGGAAGGCCTCGGAGGGTGTGGGCCCTGGTGAGGGGCTCGGAGGGCTGCAGGCATGGTGCACGCAGTAGCGATGGGGATTAGAATTCTTGGAGAACATAGTGTGGTACTCCTCCTGCAGGAGGCTGGTCGCGTCGGCTATGTCTGGGTCTGCACTCTATGATGTAGGCAGGGATGGGCCAAATCATATGGGAGGGGGGGGCTGGCTGAGGAGGGGGGAGGGGACGGGCACGGAGGGAGGATCGGGTGAAAGGGTACCATGAGGTGTGAGGGTGACATTCAGAGGGAGGTCATGATGCAGCCCTGTGAAGCTGCTGGTGATAGTCAAGTTGTGCGTGGCCATCACGATCAATCATCAACCAACATGCTGACCACTATGACGAATCCCTCTGATGTGCAGCACGACGGGCATTGTCATCAAGACGAACCATTTTTGACTTATTTTTGGAGCCGTTCACACGCAACCCTGCAGGCTATAGAGCATCAGCAGCCTGTTGTTCCATTGTGCATATCCGTTCTGACCTTGATCATAGAAGCTGCCTAATGAGGTTTCGTCCGCGACCACGACCTGGAGGCGCTGTCACCAAGGGCTCCCTAGCGACGCCCTCGAGGAGCTACTGCACCCGCTGGTGAGTGCGCTCCCGGGTTACGCCCTCATGGTCCTCGCACTTACCATGCAAGCCCTGGCAATGGGGATCACGAGCAGGCTCCTGGGGCCATTCTCCACCTCTGCCTCACCAAGAAGCAACCAAAGTGGCTGGTGCGGAATGGCTGGCCTGCCATGCTAGAGCCGTGCCTTTGCCGCGTGGAGATGAGCGTGGTAGAAAGCACCGATGAGGCAGGGAGTGCCAGTGGGCCATGCTACCGGAGCTATTCATGTACCGTCGGCTCTTGGGCCAAATGCTTTGGCTTGGCTTGCTGTTAGCTGCCCGCGGGCTAGGTGCTGCAGTACAATGAAATGTGGTCAGATGACTAGGATGAGTGGTCCAACACTCCCTCCGCCCCGAGGACACGCAGTCCATACCCTGGACACCTACACCCTACGACAGACAGCTTGGCTGCACCAGCACCTGTCAGAGGTGGGTTTCGGTGACAACCGCCACCACTTTGCCCTCACCGGCTCGGCGCTTTCTCATGGGCGGGGGTGCCGTGGATTGTGAGTCCCTAACCCCAACTCAAGGGGCCACGCAACAAAGCGTGGATTCCGAGTCCCTAGAGAACGCTTTTTGCGCGCCGCAGGCACGCCGCAGGGTTTGTGTTTCGCGGTTCCATTGCACAACAACTACGTCAAATGAATCAAAAATGATGTCCACCGGCAAAGAATTGATTAATGGCACGCATGTTACCTGGAGCATGATGTGAGAGAAGTCATTTTTGAGGTTAGTGTCTGAGCGGGGTTTGGCTTTTGGCGCGCCGCACGTGCCACAGGTGCTGCAAGAAAACCGTTCTCCTAACCCCAACTCAAGGGGCCACGCAACGAAGCGGCCACAAAACTAAGCATGGATTGAGAATCCCTAACCCCAACTCAAGGGGCCACACAACAAAGCGTGGATTGAGAGTCCCTAACCACAACTCAAGGGGCCACGCAACAAAGCCTGGATTGAGAGTCCCTAACCACAACTCAAGGGGCCACACAACAAAGCGTGGATTGTGAGTCCCTAACCCCAACTCAAGGGGCCACACAACAAAACGTGGATTGTGAGTCCCTAACACCAACTCAAGGGGCCACACAACAAAGCGTGGATTGAGAGTCCCTAACCACAACTCAAGGGGCCACACAACAAAGCGTGGATTGAGAGTCCCTAACCCCAACTCAAGGGGCCACGCAACAAAGCGTGGATTGTGAGTCCCTAACCACAACTCAAGGGGCCACGCAACAAAGCGTGGATTGAGAGTCCCTAACCACAACTCAAGGGGCCACACAACAAAGCGTGGATTGTGAGTCCCTAACCCCAACTCAAGGGGCCACACAACAAAGCGTGGATTGAGAGTCCCTAACCACAACCCAAGGGGCCACACAATAAAGCGTGGATTGAGAGTGCCTAACCACAACTCAAGGGGCCACGCAACAAAGCCTGGATTGAGAGTCCCTAACCACAACTCAAGGGGCCACGCAACAAAGCGTGGATTCCGAGTCCCTAACCCCAACTCAAGGGGCCACACAACAAAACGTGGATTGCGAGTCCCTAACCACAACTCAAGGGGCCACACAACGAAGCGTGGATTGTGAGTCCCTAACCACAACCCAAGGGGCCACACAACAAAGCGTGGATTGAGAGTCCCTAACCACAACTCAAGGGGCCACGCAACAAAGCGTGGATTGAGAGTCCCTAACCCCAACTCAAGGGGCCACGCAACAAAGCGTGGGTTCCGAGTCCCTAACCACAACTCAAGGGGCCACACAACAAAGCGTGGATTGAGAGTCCCTAACCACAACTCAAGGGGCCACACAACAAAGCGTGGATTGTGAGTCCCTAACCCCAACTCAAGGGGCCACACAACAAAGCGTGGATTGAGAGTCCCTAACCACAACCCAAGGGGCCACACAATAAAGCGTGGATTGAGAGTCCCTAACCCTAACTCAAGGGGCCACGCAACAAAGCCTGGATTGAGAGTCCCTAACCACAACTCAAGGGGCCACACAACAAAGCGTGGATTGAGAGTCCCTAACCCCAACTCAAGGGGCCACGCAACATAGCGTGGATTGTGAGTCCCTAACCCCAACTCAAGGGGCCAAACAACAAAGCGTGGATTGAGAGTCCCTAACCACAACCCAAGGGGCCACACAGCAAAGCGTGGATTGAGAGTCCCTAACCACAACTCAAGGGGCCACACAACAAAGCGTGGATTGAGAGTCCCTAACCCCAACTCAAGGGGCCACGCAACAAAGCGTGGATTGTGAGTCCCTAACCACAACTCAAGGGGCCACGCAACAAAGCGTGGATTGAGAGTCCCTAACCACAACTCAAGGGGCCACACAACAAAGCGTGGATTGTGAGTCCCTAACCCCAACTCAAGGGGCCACACAACAAAGCGTGGATTGAGAGTCCCTAACCACAACCCAAGGGGCCACACAATAAAGCGTGGATTGAGAGTGCCTAACCACAACTCAAGGGGCCACGCAAGAAAGCCTGGATTGAGAGTCCCTAACCACAACTCAAGGGGCCACGCAACAAAGCGTGGATTCCGAGTCCCTAACCCCAACTCAAGGGGCCACACAACAAAACGTGGATTGCGAGTCCCTAACCACAACTCAAGGGGCCACACAACGAAGCGTGGATTGTGAGTCCCTAACCCCAACTCAGGGGGCCACGCAACAAGGCGTGGATTCCGAGTACCTAACCCCAACTCAAGGGGCCACACAACAAAGCGTGGATTGAGAGTCCCTAACCACAACTCAAGGGGCCACACAACAAAGCGTGGATTGAGAGTCCCTAACCACAACCCAAGGGGCCACACAACAAAGCGTGGATTGAGAGTCCCTAACCACAACTCAAGGGGCCATACAACAAAGCGTGGATTGAGAGTCCCTAACCCCAACTCAAGGGGCCACGCAACAAAGCGTGGGTTCCGAGTCCCTAACCCCAACTCAAGGGGCCACACAATAAAGCGTGGATTGAGAGTCCCTAACCACAACTCAAGGGGCCACACAACAAAGCGTGGATTGAGAGTCCCTAACCACAACCCAAGGGGCCACACAATAAAGCGTGGATTGAGAGTCCCTAACCCTAACTCAAGGGGCCACGCAAAAAAGCCTGGATTGAGAGTCCCTAACCACAACTCAAGGGGCCACACAATAAAGCGTGGATTGAGAGTCCCTAACCCCAACTCAAGGGGCCACGCAACAAAACGTGGATTCCGAGTCCCTAACCCCAACTCAAGGGGCCAAACAACAAAGCGTGGATTGAGAGTCCCTAACCCCAACTCAAGGGGCCACACAACAAAGCGTGGGTTCGGAGTCCCTAACCACAACTCAAGGGGCCACGCAACAAAGCGTGGATTGTGAGTCCCTAACCACAACCCAAGGGGCCACACAACAAAGCGTGGATTGAGAGTCCCAAACCCCAACTCAAGGGGCCATGCAACAAAGCGGGGGTTCCGAGTCCCTAACCACAAGTCAAGGGGCCACACAGCAAAGCGTGGATTGAGAGTCCCTAACCCTAACTCAAGGGGCCACGCAACAAAGCGTGGATTGTGAGTCCCTAGCCCCAACTCAAGGGGCCACACAACAAAATGTGGATTGTGAGTCCCTAACCCCAACTCAGGGGGCCACGCAACAAAGTGTGGGTTCCGAGTCCCTAACTACAACCCAAGGGGCCACAAAACTAAGCGTGGATTGAGAATCCCTAACCCCAACTCAAGAGACCACGCAACAAAGCGTGGATTCCGAGTCCCTAACCCTAACTCAAGGGGCCACGCAACAAAGCGTGGATTGTGAGTGCCTAACCCCAAGTCAAGGGGCCACACAACAAAACGTGGATTGCGAGTCCCTAACCACAACTCAAGGGGCCACAAAACTAAGCGTGGATTGAGAGTCCCTAACCCCAACTCAGGGGGCCACGCAACAAGGCGTGGATTCCGAGTACCTAACCCCAACTCAAGGGGCCACACCACAAAGCGTGGATTGAGAGTCCCTAACCACAACTCAAGGGGCCACACAACAAAGCGTGGATTGAGAGTCCCTAACCACAACTCAAGGGGCCACACAACAAAGCGTGGATTGAGAGTCCCTAACCACAACTCAAGGGGCCACGCAACAAAGCGTGGATTGAGAGTCCCTAACCCCAACTCAAGGGGCCACACAACAAAGCGTGGGTTCCGAGTCCCTAACCACAACTCAAGGGGCCACGCAACAAAGCGTGGATTGAGAGTCCCTAACCACAACTCAAGGGGCCACACAACAAAGCGTGGATTGTGAGTCCCTAACCCGTACTGAAGGGGCCACAGAATAAAGCGTGGATTGAGAGTCCCTAACCCTAACTCAAGGGGCCACGCAACAAAGCGTGGATTGAGAGTCCCTAACCACAACTCAAGGGGCCACGCAACAAAGCGTGGATTGAGAGTCCCTAACCACAACTCAAGGGGCCACGCAACAAAGCGTGGATTGAGAGTCCCTAACCACAACTCAAGGGGCCACACAACAAAGCGTGGATTGAGAGTCCCTAACCCCAACTCAAGGGGCCACGCAACAAAGCGTGGATTGAGAGTCCCTAACCCCAACTCAAGGGGCCACGCAACAAAGCGTGGGTTCCGAGTCCCTAACCACAACTCAAGGGGCCACGCAACAAAGCGTGGATTGAGAGTCCCTAACCACAACTCAAGGGGCCACACAACAAAGCGTGGATTGTGAGTCCCTAACCACAACCCAAGGGGCCACACAACAAAGCGTGGATTGAGAGTCCCAAACCCCAACTCAAGGGGCCATGCAACAAAGCGTGGGTTCCGAGTCCCTAACCACAAGTCAAGGGGCCACACAGCAAAGCGTGGATTGAGAGTCCCTAACCCTAACTCAAGGGGCCACGCAACAAAGCGTGGATTGTGAGTCCCTAGCCCCAACTCAAGGGGCCACACAACAAAATGTGGATTGTGAGTCCCTAACCCCAACTCAGGGGGCCACGCAACAAAGTGTGGGTTCCGAGTCCCTAACTACAACCCAAGGGGCCACAAAACTAAGCGTGGATTGAGAGTCCCTAACCCCAACTCAAGAGACCACGCAACAAAGCGTGGATTCCGAGTCCCTAACCACAACTCAAGGGGCCACACAACAAAGCGTGGATTGTGAGTCCCTAACCCCAACTCAAGGGGCCACACAACAAAGCCTGGATTGAGAGTCCCTAACCCCAACTCAAGGGGCCACACAACAAAGCGTGGATTGAGAGTCCCTAACCCCAACTCAAGGGGCCACGCAACAAAGCGTGGGTTCCGAGTCCCTAACCACAACTCAAGGGGCCACGCAACAAAGCGTGGATTGAGAGTCCCTAACCACAACTCAAGGGGCCACGCAACAAAGCGTGGATTGTGAGTCCCTAACCCCAACTCAAGGGGCCACACAACAAAGCGTGGATTGAGAGTCCCTAACCACAACCCAAGGGGCCACACAATAAAGCGTGGATTGAGAGTCCCTAACCCCAACTCAAGGGGCCACGCAACAAAGCGTGGATTGAGAGTCCCTAACCACAACTCAAGGGGCCACGCAACAAAGCGTGGATTGAGAGTGCCTAACCCCAAGTCAAGGGGCCACACAACAAAACGTGGATTGCGAGTCCCTAACCACAATTCAAGGGGCCACAAAACTAAGCGTGGATTGTGAGTCTCTAACCCCAACTCAGGGGGCCACGCAACAAGGCGTGGATTCCGAGTACCTAACCCCAACTCAAGGGGCCACACAACAAAGCGTGGATTGAGAGTCCCTAACCACAACTCAAGGGGCCACACAACAAAGCGTGGATTGAGAGTCCCTAACCACAACTCAAGGGGCCACACAACAAAGCGTGGATTGAGAGTCCCTAACCACAACTCAAGGGGCCACGCAACAAAGCGTGGATTGTGAGTCCCTAACCCCAACTCAAGGGGCCACACAACAAAGCGTGGGTTCCAAGTCCCTAACCACAACTCAAGGGGCCACGCAACAAAGCGTGGATTGAGAGTCCCTAACCACAACTCAAGGGGCCACACAACAAAGCGTGGATTGTGAGTCCCTAACCCCAACTCAAGGGGCCACACAACAAAGCGTGGATTGAGAGTCCCTAACCACAACCCAAGGGGCCACACAATAAAGCGTGGATTGAGAGTCCCTAACCCTAACTCAAGGGGCCACGCAACAAAGCGTGGATTGAGAGTGCCTAACCACAACTCAAGGGGCCACGCAACAAAGCGTGGATTGAGAGTCCCTAACCACAACTCAAGGGGCCACACAACAAAGCGTGGATTGAGAGTCCCTAACCACAACTCAAGGGGCCACGCAACAAAGCGTGGATTAAGAGTCCCTAACCCCAACTCAAGGGGCCACGCAACAAAGCGTGGGTTCCGAGTCCCTAACCCCAACTCAAGGGGCCACACAATAAAGCGTGGATTGAGAGTCCCTAACCCCAACTCAAGGGGCCATGCAACAAAGCGTGGGTTCCGAGTCCCTAACCACAAGTCAAGGGGCCACACAACAAAGCGTGGATTGTGAGTCCCTAACCACAACTCAAGGGGCCACGCAACAAAGCGTGGATTGAGAGTCCCTAACCACAACTCAAGGGGCCACACAACAAAGCGTGGATTGTGAGTCCCTAACCCCAACTCAAGGGGCCACACAACAAAGCGTGGATTGAGAGTCCCTAACCACAACCCAAGGGGCCACACAATAAAGCGTGGATTGAGAGTCCCTAACCCTAACTCAAGGGGCCACGCAACAAAGCCTGGATTGAGAGTCCCTAACCACAACTCAAGGGGCCACACAATAAAGCGTGGATTGAGAGTCCCTAACCCCAACTCAAGAAGCCACGCAACAAAACGTGGATTGTGAGTCCCTAACCCCAACTCAAGGGGCCACACAACAAAGCGTGGATTGAGAGTTCCTAACCACAACCCAAGGGGCCACACAATAAAGCGTGGATTGAGAGTCCCTAACCCTAACTCAAGGGGCCACGCAACAAAGCCTGGATTGAGAGTCCCTAACCACAACTCAAGGGGCCACACAATAAAGCGTGGATTGAGAGTCCCTAACCCTAACTCAAGGGGCCACGCAACAAAGCCTGGATTGAGAGTCCCTAACCACAACTCAAGGGGCCACACAATAAAGCGTGGATTGAGAGTCCCTAACCCCAACTCAAGAAGCCACGCAACAAAACGTGGATTGCGAGTCCCTAACCCCAACTCAAGGGGCCACACAACAAAGCGTGGATTGAGAGTCCCTAACCACAACCCAAGGGGCCACACAATAAAGCGTGGATTGAGAGTCCCTAACCCTAACTCAAGGGGCCACGCAACAAAGCCTGGATTGAGAGTCCCTAACCACAACTCAAGGGGCCACACAATAAAGCGTGGATTGAGAGTCCCTAACCCCAACTCAAGAAGCCACGCAACAAAACGTGGATTCCGAGTCCCTAACCCCAACTCAAGGGGCCACACAACAAAGCGTGGATTGAGAGTTCCTAACGACAACTCAAGGGGCCACACAACAAAGCGTGGATTGAGAGTCCCTAACCACAACCCAAGGGGCCACACAACAAAGCCTGGATTGAGAGTCCCTAACCCCAACTCAAGGGGCCACGCAACAAAGCGTGGATTGAGAGTTCCTAACGACAACTCAAGGGGCCACACAACAAAGCGTGGATTGAGAGTCCCTAACCACAACCCAAGGGGCCACACAACAAAGCGTGGATTGAGAGTCCCTAACCCCAACTCAAGGGGCCATGCAACAAAGCGTGGGTTCCGAGTCCCTAACCACAAGTCAAGGGGCCACACAACAAAGCGTGGATTGAGAGTCCCAAACCCCAACTCAAGGGGCCACGCAACAAAGCGTGGATTGTGAGTCCCTAGCCCCAACTCAAGGGGCCACACAACAAAATGTGGATTGTGAGTCCCTAACCCCAACTCAGGGGGCCACGCAACAAAGTGTGGGTTCCGAGTCCCTAACTACAACCCAAGGGGCCACAAAACTAAGCGTGGATTGAGAATCCCTAACCCCAACTCAAGAGACCACGCAACAAAGCGTGGATTCCGAGTCCCTAACCACAACTCAAGGGGCCACACAATAAAGCGTGGATTGAGAGTCCCTAACCACAACTCAAGGGGCCACACAATAAAGCGTGGATTGAGAGTCCCTAACCTCAAGTCAAGGGGCCACACAACAAAACGTGGGTTCCGAATCCCTAACCCCAACTCAAGGCGCTACACAACAAAGCGTGGATTGAGAGTCCCTAACCTCAACTCAAGGGGCCACACAACAAAATGTGGATTCCGAGTCCCTAACCCCAACTCAAGGGGCCACACAATAAAGCGTGGATTGAGAGTCCCTAACCACAACGCAAGGGGCCACACAATAAAGCGTGGATTGAGAGTCCCTAACCACAACTCAAGGGGCCACACAACAAAGCGTGGATTGAGAGTCCCTAACCACAACTCAAGGGGCCACACAACAAAGCGTGGACTGAGAGTCCCTAACCACAACTCAAGGGGCCACGCAACAAAGCGTGGATTGAGAGTCCCTAACCCCAACTCAAGGGGCCACGCAACAAAACGTGGGTTCCAAGTCCCTAACCACAACTCAAGGGCCCACGCAACAAAGCGTGGATTGAGAGTCCCTAACCACAACTCAAGGGGCCACACAGCAAAGCGTGGATTGTGAGTCCCTAACCCCAACTCAAGGGGCCACACAACAAAGCGTGGATTGAGAGTCCCTAACCACAACCCAAGGGGCCACACAATAAAGCGTGGATTGAGAGTCCCTAACCCTAACTCAAGGGGCCACGCAACAAAACGTGGATTCCGAGTCCCTAACCCCAACTCAAGGGGCCACGCAACAAAGCGTGGATTGAGAGTCCCTAACCACAACTCAAGGGGCCACACAACAAAGCGTGGATTGAGAGTCCCTAACCACAACTCAAGGGGCCACACAACAAAGCGTGGATTGTGAGTCCCTAACCCCAACTCAAGGGGCCACACAACAAAGCGTGGATTGAGAGTCCCTAACCACAACCCAAGGGGCCACACAATAAAGCGTGGATTGAGAGTCCCTAACCCTAACTCAAGGGGCCACGCAACAAAGCCTGGATTGAGAGTCCCTAACCACAACTCAAGGGGCCACACAATAAAGCGTGGATTGAGAGTCCCTAACCCCAACTCAAGAAGCCACGCAACAAAACGTGGATTGTGAGTCCCTAACCCCAACTCAAGGGGCCACACAACAAAGCGTGGATTGAGAGTCCCTAACCACAACCCAAGGGGCCACACAACAAAGCCTGGATTGAGAGTCCCTAACCACAACTCAAGGGGCCACGCAACAAAGCGTGGATTGAGAGTCCCTAACGACAACTCAAGGGGCCACACAACAAAGCGTGGATTGTGAGTCCCTAACCACAACCCAAGGGGCCACACAACAAAGCGTGGATTGTGAGTCCCTAACCCCAACTCAAGGGGCCATGCAACAAAGCGTGGGTTCCGAGTCCCTAACCACAAGTCAAGGGGCCACACAGCAAAGCGTGGATTGAGAGTCCCAAACCCCAACTCAAGGGGCCACGCAACAAAGCGTGGATTGTGAGTCCCTAGCTCCAACTCAAGGGGCCTCACAACAAAGCGTGGATTGTGAGTCCCTAACCCCAACTCAGGGGGCCACGCAACAAAGTGTGGGTTCCGAGTCCCTAACTACAACCCAAGGGGCCACACAACAAAACGTGGATTCCGAGTCCCTAACCCCAACTCAAGGGGCCACACAATAAAGCGTGGATTGAGAGTCCCTAACCACAACGCAAGGGGCCACACAACAAAGCGTGGATTGAGAGTCACTAACCACAACTCAAGGGGCCACACAACAAAGCGTGGATTGAGAGTCCCTAACCACAACTCAAGGGGCCACACAACAAAGCGTGGACTGAGAGTCCCTAACCCCAACTCAAGGGGCCACGCAACAAAGCGTGGATTGAGAGTCCCTAACCCCAACTCAAGGGGCCACAGAACAAAGCGTGGGTTCCGAGTCCCTAACCACAACTCAAGGGGCCACGCAACAAAGCGTGGATTGAGAGTCCCTAACCACAACTCAAGGGGCCACACAACAAAGCGTGGATTGTGAGTCCCTAACCCCAACTCAAGGGGCCACACAACAAAGCGTGGATTGAGAGTCCCTAACCACAACCCAAGGGGCCACACAATAAAGCGTGGATTGAGAGTCCCTAACCCTAACTCAAGGGGCCACGCAACAAAGCCTGGATTGAGAGTCCCTAACCACAACTCAAGGGGCCACACAATAAAGCGTGGATTGAGAGTCCCTAACCCCAACTCAAGAAGCCACGCAACAAAACGTGGATTGTGAGTCCCTAACCCCAACTCAAGGGGCCACACAACAAAGCGTGGATTGAGAGTCCCTAACCACAACCCAAGGGGCCACACAACAAAGCCTGGATTGAGAGTCCCTAACCACAACTCAAGGGGCCACGCAACAAAGCGTGGATTGAGAGTCCCTAACGACAACTCAAGGGGCCACACAACAAAGCGTGGATTGTGAGTCCCTAACCACAACCCAAGGGGCCACACAACAAAGCGTGGATTGAGAGTCCCTAACCTCAACTCAAGGGGCTATGCAACAATGCGTGGGTTCCGAGTCCCTAACCACAAGTCAAGGGGCCACACAACAAAGCGTGGATTGTGAGTCCCTAGCCCCAACTCAAGGGGCCACACAACAAAATGTGGATTGTGAGTCCCTAACCCCAACTCAGGGGGCCACGCAACAAAGTGTGGGTTCCGAGTCCCTAACTACAACCCAAGGGGCCACAAAACTAAGCGTGGATTGAGAATCCCTAACCCCAACTCAAGAGACCACGCAACAAAGCGTGGATTGAGAGTCCCTAACCACAACTCAAGGGGCCACACAATAAAGCGTGGATTGAGAGTCCCTAACCACAACTCAAGGGGCCACACAACAAAGCGTGGATTGAGAGTCCCTAACCTCAACTCAAAGGGCCACACAACAAAACGTGGGTTCCGAATCCCTAACCCCAACTCAAGGCGCCACACAACAAAGCGTGGATTGAGAGTCCCTAACCTCAACTCAAGGGGCCACACAACAAAACGTGGATTCCGAGTCCCTAACCCCAACTCAAGGGGCCACACAATAAAGCGTGGATTGAGAGTCCCTAACCACAACGCAAGGGGCCACACAATAAAGCGTGGATTGAGAGTCCCTAACCCTAACTCAAGGGGCCACGCAACAAAGCGTGGATTGAGAGTCCCTAACCTCAGCTCAAGGGGCCACACAACAAAACGTGGATTCCGAGTCCCTAACCACAACTCAAGGGGCCACACAACAAAGCGTGGATTGAGAGTTCCTAACCACAACTCAAGAAGCCACACAACAAAGCGTGGGTTCCGAGTCCCTAACCACAACTCAAGGGGCCACACAATGAAGCGTGGATTGTGAGTCCCTAACCCCAACTCAGGGGGCCACGCAACAAAGCGTGGATTCCGAGTACCTAACCCCAACTCAAAGGGCCAGTGCAAAAAGGCCCTTGAGGGCGGTCCGTAAGAAAAAACAACTGGTTCCTTAAAGACCGCCCTGCAAAGGGGGACAAAATCAGAAGAGGCTACCTCAATCCTGCCTTCTCGGGGGCCCGAAAGAGGGCGGAAATGCTACGTCAACCCTGCATTCTCAGGGATCCCCAAAAAAGGGGGGACACAATCAGAAGTGGCTAACTCACCCCTGCCTTCTCGGGGGCCCGGAAGAGGGCGGAAGTGCGATGTCACCCCTGCATTCTTGGGGTCCCCAACGCCAAGTGTGGGGAAAAAATCAGAAGTGGCCTACAGGTGGGCACATCGCCTACAGGCATGCATTTTCAGTAAAATTGGTAATTGTTTCTTTACGGTAAAGTCATGTAATTTTTTTCATTTTTGCGGTAAACACGTGTAGGAAAAAATCGTCACATCGTGTAATTTTTTTTTGTTGCAGTAAATCATGTAACTTTTCTTGCGGTAAATGCGTGCAACAAAAAAATCGTCACGCCGTGCAATTTTTTTTTGTGGTAAACACGTGTACAAAAAAATCGTCAAGTCGTGCAATTTTTTTTTGCGGCAATGCGTGTGACGGGCTTACACGACTTACCGCAAAAAAAAAAAAATTACACGGCTAGACGATTTTTTTGTTACACACATTTACCGCAAAAAAAAATTACACGAATTACAATATACACTCCCGCGGTGGGCTAGCCAATAGGGATTGAGGGGAAAGGGTGGGCACAGGGTAGCCGGGTGGCCATTAGGCAGGGGTGGGGGGGTGGGGTGGGGTGTGGGGGGGATTGGGTCAAGGCCTCATCTGGATGCCTGGGACCACGGTATGTGCCCTTACCCTTACCCGCACATCACAACGGGGCCAAGTGATTCACGGTTGTCCGGTCTCAAGGCCTACCACACTGTTGACCGCCCCCGGGCCCCATGGTGGCTCATGCAGGAGGGAGATGCCGCCGCGCCTGTGTAGTGCGTTGCATGGTGCTCTAAGCCCCCACTGAGGCTGAGGGAGCCTGACTCTGAGCCCACCGGGGGAGTCGCTGGCTTGGACATGCCGCCTCCAGGTCGACCAACATGCTGCCGGCTGCCCCACGACTGCTCTGGGCTCGGGGCACAGGTGGTGCTGCTCTGGGGTGGACGTACCACCCACGGCGCCGGGGCATGGCAGTTGGAGGGGCCCCAGGGCACACCTGGCACTGCCCTGCCCAAGGGCCTGCCCAGGCTGTGTGCCCAGTGCTGGGTGGCAGTGCTACTGTCCACGTAAACAAGGGGGGGGGGGGGGGGGCAGAGGGCACACCACCAGAGTGACCGCTCCTTTAGGTGGGTGGGTGGGGGGGGGGGGGGGCAGCGCAGTGTTGGCTGGCGGCACACAGGGGCAGTGGCGGTCTGTCATGAGCGTGGCGGCAGGCGGCAGCTCGGGCCCGCACAGAAGCGATGCGGTCAAATGGGGGCGGAGCGGCTTTTGTCAAACATTTTGGGCGAGCGACCAGCGGGGCCCAAGAAACAGATCTGCCATTGGCCCCAGTGGGGAATGCCCACCCCCGAGGGATGTTTGAGCAAGGCGCGGCGTGGCCGTGGACCCGGTTATGCCTTCAGCCCCCCCACCCCCCCCCCACCCCCGCTGGTGAGGCAAGGTGTGGGATGGTCAAGGAGTGAGCGGCCCAGCGCCCCCAGAGCGGGTGCTGGGACAGGGTCCAAGGCGGGTGCTGGGAGCGCACAGCCAAGCGGGGCATGGCCCTGCATCGCCTATGGACCCGGAGGCGCCCGAGGTCAGGGGAAGGTCTATTGGGGCCTGGCGTGTGCATCGCATATGCATAGCCGACCGATATGCAGTGTCGACGGGACGCCATCATGCTTGCCCCAGGCGTCCTGTGAGCCTTGAGATCGGCCACCAAATCCAAAACCAAATATCCTCCTCCCCCACTCCCCTCCCCCAGGCAAGTTGGAGCTGCCCCAGCGCACGGCAGATTTCAGCGCCCACCTCCCATTCCCGTACCCCTGGCAGGTGCCCCAAAACCCCAAGGGCCAAGGGGTGGCATTCAACTATGCACCCTGGGGGTGCCCTTGCCCAGGCGGTGCATACCTGACGTCGTCCATGGGCAGGGCTGTCGTCTCGGGGGCTTGAAGGTGCGCCTGGCCCTGTGTCAGTTGGGGAGCCTGTTGTTGTGGGCACAATCAACTTCTGGTCCCAGACATTCCTGCAGGGTCCATGCGATGGGGGAGGCAGTGGGAGGCGGTGGCACATAGATGCGGGACGAAGAGGGAACCTCTTTCTGTTCGGCAGAAAATACAGCACTAGACTGGCAACTCCCCGGCGGTGGTTGGCGGGTGGCGGCGATTGGGTAGTGAACAGAAGGTGGCTGATCACGAACCAGCCATTTTGACCGTAACCCCTCGCTGGCACATTGGACAAGCAGCGCGTTCTCAGTCAGCACAAATTACCTCCATTGGCTCAGGGCGTGTGCGCGGTGCTCCTTCTTCTTAAAGCGCAGGAGAAAAGACCGGCGGGCCAAGATTGTTTCCAACTTCAAGTCAAGTACCTTCATCTCCGGTTGAGCTTGGGGCTGTGCTGCGCGGTTAAGGACGACAATCTGCAGCAACAGACCCAAAGCAGACAGCAGGGCTGCATCCACAACTGCAACACCATTCGGTGGTGCCCTCCTCCTTGCGTCGCATGCGCCTTCCGCCACGTGTGTACACTATAGCCCCTGCAGGCACATCGACCTCTGTCGGGCATGCACACACACAAGCCGTGACAGGCTTCGTGATGGCGGGGACGTTCGTTGGTTACAAATGACCGGTGAGCCCCTTACACACGATCAATGATGGTGTGCCCAGGGAGTTTCTTGAGAGGATAAATTGAAAACAGTGGCTCCGGTTGTTGTGGTCTCCAGACTGGCTGCCAGTCGACGGCTGTTGGCGTTTGGCGGCTGGCGAAAGCAATTGACGGGCACCCGACAACTGTTGGCAGTTAACCGTCCCGTCAGCGGTCGCCACAACAGTGCACAGGTGCCGGGTGTGGGGATCAGGCTCGTTAAAAGAAAGAAGAGACAGAAAAAGAGGAGCGAGAGGGAAGGGGCAAATGGGGGGTGCCCAATGCTTACGTCTTTTCCAGGGAGTAGCAGGCCGGGGTCATCGGTTTTGTGGTCAACCACAACATCACACATGGTTATGCCCCATTGTGGCAGGTGTGTTCATGGGGGATGATACCTGGGAATGGGCATGTGATTGGGGAGGCACCAATGGAAACTGCGTCACCAAGTGTTTGGGAAGTGGAAGGGGGGGGGGGGGGGGAAGCAGGCCCACTAAGGTTTCACACTGCCATGTTGCATCTTCGAGTCCTTGAGGCAAACCTCCAACGGGTCCGTGATGCTCTGCTGAAGCGTCTCCACGCTCTCGATGGGGATTTCACGGCGGCAGCCGGAGCCGAACACCCTCTTCTCCTTCACCACCAAAGTACTGGGCGGATGCACCGCGACGCTGACTTTGGTGTGATTGACGCGCGCGTAGCAGACACGGTACTTTTCGCAGGATTCGCCTGCAGACCAAATCACGGCATGGAGTGCGCAGATGGAACAGTGTGTGATCAGGATGCCCCGGCAGCAGCGAACCTGCCGACCGGCCCCGTCAGTACCACTCCCCCGGGCCCTTGGGATTGCATCCCCTGTGCAACTTTCATCCCCCGTCCGACGTTGCTTCAAGTGTTCGGGCCACCCACGAGGGGCCTCGACCCGTGGCGCACGGTGCTGCTGTGCCCCAGACCGGGACTACGGGTTCCAAGGTACGACTGCATCGCATGTGTACTCGCACGGCCCGGCCACTACGCAGCTTTGGCTCTGGTCTGGCAATCGTCTGCGAGTGACTACGAGCCCTGAGTCGTCACTCGTGATGGCTGTTGGCCGGAGCCTGCCCAGGGCAATCTTGAAGGAGCCCGGTCCTTTCTTGTTGTGCTGCTCACGATCGCCGAACAGGGCGGTTCGGCACGGCAGCCAGCGGTCAACTGACACCTTGGGCCACGAGCTCACCGCAAATAAGGATCGCGCGCCGGGGGTGTCCGTACCGGATGCCGTCAAAGCCCAGGCCACAGCGCATGCACCGCGGGGCGGCACACCTCCATCGGTACTGGGGAGAGACGTGTCACAGGACGTGGTTTTACTGGAGACGGAAGTGATGGACGCCGATCGTGTTGGATCCGTGCCTCCGGCTCGGCGGCTTGACCTCGGGGGGCTCGGCTTGGCCGCTCTGTGCACAGCACATCGACATGCAGAGGACGTGTGCCATATGCACATCGATGCCGGCCTACCCCTGTCCAGGAGGTGCAGTTGGATGAGGAAAGCCTCACCCTCATCCGTTATCCGAAACCGGCCTCTGCTGTACACTGGTCTGCTCTTCAACAACGACCTGTTTGCTTCGTGCTGCATGTGGGTGTGTGTGTGTGCATCAGTGCTTTACTTTTGTGCCGACATGGCCTACCCCGACCCACTCAGAAGCCGCAAGAAACCGGGGCCCGCAGATCAGCGTCGGTGGCGACAAACACCAAAACAACCCCCTGGGCACTGGGGATGCCACCGGCCAAAGGTGAGTTCGGCATTCAACATCCTCCACACAGCAAATTACGCTTCGGGTTGGACACAACACCGACAACGGTAAATGTGCAGCAGGAGCCGAAAGGCGTAGAGGGCGCTCGGCCTGTGGCGTAACCGCCCGTGGTCACTTTGCCGAAGTTATGTGCTTGTTCTTGTCTGATATGCTCTTTGCACTGCTGCTGTTGATGGAGGCCCACGGCACATGCCTTACGCAGCAGGGCTGGACATGAAAAGAGGTCCCTTGGTCATTGGTCAGTGGCATACTGAGGGTCGTGAGCTGAGGAGGAGCCTGTGTAACTTTGACCGTCCCGAGGGCGAAAAGAAGGTCAATCCCCATGAGAACAGCCGTGGAGTGTGGACAGGGCTCAGGGTGTGGTGCGGGCTGTGGGTACAGGACCAGCAGTGGGTGCGGAACTGGGGCGAGTGCAATGGTTGGCGGATAACCTTCTCATTTTCAGGAGATCGTCCAGTGCCAACCCCCTGAGCGGGACTTGTGGCATCGCCAGACTTGGCGACGGATCCACCTCACGTTTGGTCGTGGCCCTGGAACTGTGCTGAACACCTGCAGTACAAAATCCATGATTGCGTCAAGAGCGTTACGGCGGCGGGAAGGGCAGGGGAGGGGGGGGGGGGGAGGTTCTGCAAAATGTGACGCCATGAGGTTTGGTCTAAGATGAGGCACATTGAGAGGGGAGGAGGAGGAGGAGGAGGAGGAGGAGGAGGAGGAGGAGGAGGAGGAGGAGGAGGAGGAGGAGGAGGAGTCTCCATTCATTGCATCAGCCTCTTCTACAGTCCCATCATTGCATCAGCCTCCTCTGCAGTCTGATGCATCTGTAGAAGAAGCTGATGCAATGATGGGACTGCAGAAGAAGCTGATGCTATGAAGGGACTGCACATGGCCCAAGCTGTATTCTTGTGTCCATGAACACCTTGTGACCTAGTGATCTTGTGTGTAACTGATCCAACATATGCTCATTATTCCTGCAGTTGCAGCAGGGGTGACAATGAGATCACGTGTCAGCAGAAGAGCCCTATTCAGATGATGTGATGTCTTCTTGTTCCTCGGTTACTGCTCACAGAGCCCTTGGCAACGATTGAGTTCCATCCTTAGCAGCATGAGGGCTCGCAATCATGGTAAAGTGGAAAAAGTGAGAGAGAAAGCAGGCGTTTAGCCCAAAAGGAAAAAAAACGAGCAGACAACATGGACATGCACCACAAAGAAGCTGCCTGAACGACTGATGAATTGATAGAAGCTGGCCACAAAGGGCATACCGCAGAATGCAGTACAGAAGAGGAGGAGGAGGAGGAGGACCCGTGACCCAGCCCTTGCTGGCCGCACGACTAGTACCGCGAAAAACACCAGTACTAGCTGGTTCTCATTAGCAACGCCTCGCTGAGAAGCTGTGGGACTTTTGCAGTGAAAACAAGAGCATGTCCCAGGGCCGATGGGCACATACCCCCCTGCTCAGCCTGTCCATCCTGACAGGTGTTAATCAAGTGGAACAATATACTCAGTGCACACCATCCTAATCTCAACTTAGTCACCCCGGAATCGAACTGGCAATTCACTCCACAGACTGTGATGGTTTCTATGACTGACTGTGGACGTCCTCCCCTGGATGGCGCACTCCAGTTTTACAGGAGATCTAGCCATCAGGTTCTCCAAGACTTACTTCGCTCTTTTCCATCAATGCCACCCCCCCCCCTCTATTTTTCACCCTGCTGCGCACCTCGGTTGTTGTCAGTGTGTTGCTTAGCGTCGCTCCGTGCTCGCCTGCTGTTTGTTTGTCTATTTGTTCCGCTTTGCACTGCGTTCTATGGGCTGAAGGGGTTACACCTGTCTGAGCTGCCTGTGCAAATGAGAGGGGGAAGAAGGGTTGACTCACAAGGCTGTCCTGATGAGGGCGGACCGGGGTTTGGTCTGCTTGGAGGCTGTATGCACTATCCCCAGGGAAATGGGCTGGCGGTAACACAGCAGACAGGATCATTGTGTGGTGTGAGGGAAAATATTAATCCTTTTCTCTGGGCCGTCCTCACTCTACACAGTGATTGCGTTGCACCCATGTTCCTTTGTCTGCACTGCCATCTGTTGAGATAAAGGCTGCCAATACAAAAGTACAAGCCTATCCAATCTGTGTGGTCTTTTGTTGAGGGAAAACTGGGGGAACGGGAATCTGTGGGGTTCCCGCGCAATCGGACATGTGGGGCCCTACTACAATGCCGCACGGGTTGACTGCACTCTGGCATCACAGTCATTGGGCAACTTTATGTGCTTGACCCTCCTGCATGATCGCACAGGTTTCTGCTGCTCTGACCAAGCATTCTTCGGGTCTCTTTTCTGGTCCCCAAAAAGGGGAAAACAGCCCACGGCCAGCACCCTAGCTTTGTGGTGGCTTAAATTTGGGCCGTACAGAGCTGCTCTGGCTGAAATATGACACCTGTAGCCAAAAATGTGCACATGAGTCTCACTAGAAACGTGGGTTGTGAAATGAGCGGGATAAGAAAAAAAAGCACAAACCATCAAATCTACATCTTTGAGTGAAGTATTTGCTAGTGAAGCAGAAAGATAGGGTTCTACACGTTTCCCCCGGGACAAGTACATGGACTGGTGGTTCACAGTGTCGAGGGTTATCAACCAATCACAGGGATACCATGGTTGGCCTCCCCGATCGGCCGGTACTTGTGAGTCCATGCACCCGTTCTGTTATACTGCCATTGTACTGCTGTTGAGCGTTTTGATTCCAAATTGCTCCCCTTTCCGCTCTGTTCGCGCAGTCATGCGGACTATTGAGCCCCCACACCACAGCAAGGTCACCTGCCCCAGAGTTTGAAGAGGGGCATGGAGGTTGAAGGAGGAGCGGGGATGGGCCACCCTCTTTGTGGCCTAACCACTTTTTGCAAATTGGACAGCACCTCAGAGGTGTTAAGGTGCCTATTTGTCCTTTGTGTGGTCATGCCAAAAGAAATTATGGGCTTTCTGTCCCAAACACAAAGGTCTTCCCAATACACAAACAATTTTAATACTTTTGCTGACCTGGATCAGCTCTGTGATGGTGCATTTCAAGTTCATGTTTACCGAACTAGTGACATCCGCCACCAAAAATGGGGGTTCTTTGAAAAAAAAGGGGGGGGGGGTTGTCTTTGTACCTACAATAAGGTGAAAACCCTAGTTTGGTATAAAAAGCAAGCAAATTAAAAAAGGCGGGGGTGTTGCAAAAGCCCTCATGGCGTGTTTGTCTGCAGGTATGTTCAACGGTGGCTGCACGGACCCTCCGATTCTGAGGCTTGGTTCTGTACCTGAGGACCCTCCTGATGCACTCTGGCAAAGAGAAAAATGTGCGGCCCTTGGCGCCCTTCGAAGGCACATAGACTCAGGATATAGCATTGGGGCCAACTCCACAGCAGCCAAGTCCCCACCCCCCTTCCCCCGGATGCCGTCACCATCGCCAGCCACAGTCCCAACATGCCCTCTGCGAGGATCTGCCAACACGGCAGGCCGGGTAGCAGCCCTTGCTTCCTCCTGCCTCCTGCATCAGTGCCACGAGCCCCCACATACCCGTCCACAAGCTCATGGATGCAGCCATCTTGCAGCCAGGCCATCAGTTAGTGACAACCCCCCCCCAGCCCCCCATTCCGGGTGTTGTGGGGCCCCGGGAGGCTGTTGCCAACTCACCCACCCAAACAGGCATTTGTAGGTCAGGTCTGCCGTGAGCCCTACACACCACCCAACAAACAAGAGTATACCTTCACGAGCCTCCATCCAATGCACCCACCAACAACCCTCTGTCATCCATTGTGTGTAGGATGGTGGTCTGCCACACAGACTACCGAGCAGGTCACAAGCTATGGGGGGGCGCCCTTGCATTTGCGGGACGTGGGTAGGAACCTTAGGGGGATGTGTGTGAGGGGGAGGGGGGGGGCGATGTGTGGGGGGATGGGGGTGGGGATTGGGATTGGGATTGCAGCTTCGTGCGTTTTGGGAGGGCCATCCCAGGGTCACAGGCCATGCAACCAACCAGGCTCATGAGTCTAACATACGAACAGATGGGGTGGGATGGGATGGGGTGGGGTGGGGGGGGGGGGGGGATGGGGGATGTGTGTGGGGGGGGGGGGGGGGGTTGGAGGGTGAGACCTATTTAAGGTGAGGTAAGCGAAAGTGTAGGTGGGACCTTTGGTAGACTAGTCTTGCGTTACACAGCCAACAACCAAGAGATACTGGATTGCAACCACTCAAAGGCACAGAACCCCAAAAAGGAGCAGGAATGAAAGACGTGGGATGTTGGTGGGGGGGGGGGGTTTGTGCATCAAAGACGCCAAACAGCGTACCTTCCGCGGCCGCTGCACATCCGTTCGTGACCGCTTCCCCCACCATGTCAACGGCGCCCCGTACAGCCCTGGCTCCCACACTCTCCGTCACCACAGTATCCGAGTCCACGTGGAAATTCCGTATTCTAAACACCACCGCATCTTCGGGTCGGTCCTCGACGGGGTCGGCAGCAGAGGGACCGGGCAGGGCCTTGCAAACGTGGGGGAACGCAGCCGACGCCTCTGCCGCCCCCGTGGCCGGGGAGAACGTTGACTCCGGGGCCGATGGCTGGGCCGCAGCACTCGGCACCCGCACCTGCAACGAAGACCGCCGCACGGGGCCCGGCGGGAGCGGCGGGGGCGCAGACGGGGCTACAACAGCCCCGGTCCGGGTCTCCGTCGGGATCTCCGCAGGGCCGTCAGCCTCGGACCCGTCGCTGTCGAGCGTCAGCGATGAGTCCGAGCGTTCGGCACCGGCACTCGAAGTGGGCCGGGCGTTGTTCTCGGCGGCCGAGCGCGGACCCCCAGAACTCGCGGGCGGTGCCCCTGCCGCTGCCGTGCACGCGGCATCCGGCGGCACGGCGACCTGCCCGCCGCTGCTGCAGCTGCGGCTCGACGTCGCGCTTCTGGTCTCTGATTCGGAGCCGGGGGGCCCAGAGGCCGCGCTGCTGGGGCCATGCTGCGTCCCGAGCCGCGCCCGCAGCTCCGCGAGTACTCGGTTCATGCCGCTGGCCTCGCCCTCTGCCCGCAGCTGCGCGAGCAGGCGGCCTCCGGACGCCGGAGAGTCCGCTGCTGTCCAGTCCCCTGTCCCGTGTTCTGCGGCGCTCTGGGCAGACCCCCGTCGGGCCTCCGCAGCGCTTTGGGCAGACCCCCGTCGGGCCTCCGCAGCGGCCCCAGGCCTGAGACATGGGTTCAGGTGTGAACAGGGCACGGGGGTAACGAGATGGACTCCTGGATCCCCCAGTTAGCCCATGGCTCACCCCTGAGCAATAGGGTTCCCATAGCCCACACACCGCGGCATCCGGCTGAAGTATATGAGGGGGGCTCCATGCGTCATCCATCCCAAACGGGGGCCGTGATTTGCCGGTGGGATGACCGCAATTTTCAGCCCCGCAGTGGGAGCCGGGATTGGGAGGGTCAATGGGGCCCAGGGATTGCCAGTGCCACGACTGGGGGATGCGGAGAGCACATGGATTCCAAAACGTTGGGACTGGGAGCGTCTGAGTACCGTTGCTCTCTTTGTCTATTCAAGAACAACACCCATCGTCCTCCTCCTCTTCATCTGCAAAAGCCTCATCCGTAAACCACCCGGTGCCAGGCACCTGGTCACCTGGTCATTGTGAGTACCTCTTCGATTTTGTTTCCAAGGGCCCAAAATATCATGGCACCACAAAAATCTTGATAATCAGTACCCCGGAGAGGTTGGTGGGGTCCAGTCAGCTCGAGGTGCACCTCAGAAGTCAAAAAGATTGCTAAAGCATCTTTCTGGACCCCCTCTCTCAGCTGCATCAAGAAAGAACGGAACAAAAAAAGAGAAGAAGAAGCATGGGAACAAGTTGTAGTCCACATGATGGCATTCCTCTGGCCAACATTTGTGTGGGTTCTTGCACGTCAACCACATCAGCAATCGACACGCAAAAAAAATTCGTGACGGTGACGAGAAGAAAAAAGCCCCGCTGTACAGAATTTTGACAGTCTGCGCCCTGTGAATTAGTACCTGCATGACTGTGCGCCCTTGAGTAGGAGGCGGAGGAGGGCACACCATCATGCCCCCCTTTTGTGAGCCCAATCATTGCCGGCGGGACATGGGGTGTCAAGAAATCACTCAAAAAGCTGAAGGATGCACAACTGCGTCCGCACCGCCCGTGTTCGGTGAGTGATTGTGCCATGCACCAGGTCATGGTGTGTGGTGCGCTGGGGTGGGAGGGGGGACGCATGGGGGGCTTACAGTCACTGGGCATATGAGGGCCCGCCGCAACCGCCCTAGTCCTTCACTTGGGGTCGGCCCTCAAGCGGCGCAGACCCGAATCGTGCGACCGCCGCACTGCCGCCCCCCAACGACGTCTCCGATGCCTCCTCCGCAGCCGATGCCGGCGACACACTACGCGCCCCGTCGTCTGACGTTCTGCGCCGTTCCGGAGACCTGGCCGCGCCTGCCGCCGCCGCGGCACTGCCCCTGCGCAGAGTTGGCCCGGCGGGGGGGCATGAAGGGGGTCCGGATGGCGAGGGCGGGGGCGGGTGGTATTGCGCCGTCATGTGCACCCAATGCCACCCCGGCTCCACCGCACGGCTGTGGTAGCAGGGCTCCGGCTGGGCTCTGTGTGCCGGGGCACCGGCGCACGGTGCGGTGGGCTCCTGCACGTCGTTTTCAGGGAAGACGGTGCTGGTGTGCCCTGTGGCATTGGGGTCCTCCTGCAGGAAAAAGACAGGGATGGGAAAGGGAGATGTGGGGCCTGCGGAAGGGGAAAGGGGACGGTCAGGGATGGCACATGAAGAGGGGATATGCTGAAGAGGATGGCCAGGAGGGTGTTCCAGCAAGGCTGGCGGGCCACGGTGTAGAACAAGCGGTGTCCCGGTCTGTGTCTTTGTGTGTTGACCGATGTCCTTGGCGAGGGACTTGCACGCGGATGGGAGGGGGTGCAGCTGTGTGGGTGAAATTGGAGTGTCTGTCGGCTGCTCACAATTGCAGCAATTTGCTCCAAGGCGTTCAACTCCCCTGCCGACGCGGGCAGACTTCACACCCAGTCATTGCCAGCCCGTGAATTTTCAAGGCTTCTCTCCATCCACCACAGCTGATGTGGGAGTGCGATTGTGGCACGGCTGTCCTGAGCATCATCCATTGTGTCGGCCCTGCCCTCCGTGCGTTTAGCCCCTCCCTCGTGTCCATCCCCTTCTGCAACCCCGTCATGCGCCCTCTGTATCGCTCTTCCATCACCCTGTGCCCTGCTCTGTCTGTTGCCTGCACCCTCCTATCCCTTGCACCCACTCCCCTCCTCCGGGCTGGCAGGGGAGGGGGGTATGGGGGTGTTTCAGGGCATGTGACCGATGCCTGAGGTCCATTGGGGAACACGCACTGTGCAGCTCTCGAAACACGGGGAGGGGGCGGTGCAGTGCTACACTTTCCTTCTCACACACTTGAAGGTGGGGCACCCCAGGTTTTCGATTGCCGGACCCCCCCTTTCCAACAACAACAAAAGGGGCTCTGTTGACCGGACCCACTTGAAGCCCCTGATTGGGGTATGGACACCCTCCACACATCGGTCTGGGAATGACTAAATGTGATACCTGTTGCTGCCGCTGGCAGTGAAGTGGATTGCACGAGGCAGAAAATTGCAGTCGTGGTGAGGAGAGGGACAGGCATTCCATTCTAAACAGGGTTGGTCTGCTGGAGGTTCCGTCCACACTGTTTGTCCACCACATTTGGGGTGTTTGGGGTGAGGGCTGGCGGAGGTGGCCTTTGGCGAGGTTGTGGCAGTAAAGGACTGGGGCAGGCGTTAAACGGCGCGCGGGGAGGTTGGCAAGGCCGTGGTGCGTGCGGTCATCAGCCCAGCCTACTCCGCCTTTGATGGCCCACCCACACCCTCTCTTGCCCGGAAAGAACTCAAGGTGCCACTGCGTCGCTCCGACTGAGGCAGTTTCTGAACCTTTTGGACGGCTTTTCGAACCCACAAGACTACATACCCCCACACAAACAACCCCCCCCCTCAGGTCCACACAAAGCCCAGAGGCTCGCCTCCACAAAACACCAGAAGTCCGTCGGACCGGTCGTCTCTTTCCACAAACCCGTGACCACGACCCTGCCCACGCCTTCACAACGCCCCACCCCCCACACGCTCCGACCCCTGATACCTCCGGATCCAGGAAACTGCTGTGCGACCGCGTTTCGGGAGACAGCGTGAGAATGTGTGACTCATCGCCAGCACCGTCCAGAGGGGCCGGCTGGTCCCCCCCATTGGGCTCCTGGAAAAGAGCGGCGGGCGCCGCGCCATACGCGTGCGTACCCCCACGATCCTGCATCATCCGAATCGGGGAGACCATCGTATCAGATGGCTCGTGCTCCCCAGCCACAGAATCCTGGTTGGATACGGAGGGATGCTAGAAAAGGGCGAAGTAGCACAATAAAAGCTGGAACGCAATGAAAAGGAAACAAGGCAATCGCCCGGCTCTGTTACGTCACACTACGTAGGCCACCGACACATCTGTCTTGACTAGCCGTCAGTTGATCATCAACTTCAGGGGTTGGCGGTTCATGGCTGGCAGGTGACGTTTAATTGGTGGCGGGAGACGTCAACCGCCTGTCTTGGGTGCCAAACTTTCAGTATTGGGGAAATGGGGAAATAATTCCCGTTCCTTTTGGAAACCACTGCCCACGGGGCATGTTTCACTTCAGTTCTGGACCCTGACACGTGCGGTGAGCAGGGGGGTGGGGGTGGGGGGAGGGTCCAGAGAGGGGGGAGGGTCCGCAGCGGAGAAGAGGTCAAAAAACAGGTCTTTTGGCACTTTTGAATTCCCATGAAATTCTGTGCATTTTAAATATATATATATAAATATACACAATCTGGGGCAAAAACCCATTCGGCACACGGACAAATCAACCTGTGGAGGCATCAAAAGATCACCGGACTAAAGCGTACCTAGATTTCGGCTTACATCTCGGCTTGGCGTACTTATTGGCTCGAGTTACTTATTGGCTCGGCGTTTTTGCGGCCCGCCAATTCTGCCAGCCGAAAGTACGGTTTGATCTGGTAATTTGTTATGGTTGGCCAAAAGATCGGCCAAACGTACGCCTAGACGTTGGGCCGGCCGAGTCGGTTGTCCAGTACATTGGCCAGTACGCTTTATTCCGCTTGGACCCCCCTTTATTATCAACGGTGACAGCTTGAATTAAGTGGCCTAACCGTACCCTGTAACCCTAACGCTAACCCGAACCTTACCTAGGATTGAATATTGGGACCGAGCTGGTGGGGGAAGGAACATCGTCCAGGAGACTTCGACAAATGAGGTACACAATGGAAAGTGGATGGGAGCGGCTCAAAAGGGGCTCGGAATGAGCTGTATTCATCCGTTTGTGCAACACAACTAGAGTAGGATCATTTTTGGAAAACCATGGTTTTGACCCGTTTTTGAGCCATTCCAAATTGGCCAAATATTCAAGGCCCTTTCGGCCGTGAGAGGGGCAAAAATGGCTCAACATGGGCTCAAAATGGGCTGATTCCACTTGTTTAGGCACCCCAAATAATCCAAACGTATGTTTGGAAAAACACATTTTTGATCCATTTTTGACTGATTTTTGGTCCCAAAGCAGCCCAGTTTCAAGGCTTTTTGTGACTTTGAGTGGCCAAAATGGATTGCCATGGGCTCAAAAAGGGGTCATTTCACTTGTTTAGGCACCCCAA
The DNA here is from genome assembly GCA_964036045.1 of Eutreptiella sp. 'Long Island Sound 2002'. Classification (NCBI taxonomy): domain Eukaryota; phylum Euglenozoa; class Euglenophyceae; order Eutreptiales; family Eutreptiaceae; genus Eutreptiella; species Eutreptiella sp. 'Long Island Sound 2002'. The sequence continues at coordinate 17,068,447 of OZ038384.1, read as the reverse complement.
ATGGTCTAGGATCATTTTTGGAAAAACCCATTTTTGACCCATTTTGGACCCATTTTTGGTCGCAAAACAGCCCATTTTCAAGGCATTTTGGTATTTTAGGAGGGCCACAACGGGCCACCCCGAGCTCAAACCGCGCCAAAAGCACTTGTTTTGGCATTCCATGTGGTCCTGGATCATTGGTGAAAAAAGTCATTTTTTTTCCACCCGGTGGGCCTTGTGGACCCATTTTGGCACCCACCTCTTTGGGCTACCTCTTGCAGCTTGCCGCAGCCCACTGGGCATAGGTACGGGGGTCTAGGCGTCGGTTAGGGCAATTTTGAGGGGTGGAAACCACCAAAAGGGGGTGGTTACGGGTGGATTAGGTGCACTCGAAATCGCGTTTTGAGCCACGTAGCCCAAGATATGGTCTGTTTTTGGTTTGGGGCTGTCAGCGGCCAATGTGCACAAATTGTGGGGCTTTGGGGGGCCATTTGGGGGTGGTTCGCGGACATATTGTGGTGTTAGAGGGCCCTAGAGGGCCCTTCGGCACAAGGAACTCTAGTTGCATGTGTAGAGTAGCCACTATTTCCATTCCGTTGGCTGTTTTCCGTAGATTCTAGGGCGGTTTTGAGCAAAAAAAAAAGGCTGATTTTGGCGCTAAATTGCAGATTTCGAAATGGAGGTCCGGCACTTGCAACGCTCGTTCTTGGCCGCCACCGTTGAGTTTCTGGCTCATACTTTGTGTGGTTGTCCCTCACACCCATAGGTACTATCCACCAAAATTTTGGCCGAATCCGAAGCACCACGACGGAGCTGTGATTTTTGCCCCTTTTCACGCGGGCTTGCTGCTTGCTGCTTGCTAAACCTATTAGGTTCACCCTAGACACTAAGGAGGGTTATAAAACCCAAACTGTTTCCACCAACTCGGTGACCCCAACCCTACCTCTAAACCGAACGCTAACTCCAGGCCATGACAATGGGGAAAGGCTACCGCGCAACGGAGGGATGGAAGGGCGGTTTTTCACATGGTACATGTCTATGGGAGGTAGGTCGTGACAACGGTTGCACTCATCTATGGTTTGAATGCATCTTTAGGTCAAAAGCGAAGGGCAACTCTCTAGAATTGGGAAAAGTACCGCACAACACAAATGCAATGGCAGAAAACGGATGGCCTGATGGGTGAAAGAATGACCGAAAGTAATGGATATAGGTTTTGGGGGCAGGGGGGGGGGGGTAGGGGTGAAAAGAGGGTGGGGTCACCTTTGATAAGAAGTAAAGGGGGGGGGGGGGGCGGATTAAAGTGTACTTTCGGCCGGCCGGTCAGCCGGCAGAATATCCGGCCTCACATGCGGCCGGCCGAAGGTACGCCGGGCTGATAAGTGTGCCGAACCCATGTCCGGTTAAATCCGGCAGGCTGGCACCAAACGATCAGTGCACAACACAGACATACTGAAAATAAGTGCCCCGCGGCAGTGGCGTTCTCGCCCAGCCTTAATGGCCACCCCCCCCCCCTCCCCCCCAAGTGGCGAAGGTTCGGGGGTTTGGGGGGAGGTCGGCTCAGGCCCTACAGGTAACCTCCCGTGCTCCTGCCTCAACACCACCCAGTGCCGAATTGCAAGCCTGATAAGGTAGCTCACAACTGACGCACTCCTGCAACCCGGACAACAGCCTGCACCCAGCGGACTTCGCAGAGCAAGACCCTGAGCTGTAGTGCAGTGTCTCCAGGGGGCCCTTCGTGCAAACGAAACGGCACGGCACCAGCGTTCCCCAGCCACGTCCCAGGACACAACAGGCAGTACCGCGGTCGAGGGAGCCGTGGCGCACACAAACGCCGAGGCTTCAGAGGCCAAATCGCTGATGCCACTGCGGATGCGAGCCTCCAAGAGCTCCGTGGGGTCCTCCGAGCATTGCATTGACGCCCGCAACGGGGCATAGGCCGCCACACTGACCATCGCCTGGGACCCTGCCAAACCGTTACTGGGGTGTTGAGGGTGCAGTAGAGCCTGATGGGGTGGAGGGGATTGGCCCTGGGGCTTGGTAGGGGTGCCCTCTGCCACGCTCTGGAAGGCGGGCAGGAGGGCAGTGCTCTGCAGGGCCATGCCCTCCTCGGCAGCGGGGGGTGGCCTGGGGGCCTGCGAGGCGGTTGACTGGCTGTGCACTGCCACATGACCTGACGCAGACAAAAGGAGGAATGTGGAGAGGGGGGGGCACCGATGAAGGGCGGGGTGGCATGGGGCACAGAGGCACAGGGGGAAACACACGGCGCGCATCACGCGGCGCGTGCTGTGTGCTGCGTGCTGTCTTTCGCACTCAGCTTTGTGAAATTTCAGGGATCTTTCAGGTTGGCAGGAACGCTGTGGCCGAAGGGGTAAACATACAACAACGCATGCCTCCACTCCACCGATTTGGTCCGGGGACAGAGTCAACTCAACAGAGCGTAGATGGTGCCGTTGCGCCTTCTGGCCTTCGCGATGTGCACAATACAAAAAGCGCAAAAATAATGTGGAACACTTTCTGGGGGATAAAGCAGTGGCATGACAGAACAAGGACCACCAGTAGTGCATTAATCATTGGCAAACACTGCAGGGCCGGTGAGGTGCTGAGACAAAGCACAAGGAGGAGTTATGAAAAAACATATGGGCAACCATCAAATGCAATGGACAAAAATGTGCGCACCAGGCCATAGCTTAGTGATACTGGGGGGGGGGGGGTAAATAGGCCCCCCCAGGGATTTGGCTGACCCACCCACCCATCCCCAGACCCACCCACCCACCTGCTGGATACCCCAAGGGGGGGGGGGGTCACAGAGCAATTTTCGAAAACAAAATTTCACCCTTCAGTCTGCACATGGTCCTTGATCTCTAGGATGTCAGATGCCCTGCGACCTAGTGGTCAGAGTCATGCGCCCAGAGGCAGATATCCCTGGTTCCATTCCTGGTGCTATAAAATTTTATCACCTGCCTTGGAGTGGTCAACCTGAAAGAAAAAGTGTTTTTTCATGCCCAAACAAAGCCTGCACACAGCTTCAGCCCATGAACAACGTTGGTGGTCTACCAAGATCAGCAACCCACCCACCCACCCAAAAAACCGGACACCCCCCATGGGGGGGGGGGACCTGCATTTTCCCCAAAATCAGGGAAAACCCGGACAAACCCACCCACCCACCCTCAGACCCCCCCCCCCCCCCCCGGTATAGTATCAACCAGTCACTAAGCTATGGCCTGGTGCACACCGCATGTTGTGTTTCCCTCACAGGGGCATGGGCGCGAGGGGCACAGGGGCATAGGGGCACATTGCAATTGCATGGGGGCATGAAAGCATTGGGGGGCGCTTCCTGCGCGCTGCAGGGCAAAGGATCATTGGCTTTAGGGGAATTGGCACCGCATGAAGTTTCCTCAATTTTGGGTGACGGAAGTCGGTCAAACGGGCACGAGGGTGAGGCACAGGACTCAAAACAAAGAAAACTGGTGCGATCACTCCTCCCCGTTCACAAGTGCGGGACACGAAGGGTATCATTTCCCCCGTTTTGAGGGGAATGCCCCAACTTGTGTGCTGCAGGGCGCCGCAGGAGTAGCACCCCCAATGGGCGAACGGGGTCATAGTGACCACAGGGCAGAGGCCCGGAGGCCTGGGCACACGGGGCACAGGGTCAGAGGGGACCGGGCTCTAGGGGCAGGCGGGCAGAGGGGCGCAGCAGCACAGGGGCATCAAGGCATGACAGCACCGGAGGACGGCACGTCGTAGGCGCGTATGGGGGCGGCGGCCACAGGCCATAGGGGCACCAGGGCACAGTAGCACACAGGCATAGAGGCGTCAGGCCCCCCGGAAACAGCACCTGCCATGGCCCCAGATCCAGGGGTCTGCTGGTCGGGGGATACAAAGCCCGGGGACGCCGCACTGGACCCACTGACGCTGATGTCAGACCACGAGGGGTCCTGCGCGGGGGAGTGCGCCGCCAGACCGGAATTCATGGGCACGGAGGCGGGGGCAGGGGCTGGGGCGGCGCCGTTCACCGGACCACCGGCCCATGGCTGCGGAAATGTGTCACTGACCCCTGTGAATGCCACAGGAGGGGGGGTGTGACCTAATTAAAAAACAGACAAATGCAAACCAGAGGTAATGCACTCCACAGTCAGGCATAAGTGCATCTTTATTCTCTATGCCAAACCTGGTTGAACCTCAAGACACACGCTGTGTCTGAAACAGAAAACAGAACATCATGTCTGACTACAGTAGTCAGACACAGGAGGGGGGGGGGGTCTTGCATCTTGAAAACACATTGAGGGCTGAGGTGCAGGCAACAGGTATGACCACCCAGAGGGATCTTAGTTGAATCGCATGAAAAAACTGTGGTCCCCCCAAAAGCAGTCCAAATCACGAAGTAGATCTGGGCTGTTCCCTGGGCCTTGAAGAGAAAGACAACGTACACGCAGACCCGTCTTCAGGCTGTTGCTCGACGCCGCACGGGGGCTGCCTGCGTTGTGGGCACGTTCCAGGGGGTCTGGGGCATGTACATCCGATACAGCCCCAAGCACCATTCTCAGACCAGGTCCGGTATGTCCTGCTGACAGATACACGGTTTGGACGACACAACCAAACTGCATGTCTGACTTCCCACCAATAAAAAGTAAAACCGTGCCCCTCATTGAAACTTCTGATCCGCGCAGGATGCTGCAACGTGAGGACTTGGGGGTTGTCTGGACACTGGAGGTGCTTGGGGGCAATTTAGTGGGCGGGGCTTAAAGACCTGGGGCCCTTGGGACCCTGGCCAACCCCAGCCGGCCCACCTACCCACCACCATCAGAAATATTTACCTCAGGGAAAGTAAGAGAGAAGAGATAAAAGAGATTATCAAAGGGGCCGAAATTGGAGGCTGATTTTAGGTACGCAAACTTATTAGCAATGGCCTGGCTGGGGCACGGGGCTGCTCGGACGATTGAGGCGGTTGAACATGCGGTGCTGGCGCAAGGCAGGCCATGCCCGATTTTCCACAAACCGCAATCTGTGTGCACAACGTCGGGGGTGCGGATGCCATGATAGCGCACGATACACTGGGAGGTGCTGTTTGGGGAAATGGTCACAAACGTAGGCAACCAAACGTTTCCAGAAGGTGAAGGGTCCATGACGGTCCCAAATGACCCCAAACTTCCGTTGGGAACGCCCAGTGGAAGGCTTTATAAGGGACATGATAGCGAGGCCAGGTCCCTCGCAACCTTCACAATGCAAATGAGTTTGCAGTGCCCTCTGACGCAGAAAAAAAAAGAGCACCGGAGCATCGCTGCCAGTGGCTGTCGCACCAGGGAATTCACTGGGCTGTGCTTTTGAGGAATACAATGACATACACTCGGGTGAAGTGAGAAATGCGTCACGACGTTTTCCTGATTCACGAGAAAAAAAACAAAGAGTCTTGGGGGTGTTCGGTACCCAACTGGATGTTTGGGCTCAGGCACAGAATATAGTCATGTCCTGATTCCGCCTGCTCAGAGGCTAACGACGGCATCTGGGGCCAACCAACAGATGCTTGGACAACAATTGCAACTGAAGTGCCAAAAACTATCCACAAACAATCGCCCTTTCATGGACGGCAATCAGGACAGCGATGCAACATGAACGGTACTGCAGTGTGTACTGTGCTTGAAAACTGACGAGATGCTCAGCTACGACGCTGTTCCCCAGCTCCTAAAACAGACATGGGGGCCGGGGGGGGGGGGGCAAACTCCGGACCCCCCCCCCCCAGAAGGCCAGTCCTGAGGACAGTGTTGATCCCACAGTGTTACATACCGTTGGATGCCATTGCCACAGCCTTCAACTGCTGTTGCAAAGAGGCCAGCTGAACGATGTACGGCGACGCATCGCTGCCCCCCGTCGACGACCTGGGCCCTTTGCCCGCCACAGCTTGATAACTGATGGAACGAGAAGGCGCCCGGAGACCACGGTTACATGCAACACCCAACACACAGGGTCACGACTCGTGCACCTGCTGCTTCTGCTCGGGCGCCCATTCCCTTCTGGCCCCACCTTTTCCCTCTTACGCTCCGTCTTTCCCACTGCTGGCGCTACCACCACCGGCATCACGGCAGCCGATGCGACTACTGCAACCATGAAACCACGATTGCTGCTCCTGATCGTGCTCAAGCGCTGGCTCCAGCTTCGGTTCCTGCTGCTGCTGCTGCTGCTGCTGCCACTACCTGTGTCAGCCCCTTCGTTCCCCTACCCTCCCCCCCCCCGCGTGCTCGGTATCGTGCGCCACAAAATGGCGCGGACTTCTCAATCGTAGTGTTGGCAAAATACAGCCTTCTTTATCTCGTTGTCGTGCTGCGGCCCAGTGCGATGTCAGTTTGCAAGTCGAGTGTCCGCCGGGTTCTGGAACCTGCGTTGTTTGTGGTAGCTGCATGGTAGTCTCTGTGGTGCAGGACATTTGTTGAGGGTCGTGAATCGTTTGGCGAGGGTTGTTGAGGGTTGCGGAAGGTCTGTTGAACCCGATCGAAGGGTTGGTGGGTGCAGCAGCGAGGGCGAGCTGCGGAGAGGTATTGTTATGGGCGGTTGGGCGGTACTTGGGGCGTCCCCCAGAGGGGGAAAAAAAAAACACTTCACCGTCGTCGGCTGCCCCAAAAGGCCAATGGTGAAAGCGGGGCAACTCGCCAACGCACAGGGTCACTTGTCGCACAATGAGGTCGGGCACAGGTATTGCGCCTGCCACAAGGCGGGACCTGCTTTGATTAAAGGACTGCGGAGACCGATCGGGCGCAAACACGACATTGCACCAAGGCATTGCCCTGGCAGCCTCAAACACGGCATCGCAGTCGCGGAATGTCAGGCGGTTGCGCGCGATGTTGAGGACCGTCATCGTGGGATGGTGCTGCCACACGGCTTCTGAGACGACAGTACGTGTGTTGTAACATTATCCAACGCATGACAAGACGCACGCATTGATATTGTCAATTCGCTTTTGTCGATTTTGTCGCAGGGGCAAGGGGCTGTACCGTTTCGCAAAGATGCTGAGGTGTGCAGTGGGGGCAGGTCGCTTGAGCCACCTTTACGAGCCACTCCCGTGCTTCAGGGCTCCATGACAGAAGGGATTAGCACACGGGCAAATAAGAGAAATCCCAGGCCAAGCCATTCGGCGTGCCTGTCTTGGGGGAGGGAATGGGACGTCCCAAAAGGCGCTCGGTCACTATTAGGGTTGAATGGGATCTGCCCACACAACGGGTTCTGCTGAACTGCTCATGCCTTCTCCTGCACTCGAACACATGCCAAGGCGTTCAGGAACAGGGATGCCGCAAGGGGGCGGCCAAGGCGATCGCAGACCTTTGAGGGTTGAGATTCGACCCATTTTGGACAGGGATGGATTCATTCCGGTGTGTGGGGTTGGGGCATTGCCTTGTTCCTGTCGCGTGCCATGCTGGTATGTCCAGTGTTCTTCCTCAGTCAATTAATCATTCTTATCTGCAACGAAGCACAGCGTGTTGGTGCGGCTGTTGCCGCAACTTTGTATGGAACCCGTTTTGTCCCCAACCATGGAAAACCAGGCTGGAGGGCGATAGTCACCAATGGACATTTTGGGAGACTTTTCCAAGCAGTAGGTCGCTGATGCTGACACAATGAATAGACAACCCGATGAAGGTCATTGCATCTCAAACCCTGGATCGTTTCGTGGGTTCTCCGGGTGTTCTTCTAGAGGCCTTTGTTTGATGGGCCGTTTGATGTCATGTCTTCCGTGGTACTGGGGTGTCTACTACGCCCAGTAATCTTGCCAGGCTGCGTTTACAGCCATCCCCTGCAGTACTCTCCCCTAGGCATGCTTGCCATGGTTCACGTAGCCCATGCGGATCCCCATCCAGGCCACTGCTTGAAAGCCCTGGGGGCAGGAAGATGTAGAGGACGGCCCTGCGGGCGGACGCAGCGGAAGCGGGGAGGAGGGTTCCAATTATATCAAATTCTCAGCACCAGATTCTGATTCATTAAGACCAGCCTCCGGGAGGACAACACCCTGATGGCGCTCTACTGGCCATCAATACCCAGTGCCATGATTGCCAAACACCCCACAATGCCATTCAGACCACCCCACGGTGCCCTCAATACCGGTACATTGGAACCCCCCCACCCTCAACTGCTGGCAGCTAGTTTCGTCAGTTGACTCATAAACCAGCCCTCTTTCTGGGGGACGGAGTTTCCGCAACAATGAGCAGAGGCTCGCCCCCACCCCGAACGCCAACAACAGCGCGTGTCGGAACGCCAACATACGCAGCAGCGCGACGCAGTCCATAAGTGCGAAGTGGTTGTCCCTGAGGTTGAGGCACCGCAAAGACGTGTTGGCGGTCAACGCGCATGTCAGCGAAGGCTGGACTTGGCCGCTAAACCTGCAGAAGGGCCAGTCATGTGTGCGGCAGCGGCTTAGGCTGCGCGTGACAGCCTCTGACCCATCCACCCAACCCGTGCCCTAGTCCACTGGCCCTTGGCAAACGGTCAGCAGCTGCATATGGTCTACCGTGAGCCTGGGCACCGTTCGCAAACCTGTTGTTGCTCAGGTCCAGCACTTCGAGGGTCTGACTGCACTGCAGACCGTGGGTAATGCTCGCCATGTCTTGGTCAACCAATGCATTACTGCCCAAATACAGTTCTCTCAGCTGCGGCAAATGCACGACACCTGAAAAATGGTGGATAGTGTGTGTGCGTGTGCGAACAGGTCGTAGCTACGACAGGCAAACAGGCATCGTGTGGTCATGGTGGCCTGTTCAGGCCAATCACCTCAAGAGTTGCGGAAGGAACGCCAGGCGGCCTTCAGTTCTGTGGAATTGTGTGCTCAAAGCGGGTGACACATCAGATGCAAAGGGGCAACAGAAAATGAGCTCTTGCAGAGCGGGAAGTAAGCAGTGAGACACGCCAATTAGGGTCAAAGTTCTGTGAAGCGGCGTGTTCAAAGATGAGCCCATGGAGAGCACTGGGTCGGGTGACAGCAGCAGCAGCAGCAGACGCACCCAGGCGCATGCACACACACCCACACACACACACACACACAAATACACACACACCGCACGCACACATGGGCACACACACCAGCACGCACGGAGGCACACGTGCATGTACATGCATGTGCATATCTCTCAGGGACATTCATTATGCGCCAACACAGTGGGTTTTGGCACTTTTCCTGGGTTTTGTGAACTTCTGGTCCGATGTGCCAAATTTTCGTTCCTTTGGAGGGGGATGTGTATACTTTTTGAAATCTGTGGGAAGAGGCCGTTTCAGAAATGTATGGGTCAGGGTGGGGTAGGTGGTCACATTTTTTGAGCACAGAACTGCAAATTGCACGATGCACAGGATGGAGCAATGCTCGAGGGACCACTGATTATTCTGAATCCGAATCATCCTCATTGTTGCCCCCTTCCACAAGGGCAGGGACCCCATTGGGGCACACATCGCCCTGCTTGTGAACTGGAACATATTTCTTCAATTTTTCGCAATCCTGCAGCCTGACTGGCATGCCTTGACTGGCACCCAGCTTGTGGTGAGAGGCAGGGCCCACAGGCCATCAGTTGTGAGGTCCACATTGCGTTGTTTGGTCTGCCGGACCTTGCGCCATGCAATGGTCTCACTGTACCCTGATTTCACCCAAGACAAAGCCAGGATGGGGCTGCAGGTTCTCAGGGTCAGGTGTCACACCAAAATTGAACCACTGGGTGCAGGTGGTCCAGATGGCTGGCTGAAGACTTGCAAGCACCACCTAGCCATTTTGACACATCCCAAAGATCGGTGCGCTTCAAGATGCGGAGTTTCCGTACAAACCTCTGTTTGTTTTGTACAACACCTGCACCTGCAGCCACTTTACACCCCCAGAGCACGCTCTTTTGTGCACCAAAGGCTTCTGTGTGCATCGGGGGAAGCAACAGCCTGTGGAGTGAATTTGTATGCAGACATGGTCCCCCCCCCCGTACAACAACACGGCCAAAGTCAGAAGAACAACGGTCACACGGGGTCTTCGTGCTTAGACAAGCCCGTGCTTGCGTGCGACGCGCAACACAAAAAGACACTACACATAGAAAACCTGCCTGTTTTCCACACAATTCTCACAAACATGGCACTAAAACACGATATGTAGGCGAAATTGCAGTTACTGCCCATCAACAGGTGTGGAATAGAAGCCCTTTCCAACCTTGAGCTTCATCTTAAACAGTTGCACATGCTTCCCCTTTGGCGCAGGCTTCGGAGCAGGCTTGGCTACAAATTGTGCCGCCCTCATGTTGGTGAGGCCTCCAAACCTGCCTCTAATGGTGATGGGGATGGGCTGCGAATTGGGAAGCAAACACGATCAAAAGGGGCATGATGCTCAAGCTCAGGCCCATTCCTCGTGTACTTCAAATGAATGAAGTCATCCCCACGCCCAGAAGGACCAACAATCGTGGCGGGCACATGCTCACCAGTGGATCGGATGTGCGTGACACCCAAGCTAGCGATAGTAACTTTATTCATGGCTAGAAACCACAACAAAACAGATAGGCAGGTGAGGTTTTCGGACAGCTAAAAAGGCGAACGTATTCCATGACATGTACTTGCTGTCAGCAGGCGTAAAGCCCTGTGTGTGCATGGAATGCGCGTGTTGCATATGCACCTGACAAGAAATGCGACATGCTGGAGGGCCCCTCAATGCCGATATGGCAGCCCCACAGGTCCAACTTTGTCAGCTTTCCTTGTCTTTCAAGCCCCATCTTTAGAAACCCAAGACCCTGTCGCCCGATGGGATTTCCATATAGAGCCAGTTCCGTCAAACTGGTGTTGATGACCAGTGCGTCTGCAATGGCACAGACACCGTCTGCATGCACCTCGTTGCCTGATGAAACGGAGGGGGAATGCTTGGCGACAGATCACTGTGGTCCTCAAAGGTGACATCCCTCCGCTCACCATGCAATTGTGCGTAAGATGCAAAACCAAATGAGACGGGCAAAGAATACATCAGAAAACACACAAGAATATTGGCATCCATGTTCTTTTTGTGTGCATATTGCGTGTTACATTGATTGATTTTTTCAGCTTGCTTTCACCCACAGTGTCTTGAATACTGGGCTTCAGATCAGTGTTCTTTGACCCAGACCTGATGGGACCCCATGGGATCTGCAATAGCCCATGCTTCTTTCCTGTAATCGACTCCCGCTGGGTAACAAAATTGCACTCATTTGGTCATCTGGAGTTGAAGGCAGCAGTGATTTGTAGTGGCAAAGTTCTTTCTGCTGAGATTTGAGCGACACCATGAGGGGTGTCTGTCTGCCATACTGGGGGGCTTCGAATGGGTTCCCAATGATAATCGAGGGCATGCATGACTTCGGAGAAAAGGCCCCCGCATGGTATCCAACATTTTAGAACCCCCCTGCTGGTCCCACCTGCCATATTGTGAAATGCCTATGCGGCATATAAACTTGCCACTGAAAGGGGGGCATGTTTTGCAGAAACCTTCATGGTGTTACTTCCACAGAACCACACTCCCCAGCTGGTGCTGCTAAAAGGCCCACTGGTGCATGAGGCTCCCAGGCCAAACCATGTGTTGCACCGAATTGGGTGCAACACAATTGCACCAGAGGGTGGTCACACAGGCATAACTGTGCGGGGTATGAGGTGGTCTGAGTCAAATGACACAAGGATAAAGCCTCAGTATTCAAGACACCGTTGAATTGAAAAGATTGTGATGTGGAAACAGAATATAGACATGCAAGCAAGCTGCAAAAATGAGGGAATGTGGTTGGTAGAGTGCACTATAAAAAGAACCATGGATGCCCATGCTGCTGTGTGCTTTCCACGCCCCTCGGGTTGACCTTTTTTGTGCCAACCTGCCAACCCCCCCACGTCTCCGTTTTTCGAGAATTGTCAGTTTTTACCATGGTGTACAACAATATGGCCAGCGATTGAGGAAGTGGGTATTCTGTGCACACCTTCTGACAAAACGTGAAGTTGAATTTGAGGCCAGACCCAGGCTCACACCCAAATGTGAAACCACCACCCCGATCTGGCCAATTGGACAAATGGGGCTCTACCACACACACAACCCGGACCGCCCCCTCAACAGGGGGTCTGCGCAGGCCAGAAGAGAAATAAACGGCCCGGCTGCACCCACCCCCACATTGCCCACACGAATCCTGGATCCTTCAAATTGGTGGACACTGCCAGACTGGAGGTCCCACATACCAACCCAGTCATACCGTGACCCCAAGGCTACTGGGCTCTCTCCTCCACACCCAAAGTGCCACTCCCCAATACCCAGCCAAGAGCATAGGACAACACGCACTGCACCTCCCAAGTCCAGGGACGTGATTGCTGGGTGCTGCTCCAGGCATTTGGCCAGGCTGCTGCACCCCATGTCCCGTATGACGTTGTATCTCAGGCAAAGTGTCTGCAGGCGCGTGTTGTAAATGCCATACTGCCCGACAGCCTGGGCACCAGGGCAGCCCACGCGGTTGGAGGCCAGCACAAGGCCCTGCACGTAGACCTGCCCCGCCAAGAGGGTGCGGCACAGCCGCACACACAGGACGTCTCCCAGGCCAACGCTAGAGAGGTCCAGGGAGTGCAGCGAGTGTGACAGCTTCAAAGCGCCGAAGAGCTGGTCCCACTGGCTGATGGGCATCTGGAAAGAGATGGAGTGAACCGGTCCAACGTTGCGAGGTGTGGCGGGCCATGGGGGATGCTCCAAAAGGCTGGCTGGCTGCCGTGTAGTACCGCCGGCGTCCAGTGGCATATCGTTTGCGTGACCTGCTTTTGTTGATCAAGGTCGTTTGTCTCTCTCCCCTGGGGAGGGGGGGGGTTGTGGGCCAGAGTGGAATGTTGATCCCACTGCTCACCATGACAGCCTACTGCCCCTGCTGGTCTGCCGGGGGGGGGTCACAAATGGGCAGGTTTGCTTCATGCAATTAGCTCCAACCTCGCCTGCCACCACAGCCTTCATCACTCTCAGTGCCATTGGTTCGCTCATTGTTCCATATGTTCGTTTGGGATTGCGTGCTGTGCACAATGTGCATCCCCTGGGGTCAGTGTTGGGCCTGTGCTGTGGCAAACATACAAGATCGTGAACTGCCCTTTCGCCACCACGCTCGGCATGCCTACAGTGGAGGAGGGGGGGCTATGGGAGCTTTCAGTTTGTCTGGTGTCCGGGGTACACCACCCCCAGCAACACTCCATCCGGGTGGCAGTGAGCCAAACAGCGCTCTTTGCTTGAGGGAAGATGCACTATCCCCGACGGTGATACTCTGTGGGCTTTTTATGCACTAGACTCTAGACACTTAGACTCATTATCCACACATAACCAAAGTGCAGTATATCCCTTGTAGGCCACAATTCTCGCCCCTTGCACAATTCCCGCTAGCACCACATACTAAATTACAATAACTGCATCAGGGTGGAGGTGGCGTATGTACTGTGCACATAAATGTTGAGCTAGTACAGGACTGGCCTTGCATCCAAAGGGTGGCGACAAAAAGGCAAAAACTTGGCCACAAACACCTATGCGAACTGCATGTTGGTGTTATGGTGGCATTCTACAAAAGCAACCATCTTACTCATATCTAGTTTGACGAAATGAACGGTAACTTGAAACGGGCAGCCGCCATGAGCTGTGCAAGCTGACCCAAAGGCGACAATGTAAATAGAGGGGGTTTGTGGCATAAACATTTTTGAATTCTCCACAAAATTCTGAGTATTTTGAGTTTAGGCACATAGGGTAAAAAAACAGTCCCCTCAGGAAGGGCAAAAAAAAAAATTCAGCCGACGCTTTCCCCAAAAATCTCAAATTTAAGGAAGACGGGTTCGAAAACTTTGGGGGGTCTGGAGGCGGGGGGGGGGGGGGTCTGGAATTCGAACAGGCCGCCCCCCTTGGTTCGCGGTGTATTTTACACAGGCGTGCGGCTGTGGTGTTGTGCTAGTACTTTTGTTGCCTGTGCTCCGTGCGCGTCCCAATCAAAGGTACTTGTTGTTGTCCCCGGATGGCATTGGCCAAGGTATTCATCCAATTGTGCCGCCGGCAGTCACACCTATTCGAGCTCTGACTCTTTGCGTTGCAGTGTTGCCATGAGCTCTTGGATACAATGTTTTTGGTCATTGGTGTGGGGGGCATCCACAAATGCCGTCGTACAATAGTCAACCAACAGCGCTTTGTCCCCACAGTAGGCCCCGAGGATGGTAAAAAATTCTTGGATATCCATGGTGGCCATGTTGCAGAGCTTAGTGAAGGTACATACCATGGAGTCCTCAATGTGGTGATTGGAAAAAAACTCCCACTGGTTTGCCATCCACTTGTCAACTTTGTCATCATGCATTCCCAACCAGGTCAATGCTAGATTTGCTGTCAGCGACCAGGGATAAAACACTTCTCTGCTTAGCCGGGGCCAGGGTAAGTCGGGGATTGGCCGGCGCGGCATTGGCAGGCCGGGGTGTGTGGTCAGTGGCTGTTGCTAACACATGGTGGTTGCTTCGATTGTGAGGTATCTAGAATGGGCTAGTCGCCCGCAACAGTCACTGGACGTACACTAGACACCACGGAGCACAATGAACCACGGGTGGGAGGGCGGTAGGGACCCCCCCTATATGCACGTACCCCACACTATCAACCACCTGTCAACTATTGTCAATCAATTGTCAACCAACTGTCAACCAGTGTCAATCAACTATCAACCACCTGTCAACCGGTGTCAATCATCTGTCAACCACCTGTCAACCAGTGTCAACCACCCGTCAACTAGTGTCAACCAACTATCATGCTAGGTACAGAGTTGGCCACAAAGAGTCTATGCTGCGTAGTGTAGTGGGGTCAAACGTTGATGCAAACAAGTACCCGCTCGCACCACTGGCAAAAACTCGTTTGCATCCTGCAGCCAAAAACTTGTGTGTGCCATGAGTGCATGAGTTGTGAGCCTATCTGGTGGGGAACATGGTCCCTCCCATCTTGTGAGATGCACCCGGTCTGCGCCTGGGGGGAGACCTAACAAAAAAAGACAAATGCAAACCAGAGGTAATGCACTCAACAGTAAGGCCTGCACCTGGGGGGGGGGGGGTACAAAAGCTTAGGGCACTAGGGCAACTTTACCACAGTGCAACTTCTCGGGAGTGCTGGAATCCGGGCCTTACCTACATACATAGCGCTCCCAAGAAACCTCGCAAAAAAAGTAACGGTCTAGAGAATTCAGGTGCTTGAATAGGTCCTCCTGTCCACAGAATCCTAGGGAACGTGGGAAAATTGGCATCATGGGTAATATTCCCTGGCGTCCGGATGGTGCCACTGCCTCACTGGGCATCCCATTTTGGGTCTGCTCTGGGCCTGCTCTTGGTGGAAGTGAGTTTTGTTATTGTGGCCCTCTAGTGTTGGGAGTAACAAGCTGAAGAGCCTGGTCTGTTGGAGTGCGATGCTTCTGACTGGCCTTGAAGGGTGTACGCAGATTGGTCTCAAGATGTTCATCCGAGAAGTGTGCTCTCCCTGCCGTTTGTTGGTGTGTACAAGATGATGATCCCATGGCTAATGGCTTTAGGGAGAGAGCTAACTGTTGGAACATACCTCCTGCCCATAGAACTTTGCATTTGTTCCCTGCAGCACATCACTGTGGGCAGCCTTCGACACCCTCTCCTGCGATGTACGATTGCTCATGCCCCGGAGCTTTGCTGGTTGTGTGCATCACGCACCAGTGGACCACACATGGGGTGCCATCGCGCCAATGTCGGCACACAACATAGCTCTGTGCAAGACGAGTCCACGCCGTAGCTGCACGGCACTGCACACAGGAACAGCAGCAATGTGGTACGTAGCGCGGTGAAGTGCGGTATGGTGTGGTATGGTGTGGCATGGCGGATTGTCAGTTGTGCGGTGTAATGTGTGGCGTGTGGTGCGATGTGTGCTGTGATGTGATGTGGGGTTGGAACACGGGATTCGCAGGGAGGTGCAACGCAGTGCAGTGTGCAGCTTGTCTGTCAGGAGTTGCAAGTCCCACGGGAGTCATCCCCCCTCAACTTGGCTACCGCCCCACAGGATCTACCCTCGCCACCCAAAGCCTCAGAGGACGTGAAAAGGTCTACTGTGGAAATCACCACATTGAGACTGAAAAATGGATGCCAATTTGCCAATTGTGTCACATGCGCACGCCCATCTGGTCCATCCCTGTAGGCAAACAGTGGAGCGAGCAGGTGTGCCGACATCCCCCCCCCAGCCCCCCGCTGTGTGACCCCTCATGCCCCTGAAGCCCCCCACTCAAGCCCATACAGACGTTGATTATGCAAAGCGACCAAATCCCAGCACAAGCAGAAGCAGGGCAGGCACTGGTCGAAGGTAGAATCTCGTCAGGCCGCTGACAGTCAAAGAAAAAGCCCATACACACAGTCACGGCAGTATCTCCTGCTTGCTCACGGGGCGGTCATCAGTCGGGGAGGCCTTGAGACCGGACATAGATGGGAACCTTGACTGCCGATAGGGGCCGTGTCCCCGCCCAGTCCAGTCCACCCCCGCCCCAAACCCTGGCACTCCCCCTCCCTTGTTGGGGCCTTTGTGCCCCCCCCAATCATTCAAATGAAAAAAACGTGTTTTCAGAAAAGTTATGATGACAGATTGTGGTGGCTTTCAGCCCAACTTGCGGCACTGCTCCACCAAGGGCACGCTTTTGGCTCCTGTAACAACTCTGTGTGCAGCCCAAAGCTGCAGGAGCGATAGCCAGTCAGGGATGGTGCGTTGGTCCCAGGTAAAATTGGCGACACAACTCGGAAGTAATCGCATCTGTGCTGAGTGCCACTCAATACAATCTGTCCCTTCAAAGCGCTTCACACCTTCGGCACATTAGGAAGCACCTGGAGAACGACTCCATAATACCCAGCTCACTACACGTTCTTTTTTCACACAAAAGACGGCCGGTTGAGTGGACTGTGGAAGGACACCAAAAAGGAATGTGGTTACAACTGATCCCAACGTCAGACAGTAACGGAAAACGAGTGCAACCCCACGATTGTTGCTGGGGCATGCAATCGCATTTGCCGATACCTCAGACACAGCAATGTGGTTACCCATGATCACTGTGGAGCTTGCTGGAGCCCTTGGCAGGGCCCATCCCGCCAAAAAGGGGGGGCTCCATTGACTAAACCCCCTCCAGGTTCTCCCGCACCGAATAGTGAGTGATTAATTCAGGGAGATGGTTCAAGGCCCTGGCGTCACATAGTCCTTGCCGCACAGTTAGGTAGCGATGGTGCAAGTAGCTGCTTCTTTGTTGCCCGTCACCTCCTCGGCTGTCCTAAGGGAGGGGGGGGGGGGGGTCATTGATGGCACATTTGCAGATACTACACCACCAATGACCTTCGCAATATTGCCCGCATGCCATCTGATACAAACAGCAGGGGTCCTCGTAGCTGAGATGACCTGTCGACAATTTCATAAGTAAATTACCACAATCTACTAAGGCCAGGGTGTCTGTGGTATGCTATGGAGTCTATGTACGAGCGCCATAGTTGCAAGGCCTACATACAAAGTGTGGAGGAACAGGTGGAACACAAAATACTTGGCACTGCTCAAGAGAGTGACAGCCATATGCCACTGATTGACGTGGCTTAATCTTCTCGCCATAGAAGCAAGTGGGTATGGTATGTGTATACTGACATCACTCACCCCTCTTGCAAGTTCAAGCTTCAAGATGCTGCCCACTTTGATCTTGATAAATCCTGACAGCTAGAGACAAACCATGACCCAATGCTGGCAAAATACCAATGTCCTCATCAGAAAACAGACTGCAATGTAGCGACAGAACGTAGACAGGCAGTGTCTGTTGGTAGTGAATTGTCGTAGAAAGCTAGGAGCAGGAGAAAAGCTTCTCACTGTGTAACTTGTGCAAAGAAGATGCCAAAAATCATATCCACTTTGCCGTTGTGCAACTGAGCAATTACTTGGCCCAGTATTGCATAAGTTGAATTTTCAATACAATCACCACTGTTTCAGCCCCTGCTTACCTCTGAGTGCATGTGCAGCTCATGAAAGTCTCGTATCCTAGGCTCGCAGCTGGTGGTTCGATCCCCTGCCCTGTTGTTTCGCATGCGTGGAGGAGCTTGAAAGCAAGAGATCGTTCGTCTTCTCAGGGCATTGATGGTGGCTCGGGGCTGCCCATGATAGAGGCAGTTTTGTTGTGCTGATTGACTTTGGTTGTGATCTCACTTACAATGCCCAAGGTATGTGACTTCATCCAGCACTTTGTTGGCGGGAAGCAAGCACCAACGGTCCTCAAGAAAAATTTGCTATGCTGCGGCATGCTGTGGCATGCTTCAAGCCATAGGTGGGGGGGTGCCCAAATTTTCCAGAAGCTGAAATGTAAACCTTACCAGAGGCTGGCAGGCATAGGAACCATCGGGTTGTTTCTTGTTTTTACCCAAAACATGGTCCTTCAAGATGGCACCTTTTGATGACAGCCAAACTGCACATAAAATACAACACAATTTCCCATTTTGACCTTCACCCTGGGTGTCTGTACAACATAGGCTATGCCCGATGTCTTCTCCAATTGCCCACTGCAAACAGTCTGTAGTACTCCTCGTTGTCTCCTTGTTCCTCTTGGGTTGTGTTGTCCCCTCCTCAGTGGGTTCAACAGTAGACATCAGAAGACAAACTTCACAGCACAGCACAAAAAAAAAAAAGGAAAAAACAAGGTTGGGCTATGTACCCTTGCTCCTGCCCATGCCAGGGTTGTTGCAGATTGCCACTCCCAGGAATGGAACGGGAGTCCTCTCAATCACAGATGCACCATTTAACCACCAGAATACTGTCCATCTTTGACGAACGACTGCACAGGGATGGGATTGATATTTTGGTCCGATATTTCCCCCCCAAAAAGTCCCAACCCAATTTTCAGTGTGCTGCGGCATGCTACGGCATGCTTCAAAACCCCCGCCAACAGGCCTCCAAAACAGGTGCCGCGGCATGCTGTGGCATGCTTCAACCGTTGGTGCTTGCTCACAAGCATGACCAGCCCTACGACCAGCTCACAAATTTGCCCCACTACAACCAGCTCTCAAACATGCCACTCTTGCATTCTTGACCGCACCAACAGCGGTCAGAAAAACGACAGTCGGATGCGGTCACGGTGCTCAGCCATAAACTGACAGGTGTCACCCTAGGCACCCTCAGCTGTTGCAAACTGTACGGTTCTCAGCCCGGTGTTTAGCCATAATCCGACGATGGCCGTGATCCCCGGTATCCCCCCAGCAGGACAAATCAGTTCCAGTGTTGCAACATATGCGGCGGAGCCACGGCCACGACTTGTCCAAACGTGGCGGAGTCGCGCCCAAAGGTCCAGCAAAGGCGGCAGAGCCGCCGTCACGTGTACGTGTACGTGCACTTCCCGTGGATCTGCCCTCCTCCCTGTAGGATAAGGTCACAGCGCCTTTCAGCGCGTTTAGGCGCCCAGGAGTCTTGATTACCTCTATTGCCGTCGCAACCCAGCCCCTACATTCGTTTTTTCCTGTGCCTCTGTCGTTCAATGACATCCGTACTGAAATCTGAACTCCCCGATGAATAGGCCGACCCCAACGATGTCCCCTCTGACGATGTGTCTTCACTCACCGAGGTAAAACTGGACCCCTGCGATGAGCTGTCACACTGTATACTGTGCTGCAATTCTGACAAGCTGGTCGTCGACGACGACACCTCAGATCGCACAGGGCTCAGGCCCAAGGCCACCCACACTGGCTGTTGTTGTCAAAGCCTCTTATTGTGCAGGTGTCGCTCTCTCCCCTCCTCCGCTAGCGCATCCACCTCATCGTTCCCCTTCAATTTGGCATGGGAGGGGGTCCATATCAACCGCACCTGTGAACCTGCTACCTGTCTCAAGTCCCATATCTCCTGTCACAGGTCACTGTGCCCTATCTCTCGACCTCCTGCTCACCACCCATGCCTGGCCCACTTGACGGACCACTGGGTGATGCCCTTATACACGTACTCTGAATCTAGGATGATAACTAATTGTTCCCACCCTCCTGCTCTGGAGTGCCCGCAAACCCCCTGCAACTCAGCCCGGCTCACACTCTGCCGCTCCGCCATGGGAACTGGTGCTGAAAGCCCGGCGCTTAGACAAGGCTGTGCTAGCACCAGGAGCAGGTTAATTGCCTGCATGCATGCATCTGCATGTCTGCATGCACAAGCAGAAGAGCAGCAGTCGCAAAAATCTGTGACACAATTGACATCAACATGACCATCTGCCAGTTGTCAATGCACCACTAAACCACTAATGCGAGTCGGAAGCACCAGACGATATCACTGCTGTAGTAATGTGGTCAGCATGACAGAGAGTGGCAGGGTCAGTGGTGCATGAAGAAGGGAAAGTTTTGTGGGGCTGTTGCAACGGAGGGCCATAGACAGGGAGAGACTGGGCGGGTAGGAGCAGGCAAGAAACCACAAAAGAGGGAAAGGGCACGCCTGGTGCCACATGCAAACTGTCCTACACCTCCATCAGCTCGAAACGAGGTTCCAATCCTCACATCCCACAACTACGTCTGCACAACAGCAGGGCATACCACTGGGCGCCCAAGACAAAGCCGCTGACCCCACAGCAAAGCAAGGCTACCTGACAACTAAATTCTCTGTCGGCTGCACACCCACATTCCGCGAGTAAGGGCCTCTAGGTGGAGGAAGCTCATTGTGGCACGCCTGCAAATGGTCCTGAATGAATGCTACCAACCTGGACCCTCAACACGGGCCAGACTTGGTAACTCACTGTTTGCCGGAGCAATTATTGTTGGGACCCTCAGCAGCTCAAATGCACACGGGTGCCCATGTCCTTGTGCGTGTCCATCAACACCAGTAAGACTGGTGGCCTTGGCTTTGGTCTTACTTTGCCATTTTGCCGTTTTGCTGTTTTGGATAGTCATTGGGTGCCTCTGCAATCCCTTTCTGCCTGGCAGGCCATGTAGCACTAACAACCACCGATCTTCCCTGTTGCAAAACAGAAATATGACAACCTTCATTGTCCTTTGAACCCCCTTTGGCCGGATCCTACTGTGAACCCTATCAGTGATTTTCACAAGACAAGTCCGGCTGCCTGCACAATTCTGACGCTGTCCCAACAGAAAGCACAACCGGACATGATGCGATTCCAGGGCCTGCAGGGCAGGGATACACAAAGCGTCCCTTGCCACAGACACCTGCTGCACAGCCTGGCTACGCACAGTCTTGGGCTGTCATGCTATTCATGGCGCAGGAGCAAATGCAGTCTCACAGTACATGGGACTGCACAGAGAGCCAGGCAACACAAAGACAGCACACAGATCCACACTTCATTTTGAGATCCATGAGAAGCAATGTGCAAAGTCTTGGAACATGATATCTCCAACTCTGCCACATCACAAACGGCTCCCACCACCACCTCCAACCTTCATAGAACACCCGATGCGATGGAAATTTCATGGAACTTGGAACTTGGTTGTCATTGGCAGTCAATAACTGTTGCGATGGCCGTCTTCGGCATGTTGGGACCACTGCGCATTCATGGTCGTTGATTGCAGACACATCATTGCACCTGCACTGGCGTGGCCTTGAGCATTAGCTCGGGGCCACCCATGCCCCCCCCGAAAGCCCAGAATTGCTGTTGTTTACGTTGTTTAGTCCTGAAAAGTTCAAAGCCCTTCTGTCGCCCCTGGGATGGGTTTGGGTGGTCATTTGGTGACAATACGGGTACTCAAGCACCGACCCGTGTAGTGGGTCAATTTTTTGCCCCCCAGACCCACACCTACCTGGATTCGGGGGGTTGGGCAGACCAAAATTGAAAAAAATTGAAGTGACGGTTTGACCTCATAAATAAATGATTTTACAAAAAAATATCTCAGACTTGAGCCCTTGTAAGCCCTTGCACGCTACACAAATACCTCCCCCATAAAAAATGGGGCCTTGTCGCTCGCGTCGCTCAGGTTGTGCTCAGTGTAATGAACTCAAATAACTTCAAGATGAGCGTTTTCTTACCCTGGGTCTGCAGTTTTGGGGGGTTAGATTGACCTGCCTCCCTCCCCGCAATTGAGACCCTAATGACACAATGGCCATCAGTGGGTCCCTTGAAGAATACCCCAGGGCTTGCCAGGAGGCAAGCCCTTAAACTTAGGCTTGGTCTTTCAACTGCCCTATGTGCGTCCTGGTACAGTGGCACTTTTGAGGTCGTGACAGAAAACACAACTTGCTTCAGGGCAGGCCACCCCTGCTCCATCAAACACCCCAGCCATCTCTGGAAACAACAAATGGTCACAATCGTTGAGGGCTAAAAACACGAATGTAAACCGTGAGTGGAGTAGACATGCTTAGGTTCAGCAGGGGGACACTGCCAGGACCACCTGCGTCTGAATCCCCATTCAACAAAAAATAGATTATACGATGCAGCATGACTTTCGCCATGGAAACCCTGCATGTCCACCTTAGGGTTGAATATACCTGGTGGCTGGGGGGCTCGCCCCGCCCCCGCCCCTCCGTTGAGATTACAGCTACGATCACGATAATACTGGTCCGCATAAAAACCACACTGTTGACTGGTGCAGCTGGGGGGGTTGGGAAAATGACGAGGTGATGCGGTGTCGGTTTGTTGAGGGTGGGTGAGGGTGACACAAAGCATGGGCATCAATCGTCCCCAAGCATCCCACACATTCCGACATCACTTAAATCATACATGTGTGTGACAGGAATCCCAGACCCTACAACCTATACCCGCTCCCAAGCACTTTCGGCCCCGAAATTGGGGGTACCAGGGCACGGCAGGGGAGGGTGGGGCATGTATGCCTCAAACTGATAGCCAATTCACTGACTATTTTCAAACGCGTACGTTGGGTTGAAAAACTGGTTGTTTGCCTGGGACTCCTGGAAAGACTGAAATGTGATGTGCGTTGCCTACAAAAAAATTGTCCAGCCGGGCATCGGCTGGCATTTACTTTTGGCACTGCGGCACAATGGATGACTGTTTCCCAATCCTGGGTGCATTAATGTACCGTCCTGGCTGTCTTGGGCTCTCGTATGCTGTCTTCACTCACATGGCGCAATAGTGCACTGCTGGAGATACCTCACGTATGTATTTCGCTGGACGGCAGAATTCTGCAGTTTCTCAACCACCCCCCCATTTTTGAGACAGAAATTGCAAATAGGCCCACCTTGGAGCGATGGATGCCAAAATATCCAACCTCCAGCAGCTCACAACTTGGCCAACAGCTTCTTGCCCTCTTCCAGGGCCTCCATTTCATCAGGACGCGCAGGAGCGAGGGCCACAGCTTTTTGGAGTGCCTGCAAGAGTTCACAGAAGTAGGTGGACTGAATGCATACGAGGGGGGAAAGAGCAACATTCGTAGCCTGCGCACAAATTCCCTGGTGAGCCCACCCGACCGGTGGGTTCAGCAGGGCATTCGGGCACAACGTCAACCCGCTTTCCGGTCGAACCGCTTTCCGGTCTGTGCATGAGGGAACTCGGGTGCACCCTGGTGTATGGACCGGACAAGGGCTTATTGCGTGCACAAATTCCTTGTTGTATGGACCGGAATCCCATGTTCACAGCTTCGATACATGAGTAAAAATGTCAACACCAAACCTTACACATACTTGGAGGTGCAAAGCTGTAGAACCCCTGATTTTGGGGCGTCTGACAAGAACAGAAATTTTTCTTGTGCTTTTTGGGCCCCATGCTATTTTGCACAAAAATTTAACATGCCAATTTAGGCACCTTTGAACTTCCACAAATAGTGAAATACGAGAAAAATGCCGATCGCCATGTTGGTGAAGAATACACACATATGGATGCACCACACAGATGTTGCGTTGTTCTGGTTCATGTCAAACGTCTAACATGCTAACAACCAAGAGCTCATCATCCACAAAGTCCACATTGCCGCACTCATCTCTCGGGGACACACGTGCAGGAGTATAGGAAGCATGAAAGGCGATAGGTGGAAAAGCAATGCATGTGCTAAATAGGTGCTTCACCTTCGACAACGGAGTGCGAAATTATTGTTCCTCAGTACCAGCCTGTGCAAAGGTCTTAAAAAAAATTCAAATATTACAAACAGGTATCATCCTTTAGCAGATGATAACATGGTGTACACCAATATTAGCCCCCGGTGTAATTGGCAGACAGTATTCAAGCCTAGGAAGTATCTGGAGTATCCGAGTATCTAGCAAGCCAAGGAAAAATGGGGGGAAATGGGAAATTGTTACAAATAAATCATGGAAAATGTATGAAAATGTTCCAGCAAGAAAGAAAAATGGAGGAAAATGGGGTAGAAATTGGGGGGGAAATGGGTGAAAAATGGGACATGGTCAGGCAACTTGTGCATTCTTCCACGTCCCATTTTCCCGATTTTTACTAAAGGTCACCAATTTCCCTACACGGCCGTTAATCCAAAAGTTGGTATTCAAGTATGTAGTCGAAAAATGGGGAAATTTTGAGGTATCCACAGGTATCCAGAAAATTGGATGCTTCCTAGGCTTGAATATTGCAAACTCATGTAAATTCTGGCAAGACAAATGGAAAAAGAGAAATCAACAATGAGGTCAAAATTCGAGAAACACAAATTTGGTGGAGTGGCACTGTGTCCACTGTTAAATGAATCAAAACCAATGGCTTGTCAACAGTCTTCAACATCTGTGTGAGACGTCTGACATACACATGCCCTGTAGAAGTATCTTTTCCCCCTCATTGAAAAAAAAAGTTATAGGATGCGCACATCCTGCCGAGCACGCTCGGCTATGAATATGCTGCACAAGGCGAGAATTCAAAATTGCAACTTGCAGCCTAGCATGACAAACATTAGGATCACGCATCAACATCACAGCCACTGCATCGACCAGCTCCTTGGCACCATGGATCCACATGTACTACGGCCCTTCCCGGATTGGGTCTACCACGGTTCCAAACCAAACACATGTCGGTGGTCCGATTGGATGGGGGGTGTTTTCATAGCCTCTTTGGTGCCTAGAAGTGGAAAAATTTTGGTCCCGGTCCAAACACCCCAAATGTGCATTTTTTGTAATTGCCTTCTCCAACCTTCCTGGAGGCTTCCTAGGGGCACTTTCTGATTGGGAACTTCTCAAAATGACTTCTCAGCCCACTTTCTGTTCAAGAACCCCTTCTCAAAATGACTTCTCACCCCCTTCCTAAAATAAACATGCACTGGTGGCAAAACAAAACACACTTCCCCAAGTTCATGTTAGTCAGTTCGGCTTCTCTTGTGCCCTCTTCCTTTCCCGCTTGATGGGTTCCCAACATGTTTTAGCCCAACATCCAACCCGTACATGTTGGGCAAATGCCACATGCCCCTCACGGAGACACGCATATTAGTCACCGACCACCCGCGAAAACTGTTTTGAATGTGCACTTTACTGGCTGAGTTCCTCCTGTCGGTAAGCACATAACTATGGTACTTTCACACAAACCAACCACCATGGCACACCATCCGATGCACCCACACAGTTGCCTTCCACCCCATTAGTTTCCAACTTTCTCCCAACTTTTTCGCCCACCGGTCAACTTCACCACCCTCAACATCCGAAAGATAGTGCTTCTTCCTCCACTACGTTTGGAGGTGGGTCCAGGCGAGAAATATTGTGTGCGCCAATGTGTACACCTTTACCACCCCACCCGGTGCCTTGCGGTTAGGGTAGTATTCCTTGAGCAAGTCCACTACCCTTCGTTGGTATTGAACGTCCTGGCCCGAGGTTAGGTCAATGGTGTCCTTCTTCGTCAGACACAAGGCTACATGGTCGGCTTGGGGGATGTTTTGTGAGGCTTGCATCAAATCACCCCACACATCCTTCAGCCGGCCAATCACTCCCGACCGTACCCCTCTTGCGCCCATGAAGAGACATTCTCTCCTAGCCTCTTTTGGGTTGCATTGCAAAGGCGGGCAACTACATGGGCATAGTCGCCAACACACCATGGGGGCCGAATTGCCCGAAGGAAGGCCCCCCACCTCACTTGTTCTTTGACCCCCCCCACCCCTACTGGTTGTAACTGGTCATGGTCGTCACACGAACAACGCTTTCCGTCTGGTGAGTCGTTGGCGACCTGCATGCCCTTGCCGCCGCCCGTCATGGACACCTCATACCCCAAAATGGTGCCGTCCTCCAAAGACACACAATCACGGGGATCTTGTCCGTGCCCCTTGTGGCGGTGAAGACCCCTTGTTCCTATGCAACGCGCACTGGTTCATAAACAAGGTCAACCAAGGAAGCAGTCGCCACCCGCTTCTTGCTTCCAGGTCCCCGCACACTCACGGCGACGGCATCATATGGCGTTAACTCACGCCTTGCCTCATACAACCCGTCGTGAGTGCACCTCCGAGGCAATCCCAGTGTTTGCCGCACAAACAGTTGCATCGCACGGCGCAACACATCAACGGCGTACCCATTGACATTTGATGCCGCACCCAACATCTCTCTTGTCCATGGAGCCGCCTACTAGGGAAACCACACTGGTCGCAGCTCAACGAAAAGACACTACCAAATGTTGGAGGACTCCACAAGGCGCTGTGCTAGGGCCAGCTGCTCACGCTGCCGGTCCGGCTGACTCGCCATAGGGCTTGCTTGCCTCGGCCTCTAAGGCGGCCACCGGGTGGTCCATCTAGAAGACATAGGTGCATGGTTTTCAAACAAGAAGTCCCGGGAACCCCATTTCAAGAACCCCTTTCTAACCAAGAACCCTACCGAGAATCCCCTTTCGTGAATCCCGTTCCACCTTGACTTCTCGGGCACGGTCTGATTCGAAGCCACGCAACATTTATCCCTATCATTGTGTTTTGCCTCGACTCATGGACAATGTGAGACACACTTCTTGCTTCCCGGCGCCGTTTGTTGATCAAGCAAGACAGTCCCCCCGACAGACTGCCGCATACAAACACAAACAAACACCTCCATCACATTTTCACTTGATAGCCCGGGTCACCGTCAATGTGCATGCACATAGGTGCTTGCTAGAGGAACGGGTTGGGAGGCACTGCCGGCAAGGGGTGCAAGGCAAGGTGGAGTAGAGCTCAGGACCGGAAGCAAATAAATGACCCCGACTGGAAAACCCAACGTCTGAGGAGCACCAGCCCCCGCAGCCGCTTTACAACCAACACTCACCGGCAAGCATGCCGGGCA
This sequence comes from Eutreptiella sp. 'Long Island Sound 2002', assembly GCA_964036045.1. Lineage (NCBI taxonomy): Eukaryota > Euglenozoa > Euglenophyceae > Eutreptiales > Eutreptiaceae > Eutreptiella > Eutreptiella sp. 'Long Island Sound 2002'. The sequence goes on along the minus strand of OZ038384.1, from coordinate 17,041,383 downwards.
CAGCTCCCCCTCATGGGTGGCACAAAGCCGCGGTGCCCCATAGCTAAAGCAGTCCTTCATGACCTTCTTCCAACAGCCCACGATCGCAAATCGCTCTGGTCCAATAATGTCGTGGCCATCCTCCATAGCCCAAAACAGAACGCAAACTCCCACCATGACTTTGGCTTGGAAAGGGGCGTACAACTGCCGGAATGAACTATGTTGTTGTATAACACGAAGAGGTCACCGCACTGTCTTAAGAAGGGATTGGGAACGGGTTCCCAAGGTTGGGGCAAACCTTTGCGGCTATGGGGCAAGAAGACGGAGTCCGTGCCATTATGGGAATACAAGTCCTCATCCAAGGCCGCAAAAACGGTAACCACCCTCTTCCCATCGGTAACGTTCTTCATGTCGCGATGAAAAGATTACATTGCAGGCCCCTTGGCACCCATTGTGGCCACTTGGTACAACTTGTGGTCCCCACTCCATGTGGTGTTCAACAACCTGACAAACAAGTTGGTGAACGACATGAGGGCATCGCAATCATGGTACGCCACCACTGACTCTTCTACGTTGACATGAGGGGGCTGGCACTATGGGTTCACTAAAGTGCACCAGTTTGGGCGGCGGCGGGGGGCGGGGGTTACAGGGGTCAACCATGGAGCAAATTGAACCACGGGTGGGTGGGAGGTAGGGACCCCCCCTATATACAACCACGTGTCAACTATTGTCAATCAATTGTCAACCAACTGTCAACCGGTGTCAATCAACTATCAACCACCTGTCAACCGGTGTCAATCATCTTTCAACCACCTGTCAACCAGTGTCAACCACCCGTCAACTAGTGTCGACCAACTATCAACAACTATCAACCAACTGTCAACCACCCCAACTAACCAACAAACCCCACCCACCCACCAACCAAACTTGCCAGCCAACCAACCAACCAACCAGCCAACCAACAAGCAAACAACCAACAATCAAACCTAGCTGTATTATGGGTGCAGGGACCTGAGGGGGGGTGGGGGTCCACAGGCATAGGAAAACCCCGGGGCCTTGGGTATCCCCTCACGGCACAAACCACGGGCAGGGCGTATCACAAAACCTTGGGGGCTTGGCTATCCCCTAAGGGCGCAAATCAACATGCAGAACCCTGGTACGGGAGGGAAGGAGGGAAGGGGGGGGGGGAGGGAGGAGGGCAGCCAACCAACCAACGATCAAGCAAACAAGCAAGCAATCAAGCACAACCAACCAACCAACACCCAACCAACCAACAACCGATGAACCAACCACAACACCAACCCAATCCACCACCCAACCAACCAACCAACCAACCAGCCAACCAACCAATCCATTGACTAACGGACCGACAGCCAAAAGGACCACCCGAACAACTAACCCCCTCCCCCCCCCAACCCACCCGACTAACCAACATACCAACCAACAAACCAACCCAATCAACCAGCTAGCCAGCCAACCAACCAACCAACCCAGTGAATCTGTTGGTTACTATGTGTGCAAATGTGCTTGGACACCCCCTTCCCCATATACACACTTGGGTCTACTTTACTTCCCAAACATCTGTGAACGTTTTCGTTTGAGTTTCATTCTAGGCTAGATGTTCTAGCCACGTTCTAGCCAACTTGCTAGAACGTCGCTAGAATGTTGCTAGAACACTGTTTTTTGAAACTCCAAATTCCGGGTCAAGAAATTGCAATTCTCAAAAATGAAACTTGGCCCCCCGGGTACGGTGCCGGGGGTCCTAGTCTCCACCTTCATGCCATCGGCCCCCTATGCCCACAGGTCGGGGCAACATCACCTTTTTCCATTCTAGCCGGTTCTAGCGGTTATGGGCTGAAACGGAATTGGGTATTCTAGCATGTACCAAGGGTGGTTATGGATGTCGTTGTTGAAGCTTTAGCCGTTCTTGAGGTTGTGGTTTGAGTTGTGTGGCTGCAATTGCAGCTACAGCCGCAGCTCTGGCTGTGTTTGTGGTTGTGTTGGTAGCTGGTTCCGTGGTTGTGATTGTGGTTGGGGTTGGGGTTACAATTTGCACAGTGAGCCATAACAAAGAGTGTGTTTCTTGTCGTGATTGTGTATGTGTGTTTGGGAGGCAATTGTTAGACTTGTGGTCATCATGGGGCTCTCAAATCACAAGCGTGGCGTGAGTGATGGACGTGTTTTGCCTCAAAGCGAGGCATATCGGTGTTGTACAAAGGATAAGAAATTCAAACACACATTAAAGGGTACCATAAAATAGCAAACATGCCCTGAACCACACCGACATCGAATCCGTGGCAACCAAACTTAAAGTCACGGCTGTGCGTGCAGATCACTTTTGGTCCAAAGTTCCCCATGCAAGATCTGAAAATTCTCTCCAAACTGGATGACAGTCGCAAGATAGCATATATTCTTGACCTTCTAAGAAAATTGAGCCTCTTGTGCAAAAGATGCAGTGCACGGGACCATGCAATCGCCACTGCACCATGGTGCTTGGTTGTTGCCTCCCTCCCAACTTGCCCCTCAACATATTGGCTCACCAATGGTGCATTCTGATTTCGATTGCTGTAGGCCCAGCATAGGTATTCCATCTCTATCTCTCATCCCCATTCACCAACCGTTTTTTCGCCTAGTCAACAGGGTACCGCAATCTCCCGGTGGATCAGAGAAGTCTTTCACATCACAGGTTATGGTATGAGTGGTGGGAACAAAAACACACTTAGCACGCACTGCTTCACCCCTCACCCGTCCCGTCCTCACATGGCATTGCTAATTTGCCAGTTAGAGGAAATAGGAGGCGTTGTGTGTGGGTTTCCAATACACTGAGGTGTGCAAAGAATACAAACCCATTGTGAAAATATCCAAAAATGGGACACTGCACATAGCATCACACAAGTCCACGGTGAAAAGCAAGAGTTGTGGGTGGACTGACTGAAAATATGCACGCAGCTTCTCGGCAGAAAAAGCCTGGTCGTGCATAACTAGCCCATAGTCTAAGTAGCGATGAAGGAGCACATGTGGGGAAAGGGCGGAGGCGCTCATACATACGGAGGACCAATTGTGCCTAGGGAGGGGCACATTTGGTCCCCATGGAGAACCCCACCAACCAAGGAAATAACCAAAAAACCCCAAACCACTTGTGAATGGCCTTCTTTATATAACTCCATGGAAAATGAGAACATAATGCATAAAAAAATTGAGCGCCAAGGAACGACTGGGTTCGGGAAAGAATGTGTCCAACCTTCTAAGCTTATGCAACGCATGATAAGAGTTGAGAACCGGCGCCTCCCAAGGGCACATGGCTCGTGGGCACATTGGCTACATAACCCTTGCTATCTAGGGGGTCCCCAATGCGACGGAGTGAGGGACAAAATCAGAAAAGGCCCACAAGTGGGCAGATTAGCTACATATCGTGTTCTGTGGGGGGGGGGGGGGCACTTTAGAGCGGGGGACAAAATCAGCATTGGCCCACAATTGGGCAGAATGGCTACATAACCTGTGCTGTCTTGGGGGTCCCCAACCCTTCAGAGCGGGGGAAAAATCAGTAGTGGGCTACAAGTTGGAGATTGGCTACATAACCCCTACCGTCTAGAGGATGCCCAACGCTTCAGAGCGGGAGGAGTATTTTTGTTTTTTGGCATAAAGTCGCGTATTTTTTTTGTTTGCGGGCGGGGGCGTTGGATCCCTGAAAATAAGGGGCAACTATGAGGCACTTTTGACACAGAAAACTGTTTTTTTCGAGTGGTTATGTGGATCATGCCGTGTGGTAGGTAACGCCTTCCATGGCAATTTGGGTGTGTAGCTTTGCATACCTGCAGTTGATTGACACCAACAGCGTTTGGCAATCGTGCGGTTGGAAGTGCCCTATACTACTTGGTCCTGCTTAGAATGTGAGAACAAGGGGGACAGGGGGGCTCCAAGGGGGGAGGAGTGGACCTCCTTTGGGGGTTTCATGAGTGCAGGGCATAGTCTCGGTTGGGAGGACGTTGGGTGAAGTCTGCTTGCTGGGCTGATCAGGGAATTTTTGTGCAAGGTCATTTTTGTGCACACATTCCGTGGTGTATGGATTGGATAAAAGGGTGGCTTGCGCATTTTCCTCATTGCATAGCACGGAAAGTGGGGGTGACCCCCCCCCCCAACACACACCCGATCCCTCCCCCGCCCTAGTTGATGGTGTATAGCACCAATCGCAAGCTCAATCCAACACTTGACAGAAGCTGTCTAGTGGGAAGAAGGAAAAGGGTGTGGGGGGGGGGGGGGGGGCTATGCACTGTGAGGACGTGACTAGGACGCAACCGGTAGCTACATGCTGTACCGCTTCTTTCTCCAAGCCCTAGACTGATTGTAGGTTGTGCTAGACTAATCCAAGCTACATGCTTAGTAGCACGTGTTGTTCATCTTTCTCTTACAGAAGGGCTCACCGAACCCCCGTAGGTCAAGATTGAGAACAGCCCAAGGGACCTTCGACTTTGGGGGGGGGTGTAGGCGGAACATTGCCTGATGGCTCGTTCCAATGGGGTGTGTAGCTGTGACTGTGTTCCCTTCACCCTGCGTGTTTTCCTCTTTTCCGTAGGCAAGGGTGAATAGTGTTTAGAGGCCCAGTAAAAATGAACCAAATTGGATTTCTAACAGCACACAGGGCTGCCCCTTCTTTTCTACTTAGGTACGTCTAGGCGCCAAAATTTTGGTGGTTGCATGGGCGAGCGCCGAAACTGGGCCCGTCGAAATCTTTGACGTAATACCTTTGGTTTGCCTTTGCTAAACCCTTTGGGAGACGGTAGTTGCTTTTCGCGGTCATGTACACACACACACACACACACACACAGCACACTCACTCACTCACTCACTCAGTCACTCACTCTCTCTCTCTCTCTCAGATTTATGAGGTAGGGTCTTCTCTCTATCTATATCCATGACTCCCCACCCGGCAACCCCCATAAGTGTAAGTCTCTGTTTTTTTTTTTGCGTAAGGTGCGTTCTTTTTTTGGCGCAAGACGAGTGTGGAAAAAAAGCTGGAAAATGTATGGCATGGGACTTACGCTTTTTTTGTGACGCGACCTACGCCGGAAAAAGTACTAACGCAACATGCACTTTTAAAAATAAAATACACAACTCGCGCCTTGTGTTTTAAAAAAAAATTACGCGACCTACAATTTTTTTTTGTTACACAACCTACACCAAAAAAAAAGCCATTTAAGCTTGTTTAAGAAATTGCAACTTACGCTTTTCATGAATTGTGCGCACGAATTTCTCCCTCATTGTCCATTTTGATATCAACAAAGTCCCATTCGAAAACTACTTGGATAAAGTTCAATGGCTGAACAACCAGACCAAAGAGGCCGGTATGTGGGTAAAAAACGTATGAAGAGGGTCTAAAACATGCTCCACATCAGATATTGATGATTTTGAATGGCTAGAATATCAAAAAAAAATGAATTTCAGAAATTTCCATTTTTGAGATGCCGAGGGTGGAAAATTGCATAAACAGGTTGTGCCCCAGCCCCTTGCCCCCCTCCAACCACCCAAATAGGGCCAAAAAAAAACATAAAGAGGATGCAAAAAAAATGCCTTGCCCACCCGCCTCCAGCCACTGCCCACTGCAGCCTTCGCCCGCTGTCCCAAATGCCTTCAGCTTCTGCGCCACGCCAATTCCTGCATCTCTGTTCCAATCTTGTCCAACAGCCTGCGGCGGCCATTGCAATTGCCTCCAGCTGCATCCAATGCTCTCCCCCACTGTGGCCCCACGTCCTCCAAAGGCATTGGCCCCATCGTTAATCCCGCCCTCGAAAACTGTTCAACAATGTCCACCTGCCTCCAACACTGCACAGCTGCATCCCCTCACAGTCCCCCCTCAATCATGAAATTGGTCATGAGATGATTTGCACTTCCTCTGTGACTCCATTGCGATACCGTGACTGGACAAGCCCAGCGGTGACCAACAAAGCAATGCAGTTCCTGCTGCAAGGGATGGAGAAAGCTGCTGAACGATGAAGACGGTTGCTGAGAGGGTTGTAGAAAGCGGCAAGGAATTGCAACACCGTGTGGAGGGGAGTCAGAATACTGCTGAGAGGATTGTCAAGGGGGGTTGTACACCATCAAGGTGTTGGTAAACAACCTGTGACATCCGGTACACGCATCCATAGAGCTGGGAGGAGGGGGGGGGGGGATGACAATCACAGGGTAACCGACCGCAGTTGTGTGGCAGCAAGGGTTACCGAAAGTGGTTTGACGGTAGCTAGTGGTGTCTATGGGCAGTCTTTGCCGAAAATTGTAAACCACTGTGAAGTGCCCAACTGCCTCTCGTCCGCCCCCCTGCCCTGCAGGTTTGTCTGCCCGCACCAACGAACACTACACGCCCCTCACAGTTGCCCCGCTCAGCTCTCGTGCACCCACCACAAAAGACTTGCTGTTGACACCAGCTCGCCACAGGGAGTGAGCCATCCCATGCAATCCGATTGCCCTACAGCACACTTCTTACCGGCTGTCGACACCCCAATCCTCTTGCCCATTCTCCTGCATTTCTACTTTGGATTTTCTCTGCACCTTAGGTTTGGGACTGGGCTCAAGAACGTTAGGGTTTTGTTGAAACCACCAGGGCAGAGGGGAGGGGGCAGAGGCAGACAGCATGCACCTCTTTCGCCTGGTCCTTCTGCTTGAGAGCAGCATGACACTTGCCAAGGGTCACTAAATTTTGGACAGGGACCACGAAATCTTTGTCGCTTCCAGCAAGCGATGCACACGTGTCGAACAACTTCGCTGCATCGGCATACGGATTCTGCACAACACGGGCATACCGCGCACGGTGCTTATGAGGTAAGGGTTGGCTCCGTGATCCCTGTTGCATGGGGTCCCCAAGGCAAGAGTGGCAATGTAACCCCTGCCGTATCGGGTCCCCACAGTGCGGAGCCAGGCAATCCTTCCTGACACCAGTGATGGTCGTGGTGCAACCACTGGTGGCCTCTTGCTCGCAAGGGGGGGGGAGGGGGTGTTCACCAGGTTACTTGGGGGATCCCCCAAAAGGGCCGTGGAAACACTCAACCCGGCAGTGGGACTGGGATGCCATGATGGTTGTTGACCGGACGCAGTAGTAGGAGGAGGGTACTCGAGAGGGCGTTGCAGTTTGCAGATAACTGACAGCAAAGGGCAGTCGGTCAACAGCAGTCTGGCAGTTTGACGAACAACAGCTTGCAGTCATCCCAATTGCCCTCTTTACACTGAAAACCAATTCAGACTGCAAGGAATGAAAGGAAGTCTGTCATTTTGTTGGGTAATGTCCTCTGCAGCCGTTTAAACTTCCTATCAATTCATTTTCACTTGGGGTTGTCTGCATTTGTTCCGGGCAGTCGCTTGCACAGCTGCTCCTGCGAGCCACAGTGTGGGCAGACTTTCAAAGTGGGGGCTTGCCATAAAAGTTGAGTAAGCGGGTGTCTCTTGCTTAGTGCACCCCTCAACACTGAATCACTACCCCTGCTATTTCAGGGCCCTGTCATTTCCCCCTGAACGCCTAGATTCCCCAGTGTGTGCACAACTAAAAGAGAAGAAGATACAACCTCAGGGAAATTCCCGAACACCATCTTTGCTGCCTTGCGCTCCACCCAACTGAGCTCTCCCACATGAAAGAACCATTGACCTGTGACAATGCGGCCAGTGCAAAGGCATGTGCACACGGAGGCAGTGAAAATCATGTTCTATGCTTGAGGGCAGCCCAATCCAGCAATTCAACCCAATCTTTGCCCCCCCCCCCCCCCCGCAGCTTTTGAATGACGTTAACGAATGGGGCAATTGGTTGAGATTCTCAAGTGTTACCACAGCTGGGCCTCGTACAGATTCTTGGAAATGATTGCGACACCGCTTCTCCAAAGCAGCTTGAAATCTTTCTTTGGGAGTGTGGGAGTATCACAAATGAGCAGGACCAGACAGCCAAAAATTGCAAATAATTGCAACGTGATACCCTCCCTCCTGCTTTCTTCAAGCCTGACAACCCAAACTGACATGGTATGATGCAACACTGTGGAATGCCCCAGCTTGATATCTTCAGCACCATTCTTCTATACCTTTATTGTCAAGCACCAGCCATCCTTTGCAGTTTACTTGGTGGAGAAGGAGTCTGCCAAAACTCTTGGTGTCTGCTGTCATGCCTGCTGCTTATGATAGGGATGCAAACGCTGATATGATGGTCACACTGTTAACACACATGCCTTGCACCATGCTGTCAGTCATTGCTGAGAAAAAAGGTGGAGAAATCGAAAATCACTGTACTTTTGCATCCTTTGACCTGAGAATTTCCGAATTTTGTACCTCGCAGACAACCTCCCACAGGTTGGGTTTGCGTGCGGATGGTTTGAGCCTCCTGAAGGAGCAAGGAGGGGTTGGGGTTGTGGGGTTAAGAAAAGGGGTTGAGATGCCGAGGCCTTTATGAAAGGACAGTCCAAGGAGTGGTCATGGCTCAATGGAAAAATCACAGCCCAAGGGGAAATGACATTGCTTTCAGCAAGGCACATCGAAGAGGGGCCAATTACTGTCCCTGTCCCTGTAGTGTCCCTAGAGGTGGTTGCATAGCACTAGCAAACAGTTAGATTGCATGGTTCACAATCTAGTGGCCATAGCAAATCATACCGTGCCATTTCATGCTTTACATGTGATATTTGATCATCGTGGGTGGTCACAATATCGAAAGAACAGGTGTTAAAATTGTTGATTGTTGAGGCTGAGAATTACATGGTCAAGGTATACACGAGTCCCTTAGAAAGGACACCAATCCAACACCCAATGGCCAAATGGGGTAAAAAAGAAAAGAGAGAGAAGATCTAAAACATCCTTTAAATGGGGTATCTGATCATTGTGGGTGGTTACAATGTTGGAAAAAAAATCAGTTTTGAAATTGCTATTGCTTTTTGCAGGGCACCTCAAAGCGAGACACGAGAAGAGCCTCGTGGCGACTACGTGGGTACCCAAGGGTGCTCGAGTACCCGTATTGTCACGAAACAATCACACAAAACCATCCCAGGGGCGACAAAAGGGTTTCGGAAAAAGTAAAGTTTTTCTAGTGGCACAAACAGCCTAAACGACATCAATTTTGGGTATGTCTCCTTTTATTGTCCATAGGCCTGTGTACAAGAGAGGTAAAAAAAATTCTATTGCCTTCCGCAAGGAACCTCAAAGGGAGACAAAGAGCCCCGGGCTACATGGGCACAACAGCCACTATGTGGGTCCTCATGAGTGCTAAACAACCTATATTGTCATTGGGACTGGACACAGCAACCCAACAACACCATACCGTACAACACAAGAGGATGTCCGTCTTCCACTGCATCTTCGGGAAGGGGGAGCACCCGACGCGGCAGTGCGCGTGCGGCGCAGAGATTTAGCCGTGTGGCTTGACGAAGCAGCTGCAGCTTCTGCCCTGGGGGCCCCTTGTCTAAGGGCCATGATACTCTTGAGTTTAACTACTACACCAAGTTGTTCCATCAAACCGTCCATGCTTTGAGCGCCAAATCATGCAAGACGAGGCACTATACAAATGTCGTTAGTTGCTCTTTGAAGATCCCGCCCTCGAAGCTTAGCCCTGGCATGTGGTACCCAAAGGTTATCTCTCCTTAGGGGGCATTTTGGGAGGTGTGTCAAAACCAGCCCCTTGCGGGTAAATACGTTGGAAAAGTAGCGTGCGGCGCGCGCGCGGCACAGATACTCCCCCAAAGGGATGTACACCGGGATGAGTGCTGTGTATGACAATATTGGTGAAGCAAGCGGTGATCTGACAGTATCAAGGTGTGGCAACAAGTTTTGCCCCAAACCAACCACTACCTCATGCCGGGGTTGAGCATCGAGGGTGGGACCTTCAAAGAGTAACAAAGGACATTTCTAATGTGCCTTGTCTTGCCCAATCTAGCGCGGATGTTCAGTGGAGAGCAACATACGACATTTCTTACGTGCCTTGTCTTGCCCAATGTGGCGCAGATCAACATCGGAGGATCGAATAAGGGACGCAAATTTTCTCCCACATGCCATGTAGTTGAGACCCGGGACATGAATATTTGGATTGTACTCAAAAAGCTGCACTAGGTGCACCTCTTTGCTTTTTTTTTTGCTCAACTCATTAGTATCACGGAGTAGCCTCGAAACCCCGAGACGGGGGGGGGTTAGTAACCATGGGTGGTTGGTTGGGCCAAATGGCTGAATCTGCGCACCGCGTCAGGTACTCCCCCAAGGCAGCCGCAAGGGCATCTAAGACCTCCAATCGTTGCAAGGTAGGGGCACATGCCGCCGCCGGATCGTTTCTAGGCACAAGGGGAGGGGGCAAGGCCCCAAGAGCAAGGTACTAGTGCTTTCAGTGTGAAAAAATAGTGCAACCTCGGAAAAGAGCACCACAAAGCACCTAAACAACAGCAATATTGGGGCTTTCAGGGGGGGGGGGGGGTACATTGGCCTAGAGGCCATTACGTGAGTCCCTAGGGGTGCTCAAGTACCCATATTGTAAACAAATGACCACCCGAACCCATCCTAGGAGCGATAGAAGGGTTTCGGGAAAAGTCAAAAATTTGAAAATTTTCAGGTGACACATGCTAGCATGGAAACAATTAAGTCCTCCTAACCAAAGGCCCATAGCGGGGCGGGCAGGGGCGCGGGGGGGTGGGGGGTGGGGGGGTACCCGGGGTTTGCACAAGACCCCCGCATAAGGTTAGGGGGTCCATGTACAAGCTAGAAAAATATTGTTGAGGACCCAAATCTAAATCCACACATAGTTGCGTGCATCGTGGGCACGACGCTGAGTTGTGCATGAGACACAAAGGCCCCACACCGCCGCTAGCGGCACGCTAGGCACGTAGACCCTACGGGGCCACCTCGCAAAGGGGAGGAGCGCCTGCCCTCCCTCCAACAGCCTCGGGAAACAATAAGGAAGTGGTCAATTTTGGATGGCCCTATTCACATATGTCTAGAATCACTTGTGTGCACTTTCAAAAGCATAAGAATTGGGGTGTCTTTTGAGATTGATTTTTTTACTTGTTTTAAAACACATGATGAATGGTCAAAATCCCACCTCTTGACAATTGTGTGGTGTGCACGGTGCACAAGAATTGTTGAAAACATGTGAATTCTATTGTTGCTTGTTGCACTACGAAGTAATCTTTGTCTTTTATATGGTTCCACGCAGTATCTATGCAAGACAAAAATGAGCTGCAAATACCTTTCTACACCATATGTAGAGACGGCGTGGAAATCAAGTCCTAGAAATGTGCAACAAACGTAGAGACACAGAACATGATGAAAGAGTGGTCACAAAAGAAGGCTAAAATGCGTGGCTTCTCAAAAGAAAAATCTGCAGAAGGCTATTTTCCCGTCCCCCACTTTGTAGGGTCGATTTTCTGTGTTCCCTAGAAATCTCCTACAACATCGATCACATAAGCATTGCCCAATTGTCGAAAAACATATTGTAGCATTTTGCGAGAAAGGCGTTTGGCAAAACGTTCTTCCAACAAAAAATAGCTTCCAATACCTTGTACAATGGAATAGTTTGGCATACTGTTGACAACTGTGAACATGGTCTCAAAAGCACACTGCATTGCACAGGGACGCACATCGCGTTGTCCGTCACATTGCAAATGAGAGCACCTAATTACCACAAAAAAATTACACAATGTGGCATTTTTTTTGTTGCGTGCATTTACCACAAAAAAATACAGATATTACAACGTACACAAAAACGGCTAAGTCCTCGCTAGGAGGTGCACATCCCGGGGGGGGGGGGGGGCTGGAGTTCGGCCTGGTGCCCCCCGCAATTGGTTGGGGGGGGTCCATGTACAAGAAATCCCCCCGCCAACCACCCCCCGAAAAGTGGTACCTCGGTACGGGTGGGGTGGAGGGGTCAAAATTGAAAAATGCATTAGGGGATACTTTTGTCCCCCTAAATGATGATTGTACAAGAGGTGAGACATCTGATATCATGCTTTGCGGTATGCTATGTGAATGACCCCAAAAAACCGGGGGGGGGGGATATGGCGCCCGCCGCGCCTGGGCATGATCCAACAACCTGTCTTTGACGTGATTTCCATTTTTGAGCTGTTGAGGCTGTGAAATACAAAAGCAGGTGGTGCACCACTCCCTTGGAAGAGACCCAGTGCACCCCATGGTCAAATGGGTTGAAAAGCACAAATAGAGTGTCTAAAACATACTTTGCATGGGATGTAACATAATTATGGGTGATTGGAATGTCAAAAAAAAAAACAGTTTTGGAAACTTCGATGTTCGAGCTGTTGGGGCTGAAAACTACACAAACAGCAGGTGCCAGTTGATAGGAAATGGCACTTTTAGGGCTTTCCGTGGAAAGGGGGGGGGGGGGGGCTGGCTACATGGACCTAGCGACCGCTTCGTGGGTCACACCTAGAACACCTGAATGATGATCCAGACCCATCCCAAAGCTGTCAAAAGGGTTTCAGAAAAGCCGAATTTGCGAAATTGGGACTGAGCAGCCTTGGAAACTGCAACAGCACTCAAAGCCCCCACTGCCCAAGCCAAAACCCCTACAGTGGGGCATCCAAAAACTCTTTCCAAATCCTTCAAATCAAAAATTCCGAAAAAAATTCATGATTTCCGGATTGCAAAATGGGGTGGCGAACCATTTTTTCGATTTTTGACACCCCCCGACCACCCACCTCATCCCCCAAAAAAGCAGTACCCAGCCATGGGGGGCTGAGGGGTCAAAATCAGAAAATTCAGCGGGAGGACATTTGGTCTCCCAGAATGATGATTTTACAAAGGGGTAAACATCCAATTCATACATTGGGGTATGCCACACGAATACTCCCTTGGGGGGGTAAGGGCACTGGCGCCTGCACTTGATCTCAAATCCTCTTTGAGGTGAGTTTTGGGCAAAAAAGTTCCCGCCATAATGGACCCCAAAGTATCAGCACGTGTGTTGGGGTACCATAACACCCCCACACACGACTCACTCCCTTTTCTGTCCCCCGGCTTGTGAGCCCTGAATGGGGAGAGAGAGCTGAGGCTCCAGAAAAGGGCTCACACAAGCCTCTCCCCACCCACCACCACACACAGGACACAGAAACCTGTTTTCTACCCGCCTTTCGGTCCCCGTTTCCAGCAGAAAAGTGCGGAAAGCATGAAAAAGGCGGACCACATGCCCCCCCCTCCTCCCGATGGCTCACTGAGTGCTCCTGTGACCTGCCCCACCCTGTGCTATCCCAACGCAATGACCACAAGGGGGAGCACCCAAACAAAATGCGGCGTAGGCACTTGTGGGTGCCAGTTCATAGGCCTTTTCAAACGACTCGCGGATGGTCACTCCTGCTGCCACCTTCTCCTTCAACGCCATGAAATCCACTGCCCGGCCCAACATGATGCCTGCAGCAGAGGGTTCGAGCAGAACCGTGTTGTACAATGCAACCATCCAGTACAACAGCAGACCCTGGCATGTCCAAAGCTGTGATACCACCGCGTCTGGCACATCAGCAAATCTGTCAAAGGGGCAGGGGATGCTGTGCTGGTGTGGCACGGGTAATGCGGTCCGCTGTTTTCCAAGGATGTGTAGTCGGCACTTGCAGGCTGCTGGTCGCATAGGTCATGAAATGGGTGAAGGTGAGTGTATACCTTGGAAAGCTGAAACCCAATGGTTGTCCAAAGATGTGATGTAGTTGTAGGGATGTCTTGTCAAGCTATCGGCTGTTTCGCCGCACGTTGGACGACACACTGTTGTTGTGGGCGCAAGAAATTCAAGTCAGGTGTCCAAAGACATTGGATAGCAGGAGCAAAAGAATAAGTTGGAAAAAAGGCACACAGCAAGGACTGCCGCAAGAAGACGTTGCACGCAGCAAACAGTACAAATGTGCAATTGTCAACAACGCTGGCGATGGTCAAAGTGCCAAAAAAAGGGGCTACATGAGATGGGCCCAGAAAAGTCCCCCCATTTTGTTGTGCAGATTTACAGGAAGGTTTCACCCGATTTGCCGGGGGGGGGGGGGTTACGGTTGTTGAAACTGCTGAGACGGCAGCAGGGGCCAAAAGAGTCCTAACGAGCAGAGGGCTTTTGATAAGTCAATGCTAGGTGCTGAGCAGAAAGGACGTGTGGGGCTGTACGCAAGGCTCTGTTTATGGTTCCCTGCTGAGGCATCCCGCGTGCTACAGACCTGGAGGCATGCGTGTGGGGCGAATGGAATTAAACTGGGATATCCGAGTATTCTGCCCCTTCGGGTTGTCTGGACGAAGTATGGGTGGCTGTCTTCCATGCAGAGCACCAGGACAGCGATGTGGCTCCCTCCCCCTCCTCAAATTAGCCTCAACCTCCCCCTCAAAAAACACCAGCTTCAAGCTCTGAGTCCAAAACTGGCTTCGGCCGATTTTTTTGGCCCCATTTCTATCCACAACGTTTGCTCTTGTTTTGTCAGCAGTGGTAGGGGACAGCCTCCAGCTCCAAACCCGCCTCCTCCCCCAGATCAACCACCCCCCGACAAAAATATGGCTGTTGGCTTATCGGGGGGATGGGGCGATCCATGTGTGGCACACAACATGGGTTGGAATTCCCGTATGTTTGGCCTGGTGGACTGCAGGTGTTTGCCAAGGCACCCTGCAGCAGAAAACAGCCGCTGAAGCTCGTCATTTGACTGATCACCAGGTGCTGAAAGCAGGTATTGGCATTGAGTCCATTCACTGCTCAAGCTGCAAGGCCCAACTGAGAGGGATAGGCCCACATCTCCATTTTCAAACCCTGCTGCTGATCTTGGCTTTAAACAGAGGGCATGTGCAATGCCAGTTTGTATCTCTGCACATGGTCCCTCCGGTGGCACGCTACGGGGCGGCACGGCTTCTTTGAATATGGCACACGCACCTACTGTTTGCGGAGAGGCAACCAGGTGCAGATTTGTAGAGAGCCGTGGCACAAAAATTGCGCACAAAACGGCTTTGGGCGGAAGAAGATGGCTAATGTCACGGCGCAATACCTCAGCTACAGCTTGCTTGTTTTCCCCTCCCTTCCAAAACGTTCCCCACAGCCAAGCAACACAATTATCGGCCCATCCTTGTCACTTAGGCGTGCAATGCTGTTGTCGAAACACGAACTCCGTGGTGGTGTGCCGCCAGCATCGGTCAACAGTCACCCGCTGTTGCCCCTGGTACCCAGCTTGTGTGGCCTTACCAAGGGCCATCGGACAGCATACCTCCGTCTGAACCTGGCAGGCATTGTGGTGCCCCAAGCAAACCTACACAGTTGAGACGTCGCTTAACACACCGTTGGCATTGGTGTTTGCAGCCTTGTCTGCGTGTTGTCTGAATGTTGCACGTCAACAGCCTAATCCAAAAATTACCACGTGGAAACATATTCTGCATACAATATATGCCAGAAACATGCGCAATGGAAAAAAAAATCCGTTCCTAAGAGCAGATCCCCCTGCCTGATCCCGGGCTGCAAAGCAGTGGCCAAATTCACCAGAATACACCAGAATACACCCCATACCCATGTGGAACCTGTCAACCACTGAGACCCTTCTGACCAGCGGCGCGAGCGGGATTCAGAAAATGAAAAAACAGCCTGTCGGCAGACACGCATTGACTCTGTGAACCATCCCAACGTCACACACTGCCCCCCCCACCCTTACCCCAGTGCAATACCCTTCCAACGGTGGGCAGCTGCCGATGTTGGGTCCAGCTCCACGGCCTTGTTCGCAGCGTTTGTTCCGGCGCGCGCATGCGCCTCCCGCTTCTTTTTATCATCCTTCTCGGCACAAAACAGCTCGTTGTATGCCCGTGCCATCCGCCAGAGGACCTGTTTTGAGAGTACACATTTTTTTGCAAAAATTCAAAAAAAAAATTTCAATCAGTTTCATTATATCTTACTCAGTTTTACCAATTTGTATCAATCAGTTTTTTGCTTGGATTTACACAAATGCACAAAAGCACAAATTTGGGGGGGTACAACACAGATGCACACAGGTGCCACAGATGGTAGGTGCTGCTTTTGTTTAAGGGTAGGTGCTGCTTTTGTTTAAGGGCATTGTGTCCCTGGTCATTGTCTACTCTTCAAAATAGCACCCCAGCCAGGACAAAATGTACCTGCACATATGTGCTTTTGTAATGTATACAGAGGTGTAGGCAAATGTGATTTTTTTCTGCAAAACTAAAACATGGCAACATCCAAATTCAAAAAAAAAAAACAGAACCAACCCCATAAAAAATAACAATGTGAGTTTGTTCACTAGACAAGCAAATTCATTTTTTCTTAAATGATGCTACCATTGCAATATGCCCACTTGTAGATTCTAGACAGCACGAAGCGTTCTAGCGACGTTCTAGTAAATGCTAGTGGCGCTCGCTAGAACATCGCTAGAACGTCGCTAGAACTCCAATTTCATGATTAAAATGCAAAATTGGGAAAAACAAACCTGGCCCCCCGAGTACGGATACGGGGGTCCAAGATGCAGCCTTCATTTCACCGACCGTTTACTCCCACAGGTCGGGGTGACCCCCACTTTTTTCCGTTCTAGCCGTTCTAGCCATGCTAGGCTGGAACGAAATTGGGTATTCTAGCGTGTACCTGGGGTCTAGGTGGGCCTGGACCCGGCCCGGCTGGTGGGGCTGCCCTATAGAATCTTCTCGCGTGACACGTTTCGAGGTGGTGGTGTGGCGGTTTTGGTACATTTGAGGCGGGCGGGTCATGCGAAGGTTCAGGTGTGGTGAGAACGGTATGCGCTAGGGGTGTGGGGAAGTGGAAACGGCGAGCGGGCGGGTCCTACGGCCCGAGGAGCTTGAAGCCTACACCAACATGGAACAGCATCGTCAAGTGGATGCCGAGCCCGGGCAGCAGCTCACGCCGACACGCCGTGACGGGGCTACTCTTATGCGATAGTAGCCAGTTGGTCTCCATGCGAGACACTTGTCTTGACGGGAGTGGCACTACATTCGTCAAAGTACCCAGGGGGTATGGGGCATACCAGTGACGCCCTAGGCCCCTTGGGGGCCACGGCCTTGGAGAACCATCTCCCTCCCGCCTTCCCCGGTGTGGCATTAAGATCGCTGTGGAGGAACTTGAAAATGGGCCCCGAGCGCTCCAAGAACGCAATGGCAACCCTGCATGGACACTTGCGTGCCGTCGTCCGGATCCATCTTGGGTGGGAAGTGGGCGGACACTACAGCTACTGCCTCCGGAGACTCAGGGCGGACACTCTCGCATGTGAGCTTGACCTTGCCCTCTCCTCCCTTGCGTGCACGGTTATGCTGCACTGGGCACAGGTGGGTGAGTGGGCCCCTGGTGCGACTTTGCATGCTATGAAATCTTTCCTCCCTCTGCGCTGTCCGGCGCAGGTGGCAAGTGCCCATGGTATGGCGGTGCCCCTCTCTTCGCCCCTTGATGCTGACCTGCACCCGGTGGTCTCGGCGAGGTGGTGGAGTGAACACAATGAACCGTCTTTTGCCAAACCCTTGCCCCCAACCAGCCTTATTTCCGCACTCAGCTGCGACTACTCACGCCAAGTGACGGGGACATTGCGGCCTGCGGCCTGGCAGGCCCAGGTGGGGGGGGGGGTCTGCAAAAATATGATGCCATGAGGTTTGGCCTAAGATTGGCCACATCCAAAAAAGGGGTGGGGGGGGGTACCCCTTTTGCGCACAATTAAGTTTTCCCAAAACTCGCGATGGGGGGTCACCTTGGACGTGGAGATGCGTGTATTTGTCCATTTTTGGGGCACGGAGAGAGAAATTTGAGGGTGCTTTGCGGAAGACTGCTCGACCGGTAGCTCGATGGGCAGTGGACGACCCCCCCCCCTCCCCCAAAGCTTCCCCGCCACATCTGGTGTGGCGTCCAGCACGCGCCCCAGGGCATGCACCTATGCCGCAGTTAGCACCAACCCCGCCCATGGACCAGTCTGGCCCGAGTCTTGGGGAGTCGTGCACAGCAAGCGATCACACCGAAGGGCGGGGGCAGCACCAACCAGTCACTGAGCGCCGCCAGGTATGACTCCCTTGTTTACTCCCTCTCTGCGGCTTGGACTACCAAGGGGTCACGTGTACAATGCACCATCCCGGACCATGTGCATAGACATCCGGACAAGAAGAGAACTGCAAAGGGCGCGGGGACACAGACTCATGGGCGAGGGCCCGGGCCATAGCACGATCCCCTTTATGCATTGTGCAATAGTAGGGCGAGTGCCACACATCGAACATCGCACGAGAGGGGGTCAAGGGCAGAGGCAAACACATAGCTCACACCCCACACAGCACTCGGACACTCCTACCACAGGTGGGGACCCCAGTTCATGGAGGGCCGCCACCGGAAATGGCATGTGAACACGGGCTCATGCTCAACGTGGCAGCGAGGGGCTGAGCGTGGCCAACAAGCCGCTGTTCGGGACTGAGGAGGGACCCGGCTAGACTCCACACAACGGACCCACGCCGTTGAAAGCCCCACGGCCACACCCGTGATGAAAACATGGGCCTCGTCGTAGCAAGCCTCAAGAATAGCCGAGGGGCCGGCAGCCAGTGCACCACCCCTCATGAGGAAGTAGTTGTCGCCCAACTAGTCGCGAAAGGGAACACATCCACTGCAGGCCGACGCCATGCCCTGCTTCGCCCGAGTATGAGGGTGTGCCTAGACCAACGCCACTGGCGACCCGGAGTTTAGCTGTGCAAGCACATAAACCCCTGCCGCCTTGCTGTGAAGGAGGACGGCCGCGTAGCGGAGGCGAAGGATGTCGACCCACGGGTAGCGGGAAGCATCACAGCCATCCTCAGCAAACATGGTGCCAGTGTTGTCCGCACCAAGGAGCGGACGGACGCCTAAGGCAGACCCAGCTCACCCAGCAGCCCCAAAGCAAGGGCCTTGCCGCACCACTCGGCTACCCACGACGACACATGTGGCACATGTGCACAGCATAGAACATAGGAAGAGATAACGATATGCTCTCCTCACTGGGGGCGATTTTTGGATATCGCTATTGATGGGAGTGCAATATGGTGTGGTGGAGTTGGTTCCGGGTCTATGGAAAGGGTACCGTCGGATGCTCGGAAAAACGTTTTGGTCGGGAAAGCGGCTCAAAAAGCGCAACCAATATTGGTAGCCATGTCCCGGCGACTTTCCGGCCAAGATGCCTAGGGGTGCTTGGAAGAAATTTTGGTCGCAACGTTGGAAACGTAAAGTAGAGGAATGTTGTTTGTAGTCTTGGTTTGCTTTCAATGCAAACTACCAGAGTGGGAGAAAAGTGTAACATGAAATACTCAAGCTTGTATAGTGACACCAGGTATATCACTGTGTTTGTGCCTATCTTTGTGCTCACTGTGTTTGTCCAAGGCATTAGGTATATTGACCTGCACAACCTCCGAAATGGCGTGCTTGAAACGTGCGTCACTGCCTGGGATGTCCTTTGTGCCACCGCCTTTCCCCTTTCAACAGATTTGAAAATGTCAAGCGGTAGCCAGGGAAGTGCATCCTCTGTGTACCCCCCCCCCCCTCCGCCTCCGCCTCAGATCTTAACTTTGAGGGGAACCTCATAGAGCAAATGTTGAACTACTGCACCCAGTGATGTCCAATTTAAGCTCCAACATCCTTTGGTTGCACTGTGCCTGCACCACAGCCCATCAAATACATTTGAACCCCATATGTTGCGGGTATTTCCGGATGAGACTATTAATGCCCACGACACACTATTGGCAACATTAATGCATGAAATTTTCGCTCAATCCCCCAACAATACAATTCGTGTGTTGACCACACCCGAGGCTGTAGGTAAGACAACGGCCAGCAAGCATGAAACCTCGTATGCGGTTCAATACAAGAGTTCATGCATCACTGGCCCAGATGTTGAATATGATACTGACCATACGTTTGCTGATGACCCAGACCGCGCCTTCGCTGCACGACTACCCAAGACTCGGGCTAGATTGATCCATGGGCAGGGGTGGTGCTGGCTGCAGCACTGGTGCATGTCCTGGGGTGCCCGTTAGACGCCACAACAGATGTGGCGGGGGACCTTTGGGGGAGGGGGGTCGTCCACTGCCCATCGAGCTAATGGTCGAGCAGTCTTCCGCTATCTCGGTGTCCTTCACCCCCCTGCAATGTCACAACGGCGCTGCCTACATGGTGCTGTGTGTGGGCTGCTCATCACTTCTCTTGAGGCTCTCCCTACCCCACCCCTCTACGGCGGCTTGACCTCGCTGGGGCTGGATGAGTGGCCGGAGGTCGGGCCACCTACAACCCCACAGCCCAATGGAGTGGACGATGCCACCTAGGATTCAAGGGCTTTGTCTTGTAGTGACGCTTCCTCTTACCATGACATTCGGTCAAAATAATAGATTGGTTGCTGCTCTCTCCGAAAGGAGGGGAGGTACGGAAAAAATTCACGCGAAATTTTTTTCACGCCACAAAACCACAAAATTCCTCAACTCTACCCCACCTCTTTGCGTTTGGAAATTGCAAGGAGGGTATTTTTCAAAGTAACCATTGATGTTTCAGCTGATATGGGTGGTGATAGTATGCACGAAGTCGCCCCCCCCCCTACCTCCACCCCCCTACCTATCCCCCCCTACCCCCCCCCTCCCCCCCCTACCCCCCCTTACCCCCCCCCCCTACCTCCCCCCCCTACCTTCCCCCCCCTACCTTCGGCTCGCTTCGCTCGACGCGGGGGCCAGCCCCCGCACCCCCCTTAAATAACATGACTCCTGCGGTGGCCACAGACCGCCTTTTGTGTGGTCCGCCTTGTGTGTGCACCGCCTTCTGTGTGTACCCGCCTTGCCTGTGGCCCCTTAAATAACAAGACTCCTGCGGTGGCCACAGACCGCCTTTTGTGTGTTCCGCCTTGTGTGTGCACCGCCTTCTGTGTGTACCGCCTTGCCTGTGGCCCCTTAAATAACATGACTCCTGCGGTGGCCACAGGCCGCCTTTTGTGTGCACCGCTTTGTGTGTGCACCGCCTTGTGTGTGCACCGCCTTCTGTGTGTATGATCCTAACCCCCCCCTCCCCCACAACCCCCCCCATCCCCCCCCATCCCCCCCCTACCCCCCCCCTACCTTCTCAACCCCCCCCCACGGCGGAGGTTCCCCAGCGAGAGGAGGCCGCTGGGTTTTGCCATGGGAGACAGCTCACCTCCCTAAATAATGAAAATCCGCGAACCCCCCCCCCCCCCAGAAAACAAGCAAGAACCTCCGGGGGCGAGAGTTGGGACCCTCCCCCATGCGCCCTGGGCCATGAATTAACATGCGCCCCCAGTTAAAACAGCCTCCCCTGACCTGTGGTCAGAGAAAGCTGAGCCAACCCCCAGGGGGAGTGGCACAGGGTGTTGCCAGCCGCCCCCGTCCCCCCTTATAGCGCGAGGCCAACAGCCTGAGGTGAGGCCACGCATCGCGCTAGCAGCCCAGGCACCAATATCCTCCTGGTGAGGGCCTCGGCGGGGGGGACGCCAAAAGCCTGTGGTGAGGCGCCCCCCCCCCCCCATGCACGCCCCTTGGCGCACCCCATGCGCAGCCCCACGCAGCGCTCCTGCGCAGCACCACAGCGCGCCCGTGCGCAGCCCCACACAGCGCTCATGCGCAGCCCCAAGCAGCGCTCATGCGCAGCCCCATGCTGCGCCCCTGCGTGTC
Organism: Eutreptiella sp. 'Long Island Sound 2002'; assembly: GCA_964036045.1. Taxonomy (NCBI): domain Eukaryota; phylum Euglenozoa; class Euglenophyceae; order Eutreptiales; family Eutreptiaceae; genus Eutreptiella; species Eutreptiella sp. 'Long Island Sound 2002'. The sequence continues at coordinate 17,019,834 of OZ038384.1, read as the reverse complement.
CCCATGCTGCGCCCCTGCGCAGCCCCAAGCAGCGCTCATGCGCAGCCCCAAGCAGCGCTCACGCGCAGCCCCATGCCGTGCCCCTGCGTGTCCCCTTGCTGCGCCCCTGCGCAGCCCCAAGCAGCGCTCATGCGCAGCCCCAGGCAGCGCTCATGCACAGCCCCATGCTGCGCTCAAGCGGGGCCCCATGCTGCGCCCCTGCGCAGCCCCATGCCAGCCGCCCCCCTCCCCCCTTACAGTGCGAGGCCAACAGCCTGTGGTGAGGCCACGCATCGCGCTTGCAGCCCAGGCACCAATGTCCTCCTGGTGAGGGCCTCGGCGGGGGAGACGCCAAAAGCCTGTGGTGAGG